>JAYESA010000007.1:19444956-20094956 GCA_036927795.1 Iris macrosiphon | reverse complement strand
TATGAGTCATACGCTCATATTCCGTTTATCCATATATATATATATGGGTAACCGGAATATAAGCCATATTGTTCATAATCCTACAAGAGGTATGAATATGTGGACCAATAGAAATAAAGTGTATTTTGGTGCACATGAAATGTAGAAATCTATTTCTATTGGTTCGCATGTGTATAACCAATTAAAAAAAAAAAAACATTATGACTAATATTTTATCTATCTATCTATATAATTTCAAGTGAGAGCGGGGTCTACGTGGTATAAATGAAGGATAGGGAGTGTGCTGTAGGGACCAGAGAGCGGTACAGGCTTCATTTAGTATCTGGTAAGCATTAAATAGGGGGGGGGGGGGAGGTGCTTTGTGCACTTTCTTGCAAGGACGACGTCAGGCAGACAGGCGATAGAGAGACTGGGAGTCATCATCATCAGCAGCAGCTGCTGCTGCTATGATAATGATAGGTGTGTGGACTTTGAACATTGACCGTTGGACATTCAAAGGCTCCACACGGGGAAGCACACAGTAGCTATTGGGACGCCATCCGGATGATCCCCAGTAACATGACGTGTAAGATTTCATTGGAATAGTTTCTCTTCACTTCTTGCAACGCAAATAAATATCGATGTATAGATTTCTGTTTCATGCAAATATTTATAGAGTTGCCATATATATATATATATATATATATATATATATATATATATATATATATATATTTTACGAAGAGAGAGAGAGAGAGAGAGAGAGAGAGAGAGAGGGAGGAGGAGGAGGAGGAGGAGGAGGAGGCTGTATCAAATATACGGCATACACATTCAAGTACATCAGATTTTAAACCTATTCTGGGCACAAGTAGTTATGGGTGAGCATTATTTGATATTGGACCGAAAATCGAATCTAACCTAATCGAATAAGATATTCGGTTTGATTTCAGTTTTAAAAATAATAAAAAAAAATTATTCGATTTTGATTTTGGATTTCGATTTCGGTCCAAAACCGAAAAACGAATAAGATTTATGTAATTATGTAAATATTTTCAATTCTATGCATATGTTGTAACTAAAATTAGTATATTTTGAAAGCAACATTTTATATATGTGTTTTGAAGTCAAACTTTGATAATTTAACAACTAGCCTAACTTTGGACGCAAATATAACAAATGTGTGTATAAAAATTATAATTTTAAATATCGTTTAACCACGATTCCAACTTTAGACCCTACCCGTTAGAAATAGAAATATTTCAACCGAACAAACCGAATTTTTATTCGATTCGGTTTCGGTTTATTCGATTTTGACTATTTCGATTCGGTTGAAACCGAATAAACCGAACGTTCACCCCTACAAATAGTAATACTAACTCTTCTTATTCGCTTTTACTTTGATTTCATGTCTTGCTAAAAGTTCACATGATTTTTGGTCAAGATGTGTTGTAGACCGGGCGACCCACAATTGGCCCAAGACTAATCCGTTTAAACTCGAGCTGGGCCGACCTTGGTTTCGACCAAAGTATGGGACCAGCTCGTTCCAAATTTTTGTGTCGAACTGGGGTCCCACAGATCCGGGTCCGGCTCGGACCAGCCTACTAACTCAACTGGGTCGGGTCTGATTTCTTCCTCCAAGCTCGGAGGTCTGATCCGGCCTGGTCAGATCCCAACATGGGAAGCATCACCTTCAGAATAAAAGATCACCACTGAACTCGAGTGGCTCTTGTGGTTACCGAGAAGAGATATAAGATTCTGGCTGTGTGGCAGAAGATCAGTTGATCGAGCCACGACGGCGTATTATTCCTTCCATTTATATATGGTGGGAGTTGGGAGACAGTGGACCAAAAGGTATACAATGTAGTATGCACAAAATTTCGAATGTTACGTCGGGTCCGAAATATTATGTGGAAAATTCAATAAAAAATAAAAAATTTAAAAATCGCCAACGTTCGAGATCATTCAGGTATCTAGGACTTTAATTCTTTTTTTCTAAGGTAGCTAGCGTGCAGCCGCTAATCATAGATTTTGCACCTAAATTAAAATTTCAAAATTAATTAACTAATTTTTTAATAAATAATTCTTTTATTTTTTAATTAAAAAGAAAATTAATTAAGTTAATCAAATCAATTTCCAAACAAAGCAAATATTTAAATATAAACATTCAAATAGAACTATAAATCCTCACGTATTTCCCTCCAATTAATTCTACAGAAAATTATATGAAATTCAAGATGGGCCAATAATGGCAGATTGAGAAGCCGTATTCATCGGCTAATTTCTTCCACGTCATAGCTCCGATCACCAATCCGTCTTCACTAGTAAAGAGCTAATATATCCGGGTTTTTTTATATTTCAATTTTCGTGCTTTAATTATCTCGTTTGTTTATTTAGTTTCGAACCCAAAGTAGGGGTACTCGAAATTATTTTACTAATACTCTGAGACGATTTTGGTATGTTTTCGTCAATTTTCTAATTACTTGCATAGTGAAAACCTATTCCATTGGACACACTACGTTTTTAATCCCTACATTGGTATTTCGGTGATTTTGAATTACGAGTTCCAGCTGTCTGCTTCATTATTTTGCATTCGTCAATATATTCATTTTTTTTGAAACACGCTAATCGGCCTTCAACGCATTTATGATTCGATGCTCGAATTTCACCCTCGTAATTTCCGGTGAGAATGTCTTTCCGTTTTGAAACTTTTCATATGTTTACTTCCATAATTGAAGCTATCTCAAACTTGTTCTTTTTTTAGTCTTTTGTGGGGCCCGTACGTGGATCCGATTTCGTCTCCTATGTCACATTTTTTGCAACGACTTAAGAGCATCTACAACCCTGTTATGAGTTAAAAAAAAATGGTTGTCACATATGAATCATAATTTTTTTACTTCAAAAATTCTTCTCCAATGCAAATGTAAAGTTGGTTGTGAAGTTGACATGGCAATGACATGACAAGGATAATGTGAAGTTGGATGTCCAGATCTAGACAATTGTAAAACTCCTAATTCTGAAAATCGTATTATTAGTTATTTGTGATAATTATGAATAGAGGGAATATATTTTATTGAATTTCTATTTAAGATATTGTACATCTAAGGGATTTATGAAACTATTATAAATTTTCCTAATTTATTTCATGTAGGAGACCCGTTGGACAGTTACTAGATTAACTGTATACACCAATATAATTTTTGTAGAAATTTTTCTATGTATAAAAAATGAATATATATATATATATATATATATATATATATATATATATATATATATATATAATTAATAAGAAAAAGAAAGAATAGAAAATAAAATTTCATATTGGATCAAACCCGCAACCCGTTAACCACACTTCCGCGCGTAAAATAAGGAAATAGCAGCAGCAGCTCACCCTGCGTAAACAGACAACAGCAACCCGCTCACCACACCGCGTATACTTTTCCGCGCGTAAACAGCAGCAGCAGCAGTAACAAAATACTGCGTAAAACTCTTCATTTCTCTACGCGTAAAACCAACCCCTGCATAATTTTCTTTCACCGCGCGTAAAAACAGAAACCATAAACCATTAAGAGAAGAAAATATCAGCAGCAGAAGCAAAACCCAACTTTGCTTTACTCTCCCACACGTGTAAGTCTCTCATTCCACCACTCCTTAAAAATTTCCTCAACCGCACACCTAAACCAATAAAAGGAAAACAACAGTGGCAATAGTTTCTTAACCATTAAGTAAAGCCCACCGCCTCCTTATTCCTATATATATAATTACAACTCTCAAAACCCTAACCCACTTCTTCTTACTACAACTTAACACTGTTGAAACGTACACTATACAGGACTTTTGCTTGGCAAGTATACCTTGCCACTGTACACTTATTTACATTCCAGTTGATACATGCATGTTTAATTCTGCCTATATAGATGTTTATTTTGTAGATTGGACCTATTTATGAGACCACCCAGTTTTAGGGAGCATCAGTAGGTTCATTGGCCGTGACATAGTTGCTACACGATTTGTGAGTCTCATATAGACCTCGGACTACGTATCGGGTTGGCTTCCTGTACGTAAGTACCGTGCGTTAGGGGTAACTGCTGATAGAAACTTTGTATGCTAGTAGACCTGGCAGTTATTTAGAGGATTTATCATGTCATGGATATGGCATGCTTAGAGCATGGGGTGGGGAGAACAATAAGTAAAATATTTGGGCTCCTTTGCACTTTTTTCTGTACGTCCGGATTCTCCACCGGAGAAACGGGTGATGATGACCACTATATATTACTGGCGGCCTCTGTCGTTCAAAAGACGACATGCTTTGAGGCTCCTGATTCTCCGAGAGGGTCACGCCAATCCCATATTAGAAGCCAGATAGCCCACTTGGTGGAAAGTTGTTCTCAAACTGCATTCACTTAGACGGTTAGGAGACCCATTGGATGTTTATATTTCAGTACTTATTGGCATATTTTTATGTATCTTGTTATGTCCCTCTGAGGACCTGGTCCCTTTCCAGATATGGACGAGCAGGAGTACCCACAGGAGTACGGACCGGGACCTGACACCACTTACCAGGATGAGGAGATCTTACCCTTAGAGTATCTGTGATTATTGTCACTGTTTAGAGATTTTGTTGCTACCTTGGGATAGTCATTTTGTAGTGGATTTGTTTCCACCCGATTATCCGACTTACTACACAACTTGGGTATTCAGTGATATTTTCAGCTCTTATTTCCTACTGATTATTTGTACTGTGGATGAGATATAGATTATGTGAGACTTGTTGTGACAGTATATTACCACCGTGCGGGCCTAGGTTGCGCACCGCACAAGGCTAACGATATTTTGCATAGCGAGCACATATTCAGAGTACGCAGAAAAATTGAAACACAAAGTTGAAACATGGAAAATTTCTCTTTATTGATAATGAACATCTATTACAAACTCTTGAACGAGTGTCACGTCCCAATCCCAAAATACCGTGGGACTAGACACGTGGCAATGGCCAGCAGGACGCACCGATGGACCAACTCAATATAATGGATCCATCAGGGCATACTTAAGCTGTAAAACAAGTCTACGACAATCACGGCACAACTAATCTCATCCACACAAGATATAAAATATGATCCACAGAATAAATAAGGAATGTAAATCATCAGCAAGTCTCACAAAATACTTCGGGGAACAACCCGATAAATATCTAGTACAATGGTTCAACTGACCAGAAAGTAAAAGACTGAAATAAATAATAAACGCTGAGCATGAACATGGATGCTCAAGAGAAGTCATCAGCTAAGACCTCGTCCTCAGATGGCGGTACAACTCCTGGATCAGCTCCTGCTCCGGTCCCGTAAACCTCGGGATAAGCCTCGTCCGCAAAATCTGGGGACAAATATCCGGATCCAGGTCCTCAGGGGACATAGCAAGGTACAAGAAAGCTCATGCCAAAATAAATACAGTGTAGCAAGTAATGAATAAATAGGGCAAGTAAGTAACCATCTATGTGAAAATGCAAGATGAGAGCAGCACTAAAACTCAGGCTGAAGCCACTACCAGCTCTGTGTCGGGGAGCCGGTAGCGGTAATAAACACGTAATGTGCCTAGCTCTGCTACGAGAGTCTGAGGCCTCACAATAGTAGTAGATAGATATATGAAACAGCCTGTAGCCTGTGTGTCTCTCCCCACCCAATGTAACCACGCATATCATGACCATAACGTCTCATGTCCATGTCAAGCGCGATCATAGCTAATGCATCAAGTCATAAAGTATCTAAGAGTATAATGTCCATGTCCTGTATCCTATACAGAATCACCACGAATATCTCGGGAAAATCCTGTCTCATGAATAGTGTCAAGTGTCCTGGGTCATATGGTACTTGATAAGACAAGTACGAAAATAAGGTGTCACGAATGTCCATCTCTAGATGGCCGTACCCAACACTGCGTACAGTGTCGGCACCCGACTGATAATCGGACGCTAAGTACGTCACACGGTCCTAGGTTGAGCATGCACAGCAATATAATGAAGCAATGATAATAAATAACTAAGCTGCAGAGTTGGCAAGGTACACTTGCCTGATGTTGGAATATCAACAATCGTCTCTGGATCAGCGGAACCGGTAGGGACTACTCCAAAAGCTGTCATAAACATCACCAATAGTCTCAGAAGGTATCAAACTGCTAGAAATGCTTGTCCTTACGTCCAATTTGGACACAAGGGCAAAAAGGTCATTTTCGGATTAAAGCGGGGTCCACATGTGGGCCACTTTGCACCGAAAAGCGTGTCAGGGTCAAAGGTCTCCAAATTCTGCAAACTCAGTGTCTACAAGTCAGGAACGATGATACGAACCCAACGGAACTTCCAGAATTGGATTCCGATGAGCCGATCTCAAAATCACCCGTCAAGTGGAGCCTGTGGGGCCCACGATACGTGATTTTGTCAACGTTCTCGAAATCGGACCAAACTTGGGTCACAGGACCAGCGCATTGCTACGAGTCCGATGGCGCAAGTTTCGTCTCGATCCGACATGCGTACACAAAGTTACAGCATGTTCCAGAAAGGACGGATACGGAGTGTCGTCGGCGGATACGCGTTGATTCTGGGGTGCCCGCACCTCCGAATCGACTTCTGCGAAATCCTACACGACCGTATCAACGTCGCGCACAGTTTGGTAAAGACCGCGTGAGACCAAGTCATCCTGATTGGCGGGGCGTACTCAGTTCCGAGGTGAAATAGGGTGTTGCTTTTCCTGTTTTTGGATCGCGGTGTACGATCACCACAGGACGCGATGCACCGAGCGAGTTACACGGACACCGAGAGGGTTATACAGTCTATGTGTAGCAACTGACTGAATTGAAATTGGAGTTGCGATGAGGGTGAAAACGGTACCTGAACCGAGCTCCAAAATCTGAGTTTCCACGTGTCCTGCTCGTATCCGATGTCTACTGCTCGCGTCCGAATCGCGATCTCCCGTGTCCGCTGAGCTCTGTGTCTTGTCCCGAATTCACTGCTGGGTCGACAAGCTCGGGGCGACTGGGTTCTCAGGCGACGGCCGGTTCTTGGGCGACGGCCTGGCTCGGGTCGAAGGGTCGAGGGGGAGTCGGAGGGTTGAGGGCTGAACTTGGCGGCGGCCGGCGGGATTCGCTGGCGGTGAGTCGAAGGGTGAGGGATGATCGAACGACGGGGTAGCAGCGACAGGGAGGAGTCGGGGGACGGTTCGAACTGAGGATGGAGGGGGCCGCGCTCGGGGTCGCTGTGCTCGCGGCGGATGACGGAGAAGGGGGAAGTCGGCTGGGCGAACTCAGCGGCAGGGTTTCAGGTGATGGGAAGCGACGGCGCCGCGGATCAGCTGCTGGGCGGGGCAGCTAGGTGGTAAACGGCGAGCTTGATGGCGGCGGGAGCTTAGGGTTTAGGTGATGGCTAGGCACGGACGCCGAGGAGGCGCTATATAGGCTGCTACAGGAGTCTTCGGCGGAGGAATTCTAGGGTTCCATACGGTTTGGATCCGGGTCGGGTTCGGCTCGGATCCAACCCGACCCGAATGCTGGGTTTGGTTTGGTCTAGCCTGGATTTGTTCAACTTGGATCTGGTTCACTCTCTATAGCTTTTGGTCCTCGATTCGTTGCTCCGGTGTCCAATAAATTCACCGAAAAATGCCATGCGTCCGGTTCTCCATTATACACAATAAATTTTTACTTCTAGAATATTTTAACACCCTTTGGCCACACTTAAAAATTCTTTAAATTACACTCATCTTGGTTTTAATTTCCAGAAAATTCCAAAAACGAAATAACCTATTTTAAAATTATTCTCAAAATTTAGGGTGTTTACAATCTTCCCTCCTTAAAAGGATTGCGTCCTCGCAATCAAAGAATAAGCTACTCAAGAAAGAGTTATGGAAATACAAGGTGGACTAGTTTACAACTGCCTCCTCGAACAAGTGGGGGTATCGCTGGCGCATACTATCTTCTCGTTCCCAAGTCGATTCTCCAGGAGAATGATGTTTCCATGCTACTCGAACCAGTCTGATCGTCTGTCCCCGTAATGTCTTCTCACTGACGTCAAGGATGCCAACTGGTTGTTCTTCATACCTCAAGCTCGGGCCTACTGCGATCTCTGAATGATCGACTACGTGACTTGGGTCGGTCACGTACCTTCGCAGCTGTGAGACGTGGAATACGTCATGCACTCCCTCTAAGGAGGGAGGTAATGCAAGCCGATAAGCCACCTCACCAACACGCTCGAGGATGTCAAATGGCCCAATATACCTTGGGCTCATCTTGCCTCTGCTCCCGAATCTGATAGTACCACGAGTGGACGAAATCCTCAAGAATACGTGATCTCCTTCTTTGAACTCTAGGGGACGTCTGTGCGTATCTGCCCAATGCTTCTATCGGTCCTGAGCTGCTCGTAGATGATTCTGAATCTGCTTCACCTTCTCCACTGTTTGTGTGACCAATTCTGGTCCCAGTATCTGACGTTCACCGACGTCACTCCAGCATATAGGTGACCTGCACTTCCTTCCGTATAAAGCTTCAAATGGTGCCATCTGAATGCTGGCCTGATAACTGTTGTTGTAGGAGAACTCCACTAAGTGCAAATGATCTTCCCAAGAACCTCCAAAGTCTAGCATACATGATCGCAACATGTCCTCCAATATCTGAATGGTGCGCTCCGATTGGCCATCTGTCTGCGGGTGGTACGCCGTGCTGAACTTGAGTCTGGTGCCCAGACTCTTTTGCATGCTTCTCCAGAAATGAGATGTAAATCTCGAATTTCGATCTGATACAATACTAACAGGCACTCCATGTAATTTGACAATTTATCGCATATACATGTCGGCTAGTACCTCTGTGGACTGCCCAACTCTAAATGGCAAGAAATGTGCCGATTTAGTGAGTCTATCCACAATAACCCATACTGCATCTCTTCCGCTGGGGCTCCTCGGAAATCCTGTGACAAAATCTATCGTGATGTGCTCCCACTTCCATTCTGGTATAGGAAGCGGCTGTAACATACCTACAGTCCTCTGATGCTCTGCCTTCACTTGCTGGCAGACTAAGCATTTGGCCACAAATCTTGCGATCTCTCTCTTCATTCCATGCCACCAGTAATACTGTCTCAAGTCTCGATACATCTTGGTTCCTCCTGGGTGAACAGAGTACATGGAGCTATGTGCTTCGGTCATTAACTCCTGTCTCAATTCTCCATTTGGAACATACAGGCGATTTCCAAACCTCAATGTCCCGTCTTCGTGAATGCGAAGTCCTGTCTGCATGCCTGCTTCTGTCCTTTCTTTGAGTCTTTGGAATCTAGCATCGGTGGGCAATGCCTCTTTAATCTTCTCCACGAGTGATGACTGAATCTCAAGATTAGCCATTAAGCCATCTGGTCTTGGTAAGACAATCTCTATTTGAAGCTCCTGTAGATCTCTCAGTAACTCGGGCTGCATCGTCAAGAAATAAGCCGTAGGCTTCCTGCTGAGTGCATCTGCAACAATATTCGCCTTTCCCGGATGATACTGCAGATCTATGTCAAAATCTACCATCAGTTCCAGCCAGCGTCTCTGCCTCATGTTAAGCTTCTTCTGAGTATACACATACTTCAGACTCTTGTGATCAGTAAAGATTTCTACCCTTTCTCCATAAAGATAGTGCCTCCATATCTTTAGTGCAAATATAACTGCTGCTAGCTCCAGATCATGTGTTGGGTAGTTCTTCTCGTGGACCTTCAACTGTCTTGACGCATAAGCAACGACTTTGCCATGTTGCATCAAGACACATCCTAGTCCACTGCCTGATGCATCACTGTAAACAACAAAACCTCCTGACCCTGAAGGAAGAGTCAAGACCGGTGCTGTTGTTAATCTTCTTTTCAGTTCTTCGAAGGCCTTCTGGCAGTCTTCTGTCCATAGAAATTCCTGGTCCTTTCATGTCAGCTTTGTCATCGGTTCTGCAATCCTTGAGAAATTTTCTACGAACCTTCGGCAATATCCCGCAAGTCCGAGAAAACTTCTCACCTCTGCGACTGATGTGGGTGTAGGCCAAGTCTCTATTGCCGCAACTTTCTCTGGATCTACTGAAAGTCCTTCTCCTGATATGATGTGTCCTAAGAAAGGCACTTTGTCCATACAGAACTCACACTTACTGAGCTTGGCATATAGCTTCTCCTGCCTCAAGGTCTCTAACACAATTCTGAGATGCTCCTCGTGCTCTTCATGGTTCTTGGAATATATGAGATTGTCGTCGATGAATACAACTACAAATTTATCCAAGAACTGATGAAAGACTCTGTTCATCAAACTCATAAACACTGCTGGCGCGTTGGTTAAACCAAACGGCATCACCAAGAACTCATAATGCCCATACTTCGTCCTGAAAGCTGTCTTCGGGATGTCTTCTTTCCTCACCTTGATCTGATGATAGCCGGATCTAAGGTCAAATCTTCGAAAATACCCTTGCACCACTCAACTGATCGAATAGATCATCAATGCGTGGTAAGGGATACCTGTTCTTGATGGTTACAACATTTAGTGCCCGGTAATCAATGCACAACCGTACTGTTCCATCCTTCTTCGGCACAAATAATATGGGTGCCCCCCAAGGTGAAACACTGGGCCGAATGAAACCCTTCTCCAAAAGATCATCAACCTGTTCCTTCAATTCCACTAACTCCTTAGGTGCTAGCCGATATACTGATGAAGTGATTGGCTCTGCTCCTGGAGTTAAGTCTATTGTGAATTCTATTTTCCGATCAGGCGGTAAACCTGGAAGATCATCGGGAAATACATCCACAAATTCTGATATGACTCTTGGGTAACCTGTCTCCCCTTCTACCGATAGTACCCTAAGAGTAGGCTGAACTCCTTGCTCTACTGCTCATCGAAGAAACTCAAATTCTGGATGTCCAGGCGGTCTAAATATAACCCGCCCAAGTCGGCAATCAAGAGTCGCATGGTACTGACTTAACCAGTCCATACCAAGTACGACATCATAATCCGGCATAGAAAATATCAGAAATTGAGCTCGCATTTCTCGGCCACAAACTACTACAGAACATGATCTACAGACATCACTAATCGGAATAATACCGCCTCCCGTAAGAATTCTCTTCATCTTCGGAAGGGGTGCGGTAGCTACTCTATGGGTGGCTACAAAGCTAGCTGCTATAAATGAATGCGATGCTCCAGAATCAAATAATGCTACAGCTGGTAATGAAGCTACTAGAATAGTACCTGCGATGACCTCGCCTGCTGTAGCCTCCTGCTCAACAGCTAATGGGAATGCCTGCCCTCGCCCCTGTGCTGGACCTCTCTGCTGCTGCTGAGCCTGCTGAAATAGGGCTGCCTGTGGGGCCAGTGGTGGTCTCTGCTGGTTTCCTCCTGGGGCTGGTGGTCTGACTCCACCAACTCCTGTCTGCTGTGCTCCTACTGCTGGATAAGTTGGTCGCGGTGCATGTAGAGCTAGTCTGGGTGCTTCTCCTCTATGGTGAGTGCAGTCTCTGGATAGATGCTGGTTTGATCCGCAAAGCAGGCATAGTCCCAACTTCCGCCTGCACTCTCTCTCAATGTGTCCTACCTTGCCGCAGTGATGACAAGTAGGAAGGGATATGGCCCTGTGTGCTGCTCTATCTGGTGTACTCCTCTGAAATCGTTTTACAGAATCTCCATGTGCTGCCTTGGTTGGTGCGGAGGTGTTTGGCCTCTTCAGATTCGATTCCCTTCTAGTGACGCGCTCCATGCGTCGTGCTGCTGCTAGAACATCAGTATAATTTGTAGGTGCCACTGAGCCAATCAATCTCTGAAGCTCGAACTTCAACCCGTCAAAGAACTTTTCCGCTTTCTCTTCCTCCGTCGAAATCAATGTTGGAGCGAAGTGACTCAGGCGAATAAATTCAGAATTGTATTCTTCCACTGTCATGCTGCCCTGGATGAGGCGGTTGAACTTGTCCCTGAGCTCTGACCGTGCAACTGCCGGGATGTACATCTCTTGGAAAAGTCTGGAGAACTCTTCCCATGTGACTCTGTCCTGTCCAAGTCTCCTTTCTTCTGCTAACCACCAGTGGTGTGCATTATCAGTTAACTGCATTCTGACTGCAGTCATCCACTTCTCTCTTGGAAGTTCAGCGGCTTCCAGCTGATGCTGAATGTTTGTGAGCCACTCATGAACTTCCGTTGGCCCTTCTTTACCAGAAAATGTGCGAGGCTTGAGATGACGGAAATCAGTGATAGATCCCGTCGATGTTCGCCTCGCTGCTGGATTAGCCTGCTCCAATGCGGATACCAGGCTGGTCCGCAGATACTCGGCCTCCTGCTGAATCTGTTGCTGGGCTTGCATCATGGCATACATCATCTGGAACATCTGTTGCCCGTCCATGGCTTGTCCTGGCGGAAATGCTGGCATCTGGGGAGTGAACTGTGGTGGAGGTGGGATGTCATCTCTCCGGAACCTTGGATTAGGCTGACCGGTTTGATCACTCTGCGATGCTTGTCCACCATCCCCTGGTGTTACTTCGTCTCTATAAGTAACCACAGCGTCGTGTGGTGTCTCCAAAGGAATATCATCTCTGTTCCCGGAATCTATTGCTCTGAAATCAAAAGATAACTATAAGAACGCTCAGAGGAATCAATACAGGATGCAGTTCAAGTAAAATTTCAAGTTCGATATAGAGTTCAACAAATGGTTAAATAATGGATGAGATCCTATAGTTTATACTATCCTTAGGGCAGGCTGGTTCGGTCCCTAAGTTGGAACCGAATAATTTAGTCGTAGACCTGCATGGGCCACCACAAAAACCATGTCACGCCCCAGTCCCAAAATATCGTGGGACTAGACACGTGGCAATGGCCAGCAGGACGCACCGATGGACCAACTCAATATAATGGATCCATCAGGGCATACTTAAGCTGTAAAACAAGTCTACGACAATCACGGCACAACTAATCTCATCCACACAAGATATAAAATATGATCCACAGAATAAATAAGGAATGTAAATCATCAGCAAGTCTCACAAAGTACTTCGGGGAACAACCCGATAAATATCTAGTACAATGGTTCAACTGACCAGAAAGTAAAAGACTGAAATAAATAATAAACGCTGAGCATGAACATGGATGCTCAAGAGAAGTCATCAGCTAAGACCTCGTCCTCAGATGGCGGTACAGCTCTTGGATCAGCTCCTGCTCCGGTCCCGTAAACCTCGGGATAAGCCTCCTCCGCAAAATCTGGGAACAAATATCCGGATCTAGGTCCTCAGGGGACATAGCAAGGTACAAGAAAGCTCATGCCAAAATAAATACAGTGCAGCAAGTAATGAATAAATAGGGCAAGTAAGTAACCATCTATGTGAAAATGCAAGATGAGAGCAGCACTAAAACTCAGGCTGAAGCCACTACCAGCTCTGTGTCGGGGAGCCGGTAGCGGTAATAAACACGTAATGTGCCTAGCTCTGCTACGAGAGTCTGAGGCCTCACAATAGTAGTAGATAGATATATAAAACAGCCTGTAGCCTGTGTGTCTCTTCCCACCCAATGTAACCACGCATATCATGACCATAACGTCTCATGTCCATGTCAAGCGCGATCATAACTAATGCATCAAGTCATAAAGTATCTAAGAGTATAATGTCCATATCCTGTATCCTATACAGAATCACCACGAATATCTCGGAAAAATCCTGTCTCATGAATAGTGTCAAGTGTCCTGGGTCATATGGTACTTGATAAGACAAGTACGAAAATAAGGTGTCACGAATGTCCATCTCTAGATGGCCGTACCCAACACTGCGTACAGTGTCGGCACCCGACTGATAATAGGACGCTAAGTATGTCGCACGGTCCTAGGTTGAGCATGCACAACAATATAATGAAGCAAGGACAATAAATAACTAAGCTGCAGAGTTGGCAAGGTACACTTGCCTGATGTTGGAATATCAACAATCGTCCCTGGATCAGCAGAACCGGTAGGGACTACTCCAAAAGCTGTCATAAACATCACCAATAGTCTCAAAAGGTATCAAACTGCTAGAAATGCCTGTCCTTACGTCCAATTTGGACACAGGGGCAAAAAGGTCATTTTCGGATTAAAGCGGGGTCCACATGTGGGCCACTTTGCACCGAAAAACGTCAGGGTCAAAGGTCTCCAAATTCTGCAAACTCAGTGTCTACAAGTCAGGAACGATGATACGAACCCAACGGAACTTCCAGAATTGGATTCCGATGAGCCGATCTCAAAATCACCCGTCAAGTGGAGCCTGTGGGGCCCACGATACGTGATTTTGTCAACGTTCTCGGAATCGGACCAAACTTGGGTCACAGGACCAGCGCATTGCTACGAGTCCGATGGCACAAGTTTTGTCTCGATCCGACGTGCGTACACAAAGTTACAGCATGTTCCAGAAAGGACGGATACGGAGTGTCGTCGGCGGATACGCGTTGATTCCGGGGTGCCCGCACCTCCGAATCGACTTCTGCAAAATCCTACACGACCGTATCAACGTCGCGCACACTTCGGTAAAGATCGCGTGCGACCAAGTCGTCCCGATTGGCGGGACGTACTCAGTTCCGGGGTGAAACAGGGTGTTGCTTTTCCTGTTTTTGGATCGCGGTGTACGATCACCACAGGACGCGATGCACCGAGCGAGTTGTACGGGCACCGAGAGGGTTATACAGTCTACGTGTAGCAACTGACAGAATTGAAATTGGAGTTGCGATGAGGGTAAAAACGGTACCTGAACCGAGCTCCAAAATCTGAGTTTCCACGTGTCCTGCTCGTATCCGATGTCTACTGCTCGCATCCGAATCGCAATCTCCCGTGTCCGCTGAGCTCTGTGTCTTGTCCCGAATTCACTGCTGGGTCGACAAGCTCGGGGCGACTGGGTTCTCAGGCGGCGGCCGGTTCTCGGGCGACGGTCTGGCGCGGGTCGAAGGGTCGAGGGGGAGTCGGAGGGTTGAGGGCTGAACTTGGCGGCGGCCGGCGGGATTCGCTGGCGGTAAGTCGAAGGGTGAGGGATGATCGAACGGCGGGGTAGCAGCGACAGGGAGGAGTCGGGGGACGGTTCGAACTGAGGACGGAGGGGGCCGCGCTCAGGGCGCTGTGCTCGCGGCGGATGATGGAGAAGGGGGAAGTCGGCTGGGCAAACTCAGCGGCGGGGTTTCAGGTGATGGGAAGCGGCGGCGCCGCGGATCAGCTGCTGGGCGGGGCAGCTAGGTGGTCGACGGCGAGCTTGATGGCGGCGGGAGCTTAGGGTTTAGGTGATGGCTAGGCACGGACACCGAGGAGGCGCTATATAGGCTGCTACAGGAGTCTTCGACGGAGGAATTCTAGGGTTCCATACGGTTTGGATCCGGGTCGGGTTCGGCTCGGATCCAACCCGACCCGAACGCTGGGTTTGGTTTGGTCTAGCCTGGATTTGTTCAACTTGGGTCTGGTTCACACTCTATAGCTTTTGGTCCTCGATTCGTTGCTCCGGTGTCCAATAAATTCACCGAAAAATGCCATGCGTCCGGTTCTCCATTATACACAATAAATTTTTACTTCCAGAATATTTTAACACCCTTTGGCCACACTTAAAAATTCTTTAAATCACACTCATCTTGGTTTTAATTTCCAGAAAATTCCAAAAACGAAATAACCTATTTTAAAATTATTCTCAAAATTTAGGGTGTTTACAATGAGTCATAAGGGTTGCCGCACGGGCTTACAGAAGTGTTGACACAAAATGAGATAGTTGTCCTGTACATTATATCCCTTTACTAAAACTTCAAAATGTAAAGACCTCTCGGTGGAATGATGGCCTTTCCACGGAGCTGCATTATCTTCTTGAGTAGCTAGCTCCTTGCTTCAAAAGTTGCTTCAAAAGATGGCACGCTCAGGACGCACCTACAGCTGGACTGGATCAGGGATTAACTTCTGTTCCCCGCTCGGCTCTCCTTAGTGCGGGGAACCTATTTCAACGAGGGTCAGTACATCGAAACGTACTGGTGAAGGCAAGCTAACCCAACTATACCAATCAACACGTTGTTTATATGAAGCATGCATATTATTTGTGGTCTTTTTATCTTGCCTTAGTTCATTTTACAGCAAGCAATATATAATAAAACTACTGAAATGAACTTGCCACCGTTCGGTGACTTATACCTGCCCGTCTGAACCACCTGCACAATACTTACCATGTCCTTCCCTGCCACAAAGACACAAGTTAGTTTGCAACAGGTTTAAATATACGTGGGGATCACTGGCGTATGCCACAAGGGACCATAGTCATTGACGAGGATGGTATGCAACGAAAGCACGTGGTGCGCTGCAAGCATCCCGTTAATCACGTGAGACTAAACGTTAGGTTCCGTCCAGATCGGATCGGTGCCAGTGCCCCAGCGACCGTCCGCAGGAACCATTGACCTTGTGCACAAGTTGTCCATGATCAATTGACGTTCAATAATGAGTTATCCATTCATGCAGTTGAGGCAACATGAGTACGAGACAATTAGCATTGCATGATTCATTTTGCATAGTCTCCCTGAACAGTTAGTTGCATGGCAGGATGAGTTCTATACATAGCACATTTTAAACAAGAAGTATGCATTTTAACTTGTATTTATGCATATGATGAACATTTCCAAACGAACAAGCATGTAGTATAATTAATCGTTCCCAAGTTGAATGACAAGCATAATAATCCAAGTCTATTCCCTTTTTATCTTGACATCTTTTAGTTATTACTTAGTATCGTTTGATCGGAGCAAACAAGAATGCAAGATTTTTAGGTGTGAAGACTGGAAGAAGGGTCAACTGAATCGAATATAAGCCACTCACTTAGTTCGTTGGAAGGGAGAAGGAAAGAGGTGCTTCAGGACTCCGCTCGAGCGTCGTCTACTGTCCGTTCACCTGCATTGCCACGTACAGCTGATCAATACCTCTTCTACTCTTTCCCATATCGGAATTGAAGTGTAGGTCAACGAACGAAAATAATGAAATCCATCGAAACCGTTCAAGAAAATACAAGCAAATCCGAAAACCAACTCAAGGCACGAAAGAAACAAGCGACAGCGAAAACTGAGGCAACAAAAGATGCAGCAGAGAGGTCCCTCCTGACTCTACCGCTAAGTCGATCCTGGGGGCACGGTCCACTGAATATGGGAATCGATTCCGAAGAAGCAAATCCATAACGAGGATGGGTTCTTGTTTCAATCTATCCCGATCGAACGATACCGTCTTGTATTTCTTAGCCGCGCTCCCCGAATCGGGGGAACGGGGCACCACACTGCACTACAGGACTGCAATGAACCCCCAAAACAGGACACGATTGCAGCTCTGGAACCAAGCACCAGCACAGCTGAAAGCTCTTAAAATCTGCATGATTCTGCCACTTGCAACTACAGAGTGTAACAACACATTTGCTGCCTCTGATGAGAAAATACCTACTACTTCCATCATACAATATGTACAGATGCTGTGTGATCCTTTCTCAAAATCTCTCATACACACTCATGAACACACAACTAAGTGCACACTCTTAAACACAATAGACTCTCTCTCTCTCACACACACAATACTCTAGCACCAACACAACCCACATAAACTCTACACACTAATACTAGCATACACAACATCAACATCCTCACATGCCAATTGATACACAACTTCTTGATGCCAAATATCACAACCAAAACTACCATAATACTTTTATGATTCTCATTCCCATGTCGTGTCAGTGTATGTGTTTGTGTCCCGTATCGTGTCTATATCTATGTCTATGTCTATGTCTATGACTATGTCTGTGTCTGTGTTTGTGTCGTGTCCTCTATCAAATATCGTGTTCGTATCTGTGAGATATATATATATATATATAGGGTTAGGGTTTACCTAGAGGAGGAAGAGAAGCCCGAGTTCGTCGGAGGGGAGGAGATGCGCGAGGGGAGCAGCCGCACCGGCGGGGAGGAGCCGCGCGAGGGGGAGGGGACTTCGCCGGAAGGAGGAGGACGCCCGAGGTGGGGGGGGGGGGGACTAAGACAGAGGGGGAGGGGCTTTTGAAATTTTCGGTAAGAGTTTGAAAGAATGGGGGTAAATAAAATTCTGAACCCTAAATGAAATAATTTAGCGACGTCTAAAATAGACGTCGCTAAACGTCGCTAATATATAAATATACAACGACTTAAATACAAAACGTCGCTATAATTAAAATATTAGCGACGTTTACCGGCGCTTCAGCGACATCGTTTTCCATTTTACTAAAACATGTCGCTGAACGACGCCAAACGTCGCTATTAGCGACTACCTGCGACGTTTTATATTAACGTCGCTAAATTGAAAAAAAATAGCGATATTTTATAATAACGTCGCTAAAAGCGTCACTAATCCCACAATTTTTAGTAATGTTTTATTTAAATTTCTAACAAAACAATAAGATTTTGTTGATCTATATCTTATTGAGGTCACCCACACAGTAAGAATAAGCTTATACACAAGATAATAGATATATTGTGTAACCCAATGGGTAAGGTCTATGATAAAAAAAAGAGAGAGAAGAACCTTAGAATTAATCTTTATTTTTAATTTAAAAAAATATATTTACTTGTTCTTCTTTATATATTTTCAGCCTAAATGGTATATGTTGGGACCTAGTTTTTGATATTGGAAAGGTTAAAACCCTGAAGCTGGACCATAGGGATTCGCAACTTGTATTCATGTCAAAATATATATGGACTCCGACCCAGCTTTCGATAAAAAGAAAATTTAAGCACCAAGATGATTCCTAGACATCCAAACATAATTTTCATGATTTTATAAATTATTCTTCGATTTTTTTACTACAAAATTATGTTCATTCGAAGTTTAAACTATTAGTAAAAAAAGGTTTTGTAAAGTGGGCTTTTACTACAATACATGTTCACGATGGTGGCAATTTAGAACCAACAAATTTAGATTAAATGATAAAAGAGTGGGATTAGAATTTTGGCTATACTTGGACAAGCCTTCTCACATGGAAGACCCGATCTAAAAGGAATAGGATGTATCTGAAATAATATTGATATGTAATGTTTCTTACTTTTGCAACGAAAATCAGTTTCATTCATTTCTAGACTCAAATGAACATTTTTTATTGAAAACAAAACGCAAAAACCGTTCTACCAAACAAAGAAGACTGGAAGAGATTTGAAGTAAAGTGGAGAAACCAATTTTCTAAAATAATAGAAAGTCAAAACGCAGACAACACAATTTTTGACGTAAAAAATCTTTGCGGAAAAAGAAGAAGAGGAGATCGGTGTCCAACCCTGAAAAACCTCCACTAATGGAATAAGAAGATACAAATTTCTTAGAAACTATTCACTGATCCAACCGGATCACTACAACTACTTGGAATATGAAAATTTGATTACAGACTCCCGTAGATTAAGAAGACGAATTAACCGAACTTCTCTTTCGAAGTAGCCGTCAATCCCCTCTTTCTCTTCTCCAAAAGTTGCAAGCTTTGAAAAATCTCTCTTTATGATCTTGTGACAACGGATTAGGGTTAGAAAATACCTATATATAGTCCATTTAATCCCATAACAAATCTGGACCGTACACACGATTCAACTATGTAGATAAGATACCCAGAATTTGTCTTAACTCGAGAGACCGAATTCGGTCTGACCTAGGTAGAATAATTATGCTTGAGTTTGCAGAGTTCAGACCGAATACGGTATGACCCATGCCAAAGAGTTCTATCTGAAATAAGCAAAATTCGGATCGAACTTGGTTTGGTGAAACTTGGTCTAGTCTTGGTAGATTCTCAAACTGTACTTTTGAACTCTTCTTCGACGTCTTCAGCTTCTCGAACTTTTTCGACACTTGGATGATGCTCGTCGCACTTTTGAGCTTCACCTACACACGGATGACGTTCGTCGCACTCCAAAGATATTTTTTACATATGTTGGGAACCTATCCAATACCAACATTTCGGACATGTTAGCTGATGTAGGAAAAATACTAGAGTTTATTCAGAGTAGCTTGAATTTATCAAGGTTGATTTGCTTAAACACGTCGATAGAGGATTGACACGACCACCAAGCGAAGTAGGAAAAAACACCCCCACTGATAAGAACGTTACATTTGACCGAATCCACAAATAATGTTCGAATGCACAAACTATCTATATCAAATTCATGAGAGGGGATTCCACCAATAATTTAGAGAACAATTCTCAACTAAAAAGCAATATTAGATTTTAATAACGTATACAACCCTATCTCTTTATATAGGTTTACATTGCTTGCTAAATATATAAAAAATCCAACATAATGTTAAATATAAAAGTAATACATCTTAGTCAAATCATCATCAAAGATTATGATTTGCTATATTTATTTCATGCATAAATTATCAAAAATATAATCTAAAGTAATCTTTTTTTTTTTTAAATATCAGTCAAATTTTTATTTGATCAACTAATCAGATAAAGTCCGGTTGGTCGTTGAGATCAATTGTTGACACGTACTCCTACATCCGATTTTTCTTCTTAAATGAAACTTTTTCCTTGAACATTGCACTCGTTCGCCCACAAAAAGAAAAAAAATTATTCAGTGGGCCGGTCTCACCACGTGACAATCATATTAAGGTGTTATAGGATGGAAACAAAAATATGGGACAGAACTAATAAGACAACAGATCTGCTCTCCGTGACAATGGTGGTGTCTTATTCTCCTCCAATAACATCATGACACATCATGGAAAGAGCAAGAAGCATGCTACTACAATAGTATTATAGTGGTGTCATACTGTTATTGAAGGAGAGCAATGTCTCATCACTGTCACATGGTGAGGCCAGCCCTCTAAATAATTTCTCCACAAGAAGAGGTATGTGTAATACAAGGGCGGAGCCACCTTATGACTAAGGTGGATATGTACATGACTCATGTAAGAATATGAACATTATGGCATACAATCGGGTTAGAGAAGTGGGGGAGAAGCTGGACAATAGTGATATCATTTGGATGAAGGGAGTACCAGTTAAAATGAAAATGTGTCTGTACAAGCTACTCTTGAAGAGACTTCTCACGAGAGACCGGTTGGTTAGAATGATGGTTCAAATAACGGACCTACAATGTGTGCTACGCGGGCAAGTAGAAGAGACGTTGGTAAATATCTTCTTTCGTTGCACTCTAGCGTGGGAGATTTGGCGGACACAAGTGGAGAAGCTCCAGGTGGGTCACGGGTCAGAGCGGGATGGAGGAGGTGATCCAATATATTAGAGCCTTACAGAGCGGTGGTAATAACTGGTTCAGAACGACGTGCATCCGACTTGCGGCAGCAGTATGGCACATCTGGAGGGAGCGTAATAATCGCATATTTGAAGAAAAATGTACTACCTTGATTGGTATAGTGCATAACATTGAGTACAATGTATCAAAATTGAATACCACAAATGGTACATTGTAAGGGGGTACGGATGTAACATTAACGTTATCAACAATAGAATTACCTTTTTCCAATATATATATATATATATATATATATATATATATATATAATTTTATTATTTTATATATATGGGTAAACGGAATATGAGCCATATTGCTCATACGAAAATGCTTTTTGGCACCTGGGTGCACGTCGTCCCCCATGCACCCGGGTGCCGGAGATGGCCAGGGAGGCCGTCGGAGACGCCGGAGTACGTAGGAAGAGGAGAAAGAGGGCCGGAGAGAAGAGTACTGCGCCTCCCCCTCCTCCTTCGTCGTCGTCGCCGCCTCCTCCTTCGCCTCCCCTCCCCTACCCCCTCCTACTTCGTCGCTGGAGCCTCCCTCCCACCTCCTTCTCCCGCCATAGACGTCCTCCTCTCTCCGGCACCGCTGCCACTCCCCCTCCCCTGCAACACTGCACCTCCCCCCTCCCTTCTGCGTCATTTTCGGCCTCCCTGGCCCTCTCCGCAGCCGCGGGTGAACTGGACGGACCGTGCATCCGGGTGCCAAATAGCAGGATTGTTGCTCATATTCCTACATGAGCCATGCACATGTGGACCAATAAGAATAGACTCCTATATTTTCTGTGCACCCATGTGCACTCAATTCCTATTGGTCCACATGTGCATGACTCATGTAGAAATATGAGTATTATGACTCATATTTCGTGTATATATATACATGTCCAACCCTGAAGGTGTGCAAGAGGTGCGACAGAACATGGCCTCCTAATAGAAATGGCCCATATATTTTTCTACTTGCACATATGTATCAGTCTTATTTTATTTTATTTTTTTGAAGAAGCATTAGCCATTTTTTTACATAAAATCGAAGCTCTAAATGGGCCCAAGATGGTCCAACTGGCCAACCATTAATTTACAGCAGCCAGGCTGTTAGGTTTCTAGTGAGGAAAGAAAATTTTCAGCCTCTAATCATGCAAGATTGTTAGGTTCCAAAGAAGAAAGAACAAACAAGGCTGTTAGGTTTCAATGAAGAAAGTAAATGTTCAGCCGCCGACCACCATCATCTCCGGGTTTTGGACGGCTGTTAGGATTCCAAAATGTGGAAAGTCTTCCTCGTGGCTTTTACTCTCCTTCCTTCATAAATCTCCAATCAGATGAGAACCATGCACCGGCAACACAACAATATCCATATTCCATATCCTCTAGATTTGTTCTCTCAAGCCATGCCAACCTCCAGATTCCTCCAGTGCTTTGATCGTCGGATCGTCCAAACACATGCTATTCCATTGAAAGTTGAAACCAAAGTATTTAAGGAAGACTCCATAATCCATTCTCCTGCTGCTCCACGCCTCCACTCCAAAGAGAAGGCACAACATAATTTGAAGACACCTTTGTTTGGTTAAAATTTTGATTTATGTGAGATTTTTGTGTTTGGTTAATTTTTTTGGAATACTTTTTAGATAAATTATTTTTTATTTGGGTGAGTAACACATTTTTTATTAGCTTTCTTATCTATTGAGAATGATTTTCTTTGTAATGTTGATATTCAAATCTTAATCAATGATTTTGCGTCTAAAAATACAATGAGGACAGTTTTTCGGTGATAATTTTTTTTTGTTTTTTTGTGTTGGTTACTTTTGTTATTTATTTGTTTTTATATTTGCACTCATAAATTGTTAGAAGGTTTTGGCTGTTTGGAGGACGCAAGAGAGATAGATGGAGCTTTAGAAATTTTGAGTTATATTTTTCAGGTAATTTTTTTCTTTTATTTATGTTCACATAAAATAGGACCTCATTTTCAATTTTTGAACATGGCTCTCTAAATCTCAGGACCCATCCCATATATATATATATATATATATATATATATATATATATATATATATATATATGTGTGTGTGTGTGTGTGTGTATGTGTGTGTGAGAGAGAGAGAGAGAGAGAGAGAGAGAGATGGATCAAAAGTTCTGTCGTGGGAGTCCTGCCAAAGTTTCGTCTCCCTCCTCGCGCGTCGGATCGAGGGGTCCACGTGGGGCCAGTGCGGGGCTCCGTTCGATCCAATGGTTGAGAAGTGCGGAACTTCGACGGAACTCCAAAAACGGAACTCTCGATCCCTTTATATATATATATATATATATATATATATATATATATATATAAAAAGGATCACTGCAATCACCGAAGCACATCAAAGAGAATGGCCAAGTAGAAGGACTTAATGGAGCGAAAGGTAACAGTGGAGAGAAGTAAGGATGAGATCTCGTAGAGAGAATCAGGAGGGGAGCAAATGAGGATGGTTATGACTTGGCTTTAAATGTTTTTATTTAGTTCTCAGTTCTCATGGCTACAGAATTTGTCACTTACTCAGTAACGGGCTTCAATAAGGTATAATTTTGTATCGAACTCGAATAGTTCTTGTGGTTACCGATAAGAGGTATAAGATTTCGAATAGATAACAGAAGATTAGTGGATCGAGCGACGAAGATGTATTATTATTTTCATTTTAAAATGATAGGAGTTGAACGACAGTGGACCTAAAATGTATAAAATACAGTATGCTTAAAAGCATGAACATTATATCGGATCGGACCCGTATTCTACGTTAAAATTAAAAAAAAAAAAAAGAAAAAAAAAAGAATAAGAAGAAGAAGAGAAAAGTCAGCTCTCACTATCAAATAACTTTCCATTCTTTCCCGGCCCTCTCTTCGCCTCGCTAAACCTATCATCATCATCATGCATGTCCATCGCTAGCTTAGCTAGCTTTTCTGCTTGCTCTCAAGTTAATTACTCTACATCGTTGATAGTATATTAATATACGTCTATTATTTATGTACAGAGCCTCTATTGGATTGTATTTCGTTTTCGGATGAGCGCTCAAAAAAAGATGATAATGGAGTTGGTAATTTAGTCCCACATCAAATAGGAGGTAGGATCATAAGATATAGATAATTGGAATTTATTCAGATCTTACATGAGAATTCATTTTTAAGACATATGCGTCCAGTCTAATATCGTAACTCATAGACCAACTACGGTTCGGATCACATCGCGTTCCTAACAAGTGAAACAGAACCCAAGGTTACGTGACTGGTTTGAGCGGCTCTAATTGGTTCGAGACAGATGGTGCTGAACGTTCATGGATTATACGGACTCTTCTCAAGGTGGAGTAGAAGCAGCAACTACACGAATTGACTTTAAAGATGGATCTGACGAGTCCATGGTGGAACAAAACGTTGTGGTTGGCACACAATGGTGGTGTGGATGAACATGTGAGGTTTGGTTCTGTGGTCGAACGGATCGAGATAACAATATGTTGGATCTCCTGAGCTCGGTTAGCAGGAACGAACAAAGGTAGTCGGGGTGTGCTAAGGTTTTTCAGCTAGCAAAAATGAGCTAAGGTGGATAGATTGTTGGATTGTATCTCGTTTCCGGATGAGCCCTCAAAAGCGGGTGACAATGGAGTTGGTAATTTAGTCCCACATCGGATATTATGTGGGATCATGAGGTGTAGATAATAGGAATTGGTTCAGGCCTTACATGAAAATTCTCTTTTAAGGTATATGGGCTCAGTCTAATATCGTACATCATGGGCCAATTTCGGTTCGGGTCACACCGCGTTCCTAACAGCCTCTTCTTTACCGGCGTATCAGTGACTGTGACATATCAATGTTTTTTTTGGGTTAATTTTGAAGACACAACAAAATATGCTCAAGACAATCCATTTTTTTTATTTACAAGTTTATCATCGAAAAAATTTATTTGGAGCTGTCCAAATTTTAGTTAGGACGGTCAAAATTTTGACAGTCCACGATCATGGCAGACTAGAGCTTCATCTTGACCTCGACTTCACGGCTACGACGACCTGCACTCCCTCTCGACCCAGATCGTCGGTCTCGTCCTCACCGACGGCTCGACGGCCGGTGGGCCCCGCGTCGCCTTTGCCAACGGAATGTGGGTCGACTCGTCGGTCTCTCACCGCGAGCCTGCCCCCGGGCTCGCCCACCGCTGCGCTCGCCCACACCTCAATCCCGTAGCGACCCCGACCCCGTCTCCGCGTCCTGCGAGCCCCCACAACCCCCACCACGAGCCCCCCTCCGCGCTCGTCCCCGCAACTCCCACTGTGTGTTAAAGTGGGTGGGGTTCCCAACCTATATGAAAAATACCCCGGAGTAGGATTGAGCATTTCTACATATAATAGGAATACCTCAATTGATTTGGATTGGATATTCCTAAATATAATAGAAATATCTCAATTGATTTGGATTGGATATTCCTACATATAATAGGAATATGTCAATGGATTTGGATTTAGATTTGGATTGGATATTCCTATCTATAATAGGAATGCTAGTTGTAGGTTTGAGGCTATATATAGGTGTCTCTTGGCCCTAAAATATATCTTTCTCTCTCTAAAAAAAAATAGCAATAAGGAGAGAAAAGGAGGCAAGAGTGCCATTACAACATTAGAGAGGAGAAAGAATGATTAGAGGCCGTTTCGAAGAAGGAGATCAGTTTCGGGTATTTCTCGTTGTCTTTCTTCTTCATGATTATAATCTATTTTCTGTTCCAAAAGAGTTGTGGTGATCCGTTTGGATCGGTGAGAAGTTTGTAAGGAGTTGGTGTATTTCTTATTCCATTAGTGGAGTTATTTCAGGGTTGGACTCTGATCGTCCCATAATTTTTTCCTCAAGAATTTTCCACGTCAAAAATCTCTGTGTCTGCGATTTATGTTTGGAATTTTTTGGTTTGTGCGTTTTGCTCGGTTCTCTCGCAGGTACTCTCTGGTTTGGAAAATTATTTTCGCACTTTCGTTCCCAACAAAGTGGTATCAGAGCCAGGTTCTGAAATTTTAGAAGGGTGTCAGGAGTTGACAGGCAAACCAGGGAGGAGAGATGGATGCAAAGCCGGTACGGATGGTAAACCTAAACGGTACCAACTATCACTAATGGAGGAGCAAGATGAAGGATCTGCTATTTGTCAAGAAGCTGCATCTGCCGATATTTGCTTCCGAAAGGCCCAGTAAAAAAAATCGAAGAGAACTGAAATTTCGAGCATATACAAGTGTGTGGGTACATCAGACAGTTCGTTGACAAGAATGCGTACAACCACGTTACAAGTATTGAGCACGCGAAGATACTGTGGGATAAGCTGGAATCTTTGTATGCGAAGAAGACCGGGATAAATAAATTATTCCTGATCTGGATGCTGATGGGTTTGCGGTACAAAGATGGGGCATCTATTACGGATCATTTGAGTGAGTTTCAGGGCGTGGTTGCCAGCTATTCTCGATGGGAGTCAAGTTCGATGACGAGGTCAGGGACTATGGTTGTTGTGTACATTATCAGACTCGTGGGAGACCGTACGAGTGTCTATGATCGCTTTTGCTCCGGAAGATGTGGTCAGTCTGGAGTTTGCCAAGAGCGGGGTACTGAATAAAGCGATGCGGAGACGTTCTCGGGGCACTTCATCCACATCCCACTCAGAGGCGCTTGTTTCAGAGAGCCGCGAAAGGGGTAAAAGCAGAGGTCTAGACGGTGGCAGAGACAAAAGCAGAAAAAGGTCCAAGGATCGGTACGAGAACTCGGAGTGTTACCATTGTGGCAAGAAGGTCCACATCAAGCGAAAGTGTTTCGCTTGAAAGAGAGAGAAGAAGGGCGACAAGGGGAAGCAAAGTGAGAATATTACAGCGGCAGCCTCGACACATGGAGGCGACGTGATCATTGTAGGTGATGGGGTAGTTATGAACCTCGCATGCGATGAAAACTCTTGGCTGGTGGACTCAGGTGCTTCAGGGCACGTATCTCACAACATGGCACTATTTGCTACATACACAACAGGTGACTGTGGAGTGTTCAAGATGGGCAATAGAGATGTGTCGAAGAAGGTTGCCATTGGAGATGTGCATTTGATGAAAAAGATATGTGCAGTTCTTGTTCTCAAAGATGTCTGTCATGTCCCTGATATCCGTTTCAACCTGGTGTCGGTTGGAAAGTTGGATGATAAGGGTTTCTTCAGTCTCTTCGGGAACAATCAGTGGAAGTTTTCCAGAGGTTCGATGGTGATTGTCAGCAGAAGCAAGAGGTCCAGACTGTACTATATGGAAGGGAGCGCACAAGGGGCACATGAGGTTAACGCAGCTACTAATGCGTCTACTGAGTTGTGTCACAGGCGGCTAAGCCATATCAGAGAGAAGGGGATGAGCTACTTGGTGAACAGGAAGGTGATTACAGGGTTAAAGTCTACAAAGTTGGAGAAATGCACGCACTATTTTGGTGGAAAAGCAAAATAGGGTGTCTTTCCAAAGTCACCCAAGTTCAAGGAAACCGGCGTTGCTCGAGTTGATTCACTCGGATGTTTGTTGTCCTATGAAGGTAAAATCTATTGGTGGTGCTTCTTATTTTGTACATTTATTAATGATTGTTCCAGAAAAGTTTGGGTCTATACCTTAAAGACCAAGGATCAGTTGTTGCCCACTTTAAAGGAGTTTCAGACCTCTGTTGAAAGGGAGACGGGCAAGAAGCTGCTTTCTGTTCGGTCGGACAATGGCGGCTAGTATATCCGTTCCTTTGATGCTTATTGCAGAGAGCAAAGGATACGACACCAGAAGACTCCACCAAAGATACCGCAGCTCAACGGTGTAGCAGAGCGGATGAACATGACGCTAATGGAGAGGGTGCGGTGTTTGCTGTCAGAAAAAAACTTGCCAGACAGCTATTTGGGTGAGGCACTTTACACAGCTGCTTATGTTATTAATTTATCTCCTAGTGCTCCTTTGCAGGATGATGTGCCTGACAAAGTATGGTACGGCAAAGAGCCGTTATATAATTACCTGCGAGTGTTTGGTTGTAAGGTCTTCGTGCATGTACCGAAGGACTAGAGATCCAAACTTGAGCCAAAGACGAGGCAATGCATCTTTGTCTGCTACGGTCGGGATGAGTTTAGCTATAGACTCTACGATCCAATGGAAAGAAAGCTCTACAAAAATAGGGACATGATATTCGTCGAGGATCAGACCATGACCAACACTCAGGATTCCGATATGCCTTCTGAGGCTGAGGAATTGCCTGAGTTAGAGTCATTTCGCTTTAAGCAGTTTCCAGAGGATATTGCAGATGATCCAGTTATGGGGGAGCCAGTACATGAAGTTGCTCCCAACCTTGACCATCAGCCTACTGATGGTGGTCAGGATGATCCTCAGGAGGATGAGCATGCCGAGAAGACAGTTCCTGGAGGGGAGGAGGCTGTAGATATACAGCCAGCATCAGTGCTTCCGTTGAGGAGGAGCGATATAGAGTGTCGACCATCTACGAGATACTCACCGAATGAGTATGTGCTACTGACTGACGGGGAAGAACCCGAAAGTTTTGTACAGACTATGGAAGAGAACACTTGCAGGAGTAGATGGAGGCCATGCAGGAGGAGATGAGTTCCTTGGAGGCCAACTCTACTTATGATCTAGTGCGGTTGCCAAAGGACAAGAAGGCTTTGAAGAATCGATGGGTGTTCTGAGTGAAGCAGACAGATGGTGCTACTCGTCCTCGATACAAAGCGAGGCTGGTAGTTAAAGGCTACGGTCAGCAAAAAGGCGTAGATTATAATGAGATATTTTTGTCAGTCGTCAATCAGTCGTCTATACGGGTGGTGCTAGCATTGGTAGCCAGTTTCGACTTGGAGGTCGAGCAAATAGACGTGAAGACGTTATTCCTTCACGGTGATCTTGAGGAGGAGTTGTACATGGAGCAGCCAGAGGGATTCTGTGAGAAGGGCAATTCACATGTAGTCTACCGGTTGAGGAAGAGCTTGTATGGTCTGAAACAGGCTCCGAGGCAGTGGTACGGAAAGTTCGAGTCGTTTATGGGAGAGCATGGCTATGCACGGATGACGTCAGAACATTATATTTTTTTGAGGTACTTCGCCGAGGATGCTTTCATCATTTTGTTGCTTTATGTTGCTGACATGTTGTTGGTAGGTAGGAATGCCACCAGGATAGCAGAGTTGAAGCGCCAACTGGGCGCGGCATTCTCTATGAAGGATTTGGACGAAGCGAAGACTATTCTTGGGATAGAGATCAGCCGAGAGAGAGAGAGAGAGAGAGAGAGAGAGAGAGAGAGAGTCCGAGCTGCTACACTTGTCCCAAAAGAAGTACATTCACCGGGTACTTCAGCATTTCGGGATGGACGGGTCGAAGAAAGTGAGTAACCTCCTTGCGCCTCACTTTAAGTTCACTGAGGAGCAGTGTCCATCTACCGAGGACGAGAAGGAAGATATGGAGCGAGTTCCATATGCCTCAGCCGTGGGGAGTCTTATGTATGCTATGGTATGTACGAGGTCAGACATTGCTCACGCAGTCGGCACAGTTACCAGGTACACTTTCAATCCTGGAAGGGTACATTAGAGTGGGGTCAAGTGGATTCTACGATATCTTCAGGGTACTGCCAATTGGAGACTTTCATTTGGTGGTGACGAGCCGAAGCTAGTTGGATATACCAACGCTTATATGACTGGAGATGTAGAGACGAGACGATCGACTTTGAGCTATGTGATGATGTTTGCTGGTAGAGTAGTATCGTGGCAGTCGCGTTTACAGAAGTGTGTTGCCTTGTTGACGACAGAGACAGAATACATTGTGGCGACGGAGGTTTGCAAGGAGTTATTGTGGATGAAGAAGTTGCTGCAGAAAATTGGGCTAAAGCATGAGCAGTATCATTTGCTTTGCGATAGTCAGAGTGCTATTCACCTTGTGAAAAATCTGACATTTCATAGCCGGTCCAAGCACATTGATATCCGGTATCATTGGATACGGGATGTAGTTGACAAGAAGAAAGCGGCGCTTGAGAAGGTTCATGCAGATGACAACGGAGCAGATATGTTCACAAAGGTTCTACCAAGGAAAAAGTTTGAGTACTGGAGGCGGATCGTCGGGATGACGATCCCCTCCACATAGTTGTGAAGGAAAAGATTTGTTGGAGTGGGTGGGGTTCCCAGCCTATATGAAAAATACCCCAGAGCAGGATTGAGTATTTCTACATATAATAGGAATACTTTAATTTATTTGGATTGGATATTCCTAAATATAATAGGGATATTTCAATTGATTTGGATTGTATATTCCTACATATAATAGGAATATGTCAATGGATTTGGATTGGATATTTCTATCTATAATAGGAATGCTAGTTGTGGGTTTGGGGCTATATATAGGTGTCTCCTGGCCCTAAAATATCTCTCTCTCTCTCTCTCTAATATATATATATATATATATATATATATATATATATATATATATATATATAGCAACAATGAGAGAAAATGAGACAAGAGTGCCATTGCAACATTGGAGAGAAAAACGAATGATTGGAGGTCGTTTCGAAGAAGGAGATCAGTTTCAGATATTTCTCGTTGTCTTTCTTCTTCGTGGTTATAATCTATTTTCTGTTCCAAAATAGTTGTGGTGAGCCGTTTGGATCGGTGAGAGTTTGTAAGTAGTCGGTGTATTTGTTATTCCATTAGTGGAGGTTTTTCAGGATTAGACTCCGATCGTCCCGTGATTTTTTCCGCAAGGATTTTCCACGTCAAAAATCTCTGTGTCTGCAATTTGTGTTTGACATATTTTGGTTTGTGCGTTTTGTACGGTCCTCTCGCAGGTACTCTCTGGTTTGGAGAACGATGTCCGCACTTTTGTTCCCAACACCGTGAGCCCGCCTCCGCGCTCGCCCCCACAGCCCCCACCGCGAGCCACCGCGGGAGATAGCGTGCGACGACGACTCCTTGCTGAGGCACGACGAAGATGAGCAGAGGCCGATGAACTTCTCCTCAGAATCGGAGGAGGAAATGGTGGGAGGTGGGTAGTCCAAAGTCCTCCTCCTCCCTTGTTTTTTGGCATGTGGGTACATATCAGCTCTGGATAATGGTTGAAGAGTCGATCGAATATACATACATGGATTCTGTATTTAGAAAGTTTCTAGACAAGTGGCAATCTTCAATAGTATCGTCGATGCACTACAGTGCTCCCGTGTCCTAACTGTACACTAAAAACTTCCATCGTCGTAATGTCGGGTTGTCCAATGACAAGGATTGTATAATTAAAAAAAAAAGTTTATCCAAGTCTTGTTAGATTTATTTAAGAATCGATCCTAATAATAAAATCAGACATAGTATATTCATCCTGCATCATTTCACTTTTAAATCATTCAATTCAATTATTGGTTCATTCGAGATCTGGACCATGTTTGTGTATGTAAAATATAGAATAATGATATTTGTACCTCCAAAATATTCTTTCAAACAATTCATCTTTATGTGACGGTTTACGTGGCATGCTAAATAGCGTTATGTGTCATCTAACATGACAGCTGATATGGCAAATTTTAATCAAAAATAGTAATCATCAAAAATTTTTAATATTAATATTAATTCTAACGTTAATATTAATGTCAATATTAATTTTAATTTTAATTTTAATGTTAATTTATAATTTATCATCTCAGTTGTTATATTAACCGTTATATTATTTATCATGTAAGAAATAATAATTTGAAAAAAATATTTTAGAGGTACAAATAGTAATATTCTAAAAGATATTATCTGTTAGAATGTTCAGAAAGATATAGCTTTGACAAATTTATACAAGGATTTTGTACTAAGATTTTTATTTCAGTGCTATCAATAATATTTTATGTTTTCTCTCTAAACTATTCTTCCACTCCACATAATATTTTCTGTTTTTCTCTGAACTATTCTTCAACTCCACCTTAATAGCCTACCAATATAGTTTTTAGCGAACAAATTGTGGTGTCGTTTGAATTTGAAGATGAGAGAGATGATCCAATTTTCAGCGTTTTGACTTTCCAAAGAAAATAACGAAAGTTGGAACGTCCAAATGATAAGCCTAAGAGCAGCCGACCGATAGATGCTCTTTAACAGCAATGGAGTTAAGGGAAGAAAGACAATAGCATTACACTCGTCTTCCGGTATAGATTTTTTTCTACAAATACATGTTTGTATTTCATTTTTTTTTATTTTATACTAATGCATAATTTTAATTTTTTGATAAAAAAAAAAAATTGTAATACATAAATTATGTTAGCAATAATTAAACATTCTATTTTATCTTTCAGCAAATCTGCAACCAAAATAAAAAGGAGTTCGGAGTTACCGGCCTATGGAAAAGTCGTGCTGAACGCACTGTCCTAAGAGTTGATCCAAGGTCTATGTGCAGACTGTTCTCAGATGCTCCTAGTGATAAAACTTCCGATACTACCGGCTTCTCGTTGTTGCACAAAACTTCGAGAGATGCGACCCGAACTTAGCCTTGCCCAGAACGAAATACGAAAGAGAATGGAGGTGGAACATATATTTGCTTTTGATTGTAGGATCAAAGGAAGAGTGAACTTTTGAATGCTTTTTTCTCTCTCTCTTCCTAATCAATTGAGAGGATGATGGTATAAATAGGTTACCAACCTCAACTAACAGCTAAACTTGAGCAACAAATTCATGAGTCACCCCCCCATGAAGGAGCCAACGTGAAAAAACAAGTGGCTGGGAAAAGTTCAGCCGGAAGAATAGGTTGAGAAGAAAGTGGATCAAGAGCATGTCTTTAGGAAGTTGGTTTTGTTAGCTATGTGTGAGTAACACAGCCAACAATCCCCCCCCCCCAAAAAAAAAAAAAATCAAGTTCTGGAAACATAGATAACAAAGGAATGCGAATAGAGAATTTCTAGGCAAGTATATACTATGCATAGATGAGATGGACTACAACCTTGAATCTCATGTAGTGACTATTATCTTTGTCTAAAGAAGTGCTTAATGGACTATGCCTTGAATCAGACTTCTTGAACCGAATTCAGAGAATAGCACACATAGTACTCTAGAGGTTCTTGGGTCTATCGGGACGACGCTTTTGATTGGCCATGCGCACTTTTCCATATTCATGAGAGTTGTCTGGGGTTGCCCTGACCCATAGTCGCGGCCTTCACGACCTCTCATATAGGTAAGTCCTCAAGGGTTGGTGATAGGTATCAACCCTGCATATAATGCTTGGACTTATTAAGAGTTTAAAACTCATCCTGACCATATCACACCGGAACACTGTCACCATAGGGAAAGGATATCATTGTACAATCTCGTACAGCCACCTGGGCATTAGTTTATGAGAATTTAATCTCTGAGTCAGTGTTCCATAATAGTAACCGAAGTTTAGCTTGTTTCTACCCATTGAAACGGCTTCTTGGGATCTCCAGTCAGACTCGGTTGGGTTGCCACTGTTGGTGATTTACTTATGGACTTAACCCCATCTCCCTCGATGATTCTAGGATCAATGTCCTAGACAGACCCTTTGTCAAGTGGTCTGCAAGGTTCTTTTCTGACTTTATATAGTCAAGAACCACATATTTGCCTAATAGGCACTTGATTGACTTGAAGCGCAGCTGCAAGTGCCTGTTCATCTTAGCATTCAGAGAATCATGTTTTAGTAGTTCTATAACAGATTTATTATCACAATTTATAGAAACAACAGGAACAGCAATATGAGCAATATGTATTTGCATAATCAGATTTCTAAGCCATTCAGCTTCTGTACAAGTAGTATCCAAAGCTATCATTTCAGAATCCATTGTACTCCTAGCTATGATAGTTTGTTTACATGGACCCCAGGAGATTGCAGCTCCTCCTAGAGTAAACACATATCCAGTTTTAAATCATGTGAGTCAGTAACTCAGTTTGCATCTGAATAACCTTCTATGATATCAGGGTGTCTAGTATAATGAAGTCTATAATCTATGGTATCCTTAAGATATCTAATACTCTTTCTAATGCTGACCAATGTGATTGGTTTGGGTTACTGGTATATCTACTCAGTCTTCCAACAACAAATGCGATATCAGGTCGGGTTCTATTCGTTATATACATAAGATAACCTATCATCTGAGAGTATTTATGTTGTTCTACAGGTGAACCTTCATTCTTCTTGAGAATGATATTGCTGTCAAAATGAGTAGGAGCAGGTTTCTTATCAAAGTACTCAAATTTTTTCAGTATTTTCTCAATAGAGTGTACTAAGGGTATAGTATAACCCTCTTTGGATTTGGACACTTGCATTCCTAGAATCAGGTTGGCTTTACCTAAGTCTTTCATGTCAAACTTGCTAGATAAATAATCTTTAGTATTATTTATCAACTCAAGTGTTGATCCTAAAATGAGGATGTCATCTACATACAAGCATAAAATGACACAACTTTCATCAACGTTTTTAGAGTATATACATTTGTCATACTCATTTGGCAAGAAACCAAATTCTAGAATCACTTTATCAAATTTGTTGTGCCATTGCTTGGGAGCTTGCTTTAGGCCATAAAGAGATTTTACTAATCTACAGACTTTCTTTTCTTGACCCTTAGCAATAAAACCTTCAGGTTGCTCCATGTAGATTTTTTCCTCTAGATCTCCATTCAAAAAGGCTATTTTTACATCCATTTGATGGATTAGCATGTTATGAATGGATGCTAAAGCTAGAAGTATTCTGATAGAGGCAATCCTAGCTATAGGAGAGTAGGTATCAAAGTAATCTAATCCCTTTTTCTGAATACAATTCTTGGCTACTAATCTAGCTTTGTATTTCTCTATAGTACCGTCAGCTTTAAGTTTTCTTTTGAAGATCCACTTACACCCTATGGGTTTACTACCTAAGGGTAGGTCTGCTAAAAGCCAAGTACTATTCTCCATGATGGAGTTGTACTCATTGTAGATGGCTTCTTTCCAGAAAGGTGCATCAGGAGAAGATATTGCTTCTTCGTAAGTTGAGAGATCACCCTCTATCAAATAAGTAAAGAAACCTTCCCCTAAATTTTTTTTAATCCTTCCTCTTTTACTTCTTCTAGGTTCTAAGCCTTGTTCAGTTTGTGAACTATATGACTAAAAATTGGAACTAGTAGAAGGAGCAAGAAAAGTGCTGGTGGGGTTGGAGGAAATTCTATTCTTAAAAGGAAATATATTCTCAAAGTAAACTGCATCTTTAGCTTCTATAATGGTATTGTTAGAGATTTTATTTACTTCAGAATGAGTCACTAAAAATCTATTGGCATTGCTATCTGAGGCATATCCTATAAACACATAATCTACTGTCTTAGGTCCAATCTTTCTCTTTTAGGTTCAGGAATTCCTAATTTTGCTAGACATCCCCAAACTTTGAGATAATGGACTCTAGGAGTTCTAAAAATAATGGTATTGTTAGAGATTTTATTTACTTCAGAATGAGTCACTAAAAATCTATTGGCATTGCTATCTGAGGCATATCCTATAAACACAGAATCTACTGTCTTAGGTCCAATCTTTCTCTTTTTAGGTTCAAAAATTCCTAATTTTGCTAGACATCCCCAAACTTTGAGATAATGGACTCTAGGAGTTCTACCTTTCTATAGTTCATAGGGAGTCTTATCCTTTGATTTACTAGGGATCCTATTTAGGATGTAGCAGGCAGTTAATAAGGCTTCTCCCCATAAATTATTAGGAGCACCTAAGCATGGCATTTACCATGTCTAACAGAGTGTGATTCTGCAACTCCGTTGGACTATGGTGAATAAGGAGCAGTCACCTCATGAATTATTCCATGTTCTTCACAGAAGTTAGTCATATCGCTTGAGGTATACTCTCCGCCACGATCAGATCTAAGAATCTTGATCTTTTTCTCTAATTGGTTCTCAACTTCAGATTTGTAAACCTTGAATCTATCTAGAACTTCATCTTTGGTTTTGAGAAGGTAGGTATAGCAATACTTTGAACAATCATCTATAAAAGTGACAAAGTATTTCCTACCTCCTCGGGTCAAGATCCTATTGGAATCACAAACATCACTATGAACTAGTTCTAGAAGGAATTCTCTACAGATTTAAAAGATAGTCTAGTATATTTGGCTTGAACACAAATATCACATTTGTGTTTATTATCTACAGGAGACTTGGGAATAAGATCTAAGTTCATCATCCTTCTAAGGGAACATAGATTCACATGACCTAGTCTGTCATACCAAATATTTGAAGATTCTACATTGGAAACAACAAGAGAATGATCTGATACTTTGTTTATAGTACTGAGAATAAAAAGACCATCATTTACAAATCATTTTTCCAACAAAGGACTCATTCTTGGAAAATACAACTTTATTGGCTTTCATTACAATGTTGTATCCAGATGTTACAAGAAGGGATCCACTAACTAATTTTTTTCTAACTGACGGCATGTGAAGAACATCATGAAGAGGCAAAATTTTCCCTGATGTCATCTTTAGATCTATTCTTCCTTTTCCTAAAATCTGTACCGAAGAGCCATCTCCTAGGGTTATGCATCCTCCACATGATTCCTGATAGTTTGAAAAACATGTACGATCAAATGAGATATGAACATTAGCTCCAGAATCCAACCACCAGTCATCAGAATGGTAAAAAATATTAACTAAAGGTTGATAAGTCACAGACCTGAAGGAACTAGTAGACCCATTTAGAATCATGTTAGCTACTGGTTTGGCTGGACCTTTCCCCTTATAAGGAGTCTTGATAGGTTCCTTCTTTCTTTGGAAATAGTTGAAGGATAGATGATTTATTCTTTCACACACCAAACAAAAATTTTGTTGATCCTGAGTCTGACTAAAATTTTTAGGTCTATGGTTTTGCTGGTGTTGATGGTTCTGATGATGAGGCTGAAAGTTCTTCTTCTTCTTGAAGACGTTCTTCTTGGGTTTGTGAGGATTATTAGACTTGGGTTTGCCTTGGGATATTTCTACTAGGTTTACCTTAGCCTTAGACTCGGTCTTGGGATTAGACCTTAGCCTAATCTCTTCTTATGTTCTGATTTTCTTTAAGACTTGAGCAAAGGTAAGGTCATCTTGTGTATGAATAAGCTCATTTTTAACATCAGACCAAGAAGGAGGGAGCTTATCTATCAGGCAAGCTATCTTATATTCAGTAGAAAAGGTTGAGCCTTTGGCTTGGATATGCCTCACATATTCTTGGAATTCATGGATCTGGTCATTCATTGGTTTATTATCTACCATGAAATACCTGTTATATGAGGAAGAATTGAATCTTTCAATTCCGGCATCATCACAGCCATATTCATCTTTCAAAGCATCCCAAAGTTCTGTAGCGCTCTTATATTCAAAGAAAATATCATAAAGAGAATCAGATAAGGCGCTTAGAATTCGATGGAAGCAATGGAAGTCTATTTTCTTAGAAGTTTTTGATTTTGAGGAGCTAGAGGGTTTAGACACTCCTACGTCAGACTCAGTGTCATCAGAATCATTTGAGATGGGTGTGGACCCATCAATAGCTGAGATCAATCCTAAAGTGGTGAGCCAAACTTTTATCTGACTTTGCCACCTTTTGAAGTGAGTGCCATCAAACTTAGCTAGCTTAGCGGTCGAAATCTCGTCTTTGTCAATCATGGTAACTAGTATGGCGGTCTAAAGTCTGCAAGAATAATGTTGCTACTCAATGAGGGTGCCCGAGGCTCTAAAAATACTAGTTCAGTGATCTTGCTAATCAACCTTAATAAATCTTTAGTCTATCAAGTTTTGATTAACTTGGGTTAGCTGTAAGGGCCGGTTTCCAGCTAGCGGTGGTCTGAAGACACTTAAATACCGTGTCGCTTAGGGCTGTTTACACCCGTTTTACAGAAGGGCCCTTTCGGTTTGTTCCCAAGCTTATCTCTACTTTTTTTGAACTTTAGATTTAAAAGAATTTGCAAGGTCAATAAACTAATTCTTAACTTAAAATATTGAATGTATCAAAAGAAAAACTAATGACACATGAGTAAATGTTAGGTTCTATATTCCAATATAATAAATGAACTATATTAAATAGAATATACTGATCAATAATTAAAGCTGACAATGATTTGTATACTCTAATTCTTAATGCAGCAAACAACACCAACAGTATTGATCTAAATAATGAACAAACAGTTGTGTAAATTTGTAACAACTTAGTACTTTGGTAATACTTACTGTTTTTGGGCAAAAATATAAGATCAGAAGTTTTGTCAATATTTATAGTTTTTTTTTCCAACAGTGAACAAAGGAACTTTTGTTAACAACACTTTGTTATGTATAGTCTTGAAATTGTTAAGTAAGCAATTAATGATGCTCTAATAAAATTGTTAACAGTGTATTTAGAAAAATTATCCGTGTATTAGCACTTCCCAACCAATTTGCTAAGTATTAGAAGTAGCAACTTTAACACGGACACGTTAACAGTGTTAAAGATATTTGCTGACAGTGCTAAACTATTTAACAGTTAGGTCACGTTAACAATTCTCTTATGCAACACTAATATGACAGTATTCAATTAAAAAGGAGTTCAGAGTTACCGGCCTATGGGAAAGTCGTGCTGAACGTACTGCCCTAAGAGTTGATCCAAGGTCTATGTGCAGACTGTTCTCAGATGCTCCTAGTGGTAAAACCTCTGGTACTACTGGCTTCTCGTTGTCGCACAAAACTTCGAGAGATGCGACCCGAACTTAGCCTTGCCCAGAACGAAACACGGAAGAGAATGGAGGTGGAACATAGATTTGCTTTTGATTGTAGGATCAAAGGAAGAGTGAACTTTTGAATGCTTTTTTCTCTCTCTCTTCCTAATCAACTGAGAGTAGGATGGTATAAATAGGTTACCAACCTCAACTAAAAGCTAAACTTGAGCAACAAATTCATGAGTCACCCCCTCCATGAAGGAGCCAACGTGAAAAAATAAATGGCTGGAAAAAGTTCAGCCGGAAGAATAGGTTGAGGAGAAAGTGGATCAAGAGCATGTCTTTAGGAAGTTGGTTTTGTTAGCTATGTGTGAGTAATACACAGCCAACAAATTATGCAAAACAATGGTATATCGTGATCCTTGTACAACAAGCTCTCCACTATCAATACTGTGTTTTACATGTATTTATAAATTTCTCACTTTGTGAGAATTTTTTTGATTAGTGTACATCAACTATCGCACATTGGTGTATCTTCTGAGATACTCGCTGGAGTTCAAAATCGATTAATGGCTTATGCAAACTAATAAGTATTTTTTGGTTTTCATGAGTAACCATGTTAACATATAGATCTCAAGAGACCCATGACATGACAACGTAATCCAACTAGAACATGCTCGTAGATCAACACCTTGAAATTAGGGTTTTTCTAATTTTGAACTGCAACGTAATCCAACTAGCTCCTGGTTTTTTTGCTCACAGCAGAGCAGCTATTGAATGTTGGGTCTCACTCCAACGGTTATGGTATATATATATATATATATATATATATATGTATATATATATATATATATATATATATATTGGAAGAGGTAATTGAGTTACAGACTCCTGGTCCAAAAGCTACAAACTCGGCCCGAAGGTCCCACACATCCCGGCCGAAGGCCCGCACCTGCACCGAATCTCACATTAATTCCTCCACAGAAAATTTAATGTGGTTTTTTCGTTGCTCGAACCTGCAACCTCTTGGGAGGATATACCTTCCTCTAACCACTTGAGCTAGAGGTCCTTCGCTATATCTCTACTAATATAAGTGGCTTGAAAACAACTCAAAATTGAGTCGTCTAAGCCGTATGTATATCATTAATTAATTATTTAAAAAAATTAATATTACTAAAATTGTTTTAAAAATAAATTTGTTATAAATAACACTCCAAGGATTCGAACACAACCAACAAGAGAGAATACCTCTCACCTTAACCACATGAGTTAGAAGATATATTTATTTATAGAGAAACTTTGAGTTACTCTCCACTTTATTTACCCATATTAAGGGTGCACCCCACATTGTTTCTATAATGTACAAGACCCCCAACTTTTGACGAAAATCTTTCAGAATTGTCAGTTAACCCATTTGACCAATTTTTTTGACGAAAATACCCCTCCGTTATTTTTCTCTTCCTCTTCCCTCTCACCCCTTCCTCCCCCCACCGTCGCCGCCCAGCCTCCCCAACCCTGCCCCCCTCCCCGCCACCGTTACCGCCCTCCCTCCCTACCTCGCCCCACCCTCCCTGCCACCACCGCTGCCCCACCCCCTTCTTTCCTCTCACCCCTCTCATCCTCACAGCCTCCCTGCCACCGCCTCCCATCCCAAACCCCGCACCCCCCATCCCTGCCACCGCTGCATGGAGCGCCTCGTCACATCCATCGCCTCTCTCTACTCCAAGCTCGAGCTGCTCGCCGACCTCGAGCACTCCGTCAAGAAGCTCCCTTGCACCAACGAGGTCCGCCGCATGCTTGACCGGAAGATCTGGGGGCAGCACCACAACATCGAGCACCTCCTCGAGTCCTCCCTCTAGAACCACAAGTTCGACAAGGTCGACGGCGGTGGCGGGGAGGGGGGAGGGGAGGAGAATAGGGGGGCGAGGGCAGCAGCGGTGGCAGGGAGGGGGGCTGGGTAGGAAGGGAGGGCGATGGCAGGGAGGGGCGGGGATAAGGAGGCGGGTCGGTGGCGATGAGGGGGGGTAGGACGACGACGGTGGCGGGGAGGAGGGGGTGTGAGGGAAGAGGACGAGAAAAATAAAGGAGGGGTATTTTCGTCAAAAAAATTTGGTCAAATGGATTGACCGTCAATTCTAGACGGAGTCAGTCAAAACTGGAGGATCTTGTACATTATGAAAATAATGTGGGGTTCACCCTTAATATGGATAAATAAAGTGGGGGATAACTCAAAATTTCTCTTATCTATTTTAGTAGAGATGAGTTAAAAAATGTGTTTGTTTATAATTAGATAATATTAAGTAGTTAAATAATTAGTTTTTTTTTTTTAATTACGTGAGGATATACGCTTAGGCGACTAACAATTTTCAAGACTCTTTTTGAAAAGTAGAAATATATGCAAAATAAATTATAATTTAAATATAATCAAATATATAACAAATTATAATTATATATATATATATATATATATATATATATATATATATATATAAATTTAATATTAATATTAGAAGAAAAATATTTTACTTGTATTGTACGTGAATTTACTAGTGTGCACTAGTAAATTCACGTACAATACAAATAAAATATTTTTCTTCTAATATTAATATTAAATATATATATATATATATACATATATATATATATATAGAGAGAGAGAGAGAGAGAGAGAGAGAGAGAGATTTAAAATACACCCCCTATTATGTCTATCCCATTATTATTCATATCACATCCGTTAGATCAAATTTAATTAACCAGATTAAATCTCTACATAGTGAGACAGATTAACCAAAAATAGAAACAAAAATCCTTCCCCTTCCCCTTCCCCTTCCGCTTCTGAGAGAAACAAATAGAAACCAATATCCGACCTCCAATCCACGCTTTCGGCTCCCCGACGTCAACTCCTCCTCCGCCTGCCTATCCTACCTCCAGTCCATATGTACACCTTTTAACTAGCGAAAGCTATTTAGGGAGATGTAACCGTGTTTATCCCACCTCTTGCAGTGGTGCGAAGGAAGCAAACAGACTCTGGGGTTGCACTTGGAGATGATGTTCTGACAATGACGGTGGAGCCGAATATAGACCATCTACTGATGTTGGGGCTTGTTATTGTGTGTGGGCTCATCAACAGCTTGTGAAATTTGTTCTCAATCTTTTATGAACCTTGCAGCTTTGAGGAGGACTGACTTTAGTTTAGAATGAAGTCTCAATTTTACGATCGCGAGAGTCGTTTTTTTAGGAGACTGAATTTGTCAAAGAATTCTTTCGAAGGGGAGAAGATTTTCCATTTAAAATGGCACCATTTTAACGCGTTCTTAAGCTTAAGTATGAGTCAAGTCAAACAAACTTGTTCTTCTGCTTCATCCTTCAAATACTACCCAAGCCACAGCTATAAGTTTGGTTCCATAGATTTGGAGGTCGGATAGGCAGGCGGAGGAGGAGTTGATGTCGGGGAGCTGGTAGCGTGGACTGGAGGTCGGATATTGGTTTCTATTTGTTTCTTTCGGAAGGGAAAGGGGAAGGGAAAAGGGAAGGGGAAGGGTTTATGTTTCTATTTTTGGTTAATCTCTCTCATTATGTAGAGATTTAATCTAGGTAGTTAATTAAATTTAATCTAACGGATATGATAGAAATGATAATGGGACGGACATAATCGGAGGTGTATTTCATCCCTATATATATATATATATATATATATATATATATATATATATAATATATATATATATCCATTTTTCTGGAGCGTTTTCTCCATCTCTTTGATTTCAGTTACTTCTTCATGATTTCTTCATCCTTCCCCTACTTCCATCCCTAATCCTGACTCCCGCTTTCATCTTAATCTCCTTCATTGTCTCTAGATTTCTCAATCCTTGACCCTCTTTACTTCTTGCAATATTCATGTCCAACTTCAATGATGCCATCTAGAAGATGTTGGCTCAACTCAATTAGCCTGATAATGTTGACTATCTTTCCTTATATGTTAGAGATGGCTGCAACTCTGACAAATGGAAAGAAATGCTTGTAATTAAACCCTACTCTACGCTCAAATTCTCCTGCGTTGCTCTTTCCACCATTCTTCGGAAGTTATGGAGGGATTAAATCAACGATCCAGACTTCAGAATTGAGTAGATCGGCTGGTTCATTCCTTGTCCGGCTCCCTTCTCAAATGGATATCAACCGTGTGATATTGGAAGCACCATGGAGCATCAATAACGAGATTCTAGCAATTGAACATTTTGATCCTGCTAAATTGCCAGATGAATACAAATTCCAGTTTGCTGAACTCTAGGTACAGTTTTACCAAATTCCACCTAAATTCTTGAATAGAGTTCTTGTGGACATAATTGCTGAAGTCTAGGGTTCTCCACGTAACTCCTCTCCATCTGATGAAGATAAATGAAAAACTTACGGCAAAGTAAAAGTTCTACTGGATCTATCCAAACCTTTAAGAAGGCATATTGACACAATATTTGATGATGGGAAGGGTGGTCTTGTTGTTCTTAAATTTGAACGCCTTCCTCGACTTTGCCTATTTTGTGCTAGACCGGGTCACTCCATTGCCGATTCTAATTACATGAATCAGTGTCTATCTCAAATCAAAGAGGACTGGACTAATAAGGAGAAGGACAAAGCCATATCTCTTCTTCATCCTAGAGTTAAAGAGGTCAACTTTCGAGCTGATACTCTAATGGTCTCGCATACCCGATACAAAATCAGTCCTTCTGGTGCTTCACCTCCCATCCGCTTTGGTTCGAGATCAACCACATTACCATCCTTTATCTCTAATGATGTCAACCCTCCAAATACTGAGAAAGATTTTGATGTCTGTACTTCTTTACACAATCGAATGACGACGATTATTCCGACTTCAGCATCTTCATCTCCAATGGAATCCAAAATGCAACTGTCAAAGTACATCCCCCCACATTTGCTATCAGTTACTGGAAAAGTGCCCATCATGGATCTTTCTAGGAATAGCAAACTTTCTTATGATCAGATGACAACAAGGCCCTATCCACTCCTCTGGACACTACACCTGATACTGGGTCTAATTATTCAACCAATACCTATACTGTGGAGGAGTTGACAATGCTGGATTCGGATAATGTTCAATTCCAGCCCATATCTACTACCTCTGAAAAATATCAAATTCTCTCCATCCATCACTAAACTGATACAGATAAATATGCTTAATCAACTGAGGTACATCAAACTTCCCCATCTATACATCGAACTCTACCTTCTAAAATTATTTGTACCACCATATTTCTCCCACCCCATCCTCTTGAGCCTCCTAATCTACTCCCTATTCTTACCATTACAAAGAATATCCAGTCAAACTCTACATTGTCTACTGATATTACCCTAATTATCGAACATCCTCCTTCTCCACCACCATATTCAACTAATGATATTACCTTCAATTTTTCCCACCCAACCTGCAAAAATTCATGGAAAAGATTAGCTAGAAGTGTTTTTAACCCAACTCTGTCCTCTATGCCCTCTTAACCTCACAACAACAAAAGGAAAGCTCCTATTGCAAAATCCACATACAAGTCTGGTAAACGTGCGACTATATCACATAGTTCATCATCCTATTCTGAAAAGGTGGTGGCCACTGACCTACAACTGCCGCAAGGAAAATGTTAATACTGTCTTGGAACTGTCGGGGTATGGGGAATGTACCGACAGTGAACACTCTACGATCATTCCTTAAATCGACTCGTCCATCAATCTTCTTCATTTCTGAAACTATGTCATCATCCACCCAAACTACATCCATTCTCCCTTCGCTTGGCTATCCTAATTTCTTTTTCGTTCATCCCAACGATCGTTCGGGTGGCCTTTTGCTAGGTTTGGATGGCTCGCTCAATGCATATGTATCCTACTCATCTTCAAACCTCATTCTTCTCTCTATTCCAGCTGCCAACAACTTACCCGAATAGAAGATCTTATGTGTGTATAGTTGCCCCAAAAAGAAAGATAGACCTCGTCTATGGACTTTAATTAAGAACTTATCATCAAATTACAACGCTCCTTGGTTTTTCCTAGGTAATTTTAATACAATTTTTGCTGTAAAGGATAATTCAGGTGGCAATGGACTTGATACCCGGACAGCTGCTGCTTTCAACAACATGCTTGATCAATGCTGTCTAATCGACTTGGATTTTATTGGACCTACTTAAACTTGGTCTAATGGTCGTAGGCCATCTCATCATATACAAGAACGGCTCGACCGAGCATATGGTAAAGCGGATTGGTATGCTCTATTCCCACATGCTACAGTCTCAATCCTCCTCCGTATCAATAGTGACCATGCGCCAATTCTTCTTAATACAGACAACAAACTAAAGGAAAGGAGAAGACTTCTGCGATTTGAATCCTTCTAGTTTAACAATGAGGTCTTCAAGGACAAACTTTAGGTTCTATGGCTTAATAATCATCCAAGAAAGGAAGCTCTTCAGAGTAAGCTTCACCATACTCTGCTAAAATTGTATAAATGGGGTAAAGCAGTCTTTGGCAATATTAAAAATCTTATTGATTCCATGAAAAAGAAGCTTCTTCTTATCCAGTCGCTTCCTATAACTCATCAGATTCTTCAGGAAGAAACGAATTTAACTACTGATCTGAATGACCTGTTCTGCTTGGAAGAAACCTATTGGAAGCAATGTTCTAGGTGTCAATGGATCAGAGATGCGGATAGATGTACCAAATATTTTTAGATCATGGCTATGTGTCATGACCCACACCCAGAATAAGGACACAAGTACGTAAACAACGTCCAGCCTACATCGTAATAACGACGTAGAACGTTGTCCAGGTCAACAATACTATCTAACATATCACACAATATATATATATAAGGTAATTGTCATGCTATTTCAACTTCAAATGGAGGAACAATATAATATATGAAAAATGATAATCAATACTCAATCACAATATAAAGCTAAAGGATGATAAGGCACGATATGGAAGAAAAGAGAAGAAGTACAAGAGTCAAATACAATACAAGTCCAAAGTCTAAATCTCCACAAAGCCCACAATATATAATACATGCCACAAAGTCTAACTAATGTCAATACAATCTCATAATGGAAGGTCTAAGCCTCTCCAGCTGATGGTACTATATCAAGTGGCTCTACGGGTGCTGGCTCAACTGTCTCGCCATTCTGTGGCCCATAGTGCGTAGGACACCAATCCTCTAATGAGTCAAATGAAAAATATATCCATCAGGATGGAACAAAGTACAACCCTAATAATAGTTCCAATAATTGACAAAAAACTATGAAACATCAATAGTAACAAAAATAAATGATGGAAGTAACTGACTAGACAATATAAAAGAAAGAGAATCATGGTAAGCAGTGAAAATAAATTCATAATTTACCAATGCATGATTTAGAAACTGTGTTCCTATAGAATTTTCTAATAATTTACACAATTCACCATATAAAAATTATAATACACCACCTATTAGCCTAGAATGTGTTCCTATAGATAGCCCTATGCCATGGGAGGATTCCTAATGGTCAAATGCATGATTTAGAAACTAGAACGAAGGGGGATTCATAATTTACCAATTGGGAGATGGATTCCCAATGAAATATACAATGGACACGATCCGAATAAGATCTCCTTGTCAAAGCTCCTTCTCCTTGTGCTCATTGCATCTCCAAGCTTCAAAGCTCCTTAAGGAATAAAAATGAGAGAAAAATGCAAATGAATTGGGAGAGATTGATGGAGGGATGAAGGAATTGGGGATCTAGAAAATTTGGGAATCTAAAATTAGTGTGTAAATGAAATGGAGAGAGAGAATTAGGATTTATAGTGGTCGTCCCCTATTACCCCCTTCTCCAAGCAATAGTCAATATCCAATATGCCCTTACTTGCTAATTAAAAAAATAATTAAGGAAGGGCTATTTATGAAGTCTCAATACTAATACAAATTACTTTAATCCTCCTAGTTAATGTAAACCCCCTGATTTTTCATAATTGTAAATTTGGATTTTACACAATTTTCTGGAATTTTCTGGGATTTTTCGGTAATTAAAATCAGGGTTTTAATTATTAAATAATTTTTAATTGATAATAAATAATATTAAAATATTATGAAAATAATATTTTTGGGTGTAAAATGAAAAACTGGACTTAGGATAATTTTTCTGGAATTTATTGGGCCCCAGACATATTTTAAAACACCTAAAAACTATTTATTTAATTATTTACTTATTTATTTATTTATTTAATTGTTATTTATTTAATTATTTATTTTAATAAAATAGTCCGGCCCGGCCCAATTCCTCAGCAGCCCAGCCCAATAACCCGAACCCGGCCCAAAGCCCAACCCGCTCGCCCTATCGGGTCGGGTCGGGTCTGCCCGAACCCGACCCGCCGCACCCGAACCCGCCTTACCCCTCACCCCCACGACCCTCTCCCCGCTGCCCGCGTCCACCGCCGCGTCCGCCGCGCCCGCGGCCACGCGCCCCCGCCTCGCCCGCCACGTCCCCGCCTTCGTCGCCTCACCTCCACCCCGCTCGGCTCCCCTTCCCCTTATAAACCCTAGCACCCCCTGGCCGCTCCTCCCTCACCGCCACCCCTCGCCGGAGCCGACGCCCCACGACGCCACCACCGCCTCCCACAGCGCCGCCGCCACCGCTGCGCAGCCCGCCGTGCCCGGCCGACGCCACCCTGTCCGCAGCTCCCCTCCCCCGGCCATCTCCTCCCCTCCGGCAGCCCGCAGCGCCGTCTCCCTCCTCCCATCGACCCCTCGACGAACGCCAGCGCCGGCCGCCGGCTTCCCTGGCCCGTCTCCGCCTCCCCGAGAGCCGCCCAGCCCCGGCCGAGTCTTCTGTAACCTCCGATTTCCAATTTCCGAAAAAAATTAGATTTTTAATTTAATTTTAAATACCAAGTTATAAAATATTTTCTCCTTGAATTCTTGCATTTGATTTTTGAACAATATTTGATTTTTAGAAGGTGATTTAAAAATCATTTATAAAAATTATTTTTCCTAAATGTCGATGTATTACAAAATAAATAAATAAATAATAATGATATATATATTTATATATACTCTAGCTTCAAATATTTATTGGCTTGAAATCGTAAAATTATTTGTTTAATAAATGTATTGAAGGACTAGTTGTTTCATAATAAAATTTTCATATCCAAATGGAATAGTAAATAAATAAATTACATAGCTTTACTAAAAAATATTTTCTGAAATTATAATCTTTTCTTCTTAAATTTTTACAAGTTGCCAATTCCTATTAACTAGCCAACACACCCTCATTTTTCCCACATGAAAAGCCCGTTTATATTTAATCCTGGCCATTCATTATTGGGCCAATCCTCACCCTTTAGCCCACAACTCTCTCTCCCTATTTAAGTCCCTCATCACCATTCCCAAGAAACCCTAACTAGCCCTCACAATTTCCCACAAGCCACAAGCCATCACCATTTTGTGTGATCGTGTCCGTGTGTCCAGCACTACCGTGTCAGCCGTGTTGGCCTCGGGTCCGACCCCGGGTGTCCCACCGTATCCATTCCTTTCCTGTGTCCAGATTTACAACATTACAATCAGATTTTCGTGTCCGACACACCCGGACACATCCACCCCCACCACAGCACACCCAATCCTGTGTCCGACAGACCCGGACACGCCCCCACAGTCAACAAACTGCCGTGTCCAGCCCCGGACATGACCCCGACATACAGAACCCTAACCCTAGATTCAGCCTCGCCTATCGCCGCTGGCCGCCGCGTCTTCCCCCGCGTCGAGCTCGGATTTCCACCGCCGACGGCCGAGATCTCCTTTCGCTGAGAAGAGCCGCCGTCCACTCCTTCCGCTGAGTCGAGACGCCGGTTCCTCGAACCACCGCCGCCGCCGAGACGAACGTCGACCGACGACCCGTCGACGAGCTCCGCTGCCGCCGCCTCGAAACCGCCGCTGCTCTCGAGTTCCACGCCGCCGCCTCCTCGGGACGAGAGCACCGCCGACCGCCTTGAACAGAGCCCCGTCGTCTCGAGCCGAGCACCCGGCCCCGCCACAGCAGGCCGAGCACCGCGCCGACATCTTGCCGGTCCGACCTCGGCGGACTTCCCCGCGCCGACACCCTGCCCGGCGCGCCGGAAAACCCCCTCCAGTCGACGTGAGTTTCCCCTTCCCCCCTTCCTTCTTTCTTCGGCTCAGTGCTGTAGTTAGTTTGGTTTTAATAAAATGGTTTAGTGATATAATTAATTAGTTAATTTATATTAATTAGTTTAGTTATAATTAGATTAATTAGTTAATTAATAATTAGTTAGTAATTTCTTAATAAATTAGTTAATTTGTAATTAGTTTAGAAATTAATGTAATTTGTTTAGTTATTAAATATAATTAGTTAGTAATTTCATATAATTAGTTTAGTTAATAATAAATAGTTTAGTTATATGTAAGTAGTTAATTAATGTGTAATTAGTTGGTTAATATTTAATTAGTATATATGTACAGGTATATGTAATTATTTAAAGAGAATTTGTATACATATATGTACACTGGCATTTTCCATAAAAAAAAAATTGTACTTTATAAAATGTACACTATATTATTAGTGTAATTAATGTATATGTTTGTATATAGAATTATTTCATATAATATGTATTAATAAAATGTATACTAGGTATAATTTCAATTAATGTTTTAGTATCTGTAGTGTTATTTTTAATGATGGTATAATACATATATTTTATATAAGCTTTTAGTATACCCTTAATATATAGTATGAACTTAATTTGGTATTAGTATTAGTATATTTAATAATGATGTTGACAATATATATATGTTATAATTCTATTATGAGTATACAGTTATGCATATTTTGTATATAATTTTTGGTACAAATATATATATGTAGATTATATTTTCGTATTGGTATATGTATATGTATATATTTTGTATATACTTAATATATTTTAATATAAAATTGGTATATATGTATATCTGTATTTTCAGTATATGTTGGAAATTGTTAATTGGTATATGTTTAACAAAAACATAATTTGGCATATATAAATAAATGTAGCATAATAATATATTTTGATATAATTATAAATTGGTATAGCATAATATAAATACGTATTGTATCCCTTTTCAATGAACTATGTCTATATAGATATACATTCAAGTATTATTTATTATGTTTATATATATATACAAGTATTATTTATTTTAAAGTATATATATACTAGTATAAATTAAATTCATGTATTAGCATAGTCATTGTACTTTGGAATTTAGTATATATAGTAAAATTCTAACTTGGCTTATTTTTATGACTATACCTTGTATAACGTATTTCCTAGTAGCTATTGTAATTAAAACATACAGTATTAATATTACTTAAGGTATATATAAATGCACTTATCTATTTTCGTACCAAATGTATTTGATGTATATGTTAGTACAATGTGTACACTTCTATGTCTCTAATAGACGACCCTAATTGACTAGTGCCCTGCCTGGCATAGCCCCTGGGTTAGTATTTTGTTTGTGTGATTAGTATAGCATCTGATGCAAATGTGATATTGTGATATGTTTATAGGACTGTTGGTTTACCCAGGGGATACTCTGGAACAGGACATCAATAATTACCAGCTAAGGACCCAAGGCGAGTACATTCTCTGATTAGTTTCTAATTTATGATATCTCCTATGTTCACTGTATCTAGTGTAAATATCCATGTTCTTGACACATTGGTTACACGGATTGGTATACATGGATCTCGTCATGAGATGTTATTCCTTATTCATGGTGTAGCTTGTACAAGACTTGTTTTCCTTGTTATCTTGTGCATGTACAGACACTGATTCCCGGAGAGATTTGCTACCTTCCTAGGGAATTCCATGCCATAGCGTACCATGATTTGATCTACTATACCAGTCGGGGGTTTGGGGAGTATTTAGTGTAGATATGTGATCATACCCAACTTTTCATGCATCATAGCTCACCCCACATCTCACGTCGGGTGCAGCCTGACCATCTCCGTGCCTCATAGCTGTTACGTGTGATTAGCCTGACCTCTACATGCATCATAGCTAACCACCGGTTAGCCTGACCTTCGTGAATCATAGCTAATCACATGTAACCAGCCTGATCAAGTTCCCAAGCCGATCACATGTTAAAGCTAGTACTCACACACTTAGTCATAGGATTCTTGCATAGACATATTATCATTTTCCTGCATTTACTTACAGTATTTCCAGTATTTCTCTTATTGTACATTTCTCGTACCTATACATGCATCTGGTATGTTTCCATCTAGAACTGCTACATAGTTTATGTCATTTATATAGAACTGCTAATTAGAGATGTACTTTGCTCCTTCCTGACTGGAAAATATTTTTCCAGACTGTGACCTTAGTAGACTGGTTTCTGACACACTTGGGGAATTGGATGTTACTGATTGCAGGTATGATTATTGTGTCATTAGACTTGTGTTGTATTCTTTTATTTCTTCATTTTCCTATCGTGCTGTAGTTGTGATTGAGTATTTCTAGAATTATTTTATAATATTCACGTCTCCTTATGGAGTTGGATACTAACGTGAGATTGTTTAGATAGTACTTGACCTAGACAGCGTTCTACCGCCGATGCTGCGGCGTAGGCTGGACGTACCCACGCTCTCGTGCCCTAAACCGGGTGCGGGTCGTGACACGTTTTTAGTAGTGGCCCATGCAGGTCAGACTTCGCAAAATGTGCGATATCGTGGTAGTGCGACGTCATAGTTGTACTACTGCGTACCTGGTATAGGACATAGGACATAGGGTACTAGGATGAGAGAGGATACTCAATCACAAATTCTTGAGAGATTCCTGGGACGACCCCTTGAGAATCTTATTATAATTTCCAATTTAAATCTTTTTCCTTGTTTCCGTCCGCTCTTGCTTGTTGTTATTGAACTTGATTCTTGTTGACCAGTTGTTAACTTAAATTCTTGGTATCGTTGTTGAGTTGATTTCAAATTGAGATAAATTTTTATGGACTAGAATTTATGGTATCATCTGATGACATATATTGATGAGGACAGTGAGGAAGGTAAAACGTCTACTTTGGTTATGGAACCTAGAATTTATCGCAGCCATATTAGCTGTCGTGACGAGAACGTAGGAACCTAACTTGGATGTACATACTTTAGTTATGAGATTTAGAGTTTCTCGCAGCCATACCGGTTGGCGTGGCGAGTATTCTAGATGACATGATTATAGGATTGTATACCTTAGTTACGGAACCTGTCGTTTATCGCATCTATGCTTACTGGCGTGGCGAGGATTCTAAGTGTCATGATTTCGGATAGACGTGTATGATTATCAGGTTGTATCTTAAATTGGTTCTTAAAATATCATCTCAAGACTTATCTATTTCTGTTATTCCAGGACTTTGTTCCACCGCTTCTTTCTTTACTAGCAGTAAAGATACCTTCTATCCTCAATTCAGTCTTTGAGCTCCTATCCCTTGAGGATTTCTTGTTAAGTATGATAATTAGTGGCTTGTAATTTTGTTTGTGTCTTGTATTAGTATTGACTGTGTTGCTAGTGAGTTGTAAGTGTTTCTTAGTTGGACATGTGAGCAGTAGGCTTTAATCTAGAGTTAGCCCTTAGCATAGTACCTTGTACCAATGATTCTAGGAGTAGTGTCATTAGAGACTGAGAGTTGAGGAGAGTATAGAGTATCAGTGATAGTTCTCAGAGTTAGTATCAGAGCCAATTACCCGTCCTGGATAATCATGATTATGTAATTGAGTGATCTATGTAAACGATTAAGTATCCGGGAATTGTGTTAAAGATTTATGGAGCATGATGTCCAATTTGATGATTGATATCGGAAATGTTAAAGGTAAAGAAATGTATATGTATAAAGGGTTTAATGAGATGTCATAAGTAGAGAAATATCAGGATTAGTAATAAAAGTTGTGAAGCGTATCATGGATTAGTTTAATAGGCTTTAAAGGATTAAAGGAAATACATATACAACCATCGAGATGAGAAACCATACACATACCCATGAGAGTAAAGAAACATGAGTGTTATAGAGGATACAGGTGATCATGAGTTCTAATGAGCTTGATGAGATAATCCATTAATGCAGCTAGTGATATAATACCAAGAGTGCTAATAATTCTATATCGAGGATTAGTCGAGAATAACGTTAATAACAGTAAGCACTCTGTGTGATGATAATTAAATGATATACCAGTTGACATAAATTGAAATCATGAAAGAAAATACAGGTGATGATAACTTTGATCATTGGAGGTAATAGTACAAGTGATTCAGGCAGTACAATTTTAGTACAAAATTATAGACACTAGATGCATTGAGTGCACCTTGAGTATTAGAGACCGAGAGCACTGATATGTATATTGTGGATTTATAAATTTAAGAGTGGAAATGAATTTTTACTTTGAGAATTATTGAAGAGTTGAGATTACGTCATTAAATTTTGAGGATTTCAAATATTGATTCAATAAAAATGGTCAAGGCTACAAAGAATTTTAGAAGTGATTAAAATTTTATTCGATGTTGAGTATCTGACTTTGAGGAGGCATATGCATTTATTTTAAGTTGATCGAGAAGTTAAACCTTGACGATTATTTTGAGGATTAATTTTGGTAGATGAGAGATATGAATATTAATATATGAGTGGATGATATACATGTGCAAGGATCTGGTGATTTGAGCATGATTGAGATGGCACCGCAGACAGACTTGGGTGTCCATCTAGAGTTGTATTAGAAAGGGCTTAGCACTCAGTATGGTGTTGCATTTGACGTGTATTCGAGTGATAAGAACAACTAGTATGAACAATTGTAGTAGGAGCGGGAACTGGCAGAGGGTATGGTACTAAAGCGATAGAGGTATCAACTTGGATGCATTATTGAATCATGGTTATATTAGAGGTTCTTGGTATCAGATTTTGGTATTAATAGACAGGTGTGTGCAATATTGATATATTCATGGATCTTGTGAATTTATGACTAGTTGATAAGGATACCAGTGTACAGGAATAGGAATTAGTAGTGAATATGCTAGAATTAAGTGTATGTTAGAGATAAGGGATACTGCAAGAAATATATTAACAGGTTCTTTCTTCCCCTCCTAATGATTCCTTCTTCCATCTTTCGATTGATTGTTTTTCCTAATACTGTAGTTCGTATTCATGATTTTCTTGTTAAAATATAACTAGTAGTACACCTTAACAGAGACTGAAATACCATGACAAGGCACATGACCTATATATTTTTCTTAAATTGCATGGCTGTAGGAAGAGTTTTCTTAAACCATGATCATTAGGGTTTTGACCATAGCAAAGATCTATGACGAGGTTATGACTGACAAAAAGAGACAAGAGGATTAAATTTGTGGATGAGCATTAATTTAAATAAAGAATTAAGGGGTTGTTATAACAGAGTTGATGGATCATTGATTTTGCAAAAATCGAGGTATGATTGAAATTCGAGGATAAACATTAACTTAAATGGAGAGTTAAGAAATTCACAAGGCAAAAATTTGAGGATTTATTAATTTTAGGAAATCTTGATATGATTGAATGGGTTAATTGAGAAAATTTGGGAAATTATCATTTTATCTATTTGGTTGCAAGATAGAAATTTGAAATTTTATATTATGAATGTTGCATTGAAGATTTTGAAAGTATCGCATCGTTGAGTATTTGAAAAAAAAAAATCAGGAGATAAATCGTTAATGGAATAGTGTCAAATTCAATTCTCGGGAGAAGGATTATATTTGAATAAGCATCAATTGAAGTTGAGTTAGAGGAGTAAGATGATTGATGAGTGTTTAAAAATTTAAATTTGGGATACAGATTTTTAAGTTTTATAAATATGCATTGATTGGATTCAAATTGGAGGATTGGATATTAAATCCTTGGGTATTTAGATGCGAACTTAAAATTTTTGGGAGGAGATTATGACAAAGGGGATTTGATTTTTAAATTTGAAGATTTTTCGGAATATGATGATATAGAATTTTGAAAGGTTGTGAAATAACGATGTGGAATTACTTCATGATTATTTGGTTGAAATTTAAAATTTTGATAGAAATAATATAATGTGTAAATGCAATTATTGAGGATCTTAAATTTCGAGGACGAAATTTTTCTAAGGTGGGTAGACTTGTAACCTCCGATTTCTAATTTCCGAAAAAAATTAGATTTTTAATTTAATTTTAAATACCAAGTTATAAAATATTTTCTCCTTGAATTCTTGCATTTGATTTTTGAACAATATTTGATTTTTAGAAGGTGATTTAAAAATCTTTTATAAAAATTATTTTTCCTAAATGTCGATGTATTACAAAATAAATAAATAAATAATAATGATATATATATATATATATATATATATATATATATATATATATACTCTAGCTTCAAATATTTATTGGCTTGAAATCGTAAAATTATTTGTTTAATAAAAGTATTGAAGGACTAGTTGTTTCATAATAAAATTTTCATATCCAAATGGAATAGTAAATAAATAAATTACATAGCTTTACTAAAAAATATTTTCAGAAATTATAATCTTTTCTTCTTAAATTTTTACAAGTTGCCAATTCCTATTAACTAGCCAATACACCCTCATTTTTCCCACATGAAAAGCCCCTTTATATTTAATCCTGGCCATTCATTATTGGGCCAATCCTCACCCTTTAGCCCACAACTCTCTCTCCCTATTTAATTCCTCATCACCATTCCCAAGAAACCCTAACTAGCCCTCACAATTTCCCACAAGCCACAAGCCATCACCATTTTGTGTGATCGTGTCCGTGTGTCCAGCACTACCGTGTCAGCCGTGTTGGCCTCGGGTCCGACCCCGGGTGTCCCACCGTATCCATTCCTTTCCTGTGTCCAGATTTACAACATTACAATCAGATTTTCGTGTCCGACACACCCGGACACATCCACCCCCACCACAGCACACCCAATCCTGTGTCCGACAGACCCGGACACGCCCCCACAGTCAACAAACTGCCGTGTCCAGCCCCGGACACGACCCCGACACACAGAACCCTAACCCTAGATTCAGCCTCGCCTATCGCCGCTGGCCGCCGCGTCTTCCCCCGCGTCGAGCTCGGATTTCCACCGCCGACGGCCGAGATCTCCTTCCGCTGAGAAGAGCCGCCGTCCTCTCCTTCCGCTGAGTCGAGACGCCGGTTCCTCGAACCACCGCCGCCGCCGAGACGAACGTCGACCGACGACCCGTCGACGAGCTCCGCTGCCGCCGCCTCGAAACCGCCGCTGCTCTCGAGTTCCACGCTGCCGCCTCCTCGGGACGAGAGCACCGCCGACCGCCTCGAACAGAGCCCCGTCGTCTCGAGCCGAGCACCCGGCCCCGCCACAGCAGGCCGAGCACCGCGCCGACGTCTTGCCGGTCCGACCTCGGCGGACTTCCCCGCGCCGACGCCCTGCCCGGCGCGCCGGAAAACCCCCTCCAGTCGACGTGAGTTTCCCCTTCCCCCCTTCCTTCTTTCTTCGGCTCAGTGCTGTAGTTAGTTTGGTTTTAATAAAATGGTTTAGTGATATAATTAATTAGTTAATTTATATTAATTAGTTTAGTTATAATTAGATTAATTAGTTAATTAATAATCAGTTAGTAATTTCTTAATAAATTAGTTAATTTGTAATTAGTTTAGAAATTAATGTAATTTGTTTAGTTATTAAATATAATTAGTTAGTAATTTCATGTAATTAGTTTAGTTAATAATAAATAGTTTAGTTATATGTAAGTAGTTAATTAATGTGTAATTAGTTGGTTAATATTTAATTAGTATATATGTACAGGTATATGTAATTATTTAAAGAGAATTTGTATACATATATGTACACTGGCATTTTCCATAAAAAAAAAATTGTACTTTATAAAATGTACACTATATTATTAGTGTAATTAATGTATATGTTTGTATATAGAATTGTTTCATATAATATGTATTAATAAAATGTATACTAGGTATAATTTCAATTAATGTTTTAGTATCTGTAGTGTTATTTTTAATGATGGTATAATACATATATTTTATATAAGCTTTTAGTATACCCTTAATATATAGTATGAACTTAATTTGGTATTAGTATTAGTATATTTAATAATGATGTTGACAATATATATATGTTATAATTCTATTATGAGTATACAGTTATGCATATTTTGTATATAATTTTTGGTACAAATATATATATGTAGATTATATTTTCGTATTGGTATATGTATATGTATATATTTTGTATATACTTAATATATTTTAATATAAAATTGGTATATATGTATATCTGTATTTTCAGTATATGTTGGAAATTGTTAATTGATATATGTTGAACAAAAACATAATTTGGCATATATAAATAAATGTAGCATAATAATATATTTTGATATAATTATAAATTGGTATAGCATAATATAAATACGTATTGTATCCCTTTTCAATGAACTATGTCTATATAGATATACATTCAAGTATTATTTATTATGTTTATATATATATACAAGTATTATTTATTTTAAAGTATATATATACTAGTATAAATTAAATTCATGTATTAGCATAGTCATTGTACTTTGGAATTTAGTATATATAGTAAAATTCTAACTTGGCTTATTTTTATGACTATACCTTGTATAACGTATTTCCTAGTAGCTATTGTAATTAAAACATACAGTATTAATATTACTTAAGGTATATATAAATGCACTTATCTATTTTCGTACCAAATGTATTTGATGTATATGTTAGTACAATGTGTACACTTCTATGTCTCTAATAGACGACCCTAATTGACTAGTGCCCTGCCTGGCATAGCCCCTGAGTTAGTATTTTGTTTGTGTGATTAGTATAGCATCTGATGCAAATGTGATATTGTGATATGTTTATAGGACTGTTGGTTTACCCAGGGGATACTCTGGAACAGGACATCAATAATTACCAGCTAAGGACCCAAGGCGAGTACATTCTCTGATTAGTTTCTAATTTATGATATCTCCTATGTTCACTGTATCTAGTGTAAATATCCATGTTCTTGACACATTGGTTACACGGATTGGTATACACGGATCTCGTCATGAGATGTTATTCCTTATTCATGGTGTAGCTTGTACAAGACTTGTTTTTCTTGTTATCTTGTGCATGTACAGACACTGATTCCCGGGGAGATTTCCTACCTTCCTAGGGAATCCCGTGCCATAGCGTACCATGATTTGATCTACTATACCAGTCGGGGGTTTGGGGAGTATTTAGTGTAGATATGTGATCATACCCAACTTTTCATGCATCATAGCTCACCCCACATCTCACGTCGGGTGCAGCCTGACCATCTCCGTGCCTCATAGCTGTTACGTGTGATTAGCCTGACCTCTACATGCATCATAGCTAACCACCGGTTAGCCTGACCTTCGTGAATCATAGCTAATCACATGTAACCAGCCTAATCAAGTTTCCAAGCCGATCACATGTTAAAGCTAGTACTCACACACTTAGTCATAGGATTCTTGCATAGACATATTGTCCTTTTCCTGCATTTACTTACAGTATTTCCAGTATTTCTCTCATTGTACATTTCTCGTACCTATACATGCATCTGGTATGTTTCCATCTAGAACTGCTACATAGTTTATGTCATTTATATAGAACTGCTAATTAGAGATGTACTTTGCTCCTTCCTGACTGGAAAATATTTTTTCAGACTGTGACCTTAGTAGACTGGTTTCCGACACACTTGGGGAATTGGATGTTACTGATTGCAGGTATGATTATTGTGTCATTAGACTTGTGTTGTATTCTTTTATTTCTTCGTTTTCCTATCGTGCTGTAGTTGTGATTGAGTATTTCTAGAATTATTTTATAATATCCACGTCTCCTTATGGAGTTGGATACTAGCGTGAGATTGTTTAGATAGTACTTGACCTAGACAGCGTTCTACCGCCGATGCTGCGGCGTAGGCTGGACGTACCCACGCTCTCGTGCCCTAAACCGGGTGCGGGTCGTGACATCTTCCCCCGCTGCCCCCAGCCTCTCTCCGGCGGTCCTCCGGCCGCCGCAGAACCCTAAACTTAACCCTAGACGCCGGACACGGCTTGGACACAGGACACAGTGTCCTGCGTCGTGTCGGACACGGGTGAACCCAGTTTCTGAGGAGCCCAGTTCAGGTACTTGTAACTTCTTGCTCGTAGCTCTGATTTCGATTCCGTAAATTGCGTTGCGAAGCCTGTACGACCCTCTCGGTGCCCGGACAAACCGCTCGGGGCATCATGTCCTGTGGTGATCGCACACCTCGATCCAAAACAGGAAAAACAATACCCCGATTCACCCCGGAACTGAGTACGCCCCGCCAAACGGGATGACTCGGTCGCGTGCGGTCTTTACAGATACGTGTGCATCGTTGATACGGACATGTGGGATTTTGCATAAGTCGATTCGGGTGTGCGTGCACACCGGGATCAACGCGTATCCGCGGACATCGCCCCGTATCCGACTTTTCTGTATTTTACCATAACTTTGTGTACACACGTCGGATCGAAACGAAACTTGCGCCATCGGACTCGTAGCAATACGCTGGTCCTGTGACCCAAGTTTGGTTCGATTTTGAGAACGTTGACGAAATCGCATGTCGTGGGTCCCACAGGCCCCGCTCGACGGGCAATTTTGTGATCGGCTCATCGGAATCCAATTCTGGAAGTTTCGTTGGGTTCGTATCATCGTTCCTGACCTGTTGACACTAAGTTTGGTAAATTTGGAGACCTTTGACCCTGACACGTTTTTCGGTGCAAAGCGGGCCCACATGTGGACCCCGTTTTGACCCAAAATTGCCGTTTTTGTCCTTGTCTCCAAATTGGACTCAAGGACAGGCATTTCTAGCTGATTGATATTTTCTGGATCTGATGGTGATGTTTGTTTCAGCAACCGGAGTACCGCCTGCAATTCCAGCTGAAGTCAGAGCAGTAGTTGGAACCAGAACCACATGCAAGTGTACCTTGCCAAACCCTGCAGCTTGCTATATATTTTCTTGGATTATTTATGCATCAATGGGCAAGTAGAGCTTGTCAACTTGCAGTGATTCTTGTCATAGTATTTTACTTGATTTCTTGTAGATTCATGTGTAAACTTGTTTTAACTGCTTAACCTAGGAAACGTGTGACGTACTTAGTGTCCGATCATAGTCGGGTGCCAACCCCGTATGCGGTGTTGGGTACGTCATTTAGAGATGGACATTAGATACCCTTACTCTTGGTACTTGTCCTATCAAGTACATCATAACCCAGGACACCTGACACTATTCATGAGACAGAGTCTTCCTGAGACATTCATGGTGATTCTGTATAGGATACAGACTTTATGGCATTGACATTATATTCCTAGATACTCTATGACTTGCTGCATTAGATACGATCTTGCGTGACATGGACATGGGGCCACATGGACATGGGACGTGTGATTACATTGGGTGGGGAGAGACACACAGGCTACAGGCTGAACATATATATATATACATGAAACCCCTATTATTGTGAGGCACAAGACTCTAAACCCAAGCTTGGCCCTTTACGTGTTATTACTGCTACCGGCTCCCCGTCACAGAGCTTGTAGTGGTTTCAGCCTGAGTTCTAGTGATGCTCTCAACTTGCATATCACTTAGCTGGTTACATAGTTTACCCTATTGTTTCATTTATTTTCTGCACTGCATTTATTTTGGCTTGTATTATCTGTACCTTGTTATGTCCCCTGAGGACCTGGAATGGACTATGTCCCCAGGTATAGCCGAAGAGATCCATCCAGAGATACACCGTACAGGAGCACTTCCAGGAGCTGTACCAGGACCTGAGGACGAAATCGCACCAGAGGACTTCTCCTGAGCATTGGTGGTGTATAGTCAGTTATTTCTGTTTCTGTTTCTGTTTCTATTTCCAGTTCCTTTATTTCCTGTCTATTGCATTGATGTATCAGACTTATTCTCGGATTGTTCCTGAGACACTTTTATTGAGATTTGATAGTTATTTCTATTTGCATTACTCTGACATTTAATCTGTGATTATCTGTTGTGGATGATATTAGAATAACCTGTGACATGTAATACTTGATCTATTTCCTGTTAGACTACAGCTTAAGCATGCCCTGATGGATCCATTAAATTGGGTCGTCCATCGGTGCGTGCTGCTGGCCATTGTCGCGCATCCAGTCCCTCGGCATTTTGGGACTGGGGCGTGACAGGGTTTTTGTGGTGGCCCATGCAGGGTCATCGACTAAATTATTCAGTTTCAACTTAGGGACCTAACAGACCTGCAATAAGATAGGATAAGCTTTTAGGATCTCATCCACTTGCTTGATTTGTTCTTGATATCTATTCGAATTAATTTATTGACTTGCATCCTGCCTTGATTCTTGTGCGCCTCTTATCGTTTATTTTGGATGCAGGGAAATGGACCCACAAGCCAGCAACGAGGCCCATACAGAAATACCGCAAGGCGTTGTGGTTACCCACGATGACGATATGACACCAGTTGGTGAAGGCCAATCATCACAAGGCAGTCAAGCAAGTCAGCCTGCCTCAAGAATCCATCAAGAGGACGTTCCACCGTCGACGCAGTCTACTCCACCGATGCCTCCCTTCCCACTAGGACAGCCTATGGACGAACAACAAATGTTTTGAATGTTCTACGTTATGATGCAAGCATATCAGAAGATTCAACAAGAAGCTCAGCAAAACCAAGCGGAGGACTTCATCGGCAGAATTAGCTCGGAGTCCCGGAAGCTAATCAGTTCAAATGCAACTACCTTCGACGAGGACGTTCTTACTGCAGCAAGACCCGTGGAGTGCACCACAAGGATCGAGTCCAGCCAGAAGCGGCCGTATGCGTCAGCACCAGACCAAGCATAACAGGAAAGAGCTGCTAAGCGACTACAAATAAATCCACCACCGAGAGCAGCACCAGGAGCCTCATTCCTTCCTACTTATTACCACTGTGGCAAGATAGGCCATATTAATAAGGAGTGCAGACGCAAGTTAGGATTATGCTTAATTTGCGCGTCCAGTCAACACTTAGCCAAGGATTGTCCTCAGCATCAAGAGAAAGCATTGACGATTCCTCAACTAGCCACATCAGCACCAGTCGGAGCACCACAAGAAGAAGTTACAAAAAGACCTCACATACACCAGTCACCAGAAGCATCTCCACAGGCAATACCTGTCTATCCCTATTGTCGCAGGCGAGGCCATATAAAGAACGAGTGTAGACGCAAAAGGAAATTATGCTTAGCTTGCGGATCCAGTCAGCATTTAAAGAAGGAGTGCCCCGAACGTTGAGACAGAGCACCAATGAATAACCAACAAGCGTTACCAGCACCAAGGCCAGCCTTTCCAGCATTGGAAGTACCGCAAACGAGAGTTCAAGAAGTCCTACCACCAGCCCCAGGAGGATATCTGCCGAGGCCACCCTTGGTACCCCAGGCAACACTCTTCCAGCAGGCCCAGCAGCAGAGGGCACCACCTCAAGGACGCGAGCCAGCCCTGACGATGACCATGGAGAACACGCAGACTCGTGGAGTAGCCAATGCGCGTAAGTGATTTGTAGTTATCCATTTCTAGTCTTGTTGTAGCTCGTGCCTATTGGTTCGTAACCTCAGCCCCAACCTAGTAAATTGCAACTTGTTAATAACAACCTGATTTTCATAAAAATTGTAGTTCTTTTGCTTTAACTAGATTTTCTCTGGAAAGTGGATAACTTCCATTTTAGGGAAACGGTATTTCCCTAAGTATCTTGTGATGTGTTTCAAACGATACTTGCAACCGTGTCATCTCTGTTGACCGGTTATTCTTTGATTGCGATGACGCAATCCTCTTAAGGGGGTAGATTGTAAACCCCCTGATTTTTTATAATTTTAAATTTGGATTTTACACAATTTTCTGGAATTTTCTGGGATTTTTCGGTAAATAAAATCAGGGTTTTAATTATTAAATAATTTTTAATTGATAATAAATAATATTAAAATATTAAGAAAATAATATTTTTGGGTGTAAAATGAAAAACTGGACTTAGGATAATTTTTCTGGAATTTATTGGGCCCCGGACATATTTTAAAACACCTAAAAACTATTTATTTAATTATTTACTTATTTATTTATTTAATTGTTATTTATTTAATTATTTATTTTAATAAAATAGCCCGGCCCGGCCCAATCCCTCAGCAGCCCAGCCCAATAACCCGAACCCGGCCCAAAGCCCAACCCGCTCGCCCTATCGGGCCGGGTCGGGTCTGCCCGAACCCGACCCGCCGCACCCGAACCCGCCTGACCCCTCACCCCCACGACCCTCTCCCCGCTGCCCGCGTCCACCGCCGCGTCCGCCGCGCCCGCGGCCACGCGCCCCCGCCTCGCCCGCCACGTCCCCGCCTTCGTCGCCTCACCTCCGCCCCGCTCGGCTCCCCTTCCCCTTATAAACCCTAGCACCCCCTGGCCGCTTCTCCCTCACCGCCACCCCTCGCCGGAGCCGACGCCCCACGACGCCACCACCGCCTCCTACAGCGCCGCCGCCACCGCTGCGCAGCCCGCCGTGCCCGGTCGACGCCACCCTGCCCGCAGCTCCCCTCCCCCGGCCATCTCCTCCCCTACGGCACCCCGCAGCGCCGTCTCCCTCCTCCCATCGACCCCTCGACGAACGCTAGCGCCGACCGCCGGCTTCCCTGGCCCGTCTCCGCCTCCCCGAGAGCCGCCCAGCCCCGGCCGAGTCTTCCCCCGCTGCCCCCAGCCTCTCTCCGGAAGTCCTTCGCCCGCAGCAGAACCCTAAACCTAACCCTAGACGCCGGACACGGCTTGGACACAGGACACAGTGTCCTGTGTCGTGTCGGACACGGGTGAACCCGGTTTCTAAGGAGCCCAGTTCAGGTACTTGTAACTTCTTGCTCGTAGCTCTGATTTCGATTTCGTAAATTGCGTTGCGAAGCCTGTATGACCCTCTCGGTGCCCGGACAAACCGCTCGGGTCATCGCGTCCTGTGGTGATCGCACACCTCGATCCAAAAACAGGAAAAATAACGCCCCAATTCACCCCGGAACTGGGTACGCCCCTCCAAACGGGACGACTTGGTCGTGCGCGGTCTTCACAGGTACGTGCGCGTCGTTGATACGGATGTGTGGAATTTCGCATAAGTCGATTCGGGTGTGCGTGCACACCGGAATCAACGCGTATCCGCGGACATCGCCCCGTATACGACTTTTTTGCATTTCACCCTAACTTTGTGTACACACGTCGGATCAAAACGAAACTTGCGCCATCGAACTCGTAGCGATACGCTGGTCCTGTGACCCAAGTTTGGTTCAATTTTGAGAATGTTGACAAAATCGCATATCGTGGGCCCCACATGCCCCGCTCGATGGACGATTTTGTGATCGGCTCATCGGAATCCAATTCTGGAAGTTTCGTTGGGTTCGTATCATCGTTCCTGACCTGTTGACACTAAATTTGGTGAATTTGAAGACCTTTGATCCTGACACATTTTTCGGTGCAAAGCGGGCCCACATGTGGACCCCGTTTTGACCCAAAATTACCGTTTTTGTCCTTGTCTCCAAATTGGACTCAAGGACAGGTATTTCTAGCTGATTGATATTTTTTGGATCTGATGGTGATATTTGTTTCAGCAACCGGAGTACCGCCTGCAATTCCAGCTGAAGTCAGAGCAGTAGTTGGAACTAGAACCACAGGCAAGTGTACCTTGCCAAACCCTGCAGCTTGCTATATATTTTCTTGGCTTATTTATGCATCAGTGGGCAAGTAGAGCTTGTCAACTCGTAGTGATTCTTGTCATAGTATTTTACTTGATTTCTTGTAGATTCATGTGTAAACTTGTTTTAACTGCTTAACCTAGGAAACGTGTGACGTACTTAGTGTTCGATCATAGTCGGGTGCCAACCCCGTATGCGGTATTGGGTACGTCATTTAGAGATGGACATTCGATACCCTTACTCTTGGTACTTGTCCTATCAAGTACATCATAACCCAGGACACCTGACACTATTCATGAGACAGAGTCTTCCTGAGACATTCATGGTGATTCTGTATAGGATACAGACTTTATGGCATTGATATTATATTCCTAGATACTCTATGACTTGCTGCATTAGATATGATCTTGCGTGTCATGGACATGGGGCCACATGGACATGGGACGTGTGATTACATTGGGTGGGGAGAGACACACAGGCTACAGGCTGAACATATATATATACATGAAACCCCTATTATTGTGAGGCACAAGACTCTAAACCCGAGCTTGGCCCTTTACGTGTTATTACTGCTACCGGCTCTCCGACACAGAGCTTGTAGCTGTTTCAGCCTGAGTTCTAGTGATGCTCTCAACTTGCATATCACTTAGCTGGTTACATAGTTTACCCTATTGTTTTATTTATTTTCTGCACTGCATTTATTTTGGCTTGTGTTATCTGTAACTTGTTATGTCCCCTGAGGACCTGGAATAGACTATGTCCCCGGGTATAGCCGAAGAGATCCATCCAGAGATATACCGTACAGGAGCACTTCCAGGAGCTGTACCAGGACCTGAGGACGAAATCGCACCAGAGGACTTCTCCTGAGCATTGGTGGTGTATAGTCAGTTATTTCTGTTTCTGTTTCTATTTCCAGTTCCTTTATTTCCTGTCTATTGCATTGATGTATCAGACTTGTTCTCGGATTGTTCTTGAGACACTTTTATTGAGATTTGATAATTATTTCTATTTGCATTACTCTGATATTTAATCTGTGATTATCTGTTGTGGATGATATTAGAATAACCTGTGACATGTAATACTTGATCTATTTCCTGTTAGACTACAGCTTAAGCATGCCCTGATGGATCCATTAAATTGGGTCGTCCATCGGTGCGTGCTGCTGGCCATTGCCGCGCATCCAGTCCCTCGGCATTTTGGGACTGGGGCGTGACATTTAATTAGTGGGAATGGGTCTATTGGGCCAAGTCCAAGTTGGGCTCACAAGTTATAATGACAAGTCTAATTGGGTTCACTAGTGTCAAGTCTAACTAATAGGCTAGTCCACTAACTAATAAATAATTAGCACAACCACAAATATTAATTATTAGCACAATATAAATAAATATTAATACCTAAAAATAATTATATCAAATTGACTAAAAATATTAATCTCTAAAAATAATTGTTGGCACATGGATGCATAGATTGCTAAGATCGATGTGCCTCCTGAAGAACCTCCTCGCGCAAAGCTCCACTAGGCACATTTAATCGGGTACCGTGCCTCAATGATCCATCCTCTGCAATACTGAAGTCCTCGGCAAATCCCACCCGGGCCTACCCTCTGATGCTTCTCAGAGATTCATCCTCGAATTGTGCGGCTCTAATCCGGTCCATCAACTCTGACTGTACCTGAAGTCTCCACATATGTACTGCAACTCCAGGAAACAGTACCTCAATGTCCAAGCTCTTATGGTCTGTAAAGATCTCTACACGCTCTCCGTACAAGTAGTGTTTCCACAAGTTTTGAGCAAAGACGACTGCTGCCAACTTCAAGTCATGGGTAGGGTAATTCTTCTTATGCGGACGTAATTGCCTGAAAGCATAGGAAATCACCATCCCGTTCTGCAACATATATCCCAAATCCTTACCCGAAGCATCACTATATATGAAAAATTCTCATGTCCCAGATGGAAACATCAATACTGGAGCTATAGTCAACCTCTTCTTAAGATCCTCAAATACAGCTTGACACTCCTATGTCTAGACGAACTCCACGTCCTTCCTGGTTAGCCTAGTCATCGGCTCTGCAATCCTGAAAAAATCCTAAATAAACCTCCGATAATAGCCTGCCAATCTAAGAAAGCTCCTGATCTCTGCCACTGAACTCGGGGTAGACCATGACTCAACTACTGATATCTTCTTCAGGTCTACTGAGATTTTGTCTCCTGTAATCACATGCCCAAGGAATTCAACCTTATCAAGGAAGAAATCACACTTTGAAAGCTTGCCATACAGTTTCTCCTTTCTGAGAGTCTCCAAAACTATCCTTAGGTGCTTCTCATGCTCCTCCGGGGTCTTTGAATATATCAATATATCATCAATGAAAACCACAACAAACTGATCCAGGTACTGATGAAACACCTTATTCATCAGGTTTATGAATACTGCTGGGGCATTGGTCAACCAAAACGGCATCACCAAGAACTCAAACTGCCCATACCGAGTCCTGAAAGCTGTCTTCGGAATGTCTTCATTCTTCACTTTCACCTGGTGGTACCCTGACCTTAAGTCTATCTTTGATAATACCTTCATTCCGCTCAACTGATCAAACAGATCATCAATCCGCGATAACGGATATTTATTCTTGATAGTGAGGTTGTTGAGAGCCCTGTAGTCGATACACATACGTACCGACCTATCCTTCTTTGGTACAGACAATACCGGAGCACCCCACATTGATGAACTGGATTTGATGAAGCTTTTGTCCTGTAACTCATCCTCCTATATCTTCAATACTTCCAGTTCACTATTGTTAACTCTATAGATGTGCTGTGATATCGGCTCTGCGCCTAGCACCAAATCTATAGAGAACTCAACATCCAAGTCTGGCGGCAAACCCGGCAATTCCTTCGAAAAGCCATCCATAAATTCCGTAATCAAAGGATGTGGCGGCTCTTGCTCTTCCATCGAAGCTCCACAGAAGACTCCCTCACTCTGCTCCGTTGCTCCTCTGGCAAACTCAAATTCTGGCTCTCCTGGAGTCTAAAATAAAACTCTGCCTCCACGATAATTGATACTAGCATTGTGCCTACTCAACCAATCCATCCCGAATACTATGTCATAGCTCGGAAGTGGCATTACGAGTAGACACACACTCAACTCTCTGTCTCCCAGAGAAACTCTTCGATCCTTGCAAACAACACTGACCAGGATAATGCCACCCCAGGTGGTGATCTTACAAGTCCTCGCCAACAGTTCAGTCTCAAGATGATGCTTTAAAGCAAAAGATACAGATACAAAACTATGTGAATCACCGGAATCAAATAAGGCATGAGCTGGAAAAGAATTAAGATAGACTGAATCTGAGATAACATCTCCGACTGGCTCCTCCTTCTCGACCGTCATGATGAAATCTCGCCCCTACCGCTGAGCACCTCTCTGCAGCTACTGGTGCTGAGTGAACTGCTGCTGCTGTGGCGGTAATGGAGGTCCCCTCTGCTGTCCTGCTGGTGGTCTCGAGGGTACTTTTTGTGCTTGGCCTCTGCCCTGACCTGCTCTAACGGGAGCTAGAACACAATTTCGCAACTGGTGGCCTGCCTCCCCACAATAGAGGCACACCCCAAGCCTCTTCCTGACGACCTCATGTGTATGTCCCATCTTACCATAGTGAGTGCACTGCGGGGCCTGATATGATTGTCTTGGGGCCTGATGTGCCTGCTGCACTGGTGCCCAAAATGGTGTCTGAAACTGCTGTCTTGGCTGCTGCTGCTGAAAGTGCCTCTGCTACTGATGAAAGTGAGGCCGCTTCGCTAGACCCGCACTACTACTCGCTCCTCCTATGTCCCTCGGCCTCTTGGAGCCAAGCTCCAAATTATCCTCCGTCTGCTGTACCTGTGACAGAATCTCATTAAAGGTAGCGGTACATTGTCCACTAGTATAAGATTTAATCTTCCTGTTCAAATATTTTCTGAACATCCTGGCCTTTCCCCGTGGATTCTTCCCCTCCACGAAGTGACCCAATCTGCAGTACTTCACTGCATACTCATCCATTATCATACCTCCCTGGACGAGGTACTGAAACTGGATTTCTAAAGATGTCAGAGCTACGTCTGGAAAAAATTTGCCTTGAAAAGCTCCTTAAAGTCTCCCAAGTCAGTCCTGGTGCTGTGATCCTCGGGTCTGTCCTGAATTATGTCAAAACAATATCAAACATCATGCTCCCTGCGGCCTCCACCTATAGGCTCTCTAGAATCTGCGCCAACCGCAGGTTTCGCTCAATATCCTTGATCCAATCATCCGCATACAAAATCTCCTCGGTGCCCTTAAAATCCTTGGGCACCATCCATTTGAAGTCAATGATGGTCCTAGGCCTTGGCTGCTGAGGGACCTGCGGAGGTGGAGCTACCTATGGCAGGACTAAGACAGCTCTCTCGACTGCGGCAAGTGCAAGCTAGTGGGCATTCTTAATGTCCTGCCTCATGACCTCAGACTGGCGCTATTGGGCCTCCGTCTGGGCCCGTTGTGCCTCCATCATCTGCTGAAAAAGAGTAAACACCTACGTCGGATCATCTGAGGGTGGTGGAGGTGCAAGCTCCTCCGAGACTATCGGCACTGTCCTCTGTACTGGAGGTGGAGCACCCCCAAAAGATGTTGTCGATGCTCCCACCTGAACCTGTGAAGCGACCCTCTGAGCTAAAACTTCTAGAACAGTGACTGGTACTTCCCTCCTCGGAGGCGATGAAGTGACCGACCTAGCTGATACTGTGCCTGAGCGCTGGGATCACGTCTTCGACGACATCCTGAAGATAGAATAAAACAAAGAAATCAATATTGAATAAGATATGATATCCTCAAAGAATGAAAGAATTATTCAAAGTAAAGCAGGAATTCAGATAGATAAAGATAGCTAAGAAAATAATTGGAAGTGTTTCCTAGTTATGATAGAGTATACTCTCAGCATATATCATATATCCTAAAGCAGGCTCGTAGTAGCACTCTAAGTCTGAGCACTACTACGATAACATACTAATTGCGACCTCTCGAAGTCCTGCATGGGCCACCACCCGCACCCCGGAATAAGGGCACAAGTACGTAAACAACGCCCATCCTACATCATAACAACGACGTAGAATATTGTCCAGGTCAAGAATACTATCTAACATCTCACACAATATATATAAGGTACTGTTTGCCATTAAACACGAAAGTTTGAAAGAACTTGATTCAATTGAACAAACTAGAGAAAGTAAAAAAAAAGTCCTAGAAGGCAATCTAAGTACAAAGTTATTTTCTGGGGGGTAACAATGGAGGATTAGGAGTATAGCAACTCTCTTTACTCCGTGGACGATCCGATGCAGAAGCTCTTCTTTCTTGTTTTAGTATAAATTTGCAGATAGCCAGCCTCTTATTCGGGTGTGGAACCCTATATTTATAACTGCCATATAGACGTATTATTGATGCCGCATATACTCGTGCTTAGTGGCCGCATAGGGCTCCTTTAATAGAATACGGCCGTAACGGTAGCCGCTTGATGCGGGAAAGCCGCCACATGAGCTTAGTTAAGATATTTGGTTGATGAGATCTCGGGGTCGTTTCAACCCGCTGCGTGCGTAACTTGGTCAGCTGAACACGTAGTCCGTAACAACTGTACGAAGATCTCTTTGCTCATAACAAAAAGATCCTATGGATCAGGGGCCGCCTAACGATCGTGGCCGCATATATGTTCTGGCCGCATATTCTGGTGGAGGTCGCATATCGTCGAGGCCGCATGGTCGTTATGGCAGCATATACGTCGTGGTCGAATATGAGCTCTCATCTGGCTGTGGCTGCAAGATGACGAGGCCGCATAAGACGGAGGACGTATAAGGAAAAACATGTGGCATGGCATGTCTGACGAAGTCATTAATGAGTTGATATGACTTCTTTGTCTTTTCTTGAGATATTATTTGCACGATTTTCGAAACATCTCTGCTTCATGATTTATGTGTCAGACGCCTCAGTTGTTGAGTGAAAATGAGCTTTTATGGGCTCCTTGGTCACTATGCGGCTTTCATCTGGCCAAAAAGATGTTATTTATGCGGCATGAGCTTTATGCGGCCTGTAGTATTTTTATACTTCTACAAGATATCATGCCCCAGTCCCAAAATACCGAGGGACTAGCCATATGGCAATGGCCAGCAACACAACTCCAATGGTCAAATCTAATTTAATGGACCCGTTAGAGTGCACTTAAGCTGTAATAATTATAAATTCAGTCTACAACATCTATCATAGTATACTTCTAATCTCATCCACAGAAAGTAAACACAAGTCAATATGATAAATCAGTCAAGATAATAGATAAAGAAAATAGTCCATCAACAAGTTCAAGTAAATAGTGTTTCGGGGAACAATCTGACACAATAAAGGAAAGAGAATATCACCAATACGTATGTCCATGAGTCCAGATATAAAATAACAATGAGAATAAATAACTAAGTATGAAACTGAAATACTCAGAAGAAATCCTCCGGCACAACCTCGTCCTCTGGTGCTAGTACTGCTCCAGTGTTAGCTCATGTCCCGTATATCTAGGGGTAACCCTCCTCTGTTGTACCTGGGGACATAATCCGGATCCAGGTCCTCAGGGGACATAGCAAGGTAACAAAAATACTCAAGCCAAATAAAATACAGTAAATATAAAAATAGATCCTCATGACAAGCTATGTAACCAGCTAAGTGAAATACAAATTAGAGCATCACTAGTACTCGGGCTGAGACCACTACAAGCTCTGTGTCGGGGAGCCCGTAGCAGCAAGAATATCACATAATGGGCCAAGATCTGGTACAGAGACTAAAGCACCTCCATTAATATTTATATATATATTTAACCAGCCTGTAGCTTGTGTGTCTCTCCCCACCCAATATAACCTTACGTCTCATGTCCACAATGTCTCATGTCCATAACACGCAAGATCATGACCTCTAGCTAGTATAGCGAGTCATAATGATATCTCAGTATATGCAAGTCTCATGTCACGAATCCTGTAAGTCTATACAGAATCACCATAAATAACTCAGGAAAGATTATGTCACATGAATAGTGTCAAATATCTATGGTATGACGTACTTGGTAAAGCAAGCACATAAAAATATAGGATCGTGGAATCAATTCTCTAAATGATGTTACACGACTCCGCGTACGACGTTGACACCCGAATTTTGTTCGGACGTTAAGCAATGTCTCACTGTCCTAGGTTGAACAGGTACAACACAGATGTATATATATAGAAGAACACAAAAAATAATATAAAATGATCTCTGTAGGTTTGGTAAGGTACACTTGTCTGAATTTTGAACTCAGTCAATTGCTCCTGTAACAGTGGAATCTCGAGGTACACCTCTAGATGCTGAAACAAACATCACCATTGCTCTCAGAATACTTGAAATAGCTAAGATTGACAACCCATAAGTCTAATTTAAATACAGGGGCAGAATTGACAGTTTTGGGTCAAAGTGGGGTCCACATGTGGCCCACTTCGCACCAAAAAATATGCTAGAGATAAATTTTTCCAAATTCGTCAAACTTGGTGTCTATGAATTCAAAACGATGATATAAACCCAACAAAAATTCCAAAACTGGATTCTGATGAGCCGGTCACGAAATTGTCCGTCAAGTGGAACCGTGGGGCCCACGAAACGGTATTTCGTCAAAGTTCTCAGAATCGAATCAAACTTGGGTAACAGGACCAGCGTAACGCTGCAAATCCGATGGCGCAAGTTCTGTTACAAAACGACATACACAAAAAAAATTATGATGAGTGTCAGAACAGGCCGATACGGTGCTTTTCGACGGATACTCGTTGATTCTGGTATGCACGCACATCCAAATCAACTTTCGCAAAATTTTACACGTCCGCGTTTACGATACGTGCCTTTCGGTGAAATTCGCACATGATAAAGTTGCCTCGTTTAGCGGAACGCACCCTATTTCGAGAAAATTTGGGTTTAAGGAACCAAGTTTTTGGTCAATTTTAATAGCAAATAAAATACGGCATACATCGAATTAAAATAAACTAATTGAAGAGATTAAAACTTGTTTATGTTGTCTAATTTACTGTTCAAGTAGAGTTTTAGTATCATGTGCCGTTATGAAGATAACCGGACTCAAACATGCGCACTTGGGACAGTTTCTGATCCTAAAAATAAGTTTTTTTTTCTATTTTGTGTCACAATTTGCGATCGATACAGGACACGATACACTAAACTAATTACACATGGTTCAAGGGGGTCATGTGATCTTCGCATAGGACTTGACGGATCGCTATTTGAATTACTGTGCAGGGAGATATAGGGGCGAGAAGATGGGTACCTCGCTGTGTGCTGCTGATCATGAATTGGGCGTCCTTCTCTCAGTGGCTTACGGCGGCGGTCCGGCGGTCGACATCGGCGATGGCTCGTCGGTAATGGAAGAGGAGATGATGGTGGTGGTGATCGGCTAGGTTGGGGTTTGTATTGGGGGAAGGGGGGAGGTAACAGGGATGGGAAGGGGTCGGGTCGGCCGTTGACGGGGAGGGGAAGAAAGGAGGTCACGGGCTGCGGGGGTGAGTTACTGTAGCCGACGGGTGGGTTTGGGTTGGTTTAACTTGGTTTGGTTTGGGTTTAAATTAAACCATATATATATATATGACCATCTAAAAATAGTTTTGGACCTCAATAAATTTCAAAAAAATTATACAATAATATAATAATAGTTTTACACCCAAAAATATATTTTTTGCACTATATTAATAATTAATTAAATATACATAATTATAAATCTTTAAATATTATATATTATAAATGGCTAAAAATTACAGAAAATTCTCCCTTAAACTCAGTAATTCATAATAGCAATAATTAAAATTCTAAAAAACCAGGGTGTTTACAGTATACCCAACTTAAAAATTGTGTCATCGCAATTAAGAATACGAAACGTAACTGGTCAGAAAAGGTTTGCTCCAGAAGAGATGACGCGGTTGCAAGACATGTTTATTGAAGTATGACACAAAGGATATGGGACCATGAACAAGGAAAAATCGAGAGGAATGGTGAGGGTTTTGTTCAAGCAGAACACGTAAGGAAGCAATAAAACCTTTTTCCAAGGCAATGAGAGATAAGTAACTCAAGAGTAAAGGAGTCTGGTTAGAACGAAGATCAACTACAGCTTCTGAAAATTTGGGTACCACTTACATACTACTACCCTAGACCAACTAGTTCTTGCTAACATAATACTAGGTATAGGCTAGGGAATGGAACTAATAGGCACATGAAAGTATTACTAGGAATATTCGCTACTATAGATAGCTATGATAAAACTAAATCATACTCATATTCGCTACTCCTCGAGTCTGTGCCTCTTCCACTGTCATCGCAAATGCATGTCCGTGTCCCTATGGTGGTGTCCTCTGCTGTTGCTGGACCTGCTGGAAGAGTGTTGTCTGTGATGCCAAGGGTGGCCTCGGCTGATATCCTCCCGGTAGTGGTGGTCTGACTCCTCCAACTTCCATCTGTGGTGCTCCCAGTGCTGGATAATCTGGTCGATATAGCTGTTGGACTGGTCTAGGTGCTGGTAAAGCCTATCGGTGTACCATCGGTGCTACTTCTCGATGCTCAGGTCAATCCCTGGCTAAATGCTAGCTGGATCCGCAAGCTAAACATAATCCCCATTTGCATATGCATTCCTTCTCAACGTGGCCTACCTTGCCACAGTAGTAACAAGTAGGAAAGACTAGTGATAGTGGTGTAAATGCTATCTGTGGTGGATTCATCTGTGGTCGCTTTGTAGCTCCTCCCTGATGTGCTCGGTCTGGTGCTAGTGCATGCGGCCGCTTCTGGATTGACTCTCTCCTGATAATGCGTTCCGTGCGTCGGGCTACAACAAGGACGTCCGTATAAGAAGTAGTTGCAACGGAGCTGATTAATCTCTATACCTCAAAGCTAAGTTCGTCAAAGAACTTCTCCGCCCGACATTGCTGGGCCTCTTGATAAACTTGCTATTGTGCTTGCATTATTGCGTAGAATATTGGAAACATCTGCTGTCTGTCCATAGGCTATCTGGGGGAAAAGCTCATTGGTGGAATAAACTGCAGCGATGGTGGAATGTCGTCTCACCGGAACCTCGAGGCGTGCTGATCTGCTTGATTACTTTGGTGAGTGGAGGGATCTCCACTTAGTGGCATCACTCCATCGTCTTAAGTGACCACAACACCTTGTGGTGTTCCCGTGGGAGTCTCGTCGCTGGCTCATGGATCCATTACTCTGCATACAAAGTAAACTATAAGAGACGCACAGAGGAATCAAGGCAGGATGCAAGTCAAGAAATTATTTCAAAGTCGATATAGAGATCAAGAACAGATCAACAAGTGGATGAGATCCTATAATTTATCCTATCCTAATTGCAGGCTTGCTCGATTCCTTAGTTAAAACTGAAGCAATATAGTCGTAGACCTGCATGGGCCACCACAAAAACTATGTCACGTCCAGTCCCAAAATACTGAGGGACTTGCCACGTGGCAATGGCCAGCAGCACAACTCCAATGGGTAAACCTAATTTAATGGACCCGTTAGAGTGGACTTAAGCTGTAATAATTATAAATGCAGTCTATAACATCTATCATAATATACTTCTAATCTCATCCACAGAAAGTAAACACAAGTCAATATAATAAATCAGTCAAGGTAATAAATAAAGGAAATAGTCCATCAACAAGTCCAAGTAAATAGTGTTTCGGGGAACAACCCGACACAATAAAGGAAAGAGAATATCACCAATACATATGTCCATAAGTCCAGATATAAAATAACAATGAGCATAAATAACTAAGTATGAAACTGAAATACTCAGGAGAAATCCTCCGGCACAACCTCATCCTCCGGTGCTAGTACTGCTCCAGCGTCAGCTCATGTTCCATATATATCGGGATAATCCTCCTCTGTTGTACCTGGGGACATAATTCGGATTCAGGTTCTTAGGGGACATAGCAAGGTACAAAAAATACTCAAGCCAAATAAAATATAATAAATATAAAAATAGATCCTCAGGGCAAGCTATTTAACCAGCTAAGTAAAATACAAATGAGAGTATCACTAGTACTCAGTCTGGGACCACTACAAGCTCTGTGTCTGGGAGCCCGTAGCAGCAAGAATATCACGTAATGGGTCAAGCTTTGGTACATAGACTAAAGCACCTCCATTAATATAGTATATATATATATTTAATCAGCCTGTAGTCCGTGTGTCTCTCCCCACCCAATGTAATCTCACGTCTCATGTCTACAACGTCTCATGTCCATAACAAGCAAGATCATGACCTCTAGCTAGTAGAGCGAGTCATAATGATATCTATGTATATGCAAGTCTCATGTCACGAATCCTGTAAGCCAATACAGAATCACCATGAATATAACTCAGATTTTTTTTTTCACATGAATAGTGTCAAGTGTCCTATGGTATGACGTACTTGGTAAAGCAAGCACGTAAAAATATAAGATCGTGGAATCAATTCTCTAAATAATGTTACACGACTCCGCGTACGACTTCGACACCCGAATCTTGTTCGGACGTTAAGCATTATCTCACGGTCCTAGGTTGAACAGGTATAATACAGAAGTATATATATAGAAGAACACAAAAAATAATATAACATGATCTCTGCAGGTTTGGCAAGGTACACTTGATTGGGTTCTGAACTATGTCAATTGCTCCTATAATAGTGGAATATCTAGGTACACCTTTAGATGCTAAAACAAACATCATTATTGCTCTCAGAATACTTGAAATAGCTAGGATTGACTACCCATAAGTCCAATTTGGACACATAGACAGAATTGTCAGTTTTGGGTCAAAGTGGGATCCATATGTGGCCCACTTCGCACCAAAAAATGTGCCAGAGATAAATTTCTTAAAATTCACCAAACGTAGTATCTACGAGCCAAGAATGATGATATGTACCCAACGGAACATCTAAAACTGGATTCCGATGAGCCGGTCACGAAATCGCCCATTAAGTGTAACCGTAGGACCCACGAAACGATATTTCGTCAACGTTCTCAGAATTGAACCAAACTTGGGTCACATGACCAGCGTAATACTGCAAATTCGATGGCATAAGTTTTATTGCGAAATGACAAGCATACACGAAATTATGATGAGTGTCAGAACAGGCGGATACGATACCTTTTGACGGATACTCGTTGATTCCGGTGTGCACACAGATCCAAATCAACTTTTGCAAAAATTTCACATGTCCGCGTTGATGATATGCGCATTTTGGTGTAATTCGCACACGACGAAGTCGCCTCGTTTAGCGGAACGTATCCCATTTCGAAAAAAATTGGGTTTAAGAAACCAAGTTTTCGGTCAATTTTAACCGCAAATAAAATACAACAAACATCGAATTAAAATAAACTAATTAAAGAGATTAAAACTTGTTTATGTTGTCTAATTTACTGTTTAAGTAAAATTTTAGTATCGTGTGCCATTACGAAGATAACGGGACTCAAACACGCGCACTTGGGACAGTTTTTGTTCCTAAAAATAGATTATTATTTTTTGTTTTGCGTAGCGATTTACGATCGACACAGGACACGATACACTAAACTAATTACACAAGGTTCAAGGTGGTCATATGATGTTCACATAGGACTCAACGGGTCGCTATTTGGATTACTGTGCAGGGAGATACGGGGGCAAGAAGATGGGTACCTCGCTGTGTGCTGCTGATCGTGAATTGGGCGGCCTTCTCTCGGCGGCGGCGGTCCGGCGGTCGACATCGGCGGCAGCTCATAGAAAATAGAAGAGGATATGATGGTGGTGGTGATTGGCTAGGTTGGGGTTTATATAGGCTGAAGGGGGGTGGTTACAGGGACGGGAAGAGGTCGGGTCGACCGTTGACTGGGAGGGGGAGAGAGGAGGTCGCGGGCTGCGGGGGAGAGTTATTGTAGCCGACGGGTGGGTTTGGGTTGGTTTAGGGTTGGTTTAACTCGGTTTGGTTTGGTTTGGGTTTAAAATAAACCATATATATATATATATATATATATATATATATATATATATATATATATATATATATATATAAATAGTTTTGGATCTCATTGAATTCCAAAAAAATTATACAATACTCTAATAATAGTTTTACACCCAAAAATATATTTTTTGCACTATATTAATAATTAATTAAATACACATAATTATAAATTCATGAATATTATATATTATAAATGGCTAAAAAATACATAAAATTCTCCCTTAAACTCAGTAATTCATAATACCAATAATTAAAAATATAAAATTTAATTCTAAAAAATTAGGGTGTTTACAAAAGACCCCCTTTAATGTTTCTAGAATAACAAGTTTGGAATACTTTGAATGAGAAGCATGATCGAGCACTCTTGGCCGCATAGTAGCAACATATTGCATATCTGTGTTGTCGCACAGCACGTTCTGCCAGGATGTCAAGTCATGAATGAGGAGATTTGGTTCAATCTTTGCGCGGATCTCTTGGGATTCTGTGCCGTCTCCTGACACGGGGCTCGAGGCGTTGGTTTTCAAGGAGATTTAAAGTGAATCCCACAAATTGAGGCGTCAGATTCATTCTCATAACTACTTTGGTTCACTGCCTCAATTTCTTCAAGCAGCTTTTGAAGCCTATATATAGGAAGCTAGGAGGAGAGAGAGAGAGCTTCATTTCTTTGCTTCGTTTCCTCATTTTTTCCTGTAAAGGATGTCGTAGGCTGCGACCCTTCTCGCCGAAGAGTTTGTCAGGGACGGTCTTGATCCTGGACCCCCTGATTCTGTTGCTTTACTCGGAGGTAGGAGAGCACCGCGTTCTTTGTGTCGGGCTTCCATGGACACAAAGAAATACATGCACAGTCTTGCTGTGTGGACGAGAAATCGTTTATAATACGTGCAGACTTCTTACACAGCCTTGCCGCATGGATGAAAGATTATCACAAAAATGTGTAGGCTTCCTTCATTAGTCTGTCGCATGGATGGGCAACCATCATGCGGCAACTAAGATCTTGCCGCATGGGTAAAGGCTCGACCTGGACATGCGACACCCATGACTTTGTCGCATGGATGGAAGTTCGATCGAGGCATGCGACCACCATGGCTCTGCTACATGGAAGACACCTCATGCGCCGACTAGGCTCTAGCACATAGACGTCAACTTTGTCTTTGTATGCTGATGTCATAAGTTTTCCTTGTGCAGGCTTTGTTCTCCCTCGTGCGGCTCATGATAGAGCATGGAAGGATATCATAACACCCGTTGTTTGGGATGAAGACCAACTTTATGTGGCGGTTCGCCAAGAAATGATCCAGGAGATGCGGTCAGTTTGGCAAGAACTAATCTAGGAGACGAGAATAAAAATCCCGCGTCATACGCTGAGCTGTCCTTGTTTATGCAGCGTGCCAGCTGCTTTTCTCCCTTTTATGTGGTTCGCTATCGGTCGGGAGACTGCGGGGTCGATTATAGGATTTGGATTAATTGATATTCCTGTCGTCGATCTTCCCGTATGATTATAGATCGCCTACTCCTACTCCTCCCTTGCTATCCATCAGTATGGATTCTTTTTCAAATACTGAGATTTGTATTGTTGAGGGATGATCCAGAAAGCATTAAGTTTTGTTGCAGGCTCAACTTGTATCAGTAGCGATGACAACATGGAGGGGCGCTTCTAATAAAAAAGTTTTTTATCAGCGAGACTTCATAAAAACCCTTTAAAATAGGTTTCCATCATATGTACTCATGACCTTGAATACTAATGAAAAACTCTTGAATGTAATAGATTTCCATCATATGTACTCATGATCTTGAAAATTAATCAAGAAAGTCTCTCCTTTTTAATAATTTTGTATGTTGTGGACCTTTAGGTATTGTACTAGAGGTAATATGGACGTAGTACAATACCGTAGATTTTTAAGGATATCCCGTTGGGGGATCTTTGGTAGACTTATTACTTTTTGCGCTCTAGGGTACAAGTAATAGATTCGAAACAATCCCTATCAGAGGTAATATGGACGTGATAGGTTTTGTGGATAGTAAGGACATCCCGCTGGAAGATTTTGGTGGACTTATTACCCTTTTGCACACTTGGAGAACGAGTAATAGATTCAAAACAAACCCTATTAGAGGTAATATGGACATGATAGATTTTATGGATAATAAGGACATCCCGCTGGGGGATTTTGGTGAACCTATTACCCTTTTGCGCACTTGGGGTGTGAGTAATAGATTCGAAACAAACCCTATCAGGGGTAATATGGTCGTGATATATTTTATGGAGTTAGTACTTCACGCATACTCCGGATTAGGTACAAGTGATAAGTTGGAAGATAATCGATATCAGAGGAAATATGGACGTGATGATCGATGCTCAAGGCCAGAATATTTACTCAGAGGTAATATGGACATGGCAGACTCCGCCGGAGTAGTATATTATAGCGACAGTCCAGAGGTAATGTGGACATGAACCAATGCCCAGGAAGATACGATATTTTTTGATAATAGAGGAGTACTAGTCTAAATTAGATGTAGTACTTTTTAAGGAACTTGCTATTGATAGCTATCAGAAGCAAGTCGCCGTTAGGTTTTGCTAGCCGGTATGTGTCGATGGAAAACACGATTTCTATAATGAATGGGCCCTCTCATTTAGGTTATAATTTGTCGGCTGTCTTGTGAGTCATAACCATCGATCTTCTTACTGTTAAGACGAGATCACCCACTTGAAACATTTTCTATTTTATCCATTTGTTGAAGGCTCCAGAGAGACGCGCTTGATACAACTCTATGCGTTGTTGAGCTAAGAGTCATTTCTCGTCGAGTGCTTCCAACTCCTGTAACAGTTGGCAGTAGTTGTCATCCATGGTTAGTTGATTGGAGAGAGCAACTCGTAGTGAAGGGATTTGGATCTCGAGCGGGAGTACCGCCTCACTTCCGTACACCAAAGAGAATAGCGTATTCCCAGTAGCTGTCCGGACTGTTGTACGGTTGGCCCAGAGATATTCACCCAGCTTTTTGTTCCAGTCTCATTTGTTAGAAGACACAAATTTCTTGAGGAGCTTGATGATGGTTTTGTTGAACGCTTCTGCCAGACCGTTTGCTGTGGGGTTGTATGCTATGGAGGCTACATTTTGGATTCGGTTTTTTTCATAAAATCGATAGAAGGCGTAACTTACAAACTGCATACTATTGTCGTGGACGATCATTGCGGCAAACCAAAGCGATATATGACGTGATGCTTGATGAAGTTAATCACGTTTGATGTTTGACTTCAGCGAACGAAACAACTTTCGTCCATTTGGAGAATTAGTCGATGATTGCCAAGATAAACTGATGTCCTTTTGATGAAGGCGGACTGATAGGCCCGATGATATCCATTCTCCACGCCTCAAACAGCCAAGATGCTACCGTTAGGTATAGGAACGCAGATGGCTGGTGGACAAAGTCTGCGTAGATTTGGCATGCTTGGCACTTTCTTGCGTATTAATAGCATCTACTACCATCGTCGACCAATAATAGCCCATTCTTCGAAGACGATCATGTAGCTTTGGACCGGGTTGATGCGTCTAGCAGACGCCGTCGTGAGCTTCGTGGAGGGCATATTTTGCCTCTGTGTTCGACAAGCATCAGAGCAGAAGGCTGTCATAGGACCGACAGTACAACATTTTGGTCTCCGTGTCGTAATAGAAACGGAGGGAGCGTCTTCTGATTGAAGTAGTTTTCTTTGAATTTTTAGGAAAAATTCCATAAATTGCGTAGTCGATGAATGGAAGTCTCCAATCTTGAGTATCGATGTTGAACTCTGCTGCATAGCTGAGGCATAAGAATAGGTTGATTCTGGGACAGACCAGCTCTTGACCGATCACCGTGATTAGCTGATGTGTGTTGTCTAGGACTACCAAGGAAGCAGCGAGGCCGGGTAAAGCATCTGCCTCAATATTTTGCAACTAAGGGACATGCTCAATAAAGAACATCTTGAAGGTCGTGATAATGTTTAGTTCAGCTTGGTGGTAGGGATCAAGTCTTCGTTTCAGACTTTATATACTCCCCGGACTTGATTGACATTTAGTTGAGAATCGACGTAGGCCTCCAAGTACTATACTCCGACTTGCTTGGAAAGCTAGAGTCCGATGATTATGGCGTTGTACTCTACCACATTATTAGAGCATGGTTCCGTGAGAGAGTATGCACGATTGATGACGAGGCCGTATGAAAAAATTAACATAATCTCGACCCCATCGATGATGTTACCTTTGGGCCCCGCTCTTGAAGTACCGTCAAAGAACATTCGCCAAACTGCTTCGTGAAGTGACGTTGGCATTTGCCACTTCGTTTGGAATCTCTTCATAGAGCTTTGAGATTTTTACCAGAAAGTCGGTCAATGCTTGAACCTTGACGGCCTTCTGTGGGACTAATACCATATCATATGACGATAATAGTATTGCCCAGGTAGTCAAGCGAGAATTGAGTGCCCCATATTTAGTCATGAGGACCCTGAGAGGGTTGACTCGCGAGATTACATGAATGGTCTATCCAGTCACGTAGTGTCAAGTTTTCTGGATAACGAATATCAGCCCAAGGCACTCCTTCTCGATGGCGATATACCTATGCTCTGGTCTAACCATCATCCGACTGAGGTAGTATATAGGATTATCGTGGCCTGAATCACTATTATGGGCTAACAGGGCACCGAGAGAGTGATCCATTGCAAGTACATAGAGAAGGAATAGATTTCCCATGACTGGGGCCACCAGCACATGAGAGTTTGATAGGTATTCTTTGATGTTGTCGAACACTTGTTGGCACTCTTCATTCCAAACAAAGGAGACACCTTTCTTCATGAGCTGTGTGAACAGACGGCAATATCCAGAGAGGTTTGATATGAAACTCTTGATGTATGCCAACCTCCCTTGGAGGCCTTGGAGTTCTCGGAGGTTCCTTGACGGATTCGTCTCCAGGATGGCTTTGGTCTTGTCGGGGTCTATGTGAATACCCCGGAAAGTGATGACGAAAACCAAAAATTTGCCGTTGGAGACTCCCAAGAAGGACTTGGTAGGGTTTATCTTGTGGCGGTGTGCATGTATTAAGTCGAACACAGTCCTGAGGTCTTGGAGGATATCATCTTTAGAGCGACTCTTAAAGGTGACTTTGTCGATATACCATTCCACCATCTTACGCAGATGTTCACAAAAAATGGTGCTCATAGCTCGCTGATATATAGCCCCTGCATTTTTCAGACCAAAAGGCATGACCATGTAACAGTATACGCCTATCGGGGTCAGGAATAATGTATGATTCTCATCGTCGAAAAATATCTTGATTTGGTTGTAGCCTGAGAAGCCATCTATGAAGGACATGTACTCAAAGCCACAAGTATTGCCGATCATTACGTCGGTGATTTGAAGAAAAAAATCGTCTTTGGGACATGCCGCATTTAGATCACAGAAGTCAATGCAGATTCAGATCTTTCCATTCTTCTTAACGATAGACATGATGTTGGGTACCCAGTCGGGATGTTGTTCCTTGCGGATGAACCTACTAGCTATCAGCTTGTTAACTTCAGCTTCGATGGAATCCATCACGTCTGGCCGGAAGTATCCTTGTTGTTGCTTGACTGGTTTGGCATTTGGTAGAATATTGAGTTTGTGGACCGCGATTTGGGGATCCAATTCTAGCATATCTTCGTAACTCCAAGCAAAGACATTAATGTACTCCATGACGAGTTGTAATAGGGATTCCCGGTCGTTGTCGAGCAAGCTTTTACTGACGAAGATAGGCTTTGGGGAGGTCTCATCACCTAGATCGACTTGTACAACTTCGTCCTCGGTAGGAGGTTCTCGCTGCTCAAATCGTATCACCCATTATGAACCAAGGTGTTAGGCCCAAGGTTCCATCTCAAAGAGCTTGGATGGATCCTCGTTGTCTTCCTCAAGGTCGACAAACACCATGTTGGAGGACCGTGTTTGTCTGAGCACGTCCCCGACGCTGACGTCGGAGTTCCAGGCTAAAGATTCTGAAGAGTGTGAGCGCTCTTCATCTTCTTTATCTGAGCCCCTGAGGGTTGTAGGAGGTGTTACATATCCTAAGCTATGCTTAGTCTTATGATAGTAATCCTTGGGCTTGCTTGCAGGGGAGGAAAGTCGTAAAAGCGACTTTCGGCCTTTGGCGTAGTTTAATCCTTCAGTGACCTTCAGGTTGTATCCTATATTTTGGATAAGATGTAGGGCTTGTGAACTGTGCCATTAGAGTAGCATTTTGCCTACCTCGAATTCTGGTTCTACTTTATTTGGGATGAAGGATCGGGAGCATTCCATTCTGCCGAAGATGATGAGCTTATTTCCCCTTTTCCTGGGTGGAACTAAGAAGTAAGAATCCTGACTAAAGCAAAGCCGGCGCACAGTGTAGGTAGTGCTCACTTGTGTGTGCAGATGAAGGCCTAGACCATGCTCCAGGGAGTATAGTGTACTTATATGCATACGCTCCGAGTAGTTCAAAGATAGTCCTTTATTGAGAAAAAAGGTATCTTTTCTGGCGGGATTACATCGTCAGGGGAAGGGATGTTGACATTAGAGGATATATACTCATCTAAATCATCCTTCTCCTCGGCTACCCCCAGTGTAAGAGAAGGCTTTGGTGGTTTTCTCTATAATTTTACCACCAAAGGTTCGGAAGCTGCAGTCGCGGTCGGGTCTTCCTTTGGTGGTCGATTCGGCCTGTGAAGGCGAACGACCATAGGTTCGGGAGGCGTAGATAGAGCAAAATCTTCTTTTGGTGGTTTATTCGGTCTACCAAGGCGAATGACTATTGGTTCTGACGACGCTGAAGGTACTGGAGATTTAGGTGCTTTCTCGCGCGGTTTGTCGATAAGGGGTACGGCTGCCCCGGGAGTGCGAGCCTTGAGGTAGGGCTCCTCGGGTGCTGTTGTGGTTTTGGCTTCATCGTCAGCCTTATTGCCACCTTCATCTTGGCGGACTTTCTTGTAGAGGATCGATTCAAAGTAGTAAATCTCGATTTCCTTAAATGGATCAACATTAGCGAACTCTATTTTGACGAAACCGTGTTCGTCTACATATTTTAGGCACTGGTGAAGGGTGGATGGCACGATCTTGTGTTCATGTATCCACGGATGCCTCGACAAGACATTGTAGGATATATCTACGTCTATGACTTAGCGGGTGACTTTTATTTTTAAGTCACCGATCTGGCATTTTAGGCAGATTTTGTCCAGAGGGTAGCTCATTCCCTTGTTGAAGCCACTGACAGCGGTATTGGTGGCCGCCAGACGATGCATCGAGATCCCCAGGGTCTGAAGCAAGATTCTCGGGAAGATCCTGATCGACGATCCTGGGTTAATATGTATTCAGTCTACCTTGACGTCGCCAATATATCCTGTGTAGTACAGGGGCCGATCGTGCCTATTATTTTTTAGCAACATGTTCTGTTGCGAGATGGTGATGTTGGTTATCGCATCCATAGCATTGTTGTAATGTGGACAAGCAGCAGGATCTTCGGTTGGTAGCTTGACTTGCGCCAGGTAGATATCGGTATTCTGCAGTGCCTCACTCAGGGTAGCCCGAGTGCCTTTAGAGAGACGCAAAAGCTCAAATAGCGATAATTCCATCGGAGTGTTGGTTAATTACGCTAAGATGACAAAGTTATAGGGCCTTTCAAGACCTTGTGGTGCATCCCTGTGCAGCGATTTTTCGAAGTGCGTCTCCTTCTGTTTAGACTTGTCTGCTAGATGGCCCAAAATTAGTAGTGGTAGGCGCGACAACCGGGGGCGTATCGCCGTGTATCGGTTGGTATATTACGTCTGACCTTGTTGTGCCTGCTTCCAGCTCTTCAGCCGAGGAGAAAACTGTGTAACAAGACTTAGATTTTATGCCCTTGGACTTGGCGGTAGAGGATGTTGCCGTCTGTGTCAAGTCAGGCATGAGGTCAGGATGGACCCACATGACCTTCCCATGTGGTGTGGTAAGAGGTATTAGCCCGACCATCGGGTCTCGAGCTGGTGGAAGGTTGACAACTTTCATAGTCACCTTAGGGACATGGACTAATCCGTCTTGGGCTTCTATCGGTAGAATATTGCCAAATTTGAGGGATACCATGTTGGCGGCGACCGTCACATCGTCGAAGTCCAGGGAAAGAGCCTTGGTATCTATTAGGCATTGGATGTACTTCTTCAGAGTATAATACTCCTGTGTCGGGTGGTGGACGTAGCGGTGGAAGTGACAATACTTTGGGTTGGCCATTTCTGTCTCCTCAGACTGATGTCTGACGTCGGGGAGCCAAATTTTGCCTCCCTGTATCAGCATGTCGAAGATGGGTTTGATATCATCATCTTCGAAAAAGTAAGTCTTCTTCGGTTTTGGAGCCTCTGTCGGCTTTTGCTTTGGTTTCTTGGTCAAGGTAGCGACCATATTCTGTTTTTCCTTTCCATCTTGGCTGCTATTGCTTCCATTACTGTTGTTGTTATTGCTGGGATGCTTTCCCTTTTCCTCAGCTGTAGGGATATGGATCCCCAAGTGCCGAGCGTCCTTGAGCTTCTTCTAATCCTTGATAGCACTTACAATGAATATTGTCCAGTCTTTGAACTGTCTCTTGTCCATCCAGAGGTTGACTGTCGGAAGCATATTTTTTTGGCACATCTTCATTAGTGTCGCCTCGGGATTGCCAGAAGGCAACCTTAGCGCGGCCTATCAGAACCACTTAATATAATTTTGTGTCAGTTCATTTTTATCCTGGGCGACGTCCATCAGAGAAGACATCGTCATATCATTTTCTGCCTCATAGAATCTGCTAAGGAACATACGCTTGAGGTCATCGAATGATGAGATGTAGTTAGTTATCTTCGAGACTGCAGAACCAATCGAAAGCTACCCTCGCCAATGACCCAACGAAGAGCCTAGTAAGGATAGCGTCGCTGCGGGGCAAGTGTCCCGTTGTAATCTCGAAGTAGCTCATGAACCGACGAGCGAAGGACTTCCCGTTAAACGTGTTTATGTTGAAGGGCTTGTACTTGGGAGGATACGGTACATCCCTTCATTCTATCGGGTATGGTTGTCGCACCCCAAGATCACGGTGTGTCCCGATTACTCATAGAATCTAGATGAGCCCAAAGTTCTTGGACCTCCCTCTTGCTTACAGAAGGTGCAGACGAGCCAAGTAGGAGATGATCACCGCCCACGGGTAAAGCAGTCATGTTTGAATCTTCGTTGGTCCCGGGGTCCAAGTTTGCTTTCCTAGAGGTCCTGGCTGGATGGCAGGCCATGTTTGCCTTGATTTCTAGCATTGTCTGGGTCAGAGCTTGCATTAATGCACTCATTGTATGCATCATGGCCTCAAGAACCTTGAGGCACTGCCGGTCATTGGGGCCTTCATGATCGTCTCCGACCATGTATATTGTCTTCACACGGGGAGAAATATACTGGGCAGTGGATGCTGTGCTCCCCATCTCATACCCTTATAGTGAGTAGTCTTTAAGGAGGGCGGGTGACATTGCGTCCTCCTCGGATTCTGAGGGGATACTACCCCCATCGTAGAAGATTGTGTCATTTTGGTGGGAGTAGCTACCCTCCGGGATCTCGGAGTTCGTTCCTTAGGAATCGTTGTCTCCTCGGAACACCGGGTTGTTGCGTACATTCAGGGGACACTACCCCCAGCTTGGGCCACCCCCAGGGGTTCTGAGGAATAACTGCCCCCAGGGGTTCTGAGGAATAACTGCCCCCAGGGGCTGATAGCTTCTTCTTTAAGCGGGTACCCTAGAAGACGCCATTCGCAGGTGCCGTTGTCAGCCCATCGGGTAGTTGCCTTCATGACGCAGTGGTAGAGAGAGCTGGACTGAAGGTATTTGACTTCTTTTCTCCCTTGGTGGCCGAAAGATTTCTAGTTGAGTAGTATGAGGCAAAGGGAAACTCCCCCTCCTCTGGAACTTGCACCTAATCTCCTTGTTATTGTCGGGTAGGTGCTTTCTGTTGCAGTCGCTGGAAGGCCGATCGCCTGTCTGTGGGTACTGTGCTTTATTACAGCAGCAGTTGATAATGATGTTGGCACAGCAGTGCCTTGGAGAGGACACGTCGCACGCTATAGTTGTTTCCCTTGCTTTGCGCTTGTGAGTAATCACGTCACGCAAATTATGCGAAGGGTATTTTAACTTTGGATCCTCTTTGTGAGTCCGGGTATCCCGGGCACACGGATGCGCTATTGATGTATTTGCTCCCTTGTCTGGGGTTCATCTACGAACTTACCCTGAGGTATCGGTGGAAGACTTTTGAGGCGGACCCTGTCCATTGGTCCCTGTGGGCTGGACACATGGGTCAGTCCTATACAACTTTCTGTCAGAGGCTCGCATAATAGTTAGTGATGCCTGTTGGCGGTCAGTCGTACGAGCAGTTGCTTGAGCTCGACGGGCTCGTACTGCTCTAGACTTCTTCAGCTTAGTAGCCGCGGGAGGATAGTATAAAGAGTCCATATTTGGGTTTTCAGCATTATTATTTGGTCGCATAGGATCTGCGCCGCATGAGATGCAGTCGAAAATAGAGGTTTTGTTGTTGTCAGGGCTGCACGCGGCCGTCTGTCTACGGCTGTGAGTTGATGCCGCATGGATAGTATTGTATGGCCTCCTCTCTGGCCGCATAGAAGCTGCCTTAGCACCAGAACATCTGGCATCGTAGTATTTTCCTCTGCCAAAGTCCGGGTACTGAACAGTTTCTGCGTCAGCCCGGGATGCCGCATAGACATGGACGTTCTGGGTATTCGTCCGACAATAATCATCGACAATAGAGCGAGATGCAGAAAGCGTCTGCTCCGCAGCTGGGTGAGGCGCAGCGACCTTGGCCACCATCGTTTTGTGGGTCTTCTTGGGCTTAGATATCCTTGGCGAAGGATTAGCACTTCCTTCTGAGAGCATTTCCTCGAACACTTACTGGTTGAAGCAGACCACCAGCACTTTTGCGTCGAGTCGAGCTTAGCCGCATCAGACTATGTCACCGACTTCTCAACAGAGGAGAAGGACATCCCCAACTGAGTCGCCACTGTGTTTGCCATTAAATACGAAAGTTGGAAAGAACTTGATTCAATTGAACAAATTAGAGAAAGTACAAAGAAAAGTCCTAGAAGGCAATCTAAGTACAAAGTTATTTTCTGGGGGGTAACAATGGAGGGCTGGGAGTGTAACAAATCTCTTTACTCCGTGGACGATTCGATGCATAAGATCTTCTCTCTCGTTTTAGTGTAAATCCGCAGATAGCCGACCTCTTGTTCGGGTGTGGTACCCTGCTATTTATAATCACCCTGTGGACGTATTATTGATGCCGTATATACTCATATTTGGTGGCCGTGTAGGGCTCCTTTGGCAGAATGAGTCTGTAACGGCAGCCGCATGATGCGAGCAAGCCGTTACATGAGCTTGGTTAAGATATTTAGTTGATGAGATCTCGGGATTGTTTTAACCCGTTGCGTGTGTGACTTGGTCAGCTAAACACATAGTCCGCAACAACTGTGCGAAGATCTCTTTGGTCGTAAATGAAAGATCTTGTGGATCAGAGGCCGCCTAGCGGTCTTGGCCGCATATGTGTTATGGCCGCATATTCTGACGGAGGCCGCATATCGTCGATGCCGCATAGTCCTTGTGGCCACATAGGCATCGTGACCGCATATGATCTCTCGTCTGGTTGTGGCCGCATGATGACGAGACCGCATAAGACGAAGGACGTATAGGAAAAAATACATGACATGACACGTCTGACGAAGTCATTAATGAGTTGATGCGACTTCTTTGTCTTTTCTTGAGTTGTCATTTGCAAGACTTTTGAAATGTCTCAGCTTCATGATTGATGTGTCAGATGCCTCATTTGTTGAGTGAAAAAAATCTTTTATGCGGCTCCTTGGTCCCTATGCGGCTTTAATCTGGCCGCATATATGTTATTTATGCGGCATGAGCTCTATACGGCATGTAGTATTTGTATGCTTCTACAGGTACCTGTCATGCCATCTCAACTCCAAATAGAGGAACAATATGATATAGGATAAATGATAATCAATACTCAATCACAATATAAAGCTAGAGGATGATAAGGCATGATATGGAAGAAAAGAAAAGAAGTACAAGAGTCAAATACAACACAAGTCCAAAGTCTAAATCTTCACAAAGCCCACAATATATAATACATGCCACAAAGTCTAACTAATGTCAATACCATCTCATAATGGAAGGTCTAAGCCTCTCCAGCTGATGGTACTATATCAAGTGGCTCTACGGGTACTGGCTCAGTTGTCTCACCATCATGTGGCCCATAGTGTGTAGGACACCAATCCTCTAATGAGTCATCTGAAAAATATATCCAGTCAGGATGGAGCGAAGTACAACCCTAACAATAGTTCCAATAATTGACAACAAGTATGAAACATCAATAGTAATGAGAATAAATGATGGAAGTAACTGATTAGACATTATCACAGAAAGAGAATCATGGTGAGCAATAGAAATAAACTGAGAACAGTATAATATAGAACATCACTATAATGAACTAGAAATAAGGAAATTAAATAATAGCTTGTGCCTTGAAATATTAGCAAAATATGTGATCGACTTGTGCCTAACACGGGCTATATAAATAAATGGCAGCTAACGTGACCACACGTGAGTTGCGTGATCTGTTAGCTATCACGGGCTACACTATATCACGGGCTATAAGTTATGATCACATATTCACTAATATTTTCCAATTCCCCGACTAGTATACGAATCCAAACCATGACACACTATATACATATATCATAATGCACAGTCTAATATTATGCACTATGATCACGGTCTATATAATCACGAAGATATCACAGTAATCACCGAGTAATCATGAGATACGACATGGCGATCACTGAGTAATTACAACAATAACATCTCATGATAAGGATCCATGTATACCAATCCGTGTGACAATCGTGTCATGAATCAAATATCTCAATACTAAATACATGAAACATAGAGACTATCAAATAAGAAAACTATCAGAGAATGCACTCGCCTCTGTCCAGCGCAAATGATGTCACTTGGTGTCCGAGATGTTGTCACACACACACACACACACACACACCTATATATGAATGGTATGTCAAATTGGTTGATATAAAATGAGAAATGAGCTTAAATGCAATAAGGATGCTTTACTAGGTCATTCCTAAGTCACACTAGTTATTTCTAGGTCTCATACTATCTAGTTAGTCTATTTTAGTCACTAACTAATTAACACTAGCTTATATTAGCCATACTTGGTTATATACTATAATATCTTAGCTATAACTTAGTAACTTAATTAGTACTATAATCTTACCCATCACCTTGCTAATTACCCATATACTCAATACTACCCTTTAACTTACCTTAACACTAGATGTCTAGGAATACTCAAAGTTAACCACCTGTACACAACTGGTACACTATCCTGACACTCATAATCACTCTCATCTAAGACTCCCTGATACTCATAACTGTTAGTACTACATCCTAATACCCTATAGACATTCTAGCAACTGAAATATCCACATACAAATGTCACTCCATGTTAATTTTCTCACTTCCTTGCAGCACCTGCACACAGGTCTACTTAGCCCCCATATTCCTGAACCCCTCCTAGATACAAATGCCTTTCAAGTGACTGATATCCTTATGCATCAGTCTATACCGATACAACACAGATAATACCCCAACTTTACATCAAGAGCCTTAACCCTCTACATCTAATACACCCTTAATGTCTATGTATATGACTAACTGGGTCCAGTGCACTAAGTATCACCAATCCTAACTTGACACCAGTGTGTAACTGATACATACACATCATGGTCACCCTCACAGTTATCAGTTGCTATGCAATAAATTTCTGCACGTGCTCTAACCTGAACATCATCAGTCCATACATACTCCCTACTGAACTAACTGACGCTAGTACCCTCTATTCATATTGTAACAACTGCGTTGCCAATAACACTTGCCTGATACACACTACTATCTAATACCAATACTAACTCAAATACCTGATTCATACCTTAGTGTGCACCATGTGTCAATGGCCTTCATCCACTTCAATATGTTGATGTTGATTGATGCTTCATACCTTTACACATGTGCACAATTGGTACTCATACCAAGTACTCATCCTACTGTTGTATACCCAACCCGATCCTCCTTAGCTCACATCTGAACCCGCCCAAAGCCAAGCCTAACTCGAGCACCTAATCTCTAATACAAAATTTCCTTCACTGATGTTGTGCTGAACCAAGCTTGGTAGTGCACTGCTTGGTACAACAATACTTCATTAACCCTCTTCCCTAACCCAAGCATCTATATTACCTGCACCCCATCTGCAGGTAGCTGTCAGCAAGCCAATACCATAGCAGCAAGTAGCAACTTGTTGTCACAGTCCTGCAACATGGTATTCCAATCCCACAGTAACTTTCTATTTGCCATAAACCAAACACTATGTGAGCAATCTCTAGTACACCATGATACATACTCAATTGAGAAACCAAAACCAAAAATTTACCATAATAAATATTCCTACATATCAAATACATCATAGTATACTAAAGTAAATTGCTACAATGAGAATTAAGGAATAATTGTACAAAATACTCAAAATTGAGTCTCGTATCACAAAGTATCACACTGTATCGTGATACGGCCTACTCGTGTCCAATTGTGGACATGTAGCTAGTAACCCAACCCCGATCCAAATCTAATTAAACTAAATTAGTCTCATAACACACACTTGATGTGTCAATCCCGTAATTCTCCAAAATATACACAATTCACCATGTAGAAATCATAATACACCACATATTAGCCTAGAACATGTTCCTATAGATATCCCTATGCCATGAGAGGGTTTTAATGGTCAAATGCATGATTTAGAAACTAGAATGAAGGAGAATTCAGAATTTACCAATTGGGAGATTGATTCCCAATGAAACGTATAATGGATACGATCCGGACACGATCTCCTTGCCAAAGCTCATTCTCCTTGTGCTCCTTGCTTCTCCAAGCTCCAAAGCTCCTTGAGGAATGAAAATGAGAGAGAAATACAAATAATTTGGGAGAGATTGATGGAAGGACGAAGGAATTGGGGATCTAGAAAATTTGGGGATCTAAAATGAGTGTGTAAATAAAATTAAGAGAGAGAGAGAGAATGAGGACCTATAGTGTCCGACCCCTATTGCCCCCTTCTCCAAGCAATAGTCAATGTCCAATATGCCCCTACTTGCTAATTAGGAAAAGGATTAAGGAAGGGCTATTTGAGAAGTCTCTATACTAATGCAAATTAGTCTAATCCTCCTAGTTAATTAGTGGGAATTGGTCTATTGGGCCTAGTCCAAGTTGGGCTCACAAGTTGTCATGACAAGTCTAATTGGGTTCACAAGTGTCAAGTCTAACGAATAGGCTAGCCCACTAACTAATAAATAATTAGCACAACCACAAATATTAATTATTAGCACAATATAAATAAATATTAATCTTTAAAAATAATTATATGTAAATTGATTAAATTGTCCTTATTTAGAAAAGTAAGGGTGACACTACAAATCGCAAGAGAAAGAATGGGATCAGAGCAATTCAATTGACTGATGGAACTTGTTCGACTGATCAGACCACTATTGCTATGTGTATAATCAACTACTTTAAGCAAAATTTTCAGGAGGAGGATTGCATACCTATGGACCCTAACTTCATCCTTTATGATAATTCAATCAATGCAGATGATAACTTAGTAATTGGTGGAGTTCCCAGTCTTGAAGAAGTTGAATGTACTATCCGGAACATGGGCCCTCTAAAGTCACCTGGTCCTGATGGGTTTCCGGTCATCTTCTTCCAAAAGTGTTGGAATACAGTGGGTAAGGAAGTTATTGATACTGTCCAAACCTTCTTTCGATCATGTTCTTTGCCTGAGAAAATCAACCATACCCACTTAGTCTTAATCTCAAAGAAGGAGGATCCAGCTAGTCCTATTGATTACAGACCAATATCTCTCTGCAACGTAACTTATAAGATTCATCTCGAAAACTCTAACAAACCGTCTCCGCACCATGATGGATAGGCTTATATCCTCGGCTCAGAATGCTTTTGTTCCAGGCCGACATATTACTGACAATGTGTTGGTGGCTTAAGAGTTATTCCATTCGATGAAATTCCTATCAAAATCTAAGGGCACTTATTTATTAATGATTGACATGTCAAATGTGTATGATCGTCTCTCCTGGAGCTTCATCAAAAGCAATATGAATGGATTCAAAATTACCGGTCACTCTAATAACCTGATTATGAAGTGTATAACCTTTACATCTTTCTCCATCATATTAATGGTACTCCAGAAGGGTGATTCAAGCCTGGAAGAGGGATTCGACAAGGTTGTCCCCTTCCCCCCTATATTTTTATCCTATGCACCGAAGCTCTCTTTCGACTCTTCTATTTTTATGAAAGAGAGGATCTCTTCCATGCATGGAGTGCGGATCAATAGATATACCCCATCTGTATCTCACTTATTATTTGTAGATCACATTCTTGTGTTTGGCAAGACTACACATTCGTCATTATTCTATGTCAGAGAGATTATACACAAATTCTCCTTATGGTCTGGACAGAAGATCAACTTCGAGAAGTCCAGTATTCATTTTAGTAGATCTGTGTCATCTGTGGACAGAAACCAACTTGCTAACTTCCTTCGTGTTACTGTGATGAACTCTGATGATTCCTACTTAGGACACCCACTGCTAAAACCTAAATCCCGTCTTACCACATACCAACCTCTCCTCGAGACTTGCATGTCCAGATTACAAGGATGGAAAACTAAGATTCTATCTCATGCAGGGCGATCCACACTCATTAAATCAACCTTGGGATCTATTCCTATCTACTATAGGTAAGCTAACAAGCTCCCTCTAGGCATTACTTCGAAAATGGATCAACTTCAACGAAAATTCTGGTGGGGTGAAGATAGCGAGGATCGAAAGCTTCATTTTTTTTGCATGGAAGAAACTCACCAATCCCAAACACGAAGGAGGGTTGGGTTTCAGAAAAACTAAGTGGGTCAATGACTCTATGGTAGGCAAACTTGCTTGGAGATTTCTTAATAACCCTCACCAACTATGGTCGCAGCTTCTTCGAGGTATGTATTTACATAACCATTCTTTTTGGAATGTGCAGAAAACTAAACGAGCCTCACCAACCTGGGCGAGTATGCTGGACATTCGGGAGTTCCTTAAACCTCACTGTTGCTGGAAAGTTCGCGGGGGATGGGTAAAGATCAAAGATGAACCTCGGGTTCCTTCGCTTCCTGGATGTCGCATTGATGGAGATTCTTTACATCAAAACAGCCCCAATTTAGTCAGGGATCTCATCCTCCCCAATCCTTGGAGGTGGAATACCACTCTAATCAATGCTCTCTTCCCTCCAAGAGAGGCTACTACGCATTATCCTTAATATTAATCTGAGTGAAGGGGACGACCCAGACAAGCTCATTTGGATGTATTCTAAAAATTGTAGCTTCTCTTCAAATTTTTTATATGAATCTATTCGAAGACTTGAACCTGGCTCCTCAAACTACTGTGGAAGACATCATATGGAAGCATTTATGGAAATTGGACTGTATTTCTCTGCGTGTGCAGCTTTTCATATGGAGGATTCTCAGGGGAGCTCTGCCACTACGCTTGTACATCAGTGAAAACATTCCTGGGGTCCAATGAAGACATGAGCCATCTATTCCTCCACTGTAAGGTTGCTCGTGATGTGTGGTTTGTAAGTCCAATTGGACTAAGAACTGAAAATCACTGTGATGTGATCAAATTATTAGAAACTTGGCTAAATGATGATCACTCGCAAGAGGTAGTCAGAATAGGAGCGAGCTTCTATCCTATGGGACATTTGGAAGGCACGATGTGACTGTATCTTCTGTAAGAAATCTCCAAGGATCAAAACTATTATCAACCAGGCTCTGTATAATCATCATTCCTACTCATTGGATTATACTCACAATTTGTCAAGCTTGCAGATGATGCGAACACAAGTCACAGAAAATGTTAGATGGTCTCCTCCTTCGGTGGGATGCTTAAAAATTAATGTGGATGGACCCACATGTTCCTAGTTTATTGCTGCTGCAGCCGTTGCCATGGACTCCCAAGGACAATTAATTGTTGCTAATACCTGGTTCTCTTCAAACTTTATTCACTCTGAAAATACTATGCAAGCAGAGATACAAGCCATCAAACATGGGTTACTGCTAGCCAAGTCTTTGAACACCAATCACTTTGTTATTTAAGGTGAATCGTTGTCACAAACAAGAATCTTCATGTAATGGTGCAGCCAATCCTAAAGGAATTCTCAGAATCAAATGCTGAAGACATACTTTTCACTAAAAGGGAGGCTAATATGGTTGCCCACTCTTTAGCTAAGTTTGCCATAACTTCCAATCTTTCTTCTCCTATGTTTCGTCAACCTCCTTCATGTATTATACAGGTACTTGCTGATGATCTTAATTTGCTTTATGTATCTTTAGCAGTGCTGTGTAATAACTCAATTGCTTAATAGATATGTGTTTCCCTTCATATATATATATATATATATATATATATATATATATATATATATATATCTTAAAATTATTATTATTTTCTCACATTCTCTATTTTCTTAGAAAACAAAACTCCATCGCCTCTTTCTTCTCCACACATGCACCTGCAAGCTCGAGTGTATAGGGAGTAAAGTTTGTACCATTGGGATGAACTGGAGGTGCACATGAGCACGTGCATTACATATATGGTCGACAAGTCTCATCGTTTGTGCATAGACAAGTACTTCTTGCTCGAGTGGAGACTAGGTCTCGGATTTTCTTGTAGAGTTTCTTGAATGCAGTCCTTGGTTTTGATCACTATGATCACTCAGTGCTAGATTGAGTTCGGTTTTGGTTTGATCGAGAAATATAGCTTGGTAAATACTTTTGGGTCTTATCGATAAATTAACACGATCTCCAATTTGCTAAGCGAATTGATACGAAAGTGAGCTCGCAAGAAGAACTAGTAATTATAGTCATAATCCAATGATCAAAATTTGTTTTGGATAAGAATTCGTCGAGAAACGTTTTTTTTTTTTTTTTGCACGAAACCAAAAACTGTCCTAGATAGAAAACTGCTCGAGAAGTATATTGTCGATATACTGGCAACATACTGCTGACTTTGTTCTGAGCCATAATATCCTCTAGAATGACCTCGAATCGCATAATTTTTTCCTTTATCTGATCTTGATCAATCCTTCTCTTTAGTATTGTATTCATGTGTAGCATTTGAATAGATATGACAGAACATTTAAAGGAGTAAAGGAACATTTGAAGGAGTAAAACATTTTTTGTCTAGAAAATTTGTGTCTTGTCATCCAAAAGATAATATGGATATATAAGGATATAAAGAGATGACAAAACATTGTAAGGAGTAAATGAACAACAAATTTGATAGTTTAGGGTCTCAAGTTGAACATTTTGAATAGTTGAGGGTATCAAGTTGTAATTTAGCCTTTGATTTGAAACATTCAAAATCTAATCCGATCTATATCATCTCTAAGGAGAAATGACACTCGCAAAGTTATTATTATTGTAAAAAGTATTTCTTCGAGAGTTGTGAAAGATGTTCTCCTAAAAATATTTTTGTTATTGCTTTGACTCGTATTCCATAAAAATTGGATTCTGTCTAATAGCTTCCAATAAATTAAATATATGTATTAAGATACTCACAACTCAAAATTCAATCAAATAAAAATTCAAATATGAACTTTCAATAGAAATATTGACATTAAGACCATTGTATTCTTTGTTTAGATTCTTAGAAAAAAAAAATCAATGGGTGATATGCGTGTAATCCAAGTGCTATTCATTGTCAGGTTTCAAAAATTAGTTCTTCTAAAATTTTGAAATCCATTTGCTTACTAAATTGCAACATTGGTTAGATTGTCGCACAGTTGAGCCTCGTTAATTAAAGAGGCAAAACAAGTTTTCAAAATCTATCCGAAAATTATTGAATTTTTTATTAGTCTAAATAGCGTATCTCATATTGCAATCATTTTTTATGCACAAAATGGTACCATAGTTGGAAGAAATCAATTAACACTAGCAATAATAATTGGATTTTTAATTCAAATACTGAAAACATTTTTGGTGTATTTATCAAATAATTGTAAGTGGATCAAAGACAACATGAATTTCAATCCATGATTCTTAATGTTTTTTAATTTCAATTCGGACATTGGATTCATGCAAACTAACCTAATTATTATCCACTAGTAACATGTACTTGTATTGCAAGCATGTAATAATTCTTGTTGAAAAATGATTTAAATTAGAATTTGTTATTGATATTGTTCTTCTGTGGAATCAAATTCATCCAGTCAAAGATAATGTCTCTCACCTTAACCACATAAGTTAGAGGTGCTTAATTATAGTTAGATAATATTATATAATAAATTAGAATTTATTTATTATTTATTATTTATTTTTTAATTTTTTTTGAGAAGTCCGACGTAACGTTTAAGACTTTGTACAAGCTGTGTTGCATGCCGTTTGGGCCCACAATTTTGAAACTTTATGTACGTTGCGTTGCATGTCTTTTGGACCCACTGTCTCAACTCGTACCATTTATAAATGGAATAAATAATACGCATCCGTGACTCGATCCACTAATCTTCCGCCATCCAGTCAGGGCTCTTATGTCTCTCCCCGGTAACCACAAATGTCACTCGAGTTCAACTAATTTTTAATTATATATATATATATATATATATATATATATATATATATATATATATATATATATATACACACACACGACATAGACGATTTATTTTTAGCCATTTTCAGGCCTCCTTATAAAGGGTAGAGATACTACTGTATAATAAAAAAAATTCGTTTTACTGTAAAAATTTTTGCTTCTAAATATATCTTTACCTAACTTTACTAATTAAAATTATTCATAAAATTTAATGAGTTACGTCCGAATTTTAAAGAAAAATGTAGTTTCTGTTATGATGGCTTTCGCTCTTTTCCAATAAAAATAATAATTAATAGATATTAAAATACGTGTAAGTATGTATATATATATTAGTTGAGACATAATCAAACGGTATTTGAAATATAAATTCATTATTAATTTTAATAATTCTATGAGTTTATGAAAATTCTAATAGCATGCAATTCTCTTTTACAATGATGGTCCACTGAAAAGCAAATTACTCCCTCCCTCCTTGCACGGTTGAACCCGTGCTATATTCCATCCAGATTCTTTGTCAAGTCCAGTCCACCAACCCCAATAAAGCTCTCCTTTTTCTCGAACGATATTTCTGTTCTATAGTAGAATCAGTTAGGCCGTCCCCAAAAATATCATACAGATTGGAGGGCTTTTCTGTAAAGTCTACACCATCCATGTTTCGATAGGGAGTGGGAGAGGTTCCTTTTCCACTTGCACCGCACAGATGGACGAACCTGTGCTATAATCCATCCACATTCTTTGTCAAGAACCCTAACCATCTTTTTTGTTCCGTAGTATCAGTTGGGCCTTTCCCAAAATATCAAACGAAATGGAGTACTTTTATGTATAATCCCGTCACAATCTAATAAATTGAGGAGAAAGAAGGAAGAAGGAAGAAGGAAGAAGGAAGAAATGGCTTCATGGAATTCTGTTCCAATGGAGGTTGCCTACGAAATAGTTGGATGGCTCGCCTTCTTCTCCTGGTCCTTCAGCTTCTACCCACAGGTCATCCTCAATTTCAGGAGAAAAAGGTCCAAACTTTCCCCCAAAAAAACTTTCTCCAAAAGATTCAATTTTGATTGCTTCTGTGTGATTTTTACCATAATATAACATCTGGGCATCAGTTATTTCTCCAAAAGAATGAATTTTGATTACTTTTATGTTCTTTTTTAGAACAATCTAAAATCTGTGCGTCAATTATTTCCCCTGAAGAAATTGAAATGGATTGATTTTCTGTGCTTTTCATGATGATGTAACATCTGGTATAAGTTATTTCACCAAAAAGTTGAAATTTGATCGACTTTCTGTGCTCATTACTGTAATCTAGCATCTCGGCATTAGTTATTCCTCCAAAAGATTGAAACTTGATTGCTTTTCTGTGCTTTTTCCAATAATTTAACTTCTGGGTATCAGTAATTCCTCCAAAAGATCGAATGATTTTTGATTGATTTTCTTTGTTTTTATGATAGTATAACATCTGGGTATCAATTATTTCTCCAAGCAATGGAGTTTTGATTGATTTATGTGCTTTTTATTATAATATAACATATGCTGAGTTATTTCTCCAAAATTTGAATTTTGGTTGATTTTCTGTGCTCATTACAGTAATCTAGTTTCTGGGCATCAGTTACTTTTCTCATAATCATCTTCCTTTACGGGAATTGAAAGTTCTGACATGAAATTTCTATCTGGTTCACAGTGTGGTAGGACTGAACTTCGATTTCTTGGTCTTTAACTTGACCAAGCACTCGTCTTATCTTATCTACAATGCAACTTTATTCTTCAGTCCAGTGATTCAGAGGCAGTACCATGAGAAGTATGGATTCGATGAGGTTGGCAATCCTCTCTTTTTCGGGGTCATTTAAGAGCTTCTCTAGTTGATACTTAATAATTCTCTTCATTTTGGCATAGATGATTCCTGTAGCTGCTAATGATGTTGCCTTCTCCATACATGCTGTTCTGTTAACTGCTGTCACACTGTTCCAAGTTGTAATCTTTGAAGTGAGTGAAATTTTCAATTCTGAACTGGATGTTTTTTGCTTATTGGTTAGTATATAATTCTTATATTCCTAACTTGCGTTACAGCGCGGAAACCAGAAGGTTTCCAAGACTTGCATCGCCATATCTGCTGCTGCGTGGATTTCTGCTGCAGTTTGTCTCATTCTAGCCTGGCCAAAGCATTCTTGGCTCTGGCTCGTTTCTGCCTTCAAGTAAGGCTTTCTGTTCTACTTCCCTCGACCCAGAATTAAACTAAAGAATTCAAATTTTAAGTTGATTGAAATTTGTATGTTTGGCTTGTTGCTATGAAGTCTCTCTGGGATTTTATGTAAACCTTATTGTCATTTTAGAAAATGTTTGTAGTAACCTGATAGCTTTCTTAATGGCTTGTGAATTTCCAGCACCATACAGGTTTTCATGACAGCAATCAAATACATTCCTCAGGTAATATAGATTTATGTTCTGGTGGTAATTGTTATGCTTTTGTTAGTTTTTATCCTGTTAGCTGTGAAAATGTAGCACTTGTTTATAGCATGCATGTAGACCTTCTAATGTATAGCCACCTCAAGTATAGCATGGAATTCCCTTAGTCCTTACATGCAACTATCTCGTCCATGGAATTTGTCAACTTTATGAATATTATGTTTTTAGATTCTTTATGTGCAAAAGGCGATCTCTTACTCTACTCTATGCTTAGGCACTTGAAACTTTTTTCTATGCTCAAGAAATATGTGAATTTCTTATCTTGATGTAGTCAAAAGGTTCTTTCATTGATTACGGAGGGAACTGAACATAGTGTTTGTAGTTTGTACTTAGTGGGGAAGAATGTTTCTTTGCAAAACCTGACCTTGAAGCTTAAAAAATGTGCAAAACCACCTTTATTGAGTTGCTGATTTCTCTTACTTTGTATTATGGTGACACAATAAGAATGATGTTGTCAAATTGGAAACAAGTGTTATGGGGGAAAAGTAGTTCTTAAACAATCTTTTTCTTTTGAGACTAAAGGGATTCTCCCACGATAATAATGGGTATTTGTGGGAAGTTAGAGGTGGCGCCAATTGAGAACAAGATGAGAGAAAATTATCTTAGATGGTTTGGACATGTGCATCGTAGACCAATAGATGCTCTGTAAGGAGGAGTGATAAGATAATAGTTAAAGGAGCCTTTGACTCGAATGAAAAAAATCAATAGGGGACTAGAGGTAGGTATATATGAACATGGATCAAAGTTGTAAAGAAGGATTTTTTTTTTATTAAAAATTTACAGAGGACATGTCCCTTAATGAAGATGAATGGAAGAAAATGATTCAAACAACCGATCCCGAAGTTTTGGGATAAAGTCTTTGCTGTCTTTGTTGTGTTGTGATAACGGGTAAAGACTTGACCTAGAACTCCAAGACCAAGCAACCAAACCAGCAACTATATTAGAAAAAAGAAGGCGGGGAAACATATTAACCTTATATTTCACTCCCTCATGTTAATGTTTTTACCTTTCAAGTAGGAAATTGGCCTTATTGGAGGTGTAACATGTGGAGAACACTGGAACTATTTTCCTTTTAGATGGTAGGTAGTCTACAGCACCACAGTCCACACCTACGTGTGGGCGCACATACACATAATAACAGAACACCGAAATGTCAAATTAGGTGTGTCATATTTTGTACTTAATTTCCCATAGGTAGAAGAAGTTAGGAGAATGGATGAGTTGGCCTCAACTTGTCTAGAATGGGTGAGTAAGAATATGTCCAAGAGGGATGGGTTCTTCCAAAGGAATTATTTTTGCTACAAAATTTGATTGACATTGGGTTTAGTTTTCTATTCACTCTTCTAGTTTTTCTTTTTAGTAACACTTCTGGACCCCAAGAAAGTTTAGGTAGTGAAGTTTTCCTGATGTATTCGTCTTTTCCCGGAATCTTGGAATCTTTACTTGTTCAATGAAGAATAGATGATGACTAAAATCAGGAATGCTAGATTTATTTTGCTTGAATGATCTAGAAAAAATATCCTAACCAAATGTTAGCCAACAAGATGACTACAAGGATGTTCATTTCTAAATCTTCCTTTAATGGATCAAGTTAATGGAGACTAAAGATGCACAAAAGATAACCAAGGGGAGCCAATATGTTAAATAGCTCCACATTGTGAGGAATATCACACTTAGGATACGCGTTTCCCTTTGTGGGAAATGGTGGTGGAGGGGGATGGAGTATTAACCTTATCCTCATCCTGAATATGGTTTTGCTTTCTCTTGGTGTTTTCAAGGGGCTGAACAAAACCGTTGAAAATTTTAATCAATTATATTGCGCTTAGGAGTTATGAAGTTATGGGGAAATATATGAAGAGAAATTGGGCGGACTAGATTTGATAGGCATTCACTTTAAATTTAGCTCTTTTGGTGAATGGTCTAAAGGCTACCAAATGAGTTTGCGACTTAGTGACGTATCACTTATCGAGTAGACAACTACCTTAGTTGATTTTTCTATAGAAATTCAATGTTAATTCTTTGAGTATCAATATCTGCATTGCATAAGTTGATGTAGCACATGGATTTGTTCTATTTAATATTTTGATAGTATGTGATGCTTTCAGTAGAAACCGCTTATATAGACTAGGGGAAACTAGACCCCCTTATATTTCAAATTGTACCAGATAACCGCCATAATGTTATTCTTTTATCTTTTCCTTACAACATAAGTCTTAAGTTGTTTGGCCTCCGGAAAAGATCAAATCACCTCTTGTTTTGAAAAAAGTGAAAATATGAAAGAAAAATAGGAGGGAGGTTTTACAAATACTTCCTTTTTCCTCCTTTCTCTCCCCTCCCCAACCACCACCCCTACCTCCCCCTCCCCTCCTAGCATTGGGTAATGGACCTCCCTATTCCCTCCCTCTGCCTCTCTATCTTGACTTCTAAAATACAAATGAAAGAAAGGAAAACAACCTCCGTATCATGACTTTTCGGGAATCCCCTTGTCACTGTGTCATGTCTTGACTTATCTGTTCCCTGCCTGTGTGTGCTTCCTAGGACCTCCAGGAATTTGACGGTCATTTAGTACATATATAATTCCAATTTTGATGTCATTATGATGCGTAGAGGATTGTATTGAAATAGACAATTTGCTACATTGATTTTGCTAATGGAGATTGACTACTTCTATTGTCTAAAAAAAGAAGCTTCAAATAGAGGTCATATTGTTCACAAAGGTATATATATATATATATATATATATATATATATATATATATAATGACCTCTAGCTCAAGTGACTAGTATGGAGGCATGAAACCCGAGAGGGCGGTGTTCGAATCCCTGAGGGAGCTATCATTGATAATTACCTGTTCAAATATATATATATATATATATATATATATATAGAGAGAGAGAGAGAGAGAGAGAGAGAGAGAGAACCCCACTCTTAAGCATCCCTGCATGTTTTCCGAAACAATAGCTGATGGATTGTATTTTTTGACAATTGGATAGTTTAAGGATCTAATATGAACGGTCAAAAAATACAATCCAACGGTTGTTATTTTGGTGAACATGCAAGTTGCTTAAGAGCGGGGATCCCGATCCCTCCTCATATGTATATGGCTTATATTTGTTCAGTCTGAAGCATTTCAAAGTTGAGCAGAGACCTTATTAAGTAAACATTAGTTGGACCTTGATATTGAAATTCCAAGTAACTGGGCCATACATGATATATATCTTCATATTGTTAATAAAACAGCTACCATTACCCATTGTTTTTGCTGCCTTTCCTTCCAATTCTTTATTGCTTGACAAGGGCTTATTATTCTTCAGGCAACAACAAGAACTCTTTATCCCAAACTTTTGGGGTCCTGTTTTAATCCTCTTCTTCTATTAGGCTATGTTAACATTGTTAAGGGCCATTTCCTCTATAATACTAACAGAAACCTTATCCTTCTGTGACACTTCCAACCATATTCGTCTAGGCTTACCTCTAGTCGTAGCAGCTACATTAACTACTATATTATCGCGCTTTATGGGGGCTTATTATTATTTTTCAGGCGATGTCGTATATTGACATTGTTTTTATCTTTTCTAGGTTGTCATGAACTTTAAGCGCAAGAGCACGATTGGTTGGAGCATTGGGAACATTATTCTTGATCTAGCAGGAGGCATACTGAACTTTGCACAACTGGGCATCCAGTCTATTGATCAGGGTTTGTTGCATGTTTCTTATTCAAAATAGTCTATTAACTTGTATGCGTATAGCATATTCTCATATGATTTATCAAACCCTTTATGATGCAGGTACATGGGTAAACTTCTATGGTAATATTGGGAAGACCCTGCTTTCCTTGGTATGCAATGTTCTCTTCCGAAAATAAACCTTATATCTACGTAAAGTTAGGATTGGATTATATTACACTCAGTTACACCTGGTAGTGACACCACTGGATCATATAACATATATTCTGGTGAATGATAGATTTGGTAGATTATCAAATTGATGGATGCTAGGTCCCGACACTTTGTCTTTATCTTTAAATACCAGTATTTACGCTATTGTAAAGGTTCCAATGAGTTCAGGGATATTGTCTGCATGACTATACATTATATTATGTGAGATGCTAGATATTGTTGGTGTTTTTTTACTTTTCTTTGGGAGTTTAGTCCCACATTGGAAAACCACCGATGTGTATATCTCAATATATAGTTTTGCTTAGTATTGGTATATGTACATGGGATGGTGGTCCATGTGGGTCGACTTTCCTAGAGGGATTAAGTGTGAACCCCATTATGACAATCTTTATTTTGTCACCACCTTTGGGAAGTTTTTCTTAGGAGCTAAGTTCCAAAGGGGTGCTTTGTTGGCGCACTTTGCACTTAGCACGTCGCATGACTCTCGTGCGCTCCTTTTACGCGCGAGTTACATGCACGGTTGCTTGCTCGGACGCATGTTTCGTGGAGCCATGCGGCCTGGAGCGCATGCGGCCTGGGGCCATGCGGCCTGGGGCGCATGCGTCTAGGAGCCCATGTGGTCAGGGCCGCATGCGGTCTGGACCTATGCGGCCAGGCGCTATGCGGCCAGCAAGTTAACTTGAGCGAGTCAAGTGTGGAGGGAACATGGACTGCTATTGGCGGCTCAGTGCGGCGCAGTCTGCTCTCTGCTGTACATTGCGCAGGCGGCGCAGTCTGCTCTGTGCAGTATAGCGCGCAGGCGGCGCAGTCTGCTCTGTGCAGTACAACGCGCAGGTGGCGCAGGTGACTCGTGGCTCTCTGTACCACGCGGCTGTAGCTTTCGGCGCCTGACGGCGTTGTATGCTCTGTGCAGTACAGCGGTGCAGGCAGCTTATGCGGCCTAATTTTTTCCATAGGCCGCATGGAAGCTAAAATTCTCTTTATATAGAGGCTCTCCTCTTTCATTTAGGTTTTTGGAAAAATTGAGAGGGAGAGAAAACCGAGAGCACCAGCAGGACCTGCGGTAGTTTTTAGATCTTTCCAAAGGATTCTTCCGAGTGATCAGAAGGTGACCAAGAGCGTTCCAGAAGTTTTCGTGTGAACTTGCTGGATCTTGGGGGCAGATCGTTGTATAGCGCGAATCTTGCCTTGAGTTCTGGTGGTTTTAATCACCACAGCAAGAGTTCCCTTTGTATTTTTGTTCTTGTTTCCGTTCTTCTCGGTGTAGCGTCTGCGAACGTAAAGAGAAGAACGGTTTTCTGATACTTGTTGTATTTGCATTTTTTTTGAGTTATCAGTTTGTAACATGTTCCTTGTTCAGTGCTTTTGTGGGGTTGTATGTCACTGAAGAGGAACTCTTGTGTGAATCTTAGTGCGCCACCTTCTCTTCTGAAGTTTATAGAGACGGACTCTTGTGTGAGTCTTTACTTTGTGGCTACCTCTTCTTCTTTGATCTGACTTCGGGAATAACAATCTCAAGGCAAGATCCGAGTTAGAATGGACAACCGCTCAAATCTTCTTGATACTTGCTTTCACAAGCTTGAGAAGTTTGATGGCGAACACTACAACATTTGGAAGAGGAAGATCTCCTTGAATTTTCGTCTTGTCAAAGTTACTTATGTGTTGGTTAATCCTGAACCTACTATTCCCGAAGATGGAGGGGAGCTTGCAGTTGGTGTGACGCATGACGCACACTCCAAGTAGAAGGAAGACAACAACCTCTGTAGGTTGTTGATTCTCAATGCTATGGATGACTCAATGGCGGAGTCCTACAGCAAGAAGGAGAAGGCAAGAGATGTCTGGGAATCTCTTGAGATGCACTACAAAACTGACAAAAAAATGTCTAAAATTTATCTCGTAGAGAAGTTCTTCACTTTGCAATTTGAGGACGAGAAGGTGATGTTACCACAAGTTAAGCAACTTCTGAAGATGTAGCAGAAACTGAAGGAAGAAGACATGAAGTAGGAAGACAAATTTATGGTGGGGGCTATCGTTACCAAACTTTCTTCAGGCTGGATCAGGTTCAAGACTGACATGTACCGTAAAAAGATGGAGATCCAGCTCGAAGATCTTCACTGGATTCACATTGAAGATGAAGCCGGGGGCAACTGAAATTGGACACCTTGTCCAAGTAGTTGGCTAAGGCCAACATGGTACATGGTAGTGACTCTAAAGGGAAGCAGAAATTTTTCTACAAGGACTTCAACCAGCTAAAAGTGAAGTCAGCTCAGTTCAAGCTAAAGCCGAAGTCTGATGTGACATGCTACAACTGTGGCAAGAATTGTCACTACAAGAGCGACTGCAGGTCGAAGCCTAAACCGAAAGAGCAAGGTGAGCTTAACCTAGTTGCTATGATTGCGCAGGTTGAGTCACATAGTGTGGACTCTGACTGGTGGGTGGACATTCGTGCATCTTGCCACGTGTGCTCTAAGAAGGACTTGTTCGTCAAATATGAGCCTACCTCTGAGAAAGTCTCGATGGCGGATAAGTCTCAAGTTGCAGTATTGGGGATCAGGACGGTAGTGCTGAAGCTGACTTCTGGAAAGTCACTTACACTGGAGAATGTGAAGCACGTACCAATGATCACCAAGAATTTGGTTTCTGGGAGTATTGTGCAAGGCGGGCCTGAGGATGGATATCAATGCCGGTAAGATGGTGATATCCTACAAAGGAACATACTTCGAAAAAGTTTTCTGTACCGAAAGGATGTTTAAACTGCAGCTTGTAACTCCTTCTGTTTGTATTAATGCAGTCTCTACTTCTGGTTATTCTCTTGAGTTGTGGCATAACAGACTAGGGCATGTGCATTGTAAACGCATTAACAAGATGTCTAGTCTAGGTCTTATCTTCAAATGTAGGGATAAGGAGGTGGAGAAATGTGAAGTCTGTGCACAGACGAAGATCGTCAGGAAGCCGTTCAAAAGAGTGAACCGAAGCACAGATCTTCTGGAGTTGGTACACTCAGATATCTGTGACTTCAAGTAATTCTCCACAAAGGCCGAAATGAAGTATTGTATCACTTTCATTGACGATTTCTCGAAGTACGCGTTCGTATATCTTATCAAGTCGAAAGACGAAGCGTTCGAGAAGTTCAATGACTTCAAGGCTGAAACAGAACGTCAAATCGGTCAACAACTCAAAAGACTCAGAAGCGATCGAGGCGGAGAATATCGTTCCTTGGAATTCGCATCGTTCTGCAAAGAACATGAAATTGTCAACGAAACGACTACTCCGTATTCTCTCCAATCGAATGGTGTAGCAGAAAGGAAGAACATGACGCTGACAGAGATGATGAACTCCATGTTGTTGCCAGCAGTACTTCCAAAGTGTTTCTAGGGAGAAGCAGCGCTTACGGCTACGTTTATTCTGAATAGAGTACCATTCACGACATCTGACATTATTCTTCATGAACTCTGATTCAAGGTCAGACCCAACTTGAATATCATTCGAGTGTGGGGGTGTCTGGCGTATGTAAAGCTTCCAGACCTCAAGATTCAGAAGCTGCAAACGAGAACTACGAAGACCATATTTCTGGGCTATGCTGATAAGAGTGATGCTCGGAGATTCCCTTGATATCGAATCTAATCATATTATAGAATCTCGCGACACGAAATTCTTTGAAGACAAGTTTGCTAGGCACAAGAATGTTGTTCTCGCGGATGTCCCGAAGAATATTGCTAGCGCTGACGAGGCAAGTACCTCTCAGAAAGAAGTAGTCCAAGAAGTTGTAGTTGATGAGACAACATTTGAACCAGAACCCGTTGAGCCGAGAGCAAAGCGAGTGAGGAGGCCGAAGGACTTCGGAGAAGATTTTGTTACCTATCATGTGGAAGCTGATCCGCTTACCTATGATGAGGCAATGAAGACCAGATATGCTATTTTATGGAAAGAGGCTATCCATGATGAGTTTGACTCGATAACTTCTAATAATACTTGGAAGTTAGTCGATCTGCCTGAAGGAGCTAAACCCATCGGATGCAAGTGGATCTTTAAGAAGAAGATGAAAGCAGACGGAACTGTTGACAAGTTCAAGGCCAAGCTAGTGGTCAAAGGGTTTTCTCAGAAACAGGGGGTTGACTACTTCGATAACTATGCTCCCGTTACACGGATGACTACTATCAGGATGTTGATTGCTCTAGGTGCTATTCACATAATGGTGATTCATCAGATGGACGTCAAGACATCATTTCTGAATGGTGAACTGACTGAGGAGATTTACATGCAGCAGCCAGAAGGGTTTTGTCAAAGGTCTTGAAGGCAAAGTATTCAAACCGGTGAAATCTTGGTATGGTCTGAAGCAAGCTTCCAAATTGTAGCACGAGAAGTTTTATAAAGTTATCAGATCAAATGGCTACAAGGTCAGCGAAACTGATAAGTGTGTTTACACAAAGTTCGCTGGTGATAGAGGTGTCATCGTTTGTCTCTATGTGGACGACATGCTAATCCTAGGCACGGATGAAGAATGTGTCACTAGAACAAAGATGTTCCTATACGGACGGAAGCAGGGCTTGCTCTATCACAAGCTCACTACGTGGAGAAGATGCTCATACGCTATGGATATCAAGATCTTTCAGGGATCGATACTCCATATAGGTGTGGCAAGAAACTGAAGCCTAACCCAGGAAAAAGTATCAGACAGTTGAAGTATTCTAGCGTCATCGGGAACTTAATGTATGCTACAAATGCCACTAGGCCTGACATTGCTTTTACTGTGGGGATGCTGAGTAGATTCACGAGTAATCTAGGTATTGAACACTGAAAAGCTGTGAAGAGGGTGATGAGATATCTCAAGAAAACTCAGAAGTTTGCACTTTACTACAGCGGAGATCCAGCAATGGTAGAAGGTTTCAGTGATGCTAGTTGGTGCTTAGAATAAGAGAGCGAGAGATCAACAGGAGGATATGTTTTCTTAATGGGAGGAGCTGCCATATCGTGGAAGTTGAAGAAGCAGACGATGCTCTCACACTCATCGATGGAGTCTGAGTTCAATGCACTTGCAGCTGCAGCAGATGAAGCAGAATGGCTTTGGGAGCTCTTGTACGATCTTCCAATGGTGGTTGTGTAGATTCCGGCTGTACCGATATACTGCGACAACCAGGCAGCTGCAGCAGTAGCATCTAATAATCTCTTCAATGGAAAGAAAAGGACTGTGCGGCTTCAGCACAGAGCACTGAACAATCTCATCAAGACTGGTGTCATTGCAGTGGTGGATGTTCGGAGTCAGGAGAACCTGGCGGATCCGTTCACCTAAGGCCTCAATCGCCAGCTAGTCAAAGACCAGCAAGTAAAATTGGCTTGAAGGACCTCTGATATTGTGCCTTTGTAATCCTACTATTAGGTTTTATGCTACTAGTTCAAAGAAAAATCTACTAGGCATCTAGCTTTTGGTTCAAGGGAAAACCACTGACTGAAAAAATATCAGGTACAGTGGGTAGTCCTTATGGACAATGTAGGATACGTACCCGAAATCACTGTAGTCTACTATTTTGTTCTATAAAACAATTCTTGTGTAAGGTTGGCTTCGACGTCTTAATGAGTTCTCGGGCAGAGTGAATGTCCAGCGTGCGCTGCAGGAAGCACGTGTAGTTCAGTACTACAAGAGACTTGTATCTTATGCTACAGTGGTGTGACACCATGATGAGGTAAAAGATGTAAAGCTTCGGCTGCAAACCATGTCACAGTGACAGTAGCACCGCAAATTGGCAGGTAGCCTAATGTTGAAAAGATAAGAGTTGTAGTACAGCACTACTAAGAGGTCGGTGACCTCATGCTACAGTGGGTGACACCACATGAGGTAGTTAACCTCGGCTGCGAGCCATGTCACAATGGCGTAGCACCGTACGAAAGCGCAAGGCTTCATGCTTGGATGTAGTACAACACTACTAAGAGGCTAGTGACCTCATGCTACTGTGGGTGACACCACATGAGGTAGTTAACTTCGGCTACGAGCCATGTCACAACGGCGTAGCACCGCACGAAAGCGCAATTCTTTATGCTGGGATATATTAAACTCTCTTAAATAGGGAACTCACCTAAGTGTATGGACAGAGATATCAGTCGTCTCTTGAGGTAAACTTGTAGACACCCAAGATACATACACTGAAACCAGGTCAGCCAGGGCCTTTAATGTGCGATCGGAGGCACAGTTGATGTCATTGTGCGAGTGGGAAGAACAACAGCTATGGTTCAGAATTGAAGGCATAGTCCATTATTGTATCGTACTGTTGTTTGACCCATGCAGGAAGATTCAAGTCGTGGACGACATATATCCTAATGCATAATGGGTAGTCACTGTGAGGAACGCTCGACCATATATTGTGATATATGTGGAGGATTGTTGGTATTTTTCACTTTACTTTGGGAGTTTTAGTCCCACATTGAAAAACCACCAATGTGTATATCTCAATATATAGCTTTGCTTAGTATTGGTATATGCACATTGGGGTAGTGGCCCATGTGGGTTGACTTTCCTAGAGGGATTAAGTGTGAACCCCATTATGACAATCTTTATTTTGTCAACACCTTTGGGAAGTTTTTCTTAGGAGCTAAGCCCCAAAGGGGCTTAGAGACTCGGACTCGGACACGGACTCGGGTGCAAAGTGGCGCTTTGTTGGCGCACTTTGCACTTAGCACGTCAGCATCGTCGCATGGCGCTCGTGTGCTTCTTTTATGTGCGAGTTACATGCACGGTTGCCTGCTCGGGTGCATGCTTCGTGGAGCCATGCTGCCTGGAGCGCATGCGGCCAGGTGCGCATGCGGACAGGTGCGCATGCGGACAGGTGCGCATGCGGCCAGGGGCCATGCGGTCAAGGGCCCATGTTTCCAGGAGCCCATGCGGCCAGGGGCGCATGCGGTCTGGACTTATGCGTCCAGCAAGTTAGCTTGAGCAAGTCAAGTGTGGAGGGGACAAGGACTGTTGTTGGCGGCTCGGTGCAGCACAGTCTGCTCTGTGCAGTACAACGCGCATGCGGCTCGTGGCTCTCTGTGCTACGCGACTGCAGCTTTCGGCGCTGTCTGCTCTGTGCAGTACAGCGGCTCATGCGGCCTGATTTTTTTCTCAGGCCGCATGGAAGCTGAAATCCTCTTTATATAGAGGCTCCTCTTTCATTTAGGTTGGAAAAATTGAGAGGGAGAGAAAAAACCGAGAGCACCAGCATGACTTGCGGCAGTTTTTAGCATCCTTTCAAAGAATTCTTCCGAGTGATCTGAAGGTGACCAAGAGCGTTCCAGAAGTTCTCGTGTGAACTTGCTGGATCCTGGGAGCAGATCGTTGTATAGCGCGAATCTTGCCTTGAGCTCTGGTGGTTTTGATCACCCCAGCAAGAGTTTTCTTCTTTATATTTATGTTCTTGTTCCCGTTCTTCTCGGTGTAGCGTTTGCGAACGTAAAGAGAAGAACGGTTTTCTGATTCTTGTTGTATTTGCATTTTCTTTGGGTTGTCAGTTTGTAACATGTTCCTTGTTCAGTTCTTTTGTGGGGTTGTGTGTCACTGAAGAGGAACTCTTGTGTGAATTTCAATGCACCAACTTCTCTTCTGGAGTTTATAGAGACGGACTCTTGTGTGAGTCTCTACTTTGTGGCTACCTCTTCTTCTTTGATCTGACTTCGGGAACAACAAATATAGGGGTGAGCGTTCGGTTTATTCGGTTTCAACCGAACCGAAATAGTCAAAACCAAATAAACCGAAATTCTAAAAATCCAAAATCGAAACGAACCGAAATTAGCTAAAACCGAAATCGAACCGAATAATCAATTCGGTTTGTTCGGTTGGAGTATTTCTATTGTTTAATGAGTTGGGTCCAATGTTGGGATCATTGTTAAACTATATTAAAAAATTTAATTTTTATACACACATTTTTTGTATTTTAAAGTTGCGTCCAAAGTTAGACTAGTTGTTAAATTATCAAAGTTGGACTTAAAAACATATACATAGAATTGTTGTTTTTAAAATATACTCATTTTTAATAAAAAAAATATACATAAAATTGAGGGTATTTACATAATTGCATAAGTCTTATACGGTTTTCGGCTTTGAACCGAAACTAAATAATCAATTTTAGTATTTTCAAAACCAAAACCGAACCTATTTTTTTTCAAACCGAACCGAATCTCTTATTCGGTTCGGTTAGGTTCGGTTTTTGGTCCAAAACTGAATAATGTTCACCCTTAGCTAGATATATGCCTGAGCATTAGATTCATTGCTTAATTCCCATTTACCCCATATCCAACTCACAGTTATCTTCCTACAAATAGATCACACCATCTTGAGACGGTAGCAGTTCCTCACTACAATCTTAAGCACATAGGTCCTTCAGCAGATCCTCGTCTTTAGTATTACAGTCTCTTTTCCAAGAAAAACCATTGTGTGCATGCAATGCACATGTCAGAAGAAAACCTTTTAAGTTCCCTTACAATCTCAAGTTCCGCGTTATCTTTCAGTAGTCTTGATTTTTGTGAGCATTCGTGCAATGCAAATCACATGATTCATTCACATAATCTCAAATGATATGTGTGTGACATGTGTTTAGACATGCTGTAGTGTTATTTTATTGGTCTGAAGTTAATCAATGGGTCATAGCATTTAGCCATGCTGATTCCTTTATACGGTCGTGATTTGTGTCAGCCTTTGTGCTTAACTGAACCCTTGCTTTTTTCTTTTCCCTTTTGTAGTAGATACACGAGTTGTAAGTTGATTCACTTCAGTTCTTGAAGTTGATATTCCATTTTGCAAATAGTAACCAATGGTATCATCTGAATGTGTGTTTGACTTCTTTTGCAGGAAGTTGTCTTCTTTGATTTGGTCTTCATATTTCAGCACTATGTGTTCTATCCTGCCAAGAAGGAAGAAACCGGTCAGACAATCATATCAGAAAGAATTGCCCCGCTCCTCACGCCTCAAAACAAATCCCAAGAAGAAAACGTTTGATGGAGTTTACTGGTTTTGGGTGGCATGGAGAAGGATTGCTCCCAATCTTCAGTTGTGGCATCGTCCTGCATTCTTCTTCTTTTTGAAGGCTGCAGTATAAGAGAATTGCGCATTGTCCAACTTTCAGAGGGTGCCAATGGATGTACTATTGCTATGTATGCTGGCATTATCAGTATGGAAAACATTGTGTCCTTATAAGTAGGGATGCAGGTTGTGTTCTGATGCTCACAACAATTGTCTAAATCCAAATTGTGGTGATTTAACCAAATACTTAGAATTCTAAATTATTGTACATTAAAATGTATGGAATTGTAATGTTTGATTATATATCTTCTATATTATAAAATTATTCACATTTGAAAGAGTTATTGCCATCCTTACCTTTTTAGATAAGATAGCCACTACATTAAATCCGCGGAAGTGATTCATTCCTTTTACACTTTGATTCCAGGGAAACGTAGGATGACAACTGCTTGAAAAAAATCGAAAAAAAATTCATCACTGATCTCGAATTTTTGTCACGCTTTTTCTACTTGTAAATAAGCAGCAGGTTGGAAAGATAACTCAAGGATGCAAACCACAATGAGCTACAACAATTACTATTCCTTCACTAAAGATGTTACTGCAGTTTGATCTGGGTTTACTGCAATTCGAGTTACAGAGAAATTGGCTGCCACATGATTTATAGCGACCGAAGCTGAGTGTAATGCTATCCAGGTATGCATAAACAGAACAAGGTATTCAAGGTTTTCTTAATTTCTGTTATTTATATGTGTTAGCATCAAGTTATCTAGTAGTCAAGTTCCGACACCACCTTTGAAATTTTTTAGCAACTCATAGTGGTGTATGCTAACTACTGTATGGGAACTCTTTTGGAGAAAATATTTGTAAAGTCACACTCCATTTAGCCAAGGTATTCTTAATTTCTGTTATTTACATGTGTTAGCATCTAGGGCCTATTTGGTTCGGCGAAGTGGAACGAAGTAAAAAAATCTGGATGTTGAGTGTTTGTTTACGCACTGCGTATGCACATCATATGTATGCATATTTTATGAGTTTATTTGTTTGGATGTTTTGAAGAAGTGGATGTTGGAAGTGAAAAATCGTAAAATTTGGTGTTCGGATGGTTGTTGAAGTGAGTTGGAAATCATAACTTTTTGCAATTCATATGTTTTGCTTGTAATGAAGTGGTAGTTGAAAAGTGATATGATTATTCTCCTTTGAAAATAGGCGAATAATTTTTTTTGGATGCTATTTCCTTCACTTTTCACATCATAATGTACAAAAAAGAATGCTAGAAATAGTAATATTCCAACTGGGTTCCACAAGTAACAACAAATTAACAATCAGCACCACTAATTTTTTTTTTTAATTTGTTACTTTCTTAATATAATCACAAATTAACAATCACCACCAACAAGTTATCTAGTAGTCAAGTTCCAACAACACCCTTGAGTTTTAGAGTGGCGTATGCTAACTACTGTATGGTAACTCTTTGGGAGAAAATATGTGGTAGGTCACACTACATACTGGATGCCAAGTCTTCCATTTTTTATCATTCAATTTCCCTTTTCCCCCCTGGTCTTCTTTCTCAGAGTAAGTACTGTAAAACAAAATCCATGACACCCACAATCATAACCTTACACTAAATATTATCTCAGTTCAGAGCACATTAAACAACTTAAAACTGTCACTAGAATCAATACAAGAATGTCATTTTGATCACATACTAAAGGAGAAAAGAATGCAAGCATACATCATCAAACCTTGGTTCTTGTAAATTACATGTATATATACAAGAACTTCAAACTTTACACAAACACATGGGCTTTCAAGAAAGCTACAAATATAACAAATCAATCCAACACCAGCAAACTGAACAAAAGAAAGCAGCTAACCAGTTCTTTCTGAAACGATATACTTCCAGCCTGATGAAATTTAAGCCCCGAAGCATCCGAAGAGCTTCTTCGGGGCAAGTCCGGTAGCACGGTACTTAGCTGCCTTTTCCTCAGCGTTGAGCAACTCTTCGCCGAGCTTGGCCTCGGTCATGGCTCTTTTCTCCTCTGCTTCCTTGTGAAGCATTGCCATCTTGTTCTTCATCGTCTCTGCATATTCCGCCTTCTTCTTCTCCAGTGTTTCCTATTTTACACGATTATAAACTTGATTTCAATTTTTTTTTCTTCCAGTTTACGTCAACATATTCAAGATACCATACTATTTCCATTTCATTATCTAGGGACAAAAGAGAACTGAAAGAGTAAGTTCCGAACCTCTATTTTCTTCAGCTCAGCTTCAATAGCTGCCTTCTTCGAGTTCTCCCATGAAGTAATATTTGACATCTTCTTGTGTGCCCTGTTTAACAGCCAAGAAGACGAAATTGTAAGTTTCGTGAAGAAATAGGTGTCAGATTTGTTGAAAGTGAAGTTTATGATTCACGAATAAATCACAATAAAAGTTGAAACATGTCGTCACAATGCAGATCCGACTTGAACTTGATGGTGACAAAATCCTCGCAGTGAAAATGTCATAGCACATAAATTGTTATCGGAACTTCTACGTGTAGATATTTGTTGTATTAACAAATGCAGATGCTAATAGCATAGTTTGCAGTATCGTTCGATACCGATCTGATACCTCCGATACCGATACGATTTGGCATGTCCCGATATCCAATACTAACAATGGGGGTCTTTTTTTCCAGTCAATTCAACAAAGAAAATTGAACGAAAAAGACCGACCAGCAATGGTTTAAAAGCATGTAAAAGAAAAAAAAACTTATCTATCGCATGTAAATCAATCAGCAATGCTCACTACTATTTCATTCAATTTTAAAAACTACTAAGAAAGAACAATAGAAATACTTAAAATTATGTATAAATGTCTAAATTTAATTTTCTAAAATGTTAATAATTTATTAATAATTATCTGCTTTCCGATACTAAAAAATTCGATCCTCCGATTAGAAAATGCCGATACCGCCGATCCAGATACTAATATGATACCGTTTCCGATACCGATACTGTAATAGACATGCACTTAGTATTTTATTTACTTATTTTCAAACTAGAACAATCATTATGATTATTTTTAGAGAACCATACAGATATCCTAACACAAGTATTTTGTTCATAAGAAATGATGAATGTAATACTTATTCTCAGCTTTTGTCTTTTCATTCTCCTCCCAAGCTTTGATCAGGGACATTCTTTTCTCAGTTTGGACCCGGACAAGAACTGCATCTGCAAAGTGAAATCCAGAAGAACATCTCAATCCTTCACAATTAGGAAAGTATAAGAATTGTCATATGCACTCAATAGTTTCCACTGCACACATACCTCTATCAATTGAACCACCTGATACTTTCTCTGCTGGTTCAGGATCTGCAGTTTCTGTTAGAAAAAGAGAGAGCAGAGGGTTAGTTGGAATAGTTCAAGTATATGTTAATGAAGAACTTAAGTTCTAGATGTACTAAGAAAACATCCTAATAGGTTTATCAATCATCAAAGTTTATGTATCAGTGAGTTGGAAGTTTCAAAACGTATCATTATAGCATACCATGGTGACTACATAGCTAACTTCAACGACTTCCAAAATTCATTTTCTTGATCTTGAAAAATTAGAAAGTGTTGAGAAAACATTATTCCTTGGGAGTAATTCTTAGGCCAGGCCACAGAATTTGGATGCAAGTTTCTTACCTAGTACTTACAAACTTAATGATCTTCCGCATTCAAATAATAAAGACCAACTAACTTTTAGTTAGAAAAAAGATTTAACTGGTAACTCGAGGTTATAGGAAAATGATAGCAAACATGGATGTACAGAGAATTAGCTTTTAAAGTCACTGGAAACTCAGAATACAACATAAGATTATATGGTGAAAATTTTGATCGAATAAATTGCATATAGGAGACAGTTTGAAATAAGGCTTAATTTCAACTTAGATACCCTCAACTATTCAAGTTTTTCAATTTGATTCCTTAAACTTTAATATCATACCAATCATTACCATTAACTATTGAATATTTTCAAGTCGATACCTTCTGCCAGCCAGGGATTAATTTTTCCAGTTCAACAAAAATAAATAATAATTTTTGACCAAATTATCCCCCAATACCCTATGGGGGTAAATATGAAGTGACACGAATTAAATTTTTTTTTTTTTTTGGTCATTTATGATTTTCCGTTGACATGGTTAGGATATTAAGTTGTAAAATTATAGTTAAGGTATTAAGTTGTGTAATATTAAAGTTTAGAATATCAAGTTGAAAAAGTTCAATAGTTGATGGTATCAAGTTGAAATTTAGCGTTGAAATTAAAGATCCGTAAAATCCGAAAGACCTACTAAAGAGCTGGAGGAACTTATGACTCTGCATCCTTCAACTATATTCTCAGACCTAGTATAAGAACTTTGTGGACCAAGGACAAGACATTACTGTGTTGATGGATGCATGAACTTGTGCACACATAAGCTGATCATATATACTTTAGTCATAGAATTATAAGAGGGAACTTGAATCATGCCCTCAAAAAGAAGCACTCATAAAGAAAGCAAAAGGCTATAATATAAAAAACCTGATTCTTCACACCACCAGCACATAATATAATCCACTAAGAATCATATAAAAAAAAAAATTTAAAACCCACACAGAAAGAAATTTCTCTATGCCGACACATCTAAGAAGACTTATCAAATTAGTAGGCATGTTACCCAAGAAAGGACATCATGTTCTCACAGTCAAATACAACTTTCTGCAAATTCTAAAAAAAAATCTTAGATATATTACTTATCTGTTGCATAAGGAAATCAAAATATCCTTGTGCAACAGTATCAAATTGCACAGAATTGACACCAGAAATCTTTCTTATATTCAACAAATCTGATTAAGTATTCTTGAAATTTGGTGAGTTTTTTTTTTTTTTTTTTTGCATATATTGGTTGGAAATAAAGCCATGAAACTTTATTAAGTGAAGATATACAACAATAATTAGACCAATTTCATGGTAAAGCATAGAATTGTGTTCTTATAAGTATCTCTCATGTTCAGAAGTGTTGACTTCACCAGAAACAGAGATAGCAGAAAGATCCCAATTCTAGCAAAATTCTTAGAATTATCAACACATACAACCCAATGAAAATTAGCAATATTACTCCAAGAAAATTGAAGTAAAATTCCCAAAAAACATACTGTAAACAAGAGTAAAATTCCAAAAACATAAAAGCCCATGAAAACAAACACAACTGAAAGTCATTTGTCTGGCACGTTTGGAGGAACGTATCTTTGAAGGTCTTGTCACTAGTAGATATATTGTAAAAAAAAATATAGAAACTGATATAGATAATATTTTCTTTTGTGCTCTAGGTGAAAATATAGTTTTTGTACTTTCTTCGTTCTATCAATATTATTTACCTTCTTCTTCGAGGGAAAAAAAACCAAAAAAAACACAACTAGAAGTCCAAAATATATACATATATATATATATATATATATATATATATATTGGTCACTATATATTGACAACAAGAATTAGTATTAGGGTCAATACTTTCAACTACGGCAAGAGCTTTGGACTCATCAATCTTCTCCTCGGGTGCCGGCGGGGAAGGGTGCACCGACTTCTCCTCGGCGACGTCCTTTGGGGCTTCGGCCACCGCAGCCGGAGCCGGAGCCGGAGCCGGAGCCGGAGCTGGAGCCGGGGGAGGAGCTGCCTCTGGTGCCACCTCCACCTCCACCTTATTTGCCTCAACTTCAGCCATCACTCTCTTTCTTTCTTTGTTTCTTGACTTTCTTTGCTTACTTTAGCTTCAAAATTCACCAAAGAAACAGTATAGTACTAGTACAATAAAATCAAGCAAGAGGAAGAGCTGCAAAGGAAGAGGATGTTTGGAATATCAAGTGTAGAGAAAGGTTACGGATATGGGAGCTTATATAAAGTATACAAATATCTTAACAATACAGTTGGCTTCATGGTAGATAACTGTAACTGTAACTGCAAGTAACCATAGGAAGATTGCACTCTTGGACTGTAAATGTAAATTATGAATATTGCTTGGCTAAATTATCCTAATTCGATTTTGGCACACTAAATTTATAAATTGCTCTCAGATTGGGACCACTTCAAAAGAACATCTGACAGTACAAACCACTTCAAAAGAACATCTGACAGTACAAGTATTTAAATTGTATTTTTGTACTATAATATATGTTTTAAAATTGACGAAAAGTGTTTCAAAAGAACAATTTATAAAATTGTATTACCAAAATAGAACAGTAAAAATTTAAGGTTCCAACAACGCTCCAGCAGTATTGTTGGGCTGCCATTAGGATTATAAAGTATAAAAATATATGTAAAAATGCAGTTGGCTTCATGGTAGGTAAATGCAACTAACTATAGAAAGATGCACTCTTTATAAATTATGAATATAGCTGGACTAAATTATCCTAATGACACTTTCAATTATAGTGTTCGGACAATTTTTGTACTTTAACTTATTACAACTCGATTTTGGCACACTAAATATATAAAAAAAAATTTTTTTGAAGCACATTTCATCAATTTTGAAGCACCTCGAAACTGTTTCAAAAAAAAAAAATATGACAATATAAATATTTAAAATTGTGCTTTTGTACTACACTATGTATTATTTTTGAACTATATGTTATTTTTGAAGTGGTTTCAATGTGTTTCAAAATTAACAAAAAATATTTCAAAAGAACTATTTATAAAATTGGAATACCAAAATCGAACAGCAAAAAGTTAAAATTAAGATGTCGGACATTGAGTTGTCGTTAGGATAATTTACCCAATATATTAATTATATAAAGTATAAAAATATCTGGAACAATACAGTTGGCAAGCTGATGATCAGGACAGTGACTTTAATAATACATGCACATAATCTAAAGATACAGATCATTCTATGAATTCATTAACATGAGTTGAAGGTGGCAAACATTGGAGTGACCAAAGAAATACCAGACTTTTTCTTTGGACAGGTCAAGTGTGGGTCGAGAAATTTCTGCTCCTTGGATTTTTGCTGTTAGAGCATCAATTTTGTTCATTGTTCCTTGTTGTGAGCTGGATACCACCTAGTATTTCCTGGTTCATCTTACAAACCAAGGGGCTTTGGCAGGCGGAAATTATATATTTTCGAAAATTAAATTTCAATAATTAATATTTTCAAAAAACTAAATTTCCATATTTTATGACCATATAAATATTTTCGAAACAAAAAACAAAAACTTTTGAAAATAAAAATAAAAAACATAAAAACCTAAAAATAACAACAACAAAAATCATTAAAAAAAAAATTTTCTTAAACAAGTTGGAAAAAGAAAAAACAAAACAAAACTGAAATAACAAAAAAAATGAAATAACAAAAAAAAAATCATTGTTTAAAAAAATGAAGAAGAACAAAAAACCGAAAAAACAAAAATAATCTAAAATAACGAAAAAGGATAAAAAGGAAAAATAAAAATAAAAATAAAAAAGTACATGAAAAACAAAAAACAAAAAACAAAAAACAACAAAAATTTGCTCGGGCAAACAAATTACACCAACATATTCTTAAGAAATAGAATTTTCATATTTGTGGGTAAATTATTTATTAGAAAATATATTTTTTAATCTAAACAAAAAATATGAATCTATTATTTACCTTAAATTTGCCAGAAAGAAAATTTTCGTGTAACAAACGTTCCCTAAGTAGCATAACTCGCCCAAAAAGATTGAAATTAATTCTAAAAAAAAAGAGCAAACACTAAAGATCCTTAAAACTTAAATAACTGTTAGTCCCGAGATGGATCAAAGATGGTAGAACGCGGGTCATAGCAGAGCTACTAGCGAGACCCGAAGGTCCGCTCTCTACTGGAACCCAAGTTGTCGTCGAGATCAGAGATTCACACAAGAGTTCCTCATCTGATATTTCTTGATTTCAACGAAGCACGAACCAAGAACAGGTTAGAAACTGATTCCGAGAAAAATGAAGATTACAACAAGCAATAAGTAAAACGTTCTTCTCTTTACGTTCGCAGACGCTACAATGAGAAAGAACGAAACAAAGGAAAAACAGAAGAGAAGTTCCTTGCTGGGGTGGTCAAAACCACCGTTGCTCAAAGCAAGATTCGCCGTACAGACGATCTGTCCCCAGGAACCAGCAAGTTCACAAAAGAACTTCTGGAACGTTCAAAGTCACATTCGAAACCACTCGAAAACACCATGTGAGAGGGAGACACTCTGGGCTGCATATGATTTGGTCTTCTCGCTCTCTCCCCAAATGAAAGAGGAGGTCCTCTATTTAAATAGAAGAAAATAACACATATGCGGCCTGAGAAAACTCCAGGCCACATAAGCGCTAACCGATCAGATCCCCCAAATTTGGGTGTCAGAGCCGTAGGTGCCGCAAGTCACGTTGCACTACACGAGGCAAACAGTGCCGCCAAACGCCGAAAGCAGTCACTCACGCCGCCTGACACGCTGTACTGCATGAGGCAGACAACGCCGCCAAACGCCGAAAGCAGGCCCTGTCCCTTCCACGTCAGACTCTCTACAGGCCGCATGGGCACCGAGCCGCATGCGCACCTGGCTGCATGGGCACCTGACCGTATGTCCCCTGGCCGCATGCGCTCCAGGCCACATGCGCACTAGGAAGCATGCGCCCGAGCAAGCAACCGTGCATGTAACTCACACATAAAAGGAGCACACGTGCGTCATGCGACGATGCTGACCTGCTAAGTGCAAAGTGCGCCAACAAGGCGCCACTTTGCGCCCTTGAGTACGAGCCCGAATCTGAGTCGCTAAGCCCCTGCGGGGCTTAGCTCCTAAGAAAAACTTCCCAAAGGTGGTGACAAAATAAAGATTGTCATAAAGTAGTTCACACTTAAACCCTCTAGGAAAAGTCAACCCACATGGGCCTCCACCCCATGTGCATATACCAATACTAAGCATAGCTATATATTGAGATATACACATTGGTGGTTTCCAATATGGGACTAAAACTCCCAAAGCCAAGTAGAAAACACCAACAATCCCCTACATATATCATAATATATGGTTGAGCGTTCCTCACAGTGACGACCATTATGCATTAGGATAGATGTCGCCGACGACTTGAATCTTCATGCATGGGTTAAACAACAGTACGATACAAGAATGGACTAGGCCTTGAATTCTGCACAATAGCTGCTATTCTTCCCACTCACACAATGACCTCAGTTGTGCCATCCGGTCGCACGTTAAAGGCCATGTGCTGACCTGGTCTCAGGGTATGTATCTTGGGCATCTACATGCTTTCCCTAAAGAGACGGCCTATATCTCTATCCATACACTTAGGTGAGTTCTTTCACTATAGAGAGTTTATTATCCGGCATGAAGCATTGCGCTTCTGTGCGGTGCTACGCCGCATAACATGGCCGTCCAAGGCCGAGGATCCCCCTCTTGTGGTGTCATACCACTGTACCATGAGGACACAAGCCTCTTAGTAGTATCGTTACTACACACAACATGGAGCCTTGCGCTCCTGTGTGATGTTATGCCGCTGTGACATGGCTTAAAACCGAGGTTCACTCCCTCATGTGGTATCACCCACTGTAGCATGAGGACACAGGCCTCTTAGTAGTGTTGTACTACCTCCCAGCATGAAGTCTTGTGCTTCCGTGCAGTACTACGCCGCTATGACATGGCTCAAAGCCGAGGTTCACTCCCTCATGTGGTGTCACCCAATGTAGCATTAGGTTACAGACCTCTTTGTAGTGTTGTTCTACCACTCTCTATTTTCTTTCAACATTAGGTTACTTGCCTATGTGCGGTTCTACTGCCACTGTGACATGGCCCAAAGCCGAGGTTCACTCCCTTGTGTGGTGTCACGCCACTGTAGCATGGGATACAAGTTCCTTGTAGTGCTGAAACTACTCGTGCTTCCTGTAACGTACATCGGACATTCACTCTGCCCGAGAACTCATTAAGGCGTTAAAGCCATCCTCCCACAGAAAATGTTCTGATCAAGAACAAATAGTAGACCACAGTGGTTTCGGGTATGTATCCCACAATATCCCTGAGGACTACCAACTGTACCTGATATTCTCCTGGTCAATAGTCCTCCCTTGAACCAATAGCTAGATGCTTGGTAGATTTTTCTTTGAACCAATAGCATAAAACTAAATGGTAGGATTGCAGAGACGCAATACCAGAGGTCCTCCAAGCCCATATCTGCTATATCCTTGACTATGTGCGGTGTTACTACCGCTGTGACATGGCCTACAGCCGAGGCTTTATCCTGTCGAGGTACCTCATAGTAGTGTCACCCCACAGTAACATGGAGTACTACGCTCCTTTATAGTGCTTAACTTTGACTATATGCGGTGCTACTACCGCTGTGACATAGCCCTAAGCCGAGGCTTTACCCTGTCGAGGTACCTCATTGTGGAGTCACCCCACGGTAGCATAGAGTACTACGTTCCTTTATAGTTCTTACAATAAGCTGGCACTTAAGGCCAATAATGAACGGATCTGCCAGATTTACCTGACTCTGATCTTTAACTACTATAATGATCCATGCTAGCTGTGCTCATTCAGTGTTCTGTACTGGCCTGTTATGAACGGATCCGCCAGAATCACCTGGCTCCGAACATTAACTACTGTAATGATCCACGCTAGCTGCGTTCATTCAGTGTTCTGTACTGGCCTGTTATGAACGGATCCGCCAGAATCACCTAGCTCCGAACATTAACCACTGTAACGATCCACGCTTGCTGCGCTCATTTAGTGTTTTGCGTTTTATCTACACAGTTCTCTTCAGACCTTTGAAGAGATGAATATATGCCACTGCTGCAGCTTACTAGTTTTCACAGTACGTCGGTATCATCTGAATCTGTGTACTAACCATATGAAGATCATCTGAGAGCTTCCAGAGCCATCCTTCTTAATATACTGCAGCTGATAGTGCATAAAACTCTGAGAGTAAAGACTGCTTCTTCGACTTTCACGATATAGCAGTACCACTCCTGGAGAAGTCACATCCTCATGTGGATCTTTCACTCTTCTTTCCTGAGCACCAACTGACATCACTGAAGCCTTCCATTATATCTGGATAATTGTTGTAATGTAGGATATACTACTAAGTCCACTTGAGAATTCTGACGACTCTCTTCATAGCTTTTAGTGTTCAACAACACACATACTGCTTGTGAACTAACTCAACATCCCTACAGCGAGAGCTATATCAGGCCTTGTGGTACTCGCAGCTTGAATCATGCACCTGATGATGCTCGAGTACACCAACTGTCTGATATTTTTCCTTGGATTAGGCTTCTTTATCTTAATGTTACACCTGAGGAGTATCGTCACTGATACCCAAAGCGTGTGACCAATTATCTTATACAGAGAGCTTGTGCCTAAGCAAGCCCACCTGACTACCAGATTGACTTATATCCTTAGGATGACCTCCGCAATCCCATGTCCTAAAACTGGACAAAAGGACATCTTTGTTCTAATGACACTTCTATATCCACACCTGGGATTTAGCAAGTCGTCCGCATATATACAAAAGATGACTCTTTTCTTATCAGCGAACTTTGTGTACACACACTAGTCTGTCTTGCTGATCTTGCGACAACTTTGACTAGATGACTTGTCAAACTTCTGTTGTCATATCTTGGAATTTGCTTCAGGCCGCACTGAGATATCACCAACCTGCAGACTGTCCTCAAACCTGAATGACAATAATTTTGTCTGTTGTCCGTGAATCTCTTATGATTGTCTTCCTTTATCTGATAAATAATAAGCTTATTAATAGCAGCTACGACAATCATCATCATGATATATGACACTCTCAACGAGGTGCCTAAGAACTCAATCCCATGTTATCTGAGAAAACCCCTAGGCTACAAGCCTATTCTTGAACTTAACTGTTCTGGCTGCTTCCATTTTCTTCAACTGAAGATATATAAAAATCTAATAGGTTTAGCTCCTTCAGGCAGATTGATCAACATCCCAAGTGTTGTTATGCGGTCAATCTCTTCATGGACTGCCTCCTCCCAGCAGACTGAGTCGCTGGTCTTCACCGCCTCATCATTGGTAAGTGGTATGACCTCCATATGATAGGTGATAAGATCATATTTGGTCCTTCGACCTCCTGACTCTTCTAGTTGGCTGCTCTTTGAGTTTTGGTTCAAATATTATCTTTCAAAAGACAATTCCTTCTTGGACTATGTCTTCTTCTATAGAAGTGCCAACAACTCTGGCTGATACGGTCCTCCAGAAATCTCCCACAATCGAACAATATTTATGTGGATCTGATATTGAACCAAAGTTACTCAGAAGTGACGAACGGTAGTACTAGGGACATGATCGTAAGTGCAACATTCCCCCACAGACAATCTGGAAGTCCCTTTGACTAACAAGATAGAAGTCATCATTACTGTTAATTGCTCGTCCTTCCTATATGCACCTTCAATAGACAGGGAGAGTACGAAGATGTCGTTCTATAGTCAATTCCATATTCTAAGCTGAACAATACGAATCCAAAGAACGATGCATGTTCCATAGTCAATTCCATGTTCTAAGTTGAACGATGTGAATCCAAAGAACGATGCATGTTCCATAGTCAATTACATGTTCTAAGATGAACGATGCAAATCCAAAGAATGATACATGTTCTATAGTTAATTTAATGTTCTAAGATGAACGATGCGAATCCAAAGAACGATGCATATTCCATAGTCAATTCCATGTTCTAAGCTGGACGATGCGAATCCAAAGAACAATGCTCTTCGTAAAGAAAACTTCTGAGCCTATTGAATTGTAGACCGATATGACGCTCAGCTCCAAACTTGAAGTCCCTGAGGTTCTCGAACTCTTCATCCTTCGATTATGAGAAGATACACGAACACGTTTCCCGAGAAATTGTCAGAACGAAGTGATTAACTTTATTCCGGCCCTTTGCGGAGAGTAGAATCACAGATATCTGAGAAAACCAGCTCCATAGGATTTGTACTTGTAGTCATCCATCTAAACGGCTTCCTGACTACCTATGTCTGAATATAGCCATCACGTGTCTCCACTTTCTTACCCCCACATCTTGGAGATATCCCTGAACTTAGACATCTTTGAGAAGGACATGTCTTAGTCATATGCGACAGAACTCAATAAGAGCAATCTCTTCCTCAAGCCGGAAGTCCAGAATCATAATCCTGATCCCTAGATCTTCTGCTTGACACTTGTTCGCCATAGAGACCTCCTTCTTAGATAGTGCTCTTCTTTAGTGAACAGCTCTTTCACAGAGCATGCGTGGCCGAATGCACCAGTGTCTATCCACCAGTCAGTAGCCACGCTTGATAACTCAACCTGTGCAATCATAGCAACCAAGTTAAGTAATCAAAGGAACCAAGTTTTAGCTATACCTTGTTATATTGGTTTGAATTGGTTCTGCTTTCAAGCTCCAATTCCAGCCTTGCGTCAAGTCTTGCCAGAGTAGCGACCTTCATGCGCAAAGCCTCCATGCGCCAATTTATGCCATGCACATAAACCTCCATGCGTCATGCATGCGCATAAGCCTCCATGAGTCATGCATGCGTCCAAGACACTATGCGGCCACCTCTGTCATGCGACAGGACCTTCAATGCGCCAAGAATCTGTCATCTGCTAAGAGTCTTTTATGCGGCATAAGTCTTCATGCGGCAAGAGACTTCTATGCGACCAAGTCTTGCCAACCGCCAAGAACTGTCATGTGCTAAGTCTCGTTATGCACATACTCTGCAATCCTTGGTTAACTTGTAATCTTTCTTCCAACTGGAATGCGCGTCCTTCAAACGCTAACTCCTCTATTCTGGAAAATGGTAGGTTCTGACCACTCACGTTCAACATTTGACAAATGACTCATTCCCTCATCCAAATATTCGAAGTGTATCCCGTCAAGCTTCTCAAGTTTGTGAAAACTTGTTGCCGAGAAGATTTGATCGGATGTTCTACATCTTTCTTCGGATCTTGCTTTGAGATTGTTAGTCCCGAGATGGATCAAAGATGGTAGAATACGGACCATAGCAGAGCTACTAGCAAGACCCGAATGTCCGCTCTCTATTGGAACCCAAGTTATCGTCGAGATCAGAGATTCACACAAGAGTTCATCATCTGATATTTCTTGATTCCAACGAAGCACGAACCAAGAACAGGTTAGAAACTGGTTCCGAGAAAAATAAAGATTACAACAAGCAATAAGTAAAACATTCTTCTCTTTACGTTCGCAGACGCTACAATGAGAAAGAATGAAGCAAAGGAAAAACAGAAGAGAAGCTCCTTGCTGGGGTGGTCAAAACCACCGTTGCTCAAAGCAAGATTCGCCGTACAGACGATCTGTCCTCAGGAACCAGCAAGTTCACAAAATAACTTCTGGAACGTTCAAAGTCACATTCGAAACCACTCGAAAACACCATGTGAGAGGGAGACACTCTGGGCTGCATATGATCTGGTCTTCTCGATTTTTCATCTGTATTATCTCTCCCTAAATGAAAGAGGAGGTCCTCTATTTAAATAGAAGAAAACAACACATATGCGGCCTGAGAAAACTCTAAACCGCATAAGCGCTGACCGACCAGATCCCCCAAATTCGGGTGTCAGAGCCGTCGGCGCCGCAAGTCACGTTGCACAGGCCATGTCCCCTCCACGTTAGACTCTCTACAGCCCGCATGGGCACCGAGCCGTATGCGCACCGAGCCGCATGCGCACCTGGCCGCATACGCCCGAGCAAGCAACCGTGCACATGCGACGATGTTAAGTGCAAAGTGTGCCAACAAAGCGCCACTTTGCGCCATTGAGTACGAGTCCGAGGACTTAGCTTATAAGAAAAACTTTCCAAAAGTGATGACAAAACAAAGATTGTCATAATGGAGTTCACACTTAAACCCTATAGGAAAAGTCAACCCACATGTGCCTCCATCCCATGTGCATATAACAATACTAAGAATAGCTATATATTGAGATATACACATTTATAGTTTTTCAATGTGAAACTAAAACTCCCAAAACCAAGTGAAAAACACTAACAATAAACAAACCGGTTGTGGAACCATATTCGACCGATATTATGCATTTCAGCAAAGTACAAATAGGACAGATTCGTCTGATGATGCACAACATGACCAAGTTTGTTGTCTCCAATGCGTTGAACAATTTACGTCAAATGACCAAGACCAGGGCTGCTACGAACTCGCGACATGTATTGAAAAATATTACTTATATCATTATATGGACATTTCAGTGATTGAAATAAACAAACTAATTTTGTAGGGATCGATGTGATGAACTGGCAGTGGCTATGCGCGTCTCTTCCGTATTTTTTTTCTCGTCGGACAGTAACGGAAGAGATTGCAGGAGAGACAGAGCTCAAGGGGACCATTGGAAGGAACTAATAGGAATTCAAAAAAAAGAAGAAGAAAAACACCCATCGATATCACATGGGTGGTCCTCATAAGCTACTCTTCATTAGTTCACGAATTAGCGACGACCACAACGAAGGAAGAATAATGATTCTTAGAAATAATCGTAAAATTTACTTTAGATTTTGTAAGCCAGGAACTAGAGGAAGTGGTTGGAATCCTAAACTACTACTTGCTATATCTATATGCTGAGATTGCTTATGCCTGATACCTAATTTTTTTTCAGGATTCTGGTACTCAGCGGAAATCTTGTTGATTCTTAAATCATCAGCAGCAGCAGCAGGTCGGCCCTCCAATAAATCAGACAAGCCATCCGGCTTGAACAACCTCTAAGTCTTTACCTCTCCGCTAATAAAGTCTCTGCGGTTCATTCCAACTTTACTATGTCAGTTGAACTAGCAATTCGCTAGGCCAATATTTTGAGTTCCCACTAAGAAGAACTCGAGTAGCTAAAGGAGAGGAACTCAAAATCTGAACTCTACGACGCCGTCAGAACCGGAGACTTCGACGCCGCTGCCATCCCCACTCGACGTAATATTTTTTTTTTTTGAATCAAGAACAAGGGACAACCAAATTTAACACCGGATAGGACAACCCAACTCCCGGGCCGGGTTGGAGTTGTGGTAGGTGGGATGGGGCTCGTATTGTTTGTTGATTATTCTCGGAAAATAAAAAAAATGTCTTTTCATCATCATATGTAGTAAACAAAGAAAAGTTAAGCGAAGGAGAGATGAGTCATTATATAACATTATTTGGATTGGAGGAAGACTTAAATGGAGTGTGTTTAATAACTATTGTTTGGATTGAAAGTTTTGAGTGAGGGAAGAATTATTAAGAATACAATAGTTATAAAAATACTCTTATTACATATGGCATAAAATTAGATTTGATTGTATTTTTAATTAAAAGTTGTCAAAACAAGGAGTGTTTATGATTTTTTAAATAACTTGTCCTCACTTTTTCTTCTTAACCTTTCGATTTGGGAGTTCGAAAAAATTGGACAAAATAACTAATTAGGACGCAGGAATAATTGTGATAAAATTTGATAATAACAATTGTGCTGCGACTTGCACGCTTAACACACACACACGCACACACATACATACATATATATATATATATATATATATATATATATATATATATATATACACACACACACACACGTTTTACCAAGATAGGTGAGAGGTCTAATTGTCATACAATGGTTGTATCTTTTGATACAACAATTTGTATCAAAAAAAATTCTCGAGTCAAATTATTGAATACAATTTTAAAATACAACAAATGTGTGTATATAAAAAAAAATTTAATATAATTTAATCATGATTCTAACTTTGATTTTGATCTATTAAACAATAAAAATAGTTCCAACTGAATAAACTAAATTGATTATTCGATTCGATTTCGATTTTGATTAATTTTAAATTGATTTTGATTTTAATTTTTAAAATTTTAGTTTTGACTATTTCGATCTAATTGAAACCGAATAAAATCGAATACTCACATTTCCTGCCAACCAAACAAATTGTATACCAAACTAATTAACCCGGAGCTGGATTCGAATCCATTAGTTGTGGTGTGGGGTCCTTCCATAAAGCTCCAGCGGTTGATAGGGACTGTGATGGAGAATCTCTTTGCGGTCCAAAATTGATGACACAAATTTATTACAAGCTCCTCCCCCCACCCACACCCACACCCACACCCACACCCACACCCACCTAATAGGAACTGTTGCTGCTGGAGACAGCAAACGTGAGGTGTGTAGGTCGATACTGTGACGTGAAGTTGGTTGGGAGTGAGCTACCTAGACTGGACCTACCAACTAGAAACGTCCCAATGTAGGGTCCCCTATGTCCCTCCCTGCTCACATTTTCGGTCTACTGTCATAATTAGATTTAAGCATTTGAAATTAGCTAAAATATCTGATTGCACTCGAGCCAGCAAAGGCCAAGCTGGTCCATCATATGCGAAATCATTATGTGCTTGCTACAAGCAAACATTGCTTGGACTAGGTCAAGGGGCGGTCCGGAATCCGGCCCAGGACCAGCATGGTCAAATTTGGATTGGACCAGTCCGATTCGGTCAACGGACCGATCCGATCCGGTCCGTTATAGCGGGTTCGGTATAGATTTTTATTTTCAGGCTCGTAGGTCCAGTCCGGTCCGGTCCGTACTCTCTATCATGTCCGGATTAGGTTTAGCTCTCCAGACCCTCAGGTCCTGTCCGACCCGATCCTAATCCAGTAAAAATTTGATCTATATTTAAATAAATATATACATTAAAAAAAATATTTGTAAAGGAGATGAATCTTCTGATACCTTATAACTTCTCCAACTAATCACTAGACCCACTTTTTATATATATGGTCCGGATCCGGAGCCTCGCGGGAGCCCCGTCGCCCTCGACCGTTGGATCGAACGGACGTGCGTGTGGACCCCACGCGGATCTTCCGATCCGACGATGCGGAGAGAGGGAGGCTTCGGCATCGACGGACTGAATCTTTGATCCGGATCCACGCGCGCACACACACACACACACACACATATATATATATATATATATATATATATATATATATATATATATATATATGGGTCCGGATTAAAGATTCAGCCCCGTACCCCACTGCACCATCGGATCGAGAGGCTTGCGTGGGTCCCAGGCCGATCCAACGGCCAAGGGGAGAACGAGGTTCCAGCGGGACTTCCGATCCGAACCCATATATATATATATATATATATATATATATATATATATATATATATATAGTTTGGATTTAGTCCGTATTAGTTCCGGTGCGAAGCTATCCGGATCCGGATTCAGACTGAGTTTAGAGGTTTGATTTGAAAGTCCTGACAGGTCCGGTCTTCTTTTTCAGACTAATCCGACCAGACCAAAAATCGGTCAAATTCGGTCAACTCTAGGTCCGGTCCGATAGAGTTAACTTACATTTAAAGAAGCTTTTAAAATCAAATCACTTATGTTACTGCTTTTCTGAGCAACTGTAACACTCCAAAACCAAGTATCAGGGGACTTGACTTATGTGACCCTCCGGAATGCAAGAGAGGAATTTTTTGTTTGTTTGTTTGTTTGTTTGTTTGTTATCCTGGTATTTGAAACTATTAATTTGTTTGTGGACAAAATGGATACTATTACTATTAGGTAGTGTGTTGTTTGGTATTAGCATATCTCAGCTGTTCCAGTTTAACTTTTTGGAAAGCAACAAGTGAATGTGTTGGTTAAAAACTTAGCAACCAGCTTTTAACTTTTATGACATGATGCTACTTTTTTCCATGTGCTCTGATGATGCCTTTTTTTTACACAACCTGCACTCCGAAACAATTGTAGTTGTAGAGGTTGACCGGAAATGCACTCAGACACTCAAATTAGAATTGAATAGACGGAGGGGACGAAGAAGTCCTTGGGTGCCACTCTGATGTTCAGATTAAAATTGATTGAAAAAATAATTTTTCAAAAAAAATAAAATACCTAGGAATTGATTTCCTTTCTGCAAATCAAACGATACCTAAGGAAAAAATTCTCGCGAATTTGATCGTGCAGACATAACTTGCTGGCAAGTTGGTTAGCTGTGCGAGAAATCACGAAATTTGCGCTGTGATGCGGGCTTACTTAATCTGGTCGGATTGCAGGGTCGGTACTGACCCAGGACGGCCAGGACGACCGCCCAGGAGTGAGGAACCCATGGACCAGGAGAGCCCAAAAAAAAATTCAGTTTAAATATATAAATAATTTTGTACCGAAAATAGAACTAGTACGTAACATGAGCCATTTTTATCACAAGAAAATTGTAGTGTATTGGTTATTATGTTAGACTTGCACATAAGAGGTTCCTTGTTTAAATCTTGGTGGAGACATTTTTTTATTTTACTTTTGTTTCATTCTTTTTTACATTATGTATGAGGGCCTCATTTTAAAAGCTCGCATCGGGCCCCCATGAGCTCAGGGTCGGCCCTGTCGGATTAGATGATTTGTGAAGCACGACTTGCTTGTATGGTTATACCAATTAAGAAAATCGTACATTACGTTAAATCGTATCTTTAAGGAATCGTGTCGTATCTGCTCGGTCGAGGCAGAAGGTTATTCTTCATGGTTGATGATTTTGGTCATTCTATCTTTTACTTTCACTTAATAAAATGATGGTTCTAGTCATTGTTGTGTATGCCTTGCTTGTAAATGATAATAAAAGAATCAAGATAAAAAGAGATTAATGTTGTTATTGTTAACCTGTTGTATAGAAATATTGAATGATGTATCTGTTGTTATAGAATATGGATACCGTATTGTTGTTGTGAACATGTGAAATGTTGTACTGTTATTGCAATAGGTATAATGTGGCACAATTCCACAAAATAGTCAAAATAGTAAGAATAGGGTAAGGTACCCATGGTATTGTGTTGGATGTAGTATGGTACTGTAATGACCCGTTCCGTTCAAGAGAACAGCCGATTCAAATGGCTCAAGTGCAACGATCCGACCCGCTTTGCTCAGCTAGAAGACTCGCTTAAGGTAAATGATTCCAGACTTAGCCCTTCAGGAGTTCAGACTTAGACTTTCAAAGGCTCACTCGGAGTATCGCTCGATCGAGGTAAATTATCGCTAAGGTGGGTGGCTACGATAAATTTGTCTTTGATTAGCCAACACACTTAAAATATGGACGATACATGCTAGTCGCTAGGTGAATCACCCATTGCATGCTAATAAAGAATACAACGCACATAGCTAAGAAAATAATCCCATCTTGTATTGCTTGTGTTAGAACATGGAAATAAAACTTGGCTTATAGTTGGACCCTCGCATGCTACTTTAGCTTCGTGCTAGAAGACTCCGCTATACCTCGAGTAGATCATTATATACTCTTCATAGTGCACTGCTTCACTTGTTTTACTACTCGCCTTATGGATTATGTCACTCGATATGTCCATGTACGGCTTCACTCCTCGCACTACCCCTTAGACCCGTGCTAATGTAAATACTTATGTTTCATATAAATGCATGCTTGCCTGCTTACATTGTAACTTGTACTCGTTGTCTCGTTTCAATGCTTGTCACGTAATTCATGCCACGACCCCGATAACACTATCTTGTCTTGCATTTATCTAGTTCCCCAAAAGACTATCGAATAGTCGTTCCGTGTAAGTATGAACCTGAAAGTATTCGGGACCGTTAGGTCGCCAAGGCAGTTCCCCAACCAGGAAATTTGCACCATGTCAATAAAGCAAGAATCACAGCTCGTGGAGCAATACTCGTCCCGTACGGAATTAAATGGCTCGGGGAGTTGATATATATTTGTGAACAATCCTGCCTTGAACTTGAACCTGTACCTGACAAGATCCTGACTCGAACATGTACCTGATATATCTTGACTTGTTCATGTACTTGTACCTGACAAGAGGCCTGAAAGATTATAGAGACTTGCATGGTCACGGACAACTTGGTGCACAAGAAAGATTTTTGGATCTCATTTCGCGGACAGTCACCGGGGCACCGGGGCCGATCCAACCGGTCGGAACCTCCTGACTGTAGTCGCCTGCGTCTGGCGGGATGTGTGCAATGTCTCTTGTTCCTACTCGCATACCATTCCGTCCTGAGACTACACCATCCTCTATGACGTCGTGCCAGTGACCTCCTGTTCAAATAGATAAGTCATCATCGCTTAGTAGCAATCCGCGTGTGAGTCATTGCATCGCATCTAGTAATCTGAAACACCTAAACGATTATGAGTATTAGACATCTGTATATATTGAACACCTGAGAATCCATTGCAACACACATGAGTAATCGTGTAACTCGTGCACCTGAATCAGAACCCCGCTCGTGACACTCATGTTTGCTTATCCAATTTGACTTGGATTTCATATATATATACATTCGTGCTTGGTTTAACTTGGTTTACCTTGGACAGGAAAGGAAGAATGGTAAGTTGGTTTAACTTGGTTTACCTGAATCATAACTGTTTGGAATGATTGTGTTATCCGAAATGTTTGGAACTATAGGTTGCTAATTGGAACATTGAATGTGTATTTGGATATATACAAGAATGATCGGTTGTGCGAGTAGAGATATACATTTTTTTATTTATATTTTATGTACCATATGTGGCTTTACTCAAACGGTCGGTGGGGACAACGGAATCGATTCGTCCTTAGAGAAAATTATGTGGAACATATGCTTCACACACGGGAGTATTATAGGACCTTTAGTAGGACTTGCTATCTGAACTGGAAGTGCGCATCGTAATACGAGTATTTTGGGACATTCAAAAATTTACAACCCAAACGCAAAGTGATTGTCTTACCGAATATATAGTCCAAGATAGCTTGTGGTGCCAGTGACCATCATATAGTTAGGCTGTATGCTAATATCCATTTTTTTGTAGGCCTATCAGATTGTTTGTAAGGACGAAGGCACGAAACATTATATTTTATGATGCTAATAATTGATGCAAGGACACTTGTGACACATGTATACATTATGAATTGATAACAACATTATAGGAAATGATAATAAGTTTGGTAAGATTCACTATATTTATATACATATATCTATTTATGGAACTGTTTATCAATATCACATGTATGCTTTACGTATCTGCTTATAAAATGTTAATCGATCCTAAGACAATATCAGAAAGACCAGGTAATAATTTTATCTATTCTTCACATGTTTAAGGTGTTGATTTAAATGAGTTGTTTAGAGACCACTCACTATTACACAATGTATTGACCCCCAACTCACAGGTACAAAGATTTGCTTGGATATGTTGAGACGTTGGATTTCGGTTGGTAACTTGGAGCTGTTCAACTGAAGATGATGTTATCTTTTGTTTATAAGGGACATAATGTATGGACCATCATTGTTAGTATACTTTTTGAGTTGTAAGACTTGTAGCATGTTTTATTATATTCAGAGCGAGTGTTTGTAACTGAGTTATTTTTGGTCTCGAGCCGTTGTAACTATGCTGTAATATTATCAATAAAGAGAATCATTTTGTATATCTTGTGTCCATTCAACTTTTATGTTTATTTCTACTGCAATGACTTTGTTCTGAGATATTTTTATCTACCGTGATTGACCTTGCCTTGTACAAGTACAATTTAAACTTGTACGCCATCACGTCCGATGATGACTTTGCAATTCGATAGAATCGAAACGTGACATAGGTGATGTCGAGCAACAAGACTGTTTGAGACTTCACTAAAAGGTTGTTTGGTTTGGCGAAGTGTGGCAAAGTAAAAAAAAATAAAAAATCAAAATTTTACGTAAGCACGTCTTGTACACGCATATTTTTTCAATTCTTTCATTTTGGTGCTTTGAAGAAGTGAAAGTTATAAGTGAAAAATCATAAAATTTGGTATTCAAATGATTATTGAAGTGAGTTAAAAAGTGTGATTTTTTGATGTTTTTATGATTTGAAAAGTTAAAGTAGAGATGATTAATCCTCCAACCAAACATGTGATGCCAAAATGAATATTTCACACTTAACAGAAATCACTTCGAAGAAAAAAAAAATCTGATGTCAAAATGAGAAAGTAGTGGCAGACAAAATTTACTGTCATGTCGTCGATATCACAATAAACCTTATCTGCTATCGAACATGCTAAGGGCTTCATCTTCCCAAATCCGAATTTGAGCCCAAATCGACCTAAAATCTAGATTAATCAATCAACCAAGCAAGCCTAAGAATGGATAGCCCGACTTCATCATAAGTTATCAAGCCTTGATGTGAGACTCTAAACACACTTGTACGTACGAAAAAGATTTGTATAGTTTTAATTCTATACATTTTTTTATTGATTTTTTACACTTGTATGATTTCGTGGTTTCGTACCTATACTAAATTAGATTTAGTAGAATTTGGTAGAAATTATGATTTTTGTATTTTCGACTTTCAATCTTGTATTATAAATCCTCTAATAGCTACATAATCTAAATGGATTTTGATTTTTATAAAGTACTAAGGATCCGTTTGGTTCACTGCAATGTAATCATAATATAACTGAATGAAGAAAAAAGTTTTTATTCGATCTCATTACGATATTTTTTTTTTTCATTCGATTATATTACGATTACATTACAATGAATCAAACGGACCCTAAATACTAACTCTCCTACATACTAATAGGCCGACACTCCTTCCACAATTTACATAGCCCGTTGGTAAAAGATTAAGCTTTGGTAAAATATTGTACTTATAATAGAAAGGGTCAAATAAAGGACCAGAATGGCTAGTGAGTTTTATGGCATTTCATGTTTTTTGTAAGGGAGTTGGACATTGTATTTCTTGTCATTTTTTAAGGGAGCTTGTGCTCTGCTTACATACGCCATCTATGTTAGACAAGCAAAGATACCATATAATACGGGAAGAAAACGATGTCGACATCAACATCAACATCAACTTTGGAGTGTTTTACTGTGTCGGACACGACACATGTTAGATTTATGAAGTGTAAGGTGATTCCTAGTGACATTAAGCATTTCTATTTGTCATTATTTAAAATAAAATAGAAAGAAAAAATCACCCAACTTGTCTTGTTTGTATCAGATGTTCAATCCACCAGGCCATCGAAACTGATAAATTTTTTATTAACCGTATAGAACTAAATGAGCTAGACACTAGGGATTCAGTGTCCGTCCGACTAGTCTAACGTCTTTTACAATCTTAATTTTTGTCACACTTTCATGAGAATTTATTTTAGTAGGATTCAAATAATTTTTTTCACTCATTTTTTATTTTTATTTTCTCTTACATTTTTCAAATATCGTCACTTTTAAATTTTTTCCAAATTTTCTTTTAACTTTTTTCCTTTTCTCTATTCTTCCTCTTCCTCAGACAGTATGCAAGTATACCTTTGTTATCCTCCTAAGTTGGAGTTTGATTCAAGTTTTAGAGACTTGAGAATGCGTTTTAAATTTCGTACTCTTATTTGGTATGTCTAGAATTGAAAATTAGAAAGAATATGAGAGATTTCATATTTCTATTGTTGTGGAAAAATAATTCTCAAGACTCTCCGAAAATATTTTTGTTTTTTTAGAAATGTTGTTTAATATTTTGTTTGAATAATAGTACTCTCATTTTACTTTCAAAATTTTAACTTCTATTCCAAACATGTAAATTTAGATAATAAAAATATGAAAAAATATTTATAGAAAATTAAATAAACTAAATTTTTTTATACATATTTTTAAACTAGACTAAAGAAACATGAGTATAAAAATGTTAAAAAAAATTCCATAAAAAATAAAATTTTAAGATTATAAAACCTTCATCCAATAGACCCCTAAATGATGATCCATCTGCCACAAATATCAGCAATGAAAAAGACAGACATTTGTTGATGGGCGCAAAAGCCAAAATAGCTGATTACGTTTTCTTGTGTTCCTAAGTAACCATCATTAGATTAGATAAGTATGTGACTAACCCATCACTAGTTCCTTCTTCTTGCTACTTGCCCACCTAGCAAGACTAGAGAGATTGGCCAAATCAACAAGAAATGGTGATATCAGATTGGGGACCCTTGATCCACCTAAGGATCTTCTTTCAAAGTACCCACGTATTACCAAGGGACTTTTTGGACCATTTTAGAGCACAAAAATAGTCAAAATTTAAATTTTGGACCATTTTAAGTATTTAGTTAGAAAATTTGCAGATAAAATTAGCTGTAATTTGACATGAACAGTAATTTTTGTATGCCACGAAATTAAAATTTTGACATCGAAATTTTTTTTTTCTACGAAGTGGAGCACGGAAATGGAAAAATGTCCATTTCCACTTCGTGCGTTTTGTTGGAGGATCACTTATTCTCTACTTTAACAAAAAGAATATTTACTATTAATGCCAGTTCAACAAAAAGTTAAAACTTTTTTACTCACATCAACAACCAACCAAACATAAAATTTTAGAATTTTTTACTTCTAACCTCCACTATTCAAAGTATCCAAATAAAATAAAAAACTATTTTGCTATACTTTGTTGTACTTTACAGTAATGTGTACGCAAAATATCGATTAATTTATTGCGAGATTAGATTAATTTCTCGCGAGAAAATGAATTATTTAATGATCTAATCTTGATCATCAAAAAAGTCAATCCAACTACTATTTTGAAAAACATGCGGGTATGCATAAATGGGAATCATGATCCCTCCTTATATATATATATATATATATATATATATATATATATATATATATATATATATATATATATATATATTATTCAGGCCCTTTCGAGAGGCTACAACTCAGCCAGAAGGCTTACAACCAATCAAGTCCGAAGGTCCCACCCAGTCCGAAGGCTTACATCCCGGCCCGAAGGCACCACTAACCTAGCCCGAAGGTTCCACTTCTGAAGGCTCCGTCCGACCCGAAGGCCTCACGGAGCCGTAGTTGCACCGCACCGCGCCGTACCAGATCCACCAGCACCGCACCTGCACCCGCACACCGATCGGGCCGCACCGCACTGCTCCACACGCCTGCGCCGCACCCAACCATCACTCCAAGGGGAATTAAATGGCGTCGGGAGGTCTTGAACTCAAGACCTCCCTGTCCAGATGCATCGGTCTTAACCGTTAGGCTAGACGTCATTTGCTATATATATATATATATATATATATATATATATATATATATATATATATATTGGGATTAAATTGTATGATTAAATTGTATATATGGTGATTGGCCCATGTGGCTTAGGCCCAAGTTGACATGTGGATGTATATATATATAATATCATGATGAATGAAAGACCTAGATTATTCTCTCCAACTACTTTTTTACATGGTAACAGAGCATGACGACTAGGGCACAATTTTTTTTATAGCGGCGGCAGCGACAACGATATTTTCTCCATGGCGGCGACAATGAGTCTCCCTTCGACCGGCGGTATGACGAGCGGTGGCGGCGGTGAGTTTTCTACGTCGGTAGTGGCGGCAACAAGGATCGATCCCACATTTTCGTATTACCTTGGTTCTAATAACAATCCGGGTAAAACAATTATGAAAGCGGTATTTCGTAAAAAAAATTACGAGGAATGGTCGAGATCTATTCGGCTTTCTCTACGGGGTCGACGAAAATTTGGATTTATTGATGGGTCTATCGAAGTAACGACCCGCTCTGCTCAACCCGGAGGGCCGATTCAAACGGCACAAGTATAGTGAACCGACCTACCTTGCTCAGTGAGAAGAATCTTTCGATGCAAAGGCATTCAGACTTGAATCTTCAAATGGAGTCCAGGCTTATACTTTTCAGAAGCGCGCTCGGAGTCTCACTTGGCCGATGCGATTCATCGTTAAAGTGGGTGGCCCCGGTGAATCTGTCCCTGCTTAGCTGCACACTTAAGAAAATGAATGATACATGCTAGTTTCTAAGCGATAACGTTTGCATGCTAATAAAAAAAATGAACGCACATAGCTAAGGGGATAACCCCGCCTTATCATTGTATAGAACATGGAGATCGTACTTGCTATTTGCGTAATCTGGCTTATTGAGTTAAAATATAATAGTTTCTATATGTGCCACAAAAGTAGTTTTGAGTTAATATTGAGGTACCGCACCGCACGGAATGTGACACAGAATATAGTATAATTATATTGCATACATATACGAGGAAGACTATCAAGTAGTCGTTCCGAGTCAGGAGAAGAATAGAAAATAAAGTACTCGGGATATCAAGATCACCGAGGCAGTCTCTAATCAGGGAGCTGCACAAAGAAGAAAGATCCGAGTGTAGTCCTCGGCAATATTGAACCGAGCTGAAGTCCTCGGATAAGAAAAATCGAGCAGAAAGTTCTCGGCTAGGATTGGAAGTGGTGGAGTAGTTGCATGGTCACGGACAACTGGTTGCGCACCAGGTAGAGAAGAGTCCTCGACACAATTGTTGAGGCATCCGAATCGTGTCGGCCCGGGAGGACAATGTCAGTGTAGTCCTGGTAATACGCTAGCTAAGTACTAGCGGGCGAGTGCGGGACGTCCAACATGGATTATTACCGACCTGGAAAGACAGCTGACTCGTCGGATGGTTCGGGACGCCTAGTAAGGCTCACAACCGAGCTGGGAAGACAGTCGTTCCATCCCAGAAGATATGTCCAATATGGCTAACAGAGCCAGTGACCTTCATATAGATAAGTCATGCATGCATAGCGTCGATCCATATTCAAAAGAGGAATAACATGGAAGAGCATAATGCACAAAACTTTGCACATTTAGAATGGATGCACGGTATATAACATAGTTCGAGAAAAATATGTCTGAGGCAGAGACACAAACATAACTCTTAAATTACATAGATGTTCTTCGCTAATTAGAAGATTATTGATTATATTGCTGCGTATGACATGGAAGGCCGAATGATAAGAAAAGGGTAAAACGAACTCACTTGTTTATAGTACGACTCTCTTTTTCAGACACGGGTATTACTTTCATTATATTGCCATAAAACTGATCCTAAGGCAAAGACTAGAAAGACAACATAATCAGTCGGTGCACATAACTAATGAACGTACCTGTTTTATGGCATGGACGAGAGGTCTCCCCACCAGTACATTTAATGTACTGATACCCAACCAGATTGCATGCAGGGTGCAGGGAGAACTCGTACAGATTCGGAGATCGCTTAATGCATCGTGGCGCCGGACCGCACTTAGCGTCTTGGAGCGTGGCGGGCGGACCTGGAGCTCACATATATGAGACATAATATATGGGAACATCATCATCCAGATTGCTTGATTCAGTTATAAGCTTAAGGGCATATTCTGTCACCTTCACTTTTTCATTCAAGGGTAGTTTGGTAATTGACGTGGGTAATATTTATTTTAGGATTAATTGTATTTAATATTGTGCATACATGATTTATTTATTATTGTATTAATTGTTGTTTGCTAGTTGTAGATTTAATTTGGACTTGTGTAGTGGACCTAACCCATTTATTAGAATGCATGAACCAAACTTTTAGATTAGTTTAGATTGAGCCTATTGAATTAGGCCCATGGATTAGGAGGTTTGATTAATTAGAGAAACCATTAGACTAGAACCTTCCCTCCCTAATTAATTTTTTCATGAGAGGCCCCAAGGGGTATTTATGAATTTTCACATTGCTTGGGGAGGGGGTACATGGCCGGCCGCAAGGAGGAGAGAGAGTGCTCATTCACTTCACCAAATTCCCAAATTCTAGATCTACATTTTTTTTCTTCCAAATTCCCTCCATTCCCTTATCAATTCTCCACCAATTCTTCACCAATATCTTTCTAAATTCTTCATTGAGGCTTCTACATCAAGGATCTACAAGAATGAAGCAAGGAGCAAGAAAGAAGAGGCCAAGATCTACAAGGAGATGAGCTACTTGGCAATTGGAGATTTTTTATTAGGAATCTATCTCCCAATAGGTACATTTTAGTTTTTCTCCTTCTAATAGACTACTGATCTATGATTTAACCTTGAGAAACTAACCCACATGCATAGGCTACCCATAGAAATTAGTTTTAGGTTCATCCGAGATCTACGGTGGAAGTTATGTCCAAATTGGAGCCAATTTTGAGAGAATTTCGAGATTGGCACATGTAGTACTTATCATTGAGTCTAATAGATCTAATTGACATTTGATTGCTTGTTTGTAACTAGTGTCGTATCCACAATTGGATACGTGTAGGTATCTCGTCAATTTGACGAAACGGGTTAATTTTGGGGAGTTTTCTCCGACACGAGGCCTTGTGCATATCACATTATAACACGGATACGTAGATACTCTAATTACTATACGTATTGTTCATAATTAATGTATTAAACTTGCTCGTGTCCTCCGGGATGCGTTTGGTTGTGTGTTGGAGCCGTATCGCAAGCATATCATAGAGAAAGTGTGATACGGGTGCGGTGCACTCCATGTGTTTGTTGTTTTGCCCTCTTTGCTATACGTGCATGTGTGTGTATATATATATATATATATATATATATATATATATATATATATATATATATATATATGCTATCTATATAATATATAGCGTATATAATAGTGTATATTGTGTTTGGGTATATATGTGTGTGTGTGTGTGTGTATATATATATATATATATATATATATATATATATATAACACAACACACACACACACACACACACACTGTCACCACCCCATTTCCAGAGCCGGGTATTTTTTTTATTTTTTATTTAGTTAATTGTGCATTATTTTTAATTAATTGTATTTATAATTAATTAATGATTGTATTATATTTTTATTGATTGTTTTAGGATTTTGGCTAGCCTGGACCCATGTCAGACCCTAGTGGACCCATGTCCGACCCAGTCCACACCCCAGTGAGACTTATTTTGGGTTTTAGAATATTTATTATATTTTTAGGAGGTTAGTTGGAGAGATTTGGTGTTAGTTTGAGTATTTTTGGAACCCGGAACCCAAAACCGAGAGTTAGGAGGGCATTTTTGGTATTTTTGAGACTTGTAAACCCTATTACATGTGAGACCCGACCCATTCAGCCCCCATTCCCACCCGTGGCCAGCAGGGAGCAGCCCCTCTCTCCCCCTTTGTTCATTCCACTACTTCTTCTTCTTCTTCTTCTTCTTCTTCTTCTTCTTCACATTCTACTTCTTCTTTCTTCTTCCTTCCTTCTCCAAGTAAGCTTTTTCTTCCTTCTTTCTTCTATTCCTTCTTCTTTATGCTAGCCCTAACCTTGCATTTTCCCTAACCTAGGTGGGTAGAGCCTAGATTTGGTGTTGGAGCTTGGATTTGAGGCTTGAAGCTTGAGGGAGGTGGATTTGGAGCATTCTTGAGACTTTGGCTTGGGATTCCAACTCCCAAGAGGTAAACCCTAATTTTCTTCTTGTAATTACTCTTTTATAGTGTAATTAATATTTTAGAACCTTCCTAGACCCTTAGGCTACCCGTGGGAGGAAGTTGGAACTAGTTTGGTTGAGTTTAGAGACTTTAACACTAGGTTTTGTGTCAATTTCGGGTGGAATCCGAATTTGGTCCAATTTTGGGTGATGCCCTAGGTTAGACGGACCTAGCTAGACGTTGTCGGGTGTCTTGAGGGTAAGTGCGTGTCTCCGTTCGGACACGGAAAACCGTGTCGCAAAGAAACGGACGTTTCGGACGAAATTGGGACTTTTCGTCGTCGCCGATTCTAAGTGCGTGCGCGTTTCCGCCACGGGCCTAGAATAGACGCGAGAGCACTTTTTCTAGGATCTAGACATCGTTTAGAGCACGTGGGTAAATTTTGGGCCGATTCTGAGTTCGTTTGGTGTGCGTTTCAGGAGGTTTTTCGAGCCGCGCACCACGTGTTCGTCGAAATGACCGAACGGCCATTTCGACTTGATTTCCTCGTTTCGGGCTTGTGCGCGCGTTGGGTTAGTATCGGGGAGTGTGTGCTAGAGTTTTCGAGTTATATTTTATATATTTTAGGGTATTGGTGAGTGTCGGGGTCGTTGGGCGTGAGTGGGGCGTGTTGTTTGTGTGTTGTTGTGTGTTATGTTGTGTTAGTGTATATGTGTCTATGTATATATATATATATATATATATATATATATATATATATATATATATATATATATATATATGTATATAATTATATGTATGTGTGTTTATGTATACATATTTGTATATATGTGTGTTTATTTATATCTATGTGCTAGTGTATGTGTGTAGGTGAGTGTGTGTTAGTGAGTGCTTGTGTGAGTGTGTAGATGAGTGTGTGTGAGTGTGTGTGAGTGTGTATATGTATATATATATATATAGATGCGTGTTTATATATATATGTAGATATATGTGTGTGCTTGTGTTTGTGTGTGTGTGTAGATATATATATGTTAGTGTGTGTTGGTATATAGGTATTAGTATATATGTTAGTTAGTGTGTATATATATATCTATAGAGTTATATATATGTATATATATGTATGTATATATATAGATATATATATATATAGGTGTGTGTGTATGTGTGATGAGAGGTGGGGGACTGGAACCAGCAGCTGCAGCAGCAGCAGCATGTAGAAGCCCAGCAGCAGCAGTAGCAAGGCAGCCACAACAGCAGTTTTGCAGCAGCAGGAGCAGCAGCAAGGTGAGGAGCAGGGGCATCAGCAGTTTAAGCAGTATGCGAGGGAGAGAGAGAGAGGTATATATATATAGATAGATAGATAGATGTCTAAGATAGTTAGAATAGATAATTATATAGATGGTTTAACTGATAGAATAGATAGTAGGATAGATAAATAATTAGATAGATAGATAGGTTCATAGATAGGTAGATATCTAGATCGATAGATATTAGATATCTAGATGCCTAGATATAAATAGATAAATAGATACGTAGATAGATTAGAGAGATAGATACATAGATAAATAGATTAGATTGATAGATAGATAAGATAAGGTATATGTGTGTTGTGAGATATATAATAAATAAGGTAGATAGATTAGGTAGATAGATAGATAACTAGGTAGTTAGATATATTGATAGATAGATAGATATATGGATAGATAGATAGATAGTTTGATAGATTGGTGGATAGATGGTTAACTAGATATATAGATAAATAGATTCATAAATGGTTAGATAGATACATAGGTAAATAGATACATAGATAGTTAGGTAAATAAGATAGATAGGTAGTTAGTAGATACATAGATAGATAAATCTATCTATGGATAGATAGATAGGTAGGTATATGGTAGATACCTATATATATATATATATATATATATATATATATATATATATATATATATATATACCTAGAGCTAGATATATATTATAGTTAGATATATATATATATATATATGTGTATGGGTAAGGTAAATGGGTATTAGTATATATGTGTGTGGATATCTATATATATAGGTATATACCTACTTAGATATATATAAATATGGTAGATATCTCTACTACCTAGCCTAGATTAATAACTAGGTGCATAATTAGTAGCTAGATAGCTAGTTAGAGGGGTTTTAGAGCGAAACCTCAATACCTTGAGATACCAAGGTATCTCAATACCTTAAGATAACCAAGGTATTGAGTTTCGAGCGGGGTTTTTGAGCAATAGCCTAGGAATAGTATTGGAGTAATTTTTATATGCTTATGTGTATATATTTACGCGTGCTAGCATAGGTTTTAGCGGGTTTAGGCGGGGTGCGTAGCCTAGGTTGAGGTATCGGATACCGAGGGTATCCCGGTATCTCAAGGAGGCGAGTTTGAGAGTTTTCTAGCTTAATGACCTCGGTTTGACCTAGAATTTCAGGAGCACCCTAGTTTGACCCAGACTTGACCGTAGTTGACTCGGTTGACCGCCAAAGTCAACTTTTGACCTAGTTTTGACCTAGAGTTGACTTTTTGGACCCAGAGTTGACTTTTTGACCTAGATTTTATCGGTTTGACCCGTTTGACCTAGAACGACCCTAGAAGCCTATTTTTAGTTATTTTATATCTGTTTAACTCATTAGAACCCTGTTTAACCTTGCTTTTCGCATTAGGTTTGCGACACCGGTTCGGATCGCTAGTTGCTCAGGACGTCAGGCGAGTACATTCTCTGATAGTTTTCATTATCTGATGATTATTATGATTTAGCTTCTAGTATAGTATCATATGATTATTCTGGCACAACACGGGACACTGACTGGTATTTCTAGATTCATTTACTTGCGACACGTATATTTTATGTTTCTGGCCTCTATTCTGGAATCACTACTGGCATCACCTACAGGCATCATTCATGTTCAGGCTGGACTCATCTTGATTTGTGTGTCGGGTCTTGGATCCACTTGTATTAGTCGGGGCGGGGAAATACTCGAGTAGACATGTAAATATTCCTATCTGGCATCATCAGGAATCACTCCCTCTGGTCTAATCTGGAATGATAGCAGCCGCGCACCCAGTGCGCGGTGAGACGTACTTACCCCTAGCCGTTTATATGTCGAAACAAGTATTTCAAAGACACCGAGTTCATTCTTTATAGTCTGGACTCTCTTGTATTTCTTGACTTATCTCACTTACATGTTTCTGGACTTAACTCACTACATATTTTTTATGCTGGACTCACTACACGTTCATGTGCACAGACTTACTCTTAGTGTAGATTTATTGTATCTTGCAGTTATTACTATCTTGCTCTGATATCCATGCATCTTTACCTTTATGCACCAGTTATACATATTTCCTTGTTTCATACTTGCTTTATTTTTCTTGCTACTTGCTATAACTGTTTTATAGTTTTTATCATTTAAATGGAACTGCTGTTAGAGATGTACTTGCTCCAGTCCTGACTGGACATATTTTTCCAGAGTATCCGGAGGAGTGGTGTCCGACGTTTTATGGACCTGAGCCTGTCGATGGTGCAGACAGGGACCCTCTAGTTTAGGAGTGATTTCCGGGTTGGTAGCCGGGATCACTGAGACCTTATTGTTGTTTTTATTAGCTTTTAGCACCGGATTTGTCTCCGGTTTTGGTTTGAGACCTTGTTTGTATATTATTTTGGATGTTGTATTATTAATATTTGATGTTGTGGTTGTTGTAGTAGTTGTTGGTTAGACTTTATAGTTGTTAGACTTCTTTGTCATCTTATCGTGCTTAGATTCGTGATTGAGTATATTGTGGTTATCATTATGATATTGCTCCTCCGTTTGGAGTTGAGATCTTGACAGGTTTATATATATATTGTTTGTGTGGTTGACCTCCTTTTGGAGAGGTCATGGCCGATTTTTGTGTGAGATTATTATTTAGATAGTTGACCTAGACAGCGCTCTACCGCCGATGCTGCGGCATAGGCTGGACGTACCCACACTCATGCCCGATTTTCCGGGTGCGGGTCGTAACACATTTTTGGTGGCGGCCCCATGTAGGTCTCGATTCGCGATTAGTGCGATGTCGTGGTGGTACAACAACTTAGTTGTACTGCTGCGAGCCTGCTATATGATTTAGGATCTAGGATGAGAGTGTACTCAATCACAACTAGGAATAATTCCAATCTAATTATTCTGAAATTGTTTCTTTTGAAATATTACTGTCATTTCTTGATGATATCGTATCTTGCGCCGTATTGACTTCTTTTGATCTGTGTTCAGGATGCCTCCGAAGACACGATCCCATCGTACCGTTCCAGCAGTTGCCACTGAGAGGTCTGCTACCTCTCGTTCAGCTCGTATTCAGGCAGCTGCTACCGCTCCACTCACCACTCATGCGGTTGAGGGAGCATCTGCTTCTCTCGGGGATCCTCCTTCACCTGTCGATCCGAGGACTACCCCAGTCATTCCGGTGGTTCCTCCACCACTTCCTGCTCCAGTAGATGCCGCGCAGTTGTTTGCGTTCTTCAGGGAGATGATGGACGCGCAGCACCGTCAGGTGGATGTGATGAGGTTGGGCATTGAGAACGCCCACCAGGTGGCCATGACGGCAGTGGATAGGGTGGCACAGATTCAGCCACAGGCAGATCAGATTCAGCATCCGAGGCCGGGTAGTATCATTGACTTTCAGAGGATGCGGCCCAAGGAGTTCCGTGGTACAGAAGGGATCTTGTACGCGGATGACTGGATAGAGAAGATTGAGGGGATCTTCAGGCTGGTGCAGATTCCAGACAGCATGCAGATAGAGGCGGCGGGCAGTCAGATGTTCGACCTTGCTTTGACGTGGTATCGCACTGATACGAGGATTGCGGCGCCAGGGCTTACTTGGGAGGCTTTCAAGAGGCTTTTTAAGGAGAAGTTTTTCCCAGATGTGGCGCTCAGTGCTTTGGAGAGCCAGTTTGAGGCACTCGTCCAAGGGAGCATGACGGTGGACGAGTACGCAGCGGAGTTCTGCCATTTGGGCAGATTTATGGATGGCTTGAGTGAGGCAGCCAAGGCGAGAAAGTTTTGCAAGGGCTTGGTTATGGCGGTCAAGTCTTTGACTAGGAGCGACCGCGAGGCGACTTTCGAGCAGATAGTGGGAGATGCTCAGAGAGCAGAGGATGATTTGGAGCTTAAGTCCAAGAGAGGCAGGGATGATTCAGGCAGTGCCAGTGGTAGTGCGGGACCAGCTAAGCGTCCCTATGTGCAGAAGGCAGCGCAGCAGGGTCAGGATCAGAGGGTGCCCACTTGTGCCTACTGCAGGAAGGCAGGACACACTTGGGATATTTGTAGGAGGAGGCTGAAGGTGTGTTTGTTCTGTGGATCCGCTGCTCACCAGATGCGAGATTGCCCTACTGCACCTCCATTGGGTGGAGCACGGGATCAGAGAGTTGGAGCTAGGCCATCAGTGGCACAGCATCATGCCCCGCACCAGCAGAGGGATACACCCCAGCAGGGCAGGGCTTATGCATTGACGGTCGAGGAGGCCGATGCTACGGATGTCGGGTTAGCAGGTCTGTCTCTTGTTTCTTCTTCCTGTCCTTTTCCATTCCTGTGGTGTGCTTCATTAGTACCTGTTAGATTTTCTTGTGCTGTGGTAGATAGTGTAGTAACCCTGATTGAGACTGTGATAACACGACCAGTAGGACCCTGATCTTGTATGTTGTATAGGTAGAATTTCTTGACTGTGATTGTTGGGGGGTTTGACCTAGAGAGAGTGTGATTGACTTTAAATTTTGAGGACGAAATTTTCTAAGGAGGATAGGCTTGTCACCACCCCATTTCCAGAGCCGGATATTTTTTTTATTTTTTATTTAGTTAATTGTGCATTATTTTTAATTAATTATATTTATAATTAATTAATGATTGTATTATATTTTTATTGATTATTTTAGGATTTTGGCTAGCCTGGACCCATGTCAGACCATAGTGGACCCATGTCCGACCCAGCCCACACCCCAGTGAGACTTATTTTGGGTTTTAGAATATTTATTATATTTTTAGGAGGTTAGTTGGAGAGATTTGGTGTTAGTTTGAGTATTTTTGGAACCCGGAACCCAAAACCGAGAGTTATGAGGGCATTTTGGGTATTTTTGAGACTTGTAAACCCTATTACATGTGAGACCCGACCCATTCAGCCCCCATTCCCACCCGTGGCCAGCAGGGAGCAGCCCCTCTCTCCCCCTTTGTTCATTCCACTTCTTCTTCTTCTTCTTCTTCTTCTTCTTCTTTACATTCTACTTCTTCTTTCTTCTTCCTTCCTTCTCCAAGTAAGCTTTTCTTCCTTTTTCTTCCTTCTTTCTTCTATTCCTTCTTCTTTATGCTAGCCCTAACCTTGCATTTTCCCTAACCTAGGTGGGTAGAGCCTAGATTTGGTGTTGGAGCTTGGATTTGAGGCTTGGATCTTGAGGGAGGTGGATTTGGAGCATTCTTGAGACTTTGGCTTGGGATTCCAACTCCCAAGAGGTAAACCCTAATTTTTCCCTTGTAATTACTTTTTTATAGTGTAATTAATATTTTAGAACCTTCCTAGACCCTTAGGCTACCCGTGGGAGGAAGTTGGAACTAGTTTGGTTGAGTTTAGAGACTTTAACACTAGGTTTTGTGTCAATTTCGGGTGGAATCCGAATTTGGCCCAATTTTGGGTGATGCCCTAGGTTAGACGGACCTAGGTAGAAGTTGTCGGGTGTCTTGAGGGTGAGTGCGTGTCTCCGTTCGGACACGGGAAGCCGTGTCGCGGAGAAACGGGCGTTTCGGGCAAAATTGGGACTTTTCGTCGTCGCCGATTCTAAGTGCGTGCGCGTTTCCGCCACGGGCCTAGAATCGACGCGGGAGCACTTTTTCTAGGATCTAGATATTGTTTAGAGCGCGTGGGTAAATTTTGGGCCGATTCTGAGTTCGTTTGGTGTGCGTTTCAGGAGGTTTTCTGAGCCGCGCACCACGTGTTCGTCGAAATGACCGAACGGCCATTTCGACTTGGTTTTCTCGTTTCGGGTTTGTGCGCGCGTTGGGTTAGTATCGGGGAGTGTGTGCTAGAGTTTTTGAGTTATATTTTATATATTTTAGGGTATTGGTGAGTGTCGGGGTCGTTGGGCGTGAGTGGGACGTGTTGTTTGTGTGTTGTTGTGTGTTATATTGTGTTAGTGTATATGTGTCTATGTATATATATATATATGTATATAATTATATGTATGTGTGTTTATGTATACATATTTGTATATATGTGTGTGTATTTATATCTATGTGCTAGTGTATGTGTGTAGGTGAGTGTGTGTTAGTGAGTGCTTGTGTGAGTGTGTAGATGAGTGTGTGTGAGTGTGAGTGAGTGTTTAGATATATATATATATATGTTTGAGTGTGTGAGTGTGTATATGTATATATATATATATAGATGCGTGTTTATATATATATGTAGATATATGTGTGTGCTTGTGTTTGTGTGTGTGTGTAGATATATATATGTTAGTGTGTGTTGGTATATAGGTATTAGTATATATGTTAGTTAGTGTGTATATATATATCTATAGAGTTATATATATGTATATATATGTATGTATATATATAGATATATATATATAGTGATATATATATATATATATATATATATATATATATATATATATATATATATAGGTGTGTGTGTATGTGTGATGAGAGGAGGGGACTGGAACCAGCAGCTGCAGCAGCGGCAGCATGTAGAAGCCCAGCAGCAGCAGTAGCAAGGCAGCCACAGCAGCAGTTTTACAGCAGCAGGAGCAGCAGCAAGGTGAGGAGCAGGGGCAGCAGCAGTTTAAGCAGTATGCGAGGGAGAGAGAGAGGTATATATATATATATATAGATAGATAGATGTCTAAGATAGTTAGAATAGATAATTATATAGATGGTTTAACTGATAGAATAGATAGTAGGATAGATAGATAATTAGATAGATAGATAGGTTCATAGATAGGTAGATATCTAGATCGATAGATATTAGATATCTAGATGCCTAGATATAAAAAGATAAATAGATACGTAGATAGATTAGAGAGATAGATACATAGATAAATAGATTAGATTGATAGATAGATAAGATAAGGTATATGTGTGTTGTGAGATATATAATAAATAAGGTAGATAGATTAGGTAGATAGATAGATAACTAGGTAGTTAGATATATTGATAGATAGATAGATATATGGATAGATAGATAGATAGATAGTTTGATAGATGGTTAACTAGATATATAGATAAATAGATTCATAAATGGTTAGATAGATACATAGGTAAATAGATACATAGATAGTTAGGTAAATAAGATAGATAGGTAGTTAGTAGATACATAGATAGATAAATCTATCTATGGATAGATAGATAGGTAGGTATATGGTAGATACCTATATATATATATATATATATATATATATATATATATATACCTAGAGCTAGATATATATTATAGTTAGATATATATATATATATATATATATATATATATGTGTATGGGTAAGGTAAATGGGTATTAGTATATATGTGTGTGGATATCTATATATATAGGTATATACCTACTTAGATATATATAAATATGGTAGATATCTCTACTACCTAGCCTAGATTAATAACTAGGTGCATAATTAGTAGCTAGATAGCTAGTTAGAGGGGTTTTAGAGCGAAACCTCAATACCTTGAGATACCAAGGTATCTCAATACCTTAAGATAACCAAGGTATTGAGTTTCGAGCGGGGTTTTTGAGCAATAGCCTAGGAATAGTATTGGAGTAATTTTTATATGCTTATGTGTATATATTTACGCGTGCTAGCATAGGTTTTAGCGGGTTTAGGCGGGGTGCGTAGCCTAGGTTGAGGTATCGGATACCGAGGGTATCCCGGTATCTCAAGGAGGCGAGTTTGAGAGTTTTCTAGCTTAATGACCTCGGTTTGACCTAGAATTTCAGGAGCACCCTAGTTTGACCCAGACTTGACCGTAGTTGACTCGGTTGACCGCCAAAGTCAACTTTTGACCTAGTTTTGACCTAGAGTTGACTTTTTGGACCCAGAGTTGACTTTTTGACCTAGATTTTATCGGTTTGACCCGTTTGACCTAGAACGACCCTAGAAGCCTATTTTTAGTTATTTTATATCTGTTTAACTCATTAGAACCCTGTTTAACCTTGCTTTTCGCATTAGGTCCTTGCGATACCGGTTCGGATAGCCAGTTGCTCAGGACGTCAGGCGAGTACATTCTCTGATAGTTTTCATTATCTGATGATTATTATGATTCAGCTTCTACTATAGTATCATATGATTATTCTGGCACAACACGAGACACTGACTGGTATTTCTGGATTTATTTACTTGCGACACGTATATTTTATGTTTCTGGCATCTATTCTGGAATCACTACTGGCATCACCTACAGGCATCATTCATGTTCAGGCTGGACTCATCTTGATTTGCGTGTCGGGTCTTGGATCCACTTGTATTAGTCGGGGCGGGGAAATACTCGAGTAGACATGTAAATATTCCTATCTGACATCATCAGGAATCACTCCCTCTGGTCTAATCTGGAATGATAGCAGCCGCGCACCCAGTGCGCGGTGAGCCGTACTTACCCCTAGCCGTTTACATGTCGAAATAAGTATTTCAAAGGCACCGAGTTCATTCTTTATAGTCTGGACTCTCTTGCATTTCTTGACTTGTCTCACTTACATGTTTCTGGACTTGACTCACTACATATTTTTTATGCTGGACTCACTACACGTTCATGTGCACAGACTTACTCTTAGTGTAGATTTATTGTATCTTGCAGTTATTACTATCTTGCTCTGATATCCATGCATCTTTACCTTTATGCACCAGTTATACATATTTCCTTGTTTCATACTTACTTCATTTTTCTTGCTACTTGCTATAACTGTTTTATAGTTTTTATCATTTAAATGGAACTGCTGTTAGAGATGTACTTGCTCCAGTCCTGACTGGACATATTTTTCCAGAGTATCCGGAGGAGTGGTGTCCGACGTTTTATGGACCTGAGCCTGTCGATGGTGCAGACAGGGACCCTCTAGTTTAGGAGTGATTTTTGGGTTGGTAGCCGGGATCACTGAGACCTTGTTGTTGTTTTTATTAGCTTTTAGTACCGGATTTGTCACCGATTTTAGTTTGAGACATTGTTTGTATATTATTTTGGATGTTGTATTATTAATATTTGATGTTGTGGTTGCTGTAGTAGTTGTTGGTTAGACTTTATAGTTGTTAGACTTCTTTGTCATCTTATCGTGCTTAGATTCGTGATTGAGTATATTGTGGTTATCATTATGATATTGCTCCTCCGTTTGGAGTTGAGATCTTGACAGGTTTATATATATATTGTTTGTGTGGTTGCCCTCCTTTTGGAGAGGTCATGGCCGATTTTTGTGTGAGATTATTATCTAGATAGTTGACCTAGACAGCGTTCTACCGCCGATGCTGCGGCGTAGGCTGGACGTACCCACGACTCATGCCCGATTTTCCGGGTGCGGGTCGTGACACACACACACACACACACACATATATATATATATATATATATGTGTGTGTGTGTGTGTGTGTGTGTGTGTGTGTGTGTGTGTGTGTTAGTTGATATACATTTGTGTTTGTATATATATACATATATAGATAGTTTGGTATCTATGTATATATAGTTGTATGAGGGCTAGTATATGTATCTATTTATATAGATAGCTAGTTATATATATATATATATATATATATATATATATAATTGTGTTTGTATGTGTGTCTGTGTGTGTTTGAGTGTGTGTGAAAGGGTGCTGCACCACTGCAGAGCGGGTGCAATTCAGATCAGAGAGCAGTTCAGTGGTTGTAGTAGGGACTCGAAGTCACAGCAGGATCGGGCAGCAACGGCTTCTTCACTGTGCAGTTCTGCACACAGTTTGGTATGTAGAAGACATCAGCAGCTGCTGTGCATTTCTACAAGTGAAGGGAGCAGTAGCAGTGGCAGCTTAGGGCAGAGGTGCAGCTGCAGCAAGGGGAGGTCTCAGCAGTGTGGAGTCGGGCACTGCACAGTCATTGTGCAGTGCACACAGGTAGACCATTGTGCAGTGCCTGTAGTATCAATATTTCAGAGTGTATCCAGTTTCAGCTAGTGTTCCAGGTATCAGTCGCTGTGCCATTTCAGTTTCAGAATTTTCAGTTGGGTTTTGGTATTTAGGTCAGTGTTGGATTCTCAGTTTAGTATTTAGTTGGGTATTTTGAGTTCAGTTAGTTGTTAGATTGTTTAGTTAAGTGTTGAGTTATGGTTTAGGTTTCAGTATCCAGATATCGGTAGGATTAGTTAGTTAAGGTATTGCGGTAGCTAGTGATACTTGTTTATATATATATATATATATATATATATATATATATATATATATATATATATATATATATATATATATATATATATGTTAGCAAATAGTTAGCTAGGTATGCTTTTTGTTAAGAGTTAGTTATATATAAATACTTGTATTGGAGGTTAGTGCTAGTAGTTAGCCTATATATATATATATATATATATATATATATATATATATATATATATATATATATATATATTAGTGTAGTTTGTATAGTTAGTATTTGCTTGGTTGTTTGTAGATATTAGAGTTGAGTTACCTCGGGATACCAAGGTATTACCAAAGTATTGGGTCGATACCCAAGGTATTGAGTTTGGGTATCGAGATAGGTGCGATACGCATTAGTGCAAGGCCAATGTGTCCTATTTTATTTGTTTGTTGTATTATTATAATATTTTACTTGTATATATATATAAAATCCTATTTTGTATTCGAAAACTTGCGTATCTTAGGATACGGCTCTTTGAGTGCTTGTTGTTTCTTAGCTTAATTAGTATAGCATAGTTTTATAGTATTTCGACTTAGTGACTTAGTTTTAGACTCTTGCAACCTAGATTTCATCGGTTTGACCTAGAAATGACTTTATGACTTAGAATTGCATCAACTTAACTTATTTCTATTTTAGAACCTTATATTGATGCAACATACCATATATAGGTTGTGTGACACCAGCTTGGGCATCGAGAGATACACCTTGCTCAGGACTTCAGGCGAGTACATTTCTCTGTTAGTTTTTATTTCATGATAGTGTATATATCACTCGTTCTAGAACTGCATACTTGATTCTGACACTGGGTTACACGGACTGGTACTATATGGATCCCGTCAGGAGGTGTTATCCTCTGCCGTGTTCAGCGGGTACTCAGTCACATATATTTTATCATGTGCATTGGGTATTGATTTTCATGTGCTTCTTGTGCATCCACTATTTCGTGTGCTAGTGTGACTATATCGTGTTCATGTACATAACGTATCGTGATTGGATCCATGTGTATTGGTTGGGGAGGGGGAGTAGAAGTTGGTTATGTGATCAAAGCCCTATTGATCTCATGTGCATGTTGATTATACACCTCACGTATAATGGAGTTACATTTATACCTCATGTGCAACCTAAGCCGATCACATAACGAACTTGCACTCTAAACCACATAGCTAGTATTCTTGTTTTCTACTTACAGTTTATTTTCCGTATTTACTTTCCAGTTCTTATTGTGCTTATTGTTGTTTTCTCTTGTATTGTACATTCTTACTACTTGTGCATCTTATATCATTTTCTATTGCTCGTTATATATGCACGATTATGTATTTGAAACTGCTTTCAGAGGTATGTACTTCTCTCCAATCTTGACTAGATATATTTTTCAGATGATTGGCTAAAGTAGTTGTGTCCCACGTATTACGGCCCGCAGGAGGGTGAGACTTTAGAGGATACTTCCCTAGAGCAAGAGGACATACTACCAGTGACCGATGAGGTTTAGTTTATGTTTGGTGGTTTTGTTTTAGACTATTCTTTTGGTGGATTCATAGTTTGTATTATTATTTCATACTTGTGGATTGTATCTTGTTTCTTTCCTTCGATATTCCATTCGTGCATTATTCTTCCTTAGTTTGTTTTGTGATTGAGATTAGTCATACTTGTGAGATACCATATTGCTCCTCCGTTTGGGGTTAAGATGTTTGACAGGTACCATATTATATTGTTGAGATATTAGATAGTTAGAAATGACCCAGACAGCGTTCTACCGCCAATTCTGTGGCGTAGGCTGGGCGTAACCACGTACTTGTGCCCGAATATCCGGGTGCGGGTCGTGACACATTTTTAGTGGTGGCCCATGCAGGTCTAGATTCACAATTAGTACAATTTCATAGTTGTGCTCGTCTAGAGTACTGCTACGAGCCTGCTTTAGGATATAGGATATAGGCTGAGAGTTTACTCAATCACAACTAGAAAATGTTCCAATATCTGTTTTACAATCCTTATTTATTGAATATTGCTTTACTTTGAATACAATATGTCTTTCTTTGATGATATCGTATCTTGCGCAGTATTGACTTCTTGTTTCAATCTGTTTTCAGGATGCCTCCGAAGATCAGATTCTATCGCTCGGGAGCAGCGGCAGCTTCCTCAGCTACTTCTCGGCCTGCTGCGGAGAGAGTAGCAGCTACTACTATTTCTTCTCCAGTTGAGAGGGTTGCCTCACTGGTTCAGGTGGGAGTCTCAGCAGTCGTCTTTGGGGGTGCTCCTCCCCTAGTTCGGAGGGTAGCTCCAATTGTTTACGAGGGACTTCCACCACCACCGCCAGTACCAGCTGATGCTACACAGTTGTTCGCACTTTTTTAGCAGATGATGGAGGCCCAGAGGGCCCAGGCTGAGGCACAACACCGGCAGACTGAGGTGATGAGACAGGGCATTGAGAATGCTCACCAGGTGGCCATTACCGCAGTAAAGAGGACAGCGCCACCACAGCCACGAGAGGTACAGCCCAGGCCCGGTACCATACAAGACTTTAAGAAGTTGGATCCCTGGCCTTTCAAGGGGACAAAGGGCATTATATATGCAGATGACTGGTTGGAAAGCATGGAGCGCATCATGCACTTATCCTGCCTTTCAGAGGATCTGAAGGTGGAGGCAGCGGGACTGCAGATGATGGAAATCGCCAGTACTTGATTCTGAAATGAGCCATAGATTGCCGATCCAGGATTGACATGGGGTGAGTTCAGGGACTTGTTCAAAAGAAAGTTCTTCCCGCCCCCCGAGAGACTTGATTTGGAGCGACAGTTCCAGAACCTTCACCAAGGGAACATGTCGGTAGAGGAGTATACCGCCGAGTTCGACAGGTTGAGCAGATATACAGACTACATGGTGAGGGATCCGGAGAACCGGGTGAGTAGATTTAGAGAGGGCCTGAATTGGGAAGTGAAGGCTCTCATTTCTTCGAGCCATGAGACGTACACAGATATCTTGAGGGAGGCCCGCAAGGTCGAGAGAGACCTGAGTTTGAGGCCCAAGAGGGACCGAGATATTTTTGGTGGCAGCAGCAGCGCGGGTCCAGCCAAGAGGCCCTATTTCCAGCCACAGAGGCAGCAGTTCCATGGGCCTATTAGAGCACTAGTACATCAGACTTACCAGATGCATAGGCCAGCCCAGCCAGCTCGTATTTGTCCCTTCTGTAAGAAGGCAGGGCATGGATGGGATGTTTGCAGGAAGAGGCTTGGTCAGTGTTTGTTTTGTGGTTTATCAGACCATTAGCTGAGGGATTGTCCCAAGACATTAGCTCATACAGCTCAAGATGTAGCCCCGATTCAGAGGATACCCGCGAGACACCCAGCGGGATAGCAGAGAGGACCTCCTTTGCATCCCCAGCAGCAGAGGTTCGTGCAGTACCAGCACCAGCAGAGAGGTGCACAGCAGGAGTAAGCTTTTGCCCTGACCGTGGAGGAGGCAGAGCCAGTCAGAGACGTTATAGCAGGTTCAGTCTTACTTGATTCCTTTCTATCTCATGTTTTGTTCGATTCTGGTGCTTCGCATAGTTTTGTATTTGTATCTTTTGCTTTGAGGCATTGTCTTGAGTCTGAACCGTTGGCGCGGACTTACAAGATCACGACGGGGGGTGACATCATCTTGGTCAGTGATGTTGCAAGAACCAGAGATTTTATTTGGGAGGCCGTGAGCTGAGCGTATGTTTACTCGTAATGCCACTTTCGAGTTACGATATAGTACTCGGGATGGATTGGTTGAGTAGACATCACGCTAGTATCGATTGTCGTGGAGGCAGAGTTTTATTTCAGACGCCAGAAGAGGCGGCATTCGAGTTCATCCAAGGAGCAGAGCAGAGCGAAGGCAATTTCTGTGGAGCTTTGGTAGAAGAGCAGGAGCCGCCACATTCGTTGATTGCAGAGTTCTTGGATGTCTTTCCAGAGGAGTTGTCGGGGTTGCCGCCGGACAGAGATATAGAATTCTCTATAGATTTAGTGCTAGGCGCAGAGCCGGTCTCTCAGCACGTCTATAGAGTAAACAACAGCAAACTGACGAAGTTGAAGAAGCAGGTGGATGAGTTGCAAGACAAAGGCTTTATCCGATCCAGTTCATAACCATGAGGTGCTCCAGTACTTTTTGTACCAAAGAAGGATGGGTCGGTACGTATGTGTATCGACTACATGGCACTTAATAACCTCACTATCAAGAACAAATACCCGTTGTCGCGGATAGATGACTTGTTTGACCAGTTAAGCAGAGCGAAGTTATTCTCCAAGATAGACTTGAGGTCAGGGTACCACCAGGTGAAAGTGAAGAGGGAAGACATCCCGAAGACAGCTTTCAGGACTCGCTATGGAAAGTTCGAGTTCTTGGTGATGCCGTTTGGGTTGACTAATGCCCCGACAGTGTTCATGAACCTGATGAACAAGGTGTTTCATCAGTACCTGGACCAGTTTGTTGTAGTCTTCATAGATGATATTCTGATATACTCGAAGACACCAGAGGAGCATGAGCAGCACTTGAGGATTATTTTGGAGACCCTCAGGAAGGAGAAGCTGTATGGTAAGTTATCGAAGTGCAAATTCTTCCTTTATAAGGTTGAATTCCTTGGGCATGTCATTACAGGAGATGGAATCTCGGTGGACCCGAAGAAGATCTCAACAGTTGAATCGTGGTCTACCCCAAGTTCAGTAGCAGAGATCAGGAGCTTCCTTGGATTAGCAGGCTACTACCGGAGGTTTGTTCAGGACTTTTTCAGACTTGCAGAGCCGATGACTAGGCTGACCAGGAAGGACGTGGAGTTCGTTTGGACCGAGGATTGTCAGTCAGCATTTGAGGAGCTGAAGAGGAGATTGACTAAAACTCCCATCTTGACACTACCATCAGGAGTAGGAGGATTTTTTATTTACAGTGATGCATCAGGAAAGGGTTTGGGTTGTGTGTTACAGCAGCAAGGGAAGGTGATTGTCTATGCTTCCAGGCAATTACGCCCGCATGAGAAGAACTACCCTGCCCATGATTTGGAGTTGGCAGCGGTTATCTTTGCTCTCAAATTATGGAAACACTATTTATATGGAGAGAGAGTAGAGATCTCCACAGACCATAAGAGCTTCAAGTATGTGTTTACATAGAAATAGCTTAATATGAGGCAGCGACGATGGTTGGAGCTGATGAAAGACTTCAATATATCCTTGCAATACCATCTAGGGAAGGCCAACGTAGTCGCGGATGCCTTGAGCAGGTATCCCGTGGCTATGTGCTTGACTAGAGACTGATATTTATTGGTTGATCTTGACAGTTTGGGCATTGAGGTACTAGTTCCTGGAGTCGCATCACAGATGTGGGGACTTAGGTTCAATCAGAGATAATGGACCGAGTCAGAGCTTGACAGTATGCGGATGAGTCTCTGAGGAGCATCAGAGCACAGGTTCAAATCGGGCTGGCAGAGGACTTTATCGTTGCAGATGATGGATCATTGCGACACGGTACCAGATTGTGCGTACCGAGAGGAGCATTGCGCGAAAAGATTCTATATGAGGGGCATCGTTCTCAATACTCTATGCATCCTGGTGCCAACAAGATGTATAGAGATATGAGGGAGCATGTATGGTGGTATGGCATGAAGCAGGAGGTAGCTAGCTTCGTGTCCAGATGCTTAGTTTGCTAGCAGGTCAAGGCAGAGAGACAGAGGCCAGGAGGATTACTTCAGCATTTACCCATTCCGGAGTGGAAATGGGAACATGTGACCATAGATTTTGTATCGGAACTTCCACGTTCTCCAGGAGGCAAGGATGCGATTTGGGTCATCGTGGACAGGTTAACCAAATCAGCCCACTTTCTGCCATTTAAAGTGGGTACATCTACGGAGAGTCTTGCGGATATGTATGTGCGCCAGATTGTCAGATTATACGGTGTTCCAGTAAGCATAGTCTCGAATCGGAATAGTCGTTTCATGTCCTATTTCTGGATGAGTTTACAGGCTAGCTTGGGCACTCAGCTTAAGTTCAGTACCGCTTATCACCCTTATACGGACGGACAGTCGGAGAGGACTATTCAGACTCTCGAGGACATGCTAAGCACATGTATTTTGGATCTTGAAGGTTCTTGGGAGGATCACCTGTCACTACCCAATTCTAGAAAATAGGGTTTTTTTTTTTTTTTTATTTGTTAAATAGTGGATTATATTTAATTAATTATATTTATATTTAAATAGTGCTTGTATTATTTTTTTAATGATTGTTTTAGGGTTTTGGCTAGCCTGGACCCATGTCCGACCCAGCCCACACCCTTGTGAGAATTATTTTGGGGCTTAGATTTATTATTTTATTTTTAGGAGGTTAGTTGGAGAGATTTGGAGCTAGTTTGAGTGTTTTTGGACCCCGAAACCCAAAACCAATTTAGGGGAGGGTATTTTGGGCATTTGGAGCTTTGGAGAACCCCTTTTTACATGTGGCCGGACCCCCCCTACCTACCATTTCCGTGTGAAGCCAGCAGCAGCCCCCTCTTTCTTCATTCATCTTCATTCTTCACTTCTTCTTCTTCATTTCTTCTCTCCACTTCTTCTTCCTTCTTCCTTCTTCCCCAAGGTGAGTTCCCTCTTCCATTTTTCTTCTTTCTTCTTCCATTCCTTCTCCTTATGCTAGCCCTAACCTTGCTTTTTCTCTAACCTAGATGTGTGGAGCCTAGACTTTGTGTGGAGGCTAGTTTTGGTGGCTTGGAGCTTGAGGGAGGTGATTTCTAGGGGTTGTGAGACTTTGGCCTTGGGATTCCAACTCCCAAGAGGTAAAACCTAACTTTTCCCTTCCTAATTATTTTTGTGTAGTATAATTAGTGTTGTAGAACCTTCATAGACCCTAACCCTACCCGTAGGAGGAAGTTGGAACTAGTTTGGGTGAGTTTAGAGACTTTGACATTAGGTTTTGTGTCGAATTCGGGTGGAATCCGAATTTGGCCCAATTTTGGGTGATGTCCTAGGTTAGATGGACCTAGGTAGACGTTGTCGGGTGTCTAGAGGGTGAGTGCGTATCTCCGTTTGGACACGGGAAGTCGTGTCGCGGAGAAACGGACATTTCGGGCGAAATTGGGGCTTTTCGTCGTCGCCGATTCTAAGTGCGTGTGCGTTTCCACCACGGACCTAGAATCGACGCGGGAGGACATTTTCTAGGATCTAGATATCGTGTAGAGCGCGTGAGTAAATTTTGGGCCGATTCTGAGTTCGTTTGGTGTGCATTTCAGGAGGTTTTCCGAGCCGCGCACCACGTGTTCGTCGAAATGACCGAACGGCCATTTTGACTTGGTTTCCTCGTTTCGGGCTTGTGCGCATGTTGGGTTAGTATCGGGGAGTGTGTGCTAGAGTTTTCGAGCTATATTTTATATATTTTAGGGTATTGGTGAGTGTCGGGGTCGTTGGGCGTGAGTGGGGCGTGTGGTTTGGGTGTTGTTGTGTGTTGTGTTGTGTTAGTGTATATGTATCTATATATATATATATATTTATATATATATGTATGTGTGTTTATATATATATATATTTTTATATGTATGTGTGTATTTAGATCTATGTGCTTGTGTGTGTATATGTCTATGTGTATATGTATATGTGTAAGTGTGCTTGTGTGTGTGTATATGCATATATATATTTTCGGTGTATGTATATATATATATATATAGTTGAGAGTGTGTGTAGATATATATATATATATATATATATTAAGTTTATATATATATATATAGCTGTATATATATTTATGTGTGTGTGTGTTGTTAATATTGTGTATGAGTGTGTGTATTAGTGTGTTTGTGAGTGTGTAGGTGTGTGTGTTAGTGAGTGTGTTAGAGTAGATATAAGTGTATATATATATAGGTATCTAGTTGATATATATATAGATATATATGTATGTATATATATATATATATATATATATATATATAGGGTGATATATATATGTATAGGAGAGTGTGTGCGTGTGTGTTTGTGAGAGGAAGGGGGGACAACAAGCAGTGGCTGCAGCTGCTGCTGCACTGCAGCAGCAGCACAGCAGCAGCAGGGAGCTGCAGCAGCAGCAGTGCCAAGAGGAACAGCAGCCAGCAGCAGCATCATCAGCATATAGAGCCCCAGCCGCAGCTAGAATAGCAGGGAGAGGGTGAGGAATAGATAAGGAGATAGATTGATATATAGATAAGTAGATAGCTAAGTAGATATATCAATACATAGATAGATGGCTAGATTAATAGATAGATAGCTAGGTATTTAGATAGATAGATACTAGATAGGTAGATAACTAGATACTTAGATATATCTATCTAAGAGATAGATATCTATATACCTATACTTATATATATATATATATCTATAGATATCTTGATAGGTAATATATATATATATATATATATATATATATATATATATATATATATATATATATATATATATATATATATGTTATGTTTGGTAAGGTAAATGGGTAATGGGTATATATGTGTGGATATATATGTATATAGGTAGATACCTATTTAGATATATATAAATATGATAGGTATCTATATTACCTAGCCTAGATTAATAACTAGGTGCATAATCAATAGCTAGATAGCTAGTTAGAGGGTTTTAGAGCGAAACCTCAATACCTTGAGATATTCAAGGTATTGAGTTTCGAGCGGGGTATTTGAGCATTAGCCTAGAAAATATCTTGGAGTGATTTTTATATGTTTATATATATATAATTACGCGTGCTAGCATAGGTTTTAGCGGGTTTAGGCGGGGTGCGTGGCCTAGGGCGAGGTATCGGATACCGAGGGTATCCCGGTATCTCGATTAGGCGAGTTTGTGAGTTTAGTAGCTTAATGAGCTCGGTTTGACCTAGAATTTCAGGGGCACCCTAGTTTGACCTAGCTTTGACCATAATTGTCCCCGTTGACCGTAAAAGTCAACGTTTGACCTAGTTTTGACCTAAAGTTGACTTTTTGGACCCCTGGTTGACTTTTTGACCCGAATTTTATCGGTTTGACCCGTTCGACCTAGAATAGCCCTAGAAGCCTGTTTTTTATTATTTTATATCAGTTCAAATGCTTAGAATCCTGTTTGATTCTGCTTTTCACATTAGGTCCTTGCGACACCGGTCCGGATCTCGATCCTCATTAGTTGCTCAGGACATCAGGCGAGTACCTACCTCTGATAGTTTCTATTTTATGATAGCGTTTATATCACTTGTTCTAGAACTGTAATACTTGATTCTGACACTTTATTACACGAGATGGTACTAGTGGATCCTGTCATGAGATGCTATCCCCCTTACCGTGTTCAGCGGGTACTCTATCACGTGTATTTCATCATGTGCTTCGGGTATTGATTCTCATGTGCTATCATGTGCTTATTGTGCTCTCACCTTCGTGTGCGCGAGCTATTATCATGTACGTAGCGTGTTGTGGTTGGATCCAATGGTATTAGTGGAGGAGGGGAGTAGTGAGTTGGTTATGTGATCAAAGCCAAACATTATTCATGTGTATGTCGGTTATGCAACTCACGCATAACGGAGTTATCTTAGTGTTTTTCATGTGCAACCTAAGCCGATCACATAACGAACTTGTGCTCAAGGCACTTAGCTAGTATTCATGTTTCTCACCTGCAGTTACTTTTCCACTACTTGTATTGTTCTCCAGTTTACATTGCAGCTACTTATTGTGCTCCAGCATATATTTATTTTCTGTGCGTCATGATTACTTTTCTATTGCTCGTCATATACACCTTACCATGCATTTGGAGTTGCTTTCAGAGTTATGTACTTCGCTCCAGTCCTGACTGGGCATATTTTTTCCAGAGGATCCTGAGGACTATTGCCCGACGTTCTACGGGCCGGGTGTTGACGACTGATGTGACCCCGAGATCGAGGAGGAGTGCACCGAGGAGACGCCGATAGCACCCTAGTTAGCTAGGTGGGTTTCCTGGGTTGTTTCCAGTGGTTTGTATTTTGGATGACTGTACTTATTCTTTTGATGCTGTGATGTTGTAGCCATTTGTAGACTTGGACTGTATTATTTTGGGATTGTCTTGCTCTCTTGGTTCTGTTTCCTTGTTTATATCATATCGTGCTTTAATTCTTTTCCTAGATTTTGTGATTGAGAGTTCATATATATATATTGCGTGGTTGCCTCCTTTGGGAGAGGATTTTATATATATATATTGCGTGGTTTTGCCCTCCTTTTGGAGAGGTCATGCCGGATTTTTCTGTGAGATATAGATAGACATGGTTGACCTAGAACGGACCTTTACAGCGTTCTACCGCCGATTCTGCGGCATAGGCTGGACGTACCCATGGCTCATGCCCGATTTTCGGGTGCGGGTCGTGACATCACCTTCACTTGGTAGAGTTTTCATACATCAACAGCTACCAAGCCAGCATCGAGATGTCACCATTCGATGCGTTGTATGGACGGAGATGCCGCACTTCGTTGTTATGGGATGATGTTGGTGATAGAGCTTTATTGGGACCAGAGATGATATTGGATGCAGGAGATAAGGTGAAGCTTATCAGGGACAGGCTTCGAGTGACGCAGGACAGGCAGCGGCATTGGGCCGATAGCTACCGGAGACCTTTGGAGTTTGAGGTATAGCTTTAGTTTTGTCTTGCTTGTGTTTGATTGTTGTTTGTTAGAGTGCTAAGATTGTGTTTCGTGCTAGGTTGGCAGTCTGGTTTTCTTGAGAATTTCTCCGACACGTGGCACGATTCATTTCGGTGGAGGCGGCAAGCTTAGTCCGCGATTCATCGGTCCTTTCAGTATTCTTGAGAGGGTCAGTGCAGTCGCTTACAGACTAGACTTATCACCTGCACTGGAGGGAGTGCACAACATGTTTTACTTGTCGCAGCTGAGATGGTACATGATAGATCCCAATCATGTGTTTGATCACTCGGAGATAGAGGTGGGCCCTACTCTTAGCTATCTAGAGCAGCCAGTGAAGATTCTGGATCGGAGAGAGAAGGTGTTGAGGAACCAGACGATTCCTTTGGTGCGCGTCGCATCGAGGCATCACTCGCCAGGAGAGAGTACCTGGGAGCGAGAGACCGAGATGCGCGAGCGATATCCATATATGTTCGAGCCATGAGGTATAATTCTTCTTGCATTGTATTGTTTGCTTTGATAGATAGTTTCTTCCTTAATTTCGAGGACAAAAATTTTCTAAGGTGGGTAGGATTATCATCTTCACTTTTTTATTCAAGGGTAGTTTGGTAATTGACATGGGTAATATTTATTTTAGGATTAATTATATTTAATATTGTGCGTGCATGATTTATTTATTATTGTATTAATTGTTATTTGCTAGTTTTAGATTTAATTTGGACTTGTGTAGTGGACATAACCCATTTATTAGAATGCATGAACCAAACTTTTAGATTAGTTTAGATTGAGCCCATTGAATTAGGCCCATGGATTAGGAGGTTTGATTAATTAGAGAAACCATTAGACTAGAACCTTCCCTCCCTAATTAATTTCTTCATGAGAGGCCCAAAGGGGTATTTGTGACTTTTCACATTGCTTGGGGAGGGGTTACATGGCCGGCCACAAGGAGGAGAGAGAGTGCTCATTCACTTCACCAAATTCCTAAATTCTAGATCTATATTTTTCCCTCTTCCAAATTCCCTCCATTCCCTCATCAATTCTCCACCAATTCTTTACCGATCTCTTTCTAAATTCTTTATTGAGGCTTCTACATCAAGGATCTACAAAAAGAAAGCAAGGAGCAAGGAAGAGGAGTCCAAGATCTACAAAGAGAGGAGCTACTTGGCAATTGTGGACTTTTTTATTGGAAATCCATCTCCCAATAGGTACATTTCAGTTTTTCCCCTTCTAATAGACTGTAGATCTGAGATTTAACCATAAGAAACTAACCCACATGCATAGACTACCCATAGAAATTAGTTTTAGGTTCATCCGAGACCTACGGTGGAAGTTATGTCCAAATTGGTGCCAATTTTGGGAAATTTCGAGATTGGCACATGTAGTGCTTGTTATTGGGTCTAATAGATCTAATTGATATTTGATTGCTTGTTGGTAATTAGTGTTGTGTCCACAATTGGATACGTGTAGGACGTATCTCGTCAATTTGACGAAACATGTTGATTTTAGGGATTTTCCTCCGACACGAGGCCTTGTGCATATCACATTGTGACACGGACATGTAGATACTCTAATTGCTATACATATTGTTCATAATTAATGTATTAGACTTGCTCGTGTCCTCCGGGATGCATTTGGTTGTGTGTTAGAGCCGTATCGCGAGCATATCATAGAGAAAGTTTGATGCGGGTGCGGTGCACTCCATGTGTTTGTTGTTTTGCCCTCTTTGCTATACGTGCATGTGTGTATATATATATATATATATATATATATATATATATATATATATATATATATATATATATATATATATATATATATATATATATATATATATATAATATAGTGTATATAATAGTGTATATAATAGTGTATATAATATAGTGTATATAATAGTGTATATATATATATATATATATATATACACCCAAACACAATATACACTATTATATACACTATATTATATATATATATATATATATATATATATATATATATATATATATATATATATATAAAATTGTGTTTGTATGTGTGTCTGTGTGTGTTTGAGTGTGTGTGAAGGGGTACTGCACCACTGCACATCGGGTGCAATTCAGATCAGAGAGAAGTTCAGTGGTTGTAGTAGGGACTCGAAGCCACAGCAAGATCGGGCAGTAGCAGCTTCTTCACTGTGCAGTTCTGCAGACAGTTTGGTGTGCAAAGGACTTCAGCAGCTGCTGTGCATTTCGACAAGTGAAGGGAGCAGTAGCAGTGGCAACTCGGGGCAGAGGTGCAGCTGCAACAAGGGAGGGTCTCAGCAGTGTGGAGTCGGGCACTGCACAGTCACTGTGTAGTGTACACAAGTAGACTACTTTGCAGTGCCTGTAGTATCAATGTTTCAGAGTGTATCCAGTTTCAGCTAGTGTTCCAGGTATCAGTCGTTGTCGTATTTCAGTTTCAGAATTTTCAGTTGGGTTTTGGTATTGAGGTCAGTGTTGGATTCTCAGTTTAGTGTTTAGTTGGGTATTTTGAGTTCAGTTAGTTGTTAGATTGTTTAGTTAAGTGTTGAGTTATGGTTTAGGTTTCAGTATCCAGATATTGGTAGGATTAGTTAGTTAAGGTATTATGGTAGCTAGTGATACTTGTTTAGATATAGTTAGCTATATGTAATGTGTGTGTGTATATATATATATATATATATATATATATATATATATATATATATATATATATATATATATTAGCAAATAGTTAGCTATGTATGCTTTTTGTTAAGAGTTAGTTATATATAAATACTTGTATTGGAGGTTAGTGTTAGCAGTTAGCCTATATATATATATATATATATATATATATATATATATATATATATATATATATATATATATATATATTATTATAGTTTGTATAGTTAGTATTAGATTGTTTGTTTGTAGATATTAGTTATATGTTAGAGTTGGGTTACCTCGGGATACCAAGGTATTACCAAAGTATTGGGTCGATACCCAAGGTATTGAGTTTAGGTATCGAGATATGAGCGATACACATTGGTGCAAGGCCAAGGTGTCATATTTCATTTGATTTGTTGTATTATTATAATATTTGACTTGTATATATATATATATATATATATATATATATATATATATATATATATATATATATAAAACCCTATTTCGTATTCTTAAACTTGCGTATCTTAGGATACGGCTCTTTGAGTGCTTGTTGTTTCTTAGCTTAACTAGTATAGCATAGTTTCATAGTGTTTCGACTTAGTGACTTAGTTTTAGACTCTTGCAACCTAGATTTCATCGGTTTGACCTAGAAATGGCTTTATGACTTAGAATTGCATCAACTTAACTTATTTCCATTGTAGAACCTTGTATTGATGCAACATACCATATATAGGTTGTGTGACACCAGCTTGGGCATCGAAAGACATACCTTGTTTAGGACTTCAGGCGAGTACATTTCTTTGTTAGTTTTTATTTCATGATAGTGTATATATCACTCGTTCTAGAATTGCATACTTGATTCTGACACTGGTTACACGGACTGGTACTATATGGATCCCGTCAGGAGGTGTTATCCCCTACCGTGTTCAGCGGGTACTCAGTCACATTTATTTTATCATGTGCATCGGGTATTAATTTTTATGTGCTTCTTGTGCATCCACTATTTCGTGTGCTAGTGTGACAATATCGTGTTCATGTACATAACGTGTCATAATTGGATCCATGTGTATTGGTTGGGGAGGGGGAGTAGAAGTTGGTTATGTGATCAAAGCCCTACTGATCTCATGTGCATGTTGATTATACACATCACGTATAATAGAGTTACATTTATACCTTATGTGCAACCTAAGCCGATCACATAACGTACTTGCACTCTAAACCACATAGCTAGTATTATTGTTTTCTACTTACAGTTTATTTCCCGTATTTACTTTCCAGTTCTTATTGTGCTTATTGCTGTTTTCTCCTGTATCGTATATTCTTACTACTTGTGCATCTTGTATCCTTTTCTATTGCTTGTTATATATGCTCGATTATGTATTTGAAACTGCTTTCAGAGGTATGTGCTTCACTTCAATCCTGACTAGACATATTTTTTAGATGATTGGCTAGAGGAGCTGTGTCCCACGTATTACGGCCCGCAGGAGGGTGAGACTTTAGAGGATACTTCCCTAGAGCAAGAGGACATAGTACCAGTGACCGAGGAGGTTTAGTTTATGTTTGGTGGTTTTGTATTAGATTATTCTTTTGGTGGATTCACAGTTTGTATTATTATTTCAGACTTGTAGATTGTATCTTGTTTCTTTCCTTCGCTATTACATTCGTGCATTATTCTTCCTTAGTTTGTTTTGTAATTGAGATTACTCATACTTGTGAGATACCTTATTGCTCCTCTGTTTGGGGTTGAGATGTTTGACATATACCATATTATATTGCTGAGATGTTAGATAGTTAGAAATGACCCTGACACCGTTCTACCGCCGATTCTGCGGCGTACTCGTGCCCGAATATCCGGGTGCGGGTCATGACATATTCATTGTAAAGAGAGAGAGAGAGAGAGAGAGAGAGAGAGAGAGAGAACACGAGCGACTTATAATCTTGGCCTAGCGCCGCTTGTAATCTTTACTTTATATCGATAAAGAGCTTATTTTGGATTCAATACTTGTGTTTATTCTATGTTTCCACTATGAAGACTCTGCGAACTAGTTATCAACGACCGTTTCGGTATTTCCCTTACACATGCGCAACTCCAGGCTCGCGCTGTCACACCCCGATCTCCCGTAGGTAATCGGCCATCCCTGCTAGGCACGAATTACCGCGCCAGTGCTCCCGCGGGACGATCTTTCTTCATTTGGACGTGATGCCGCACGAGCGTAAACTGCGTCCATGCAAGGCCATGATCCGAACAGGCGGTAAGAGGTCTAAGCCACAGAGTTGTACAGATAGTCCGAGTGCAGTAGAATCAGAAACACACAGGTGATTGGTAACAAGTTTACAGAGTTGTCAATAGAGAAAGCATTAAATAACACAAGTATAGAAGTAAAACAAGCTCTTTATTGATATTGAACAAGTGTTACAAGCGGCGCTTGGCCGAGATTACAAGTCGCTCAAGCCTTTCTCTCTCTGAAATAATAAAAGCGTGCCAAGTAAAAATATTTGTGGAATAATTCATAGGTGATGTTCCAACATTATGTCTTGTATATGTGCTTCAGTTTCGGATGCAATGCTCCAAGGCTCCAGAGTGAACTCCACGCCTTAGCATGCACGAAGGGGGCATCCTCACCAAACGAGGGTTTCTCATACCCTACAAGAAAACTGGTGGGTTATCAGTACATGAATGCACTGGTGGAGGCGGGTTCCCGTCCGCTCGATAAATCCAAACACGTTATGAAGGTTCCGCACCAACTATTAAGTTATCTTTCTAATCTTGCTTTAGGATCAGTTTCATGGCAATGATATAAAGCCTAACTCATGTGACAGTGCACCGTATAAAATATAAAGGAACACGGCGAGACTTACCAACTTACCATTCGTCCTTCCCTGCAAGGCAAACCAAGTTAAATCAAGCACGAGCATCTATAATAAAATACAGGGGCAATAGCATAAGCAAACACAAGTATCATGAGCGAGGTTCTGTTTCGGGTGCACGATTACACGGATTATAAGGCATTTTGCGTTGGATGTTCAATATGTGTTCAATTATGCATAAGTGTGTTATACTCATGATCGTTCAGGTATTTCAGATGAAGTTATAGGTACATGTGCGTTACACAGAGCAGTTGCCAATAATGCAATGACTCGCACGCGGGTTGTCGCAATCGAGCCAACTTAATCTATATGACAGAAGGTTATTGGCATAATACCATAAAGGACGGTGTAGTCTCGAGGCTAAAGATGGTGTATAAGCAAAACAGGTGGCATTGCACCCATCCCGCCCATAACAGACAACTACCAGATGTTCTGTCAAGATCGGATCGGCCTTAGTGCCCCGGCGACCGTCCGCAGAATTGGATTCAAAAACCCACCTTGTGCACAAGTTGTCCGTGACTATGCGTATCATCAAGTTTTCCAGATTCTCGCAGGTATAGATACAGTTACAGATTCGGGTACAGGCACAAAATTTGAGTCAAGATTATTCAGTCTACAGTATTGACTCCCCGAGCTGTTGGATTCAGTACAGAACGAGTATTAATTTCTAGAGATACTGTGATATTATCTTGCTTAACTATCCATTGATGCAGTCCCCTAGTTCGAAAAATACCTTGGCAACCTAACGGTCCCGAATACTTTCAATATTCTATAATTGGCTTGGAACAACTATCTTGATAGCCTTCCTGCCTCAACTGAGTGAATCACAGATAGTAAAGTGCGATGTATTATAGCATGCATATAAGTGAAAAATATTAAATCGATACAACGAGTATAAGTTAGCATATAAGCAGACAAGAATTGTATTTGTGTAAACATAAGCATTTACGTTGGCACGGTCTATGGTGTAGTACGAGGAGTGAATTCTTAAAGGGACATATCGAGCGACATAATCCATAGGCATGCAGGGTAAACAAGTGAACATTGTACTATGAAGAGTATACAATGATCTACTCGAAGCATAGCGGGGTCTAGTTGCACAAGGCAAAGGTAGCATGCGAGGGTCTATGTTATATGCTAAGTTTTATTTCCATGTTCTAACACAAGCAATACAAGTTGGGATTATTCCCTTATCTAGGTGTATTGGATTCTTTATTAGCATTCATGGGGTGATTCATCTAGCGTCTAGCATGTATCGTCATTATTTAAGTGTGCTGGCTAAGAAAAGACAAGTTCATCGTAGCCACCCACCTTAGCGATGATTTACCTCGGTCGAGCGATAATCTTTAGAAGTTAGACGAGAAGTATAGAGTTTGGTTTAGAAGTTGTACGATAATACTAGTTTCGCTCAGGAAGTCTCGACGACGAGTCTGTTCTGAGTGGTGTATTATGAAATAACCCTCTCCGCTCAACACGGAGGGCCTATTCAAACAACACAAGTGTAGTGAACCAACCTACCTTGCTCAGTAAGAAGACCTGTTCGATGCAAAGACATTCAAACTTGGATCTTCAAATGGAGTTCAGACTTGGACTTTTCAGAGGCGCACTCGGAGTCTCGCTCGGTCGATGCGATTCATCGCTAAGGTGGGTGGCCCCGGTGAACCTGTCCCTGCTTAGCTGCAAACTTAAGAAAAAGAATGATACATGCTAGTTTCTAAGCGATAACATTTACATGCTAATAAAAATAGATGAACGCACATAGATAAGGGGATAACCCCGCCTTATCATTGTATAGAACATGGAGATCTTACTTGTTATTTGCGTAATCTGGCTTATTGAGTTAAAATGTAGTAGTTTCTTATATATGCCATAAAAGTAGTTTTTAGTTCATATTGAGGCACCGTGCCGCACAAAATATGACAGGGAATAAAGTATAATTATATTGCATACATAGACGAGGAAGACTATCAAGTAGTCGTTCTGAGTCAGGAGAAGAAGAAAAAGTACTCGGGATATCAAGATCACCGAGACAGTCTCTAATCAGGGAGTTGCGCAAAGAAAAAAGATTCGAATGTGGTCCTCGTCAAGATTGAACCGAGCTGAAGTCCTCGGATAAGAGAAACCGAGCAGGAAGTTCTCGGCTAGCATTGGAAGTGGTGGAGTAGTTGCATGGTCACAGATAACTGATTGCGCACCATGTAAAGAAGAGTCCTCGACACGATTGCTGAGGCATACGAATCATGTCGGCCCGGGAGAACAATGCTAGTGTAGTCCTGGTAATATGCTAGCTAAATTACTAGCGGGTGAGTGCGGGACGTCCAGCAAGGCTTGCTACCGACCTGGAAAGACAGTCGACTCGTCGGATGGTTCGGGACGCCCAGTAAGGCTCGCAACCGAGCTGGAAAGACAGTTATTCCATTCCACAAGATATGTCCAATATGACTAACAGAGCCAGTGACCTTCATATAGATAAGTCATTCATGCATAGCGGCGATCAGCATTCAGAAGAGGAGTAACATGGAAGAGCATAATGTACGAAACTTTGCACATTTAGAATGGTTGCATGGTATATAACATTGTTCGAGGAAAATATGTCTGAGGCAGAGACACAAACATAACACTTGAATTGCATAGATGTTCTTCGCTACTTAGTAGATTATTGATTATATTGCTATATATGACAGGGAAGGCCGAATGGTAAGAAAAGGGCAAAACGAACTCAGTTGTTTACAGTACGACACTTTTGTTTTAGACACAGGTATTACTTTCATTATATTGCCATGAAACTGATCCTAAGGCAAAGACTAGAAAGATAACATAATCAGTCGGTGCACATAACTAATGAACGTGCTTGTTTTGTGGCATGGGCGAGAGGCCTCCCCACCAGTGCATTCAATGTACTGATACCCAACCAGATTGCATGCATGGTGCAAGGAGAACTCATACAGATTTGGAGATCGCTTAACTCATCGAGGCGTCGGACCGCACTTGGCGTCTTGAGGCGTGGCCCATGGACCTGGAGCTCACATATATGAGACATAATGTATGGGAACATCATCATCCAAATAGCTTGATTCAGTTTTAAGACTAAGGGCATATTCATTGTAAAGTGAGAGAGAGAGAGAGAGCACGAGCGACTTGTAATCTCGGTCTAGCGCCGCTTGTAATCTTTACTTCATATCAATAAAGAGATTATTTTGGATTCAATACTTGTGTTTATTCTATGTTTCCGCTATGACGACTCTGCAAAATAGTTATCTACGACAGTTTCGGTATTTGCCTTGTGCGGGCGTAACTTCAGGCTCGTGTGACATCACGTTCCGATGGAAACGATCGTCCTGCGGGAGCGCTGGCACGGTGATTCGCATCCAGCGGGGACGGCCGAACCCTGTGGGAGATCGGAGCGTGACAATCGATAAACCTAAGAAGAATAACAAATTAGAGGATGTGGAACAATTGTACACGTCCATACAAGTCTCCTCTAAACGAGACGAAGTTATGGTGCTTGCGGTTAAAAATCCTTCTGTTAACCGTAGGCCATCTCGTTTGGATGCTCGGGATAAATCGGAGTTGCTTTCCAATTTTTGCAAATGCAACGGACATGAAGAAGCCACTTACTTTGAGAAACATGGCTTTCCGGATTGGTGGAGGGATAGGTCGCGTGGCGGCGGACTAGGTGCTGGCTGCGGACGTGGTGGCGGACACGCGGCTGGTGGTGGACATGGACAGGGTGCGGAGGTACGAACGGTGGTGGCAAGATGTGGCACGACGACGGTGGCACCGACACATACGGCAGATGATGGTGCAGGCGGTAATCCAGGAATAACTCTGGACCAATGGCAACAACTTATTTCTCTACTTGGTAACTCTTTGGTCAAATCTTCGGAGGACCGTATAGTGGGTAAGTCTATTGCACCTTGGATTATTGATACAGGTGCTTCAAATCTTGTTACTGGGAATTTAGATTTATTGTCGGTGGTGACAGAAATGGAGGAATATCCGGTTGGGCTCCCGGATGGACGCATTGCGGTTGCCTCATGTTGCGGGCGTGTTGCTTTTGCACCGGGTATTGTTCTCACGAATGATCTATTCGTACCTTAATTAAATTATAATTTAATTTATGTGGCCCATCTTATTGATGATATAAATTGTGTTGTATAATTCACCAAAAAATTATGCGTGATACATGACCCCAGTTTGAGGACCCTGATTGGCGTCGGTGAATGGCGGGACGGACTTTACTATTTTCGTATTATACCAAAGACTCAGGCCTTGGTAGTGAATGTTATGACTTCTCTGGACATTTGGAATTAACGACTTGGGCATATTTCTGATAAAGCAGTAAAGTCACTTCCTATTGTTAGTAGTTCTAGTAGTTCAGTGAATAAGGCATGTGAAGTTTGCCATCAAGCAAAGAAAACTAGAGGTATTTTTTCTGTCAGTGACTCTCGGGCTGTTGTAATTTTTGATTTGATAATCTTTAGGGGTCGTATCCTACGCCTTCTTCGTGGAGATCGATATTTTTTTTATGATCGTGGATGATTTTTCTCGTATTGTTTGGGTGTTTTTATTGATTGATAATACTGAAGTTTATAAGATGTTATCGTCATTTTTTCTATGATTGAGCGGCAATTTAATTCCAAAGTTCGAATTGTACGAAGTGATAATGGTACTAATTTTAATTGCATGCGTGACTACTTTGCACAGAATGGTATTTTGTTTCAGACATCTTGTGTGGGTACACCTCATCAGAATGGTAGGTTCGAACGAAAATATAGACATATTTTGAATGTGGCACGTGCTTTACGTTTTTAGGGAAATTTTCCATTTTTTTGGAGAATGTATTTTAGCGGACGGTTATTTGATCAATCGAACCCCTTCAAGTCTTCTTGGTTTCAAAATCCCTTCTGAAATTTTATTTGGTGCTTCTTCTTCTTATGATAAATTACGAGTTTTTGGTTGTCTATGTTTTGCCCACAACCAAAAAGCTAAAATGGACAAATTTGCCAGTCGCAGTCGAAAGTGTGTTTTTGTGGGTACCCCCATGGCAAAACGGGTTAAAAATTGTATGATCTTGCTAGTGGTAATTTTTTTTGTCTCTCTAGATGTTAAATTTTATGAGACTGAGTTTTCCTATTCTGTTGAGGATGGTCGTGGTGGTACAGCTTCACCAGAGCTTGTGCCTCCTATCGTGGGTAATGATAATTTGGGTTTTGATTCTGTGATCGACAATACTACGGGGTGTGATTTACCTAATACGGATGGGATGATCGTATCCCGAATGGGAATGACGTGGTGGGGCGGCTAATGGTGAGGGTGGCGCGGCTGATGTAGCGCCCCGTTCTCCCGGTGCGGAGATCGCGGCTAAGAAACACAAAACGGTATCGTTCGATCGGGATAGATTGAATTAAGAACTCGTCCTCGTTATGGATTTGTTTCTTCGGAATCGATTCCCATATTCAGTGGACTGCGCCCCAAGGATCGGCTTAGCGGCAGAGTCAGGAGGGACCTCTCTGCTGCTATCTTTTATTGCCTCGGTTTTCGATGTCGCTTGTTGCTTTCGTGCTTTGAGTTAGTTTTGGGATTTGCTTGTTTTCCTTGAACGATTTTGATGGTTTTCATTGTTTTCGTTCATTGACTTGCTCTTCTATTCCGAGAATGGAAAGAGAGGAAGAAGTATTAATCAAGCTGTTCGTGTGCAGGTGAACGAGCAGTAGGCGGCTTGCGAACGGAGTCGTGAAGCGCCTCTTTCCTTCTCCCTTCCAAAAATCTAAGTGAGTGGCTACCAACCCGATTAGCTAGTCCTGCTTCCAAGCTTCACATCTAATAAATCTGCACTCTTCTATGCCCCGATCAAACGATACCAAGTAATAATAAAAGAAACCAAGATAAAAGAGAATAGACTTGGTTCTTATGCTTGTCAATCAAATATGTGAACTGTTATCATACTGTATGCTAGTTCGTTTATAACTGTTCTATGAATCGTGCTAAGTATGGAACACCTTGTATGCGCTAAACTGTTCAATGAGGCTATGTTAAATGAATCATGCAATACCGACTGTCCCGTACTACTGTTTGTCTCAACTGCATGAACTGTTAACTTAGCAAACGTACTGTTCGATCACAGACAACTTGTGCACAAGGTAACTGGTTCCTGCGGACGGTCGCTGGGGCACTGGCACCGTTCCGGTCCGGGCGGAACCCTACTGTATAGTCAACTGTACTGGACGGAATGGCTTGGAGCAACCACTGTACTTTCGCTGCAAACCATTCTCGTCTATGACTAGTGTCCTTATTGGCATACGCCAGTGATCATCTTGTATATTTAAACCTGTTGCAAACTAACTTGTGTCTTTGTGGCAGGGAAGGCATGGTAAGTATTGTGCAGGTAATTCAGACGGTCAGGTAAAATCCACCGAACGGTGGCACATTCATTTCAGTAAATTCTATATGCTGCTTACTTGTAAATGAACTAAGGCAAGATAGAAACCCACAAAATATGCATGCTTCACTAAACAACGTGTTGATTGGTATAGTTCGGCTAGCTCGCCTTCACTAGCATGTTTCGATATGCTGACCCTCGTTAAAACAGGTTCTCCGCACCAAGGCGAACCGAGCGAGGAGCCGAAGTCGTCTTTCCGATCCAGTCCAGCTGTTGGCGCATCTTCACCGCGCCCCCTGAAGCATTAAGAAGCCAGAAGCTGCAACTCTTCATACACAAATGCAGCTCCGTGGCAAAGCTATCCTCCAGCCTGGTGGTCTTTATCGTTTTGAGTTTATAAAGGGATGTAATGTACAGGACTGCTATCTCATTTTGAGTCATCTCTTTTGTAAGCCGTTCGGCATATTAGCTAACTCGTTCAAGAGTTTGTAATAGATGTTCATTATCAATAAAGAGAACTTTTCCATGTTTCAAATCTGTGTTTAATTTATCTGCGTACTCTGAAATACAAATCATTAAAGCCTTATGCGGGCGCAACCCCAGGCCCGCACGGCGGTCACGATTTGGGGGACGCCTCAAGTGATTCTACGAAATTGGGTCGTGACAGCTGAGGCCGCTGTGGAGGATAAGACGACGGAGGATGAGGCGGCGGTGGGGGCGCCAGATGGTGAGGGTGTACTGGGGCGTGGAATGCGTGCCAAAATTTCGTCTGTGATGCTCCACGATTTTATTACAAATACAATACGAAAGTTGAGTCCCAGTCCTTCCTTCCAATGTTCCACCACGTCCAATCACTCCTCAGGTATTCTTTATCCTGTAACACATTTTTTTGAATTGTGATCGATTTTCTCTGGGACACGGGAATTTTTTTCCAGTTGTAACTATAGGTACATAACCGTCCTCCTTTAAAGAGGCGGTTAAAGATGCAGGGTGGTGTGAAGCTATGTAGAAGAAGATACGGGCTTTGGAGGCTAGTGATACCTGGACAATGGTGACGCTTCCGGCTGGAAAACGTACTCTGGGAGCCGGTGGGTGTATAAGATAAAGTATAATTCTGATGGGAGTATTGAGCGGCTTAAAGCCCGTTTGGTGGTTTTTGGCAATCATCAAGTTGAAGGGATTGATTACACTGATACTTTTGCTTCGATTGTGAAAATGGTTACTGCTAGTACTTTTCTAGCTGTAGCTGCAACAAAGAATTGGGAACTACATCAGATGGATGTTCATAATACTTTTCTGCATGGATATCTTACCGAAGAAGTGTATATGAAACTACCACCTGGTTTCTGAACCACACTCCCTGATCAGGTATGTCGGCTTCAAAAATCTCTTTATGGGCTTAAACAGGCGCCTCGTTGTTGGTATGCGAAGTTGGAGTCTTCTTTGCGGGAGTGCGGATTTTGCCAATCGTACTCTGACTACTCGATTTTTACTCTTCATAAGGGTGTTGTTCAAATGAATGTTCTTATGTATGTCGACGAATTTGATTCTCTCTGGCAATAATTCTGTTGCTCTTACTGTCTTTAAGAATTATTTGAGTATATGCTTTCATATGAAGTACCTTGGGGTGTTGAAGTTTATTCTTGGAGTTGGGGTAGCTCAAAGTGCGGAGGGAATTTTTTTGTGCCAACGAAAATATATACTTGACATTATCTCTGAGACAGGATTGTTGGAGGCGAAACCCGCAAGCTTTTCTATGGAACAACATCATCAACTGGCACACTCTACAAGTCCATTATTGTCGGATGGGAAAGAATGTCGGCGACTCATGAGGCAGCTGATCTATCTTTCATTTACTCGGTCAGATTTGGCTTACGTTGTTCACATTTTGTCACAGTTTATACATTGTCATGCCCCAATTCCGTGGAATCGATAGTCGTCCCCCGGACGTGACCGTCATGCGGGCCTAGGTTGCGCACTGCACAAGACTAAGTATTTTTGTTTTGCATAGCAAGCACATATTCAGAGTACGCAGATAAATTGAAACACGGATTGAGGCACGAAAAAGTTCTCTTTTTATTGATAATATGGACATCTGTTACAAACTCCTTGAAATAAGTCATAAGGATTGCCTGTATGGCTTACAAAAGTGTTGACACAAAATGAGATAGCAGTCCTGTACATTATATCCTTACTAAAACTCAAAATATAAGACCTCCGGTTGGAACGACGGCCTTTCCACGAAGCTGAATATTTGCTTGGCTGCTAGCTTCTATCTTCAAAATACTTCAAAAGGTTGGCACGGATCAAGGCGTGCCTACAGCTGGACTGGATTGGGGGAATGACTTCTGCTCCTCGCTTGGTTCTCCTTAGCGCGGGAAACCTGTTTCAATGAGGGTCAGTACATCGAAACATACTGGTGAAGGCAAGCTAACTCAACTATACCAATCAATACGTTATTTTAATGAAGCATGCATAATTTGTGGTCTTTCTATTTTGCCTTAGTTCATTTTACAGTAAGCAATAGATATAGAAAATCAATGAAATAACCTGCCACCGCTCGGTAATATTTACCTACCCGACTGAACCACCTGTACAATACTTACTCTGCCTTCCCTGCCAAGAAGACACAAGTTAGTTACAACAGGTTTAAATATATGAGGAGATCACTGGCACATTGCCAAAATGGACGGGCTAGTCTCAGTACGGAATATCGTACGACGCATATTCAGGACGTCCCAGGGTATTCCATCATATAGCAGGCGACTATCATGAGTTCCGTCCAGATCGGATCGGTGTCGGTGCTCCAACGACCGTCCGCAGGAACTAAGACCTTGTGCACAAGTTGTCCGTGATCAACGCAGTACACTAAGTTAGCATTTGAGGTAAGTCAGGGCAATATCAGGCGCAAGGCAATAACATGGCAAGATATACTTTTGCATAGTCTTCCTGTTTAGTTTATTGCATTCAAGATGAGTTCTATTCACAGCACAATATAAAGAAGAGTATACATTCTAACTTATATTTATGCATATGATGAACATTTCAAACGAACAAGCATGCAAGTAAGTAACCATTCACAAGTTTGTTGACAAGTAATAAATCCCAAACCCATTCCCTTATTATCTTGAAGTCTTTTAGTTATTACTTGGTATCGTCTGATCGGGGCAAGCAAGAATACAAGATTTATAGGTGTGAAGACTTGGAAGAGGGGCTAGCTAATCGGGATGGTAGCCACTCACTTAGTAGTTGGAAGGAAGAAGGAAAGAGAAGCTTTAAGACTCCGCTCTAGCGTCGCCTACCGTTCGTTCACCTGCATTGACACGAACGACTGATCAATAACTCTTCCACTCTTTCCATTATCAGAATTGAAGTGCAGTTCAATGAACGAAAACAATAAAATCCATCGAAACCGTTCAAGAAAACTCAAGCAAATCCGAAAACCAACTCAAGGCACGAAAGCAACAAGCGACAGCAAAAACTAGGCAACAAAAGATGCAGCGGAGAGGTCCCTCCTGACTCTGCCGCTAAGTCGATCCCGGGGGCACGGTCCACTGAATATGAGAATCGATTCAGAAGAGATAAATCCATAATGAGGATGAGTTCTTGATTCAATCTATCCCGATCGAATGATACCATCTTGTATTTCTTAGTCGCGCTCCCCGAATAGGGGGAACGGGGCACCACATACATGAGCCCCGGCGTGATCATTGGGATGTAGATTTGAGGGTTGTTAGATATCTGAAGGGTTATCCTGGTCAAGGCATTTATCCTTTGCTCTGATTGTGATTTGCGGCTTCGGGATGGTGTGATTCTGATTGGGCGAGTTGTCCCATCACGAGATGCTCATTGTCTGGTTGGTTGGTTTTTCTTGGTGATTCTCCTCTCTTGGAAGATGAAGAAACAGATGACGGTGTTTCGCTCTTCGGCCGAAGCAAAATACCGTGCGATGGCGACGGTCACGTGTGAGCTTAAGTAGCTCAAAGGGTTGCTTAGCAGTTTGGGAGTGCAACATTCGTTTCCTATCGATTTATTTTGTGATAGCCAATCTGCTTTACACCTTACGTAGAATCCAGTTTTCTATGAGTGCACAAAACACATTGAGGTAGATTATCACTTTTTTAGGGATGATATTTTTGATGGTATTATTCGTCCATCTCATGTGCTGACGGATAGGCAATTGTCGGATGTTTTAATCAAAGCTTTAGGTAAACGATAATTTGAGTTTCGTTTGTGCAAGTTGGGCATTTGTGACTTGCATGCTCCAACTTGAGGGAGGGGGGATATTGGGATTAAATTGTATTATTAAATTGTATATATGATGATTGGCCCATGTGGCTTAGGCCAAGTTGATATGTGGATGTATATATATGAATATCATGATGAATGAAAGACCTAGATTATTCTCTCCTACTACTTCTTCCAAATACATATATATATATATATATATATATATATATATATATATATATATTTGGAAGAGGTAATTGTGTTACAGACTCCAGTGTAGGATCAAAATATAATAGAATATACTCTGGAGGGGGGGGGGGGAGTGAATAGAGTATGCAGCAAAATTTAGCAATTAAAATTTTTATAGTAAGTTATACAAGTATCATGACTACTATATATGTGTCACAAATATAAGTAAGTGTCACAGCTATAATAACAGTCTAGCAATTGTTTTGCAGGTATGTTACAGCTATCACAGTATAATCCAAAGTAAAGTAAAGAGTGAGAAGACAAACGCAAACACATCGATGTATCCTGGTATCCCTCAATGTGAGGACTAATCCAGGCCGGAGGACTCTAGCTCCCAGTTGGAATCCACTATACGAATGGAACACAAGCTTTGATCCAAAGGCTTGTCCACTTCTTACAGACATGAGCTTTGATCTGAAGAGCTCGAATACTTCAAGTGTGAAGTAGAGAACTTCTGAACAAGTTTTTGATTAAAACTCTCTGAACTTCTAGACCGTACCGTACTGGCAACTGAGACTAGAGAATTGTAACTGGCTTGGGATGTGAAAATAAAAGCTTTTTAGAACTCGTATACCAGAAGAGAAGAGAAGATTGAAAGTGAATTGATTGATGTTTTGGAATATGAAATCTCTTCTCTATTTATAGGATTTCTCAAAGTAGAGTTCGGACAAAACTTGGCCAAAACTCGGCCAGAGTTCGTCTGCAAAATATCATAAAATAGTCGTTGTATCCGAAACTGCAGGGAGACCAAGTTTCTGAACAAAACGTTCACTAAGGCCGAACTCGGGCCAAACTCGGGCCGAACACGGTCCGAGTTTTGTTCCTTTAGTTCAGGGCCAGAACAGAAATTGGGTTGAATTTTGGGTCCCACTTAGCTATTCAAGATAGGCTATTTTAAAAATAATTTAGGGTAACCTAATTGCCAGTACATGCGGTGTACATTATATTCCTAGACTCAAGGAAATGGAAAATTATATTGCACACAGGAAATAAAGACAGACACGACGACGGAATGCAGCTTTGAACAGTTGATGTTGCAGTCGTCGCAGTACGTCTGAAAAGCGTCGCAGTAGCTTATATCAAGTCCAGGTTAAATCGATTATCAAAATGGCTCGACCATGACCAATGGGCCAACAATCTCCCCCATTTTGATAATTGACAAACCTTGACCGATATAACATCTTGATCGAAATAATTTAAAAATCAATTAAATTGGTACTAAACTGGTACCAATTATAGTCACCAGATATTGTATCTTTTTCTCCCCCTGTCATTTAATAAACTTTCTACGAGAATGTGCTTACAAAAAAGGCAGACAAGTGAAGAAAAAAAGATTACATATATATCACAGAAATAGAGCATTTAAAAAAAATACATTAGCTAAATATGAATGCTAAGCGAGACAAGAAAGTTAATATGCATGGAAATAGAATAAAACTAAAATAGATAAACTTTTGAGTACAGCTAACTGAAAGAGTTTTACCGTACACAAAGTACTATAACTGAAAATGCATAAATAAAATCTAATCATTGGAATGTAGAAGATATTTCCAAGATACATAGACATAAAGTAAAAAATTCAACTAAAAATATCTAGACTAAAACACAACATCTACTCATCATCAGAAGAACCCTCAGCAATAGGATCATCAGCAGTAGGAGAGCACCACCAAGATCAGAAGGACCAGTGCCACTAGGTGGTCTGACGCCAGGAGAAGAGTGGTACCAATCCCAAGTACCGCCAGGGTTGAAGTAAGGAAAAACAACCTCGTCATCAACTCTGAAGCCAGAGTAAGAGGGATATCTGGGAATAAAAGCACCGGGATGATGAGTGTGAAAGAATCGAAAATCAGCAAATGAGTTTGAGCGTGCTTGAATGCGCATAGTATCGCGGAACTCATATCCCTCGATCGTATCACACAACTTGGTTCTCAAAGCATTTAGTTGATCTAGAGTAGCTCGATGATAATTATCCATCTTTTAATGTAGGCCCTCGATGGTCATAGGATAAGCCTGAGCAGGTGGAGGAGATACTGGAGCAGTAGTGGATGTGGGAGCAACAGGAGTAGTAGCAGAAGAACGACGACGATATGCCATGAGTGGTTTGGGATCATAAGTAAGAGTACACTAAGACATATCAATACCAAAATGCTAAAAGATGAGGGGTAGGTACATCACGTAAAGAAGCTATCTCCTATTTTTTTGATATCGTACCATCGCCTCAATGATAGTCCTTGGGACAGAAAAAGGTATCCCAAAGTGAATATGGGATAGGGCAGACAACTCTAGGTTGGTGACATCGTCTGTGGAGGTGGACTTAGGCAGGATAGTAGAAAAGATAATGCGATGAAGCTCATAGAAATAGATGTTCATGAATTTGGCTTTAAATTTGCCAGAGGGAACATGGTCAGGGTGAAAAATCTAATTTTTGAAAAAGTCAAGTGTTGTGCCAGCAGGAAACTCATATTCAATAATATCAACCAGTGCCTGACTTTGTTTGGGATCCGAAGTATTTAGGCTAAGTCAATATCATTAAATTTAATATTTTTTCTCTGCGATACGGGACGAAACGATAAAAGCTTCTTCCTTAAAGGAAAAGTTGCAGTAAAATATCATGATTAGATTAAGTACAATAGTAAAAGAGTAAGTCACCAGATCATTCAACTGCAAATGGTCAAAACATCCCTTATACTGTAAAAAGATAGTCCACTGGACAGGGTGACCGAAACAGACATTGCGGGTTACATAGTCGGCGAACCACGCAAGGGATTGTTCAAGAGTTCCAAAAAGGGAACCATTGAACGAACCATCGTTCGTGGGAACGGGCGAGAAGAGAGAGTCCCGATGCAGGTCGGAGGACGTACCCTCGTCGTTCGTTCTCTTCTTTCTCTTGAAAGGATTAGCAAACTTAGGTGCCATTGAATTTCAAGGAATAAAAAAATTCTAAGAAATAATGAATAAAGAGACGGAAGATAAACTAGAGTTATACCTTCAAGAGATGAAGTATGTAGTATAGGAGGATCTGGAGAGCCCGAATCCGAAGTTTGAGCAAGAAATATCAAGAAAATTGGAGGGATAAAATTCAAACAAAAACTATGATTTATGGGGTTCTCGGCTGTTGTTGCTCGGATTGGAGAAGGAAGATGCTTGTATGGTATGATAAATAATAAAGTAGGGCCCGTTCGGGTTCTACTATAATTCGACTCAGCAGAGTTCGGACCGAACGCGGGCCGTAATTGGGCCGAGTTCGCTTAGAACTCATTTTGGTAATTTTGCAATAAAATCCAAAAAAAATCCATTTTAAAATTTATTATTCCATTCAAAATTTTCATTCAAAAAATTATTAATTTTAAATTTCAATAAATATACTTAAAATTATTTTCCGAATTACTTTTCGTATACTGCGATTGTCTCAAATTAGCTGTAGGGGTACCGTCCCAGCTAGCGGAGGTCCAACGGAGGACACTTAAGTTCCGTTTCGCTTTAGCCGTAGCCGTGGTGACAAACAGATCATTTGTAATCTAGTCTCCAAAATAATTTTTGTATATTAGAAGTAATTCAATAAGATATGATTAATTTATATTATTGATATTTAAAATTGCTAATTCTCGACGTAAGTAGTTGAATCTATCTTCTATTAAAGGTTTAGTAAAGATATCAGCCAGTTATTTTTGTGTGTCTACATATTCTAAATTAATGTCTCCATTTTGTTGATGATCTATAAGAAAATGATGTCGAATCTCAATGTGCTTAGTGCGTGAGTGACATACATGATTCTTAGTCAAATTAATAGTGTTAGTATTGTCACAGTAAATGGGAATATGTGAATATTGCAAGTTATAGTCTTCTAGAGTTTACTTCATCCATAAAATTTGTACACAACAACGTCCTACGGTGATATACTCAGCCTCAGTAGTTGATAATGCAACAGAATTTTATTTTTTACTAAACAAAAGACTAAAGCTTTGCTTAGAAAATGACATATACCAATAGTACTTTTTCTATAGCAAAATCAGCATCCGAATAATCGACAAGGTCAAGGGACATGATTTTGGGATACCATAAGCCGACAGAAGGAGTACACTTAAGGTATCGAAAGATACGCTTAACGGTGCACAAATTTGATTCCTTAGGGTTAGCTTGAAATCGTGCACACAAGCAAACACTAAACATGATATCAGGACGACTAGCAGTTAAATAAAGTAAGCTACCAATCATACCTCGATACTTACATATGTCGATCGGTTTGCCTTGTTCATCTATGTCAAGCTTAGTTGAAGTTGCCATTGGAGTACAAAAGGGCTTGGCAGATTCCAGATCGAACTTCTTTAAGAGTTATTTTGTATACTTGGCTTGGTTGATGAACGTCCCATTTTGAGTTTATTTGATTTACAGTCCAAGAAAGAACTTCAGCTCTCTCATCGTGCTCATCTCAAACTCACTCTGCATACACTCAGAAAATTCTCGACAAAGAGATTCATTAGTTGAACCAAAAATAATATCATCAACATAGATTTGAACTAGCAGAAGATTATTATTCAAAGATTTTATAAACAGTGTTGTATCAACCTTTCCATTTGAAAAACCTTTTTCAAGTAAAAAAGATCTTAGGCGGTCATACCAAGCGCGAGGGGCTTGTTTAAGTCCATATAAGACTTTTTTCAACTTGAAAACATGATTATTGTTTTTGAAATCCGTGAATCCAGGTGGTTGAGCTACAAAAACTTTTTCTTTTATGAAACCATTTTAGAAGGCACTTTTGACATCCATTTGAAATTATTTGAAATTATGAAAACATGCAAATGCACATAACATGCGAATGGATTCTAAACGCGTAACTGGGACATAAGTTTTATCGTAGTCGATACCTTCCTCTTGGTTGTATCCTTGAGCTACGAGTCTAGCCTTGTTACGTGTAACTAAACCATTCTCATTTAATTTATTTCGGAATACCCAATGGATGCCAATGACCGGATGATCATTAGGCTTGGGAACAAGTTCCCAAATTTGATTCCGTTCGAATTGGTTTAATTCCTCTTGCATAGCCTCTATCCAGTAATTATCACTACACGCTTCTTCAATATTTTTAGGCTCAAGCTATGAAACAAAAGCTATACTAGATACAATATCTCTATTTGAGGAATAAGTACTCACACCTTTTGTGATCTCACCTATTACCAAGTCCTTGGGGTGATCGGATATAAATTTTATCCTCTTTGGCAGATTCTCCAAGTAGCTGGTACTAGGTTCCGTTTCAGTTGGTGCTTTGCTTGATGTACCGATATCTTCATCATCACTATCATTGTTCATTTTATTGTTCATATCATTGAAGGTGACGTTGATTGATTATTCGATCGTTATTGACTTCTTGTTGAAAACTCGGTATCCTTTGCTCTTGGCCACATAACCTAAAAAATACCTTCATCGGCCTTTTCGTCAAATTTGCTTAAGTTATCTTTGGTATTAAGAATGAAATATTTGCATCCAAAGATCTTAAAGTAGGAAACAGAGGAAGTTCTATCAAACCATAATTCATAGGAAGTTTTCTTCGATTTAGGTCGAATCAAAACTCTATTCAAAACATAGCACGCTATATTGACAGCTTCTACCCAGAAATACTTAAGTAGGCTATATTGGTTTAACATTACTCTAGTCATTTTGCTATGAGTTATGTTCTTACGTTCTATAACGTTATTCTATTGCGGAGTTCTAGGACAAGAGAATTCGTGCAAATAACCGTGTGTGTTACAAAATTGCTCAAAGTCAACATTTTTAAATTCGCCGCCATGATCACTTCTAATGTGGGTGATCATGAATCATTTCTTATTTTGTACCTTTTTATAAAATGTGACGAGATATGAGAGTGCGTCATTCTTGTGAGCAAGAAATTATACCCAAGTATATCTAGAGTAATCATCTACAATTACAAATGCATACAACTTACCATTTAGACTAGCAACTCTGCTGGGTCCAAACAGATCCATATGTAAGAATTCTAGAGGTCGAGTGGTACTTACAGCATTGATCGACTTAAATGTTGATTTTGTAGCTTTGTTCTTTTCACAATCGCTACATACCATATTTTTCTTGAAGGCGATCTCCGGTAAGCCTCGTACTAATTTCTTTGTGGATAATCTCGATATTGTGTCCATGTTTGCATGTCCTAGCCTCATGTGTCTTAGTTGATTCTCGTCATTTTTGGAGTATAGGCATCTACCTGTAGTGTTAGTATCTTCCAAAAGATAGAAAACATAGATATTATCTTCCCTATCTCCTTCAAAAGTAGTACTGCCAGTTGAGCTATCAACTATAGTAAATTTGTCTTTAACAAAGTTAATACCATAACCATGGTCAGCTAAATGACTTATGCTGAGTAGGTTATGCTTTAACTCGGTTACTAGACAAACATCTTTAATCACCGGATACGGAGCCTTACCAATGTTATCGATACCTATTATATAATATTTCAGATTGTTACCGAAGGAGACATGTCCTTCTTTCTTCTTCGACAGTATTGCAAACAAAGATGCATTGTCGGTCATATGTCGTGTGCAATCGCTGTCGAGGATCCATTTGCTTCTAGAGTGGGTAGGATGCTCCAACTACAAAATAATTTGCAGATGAAACTTTTGGTACCAATTTCTTATTGGGTCCTGAAAAGTTAGCTTTAGGTATCCATGCACAAATATTCAAAACAACTAATTTTTTAACTCTACATGCAGGAGCAATGTGATCAATAGTGCCACAATAATGACATCTAGCATGCTTAGTGTTAGGTGTAGTATTTTGTGCTTGTTTGGCAGGTCTAGGGGTTTTTGTAGGATACTTGTAGAAGAAGACATGTCTTTGAGGATTTGTCCTCTTGGGCATAGGTTTGATAGTCTTTGGTTGAATATTGTTCCTTTTGGGTAAGAGACACGTGTTAGGAGAGGAAGCAGTCGTCATCGGCTATTTTCCTAACCTAATTTTCAACTTTTTGGAAGTGTCAAACAATCTATTATTATCTGCTGTTAGGACATCATTCCTAATCAGCGCATTGATACTCTTCTTTTTCTCAATTTCAAAATATTCTTGCAGCTGAGCTATGATTTTGTCTTTTTCTTCAAGTGTGTGTGATGCTTCGTGTAATTGTAACTTGATAGAAGCTAACTCATTAGTCTCACTACAAGGTTCAGATTCTCTAATATCTGCTAGAAGTAGGACTAGCCTTTCTATCTCAAGTTTGTGTTCCTTGAGTACTGGCTTAGAGGCCTTGTATTTACCAAGCAACTTTCTATGATCTTCTAAGAGGTCACTAAAGGCATCACCTAGCTCATCGAATGTGAAATTATCATAGAGAGGATTAGTGGTTACCTGATCAAATGCTATTTGGCACACATTAGCAGAGTTGTGAGGATTCTTTTCTTCTTCAGAATCGCTTGCTTCGCTTTCACACCATATGCTTGTCTTAGCATTTTCTTCTACTTCCATATCTCTAGCTTCTTCTTCATGCATGTTCTCATCAGTAGCTTCAAGAAGTTTTCAGATCTCATATGAGGTTGCAAAGAAGAAATACGATTAAGTTCATTATTGTCTAAAGCAAAGTAAAGAGCATTCATTGATTTTGCATCAAGACTAGCTAATCTCTTTTCTTCTTCCATGTAGTCATAATAAGGTTTGTTAACAATATTGGAAGTAAGATGAGAAATGATAGTAGGTTTTCTGTAACCTTTAATAACATTAGTCCATACGTCAAAACCAAGTGATTTTAAGTAAAAGCCTATACATGTCTTCCAATAAGTGTAATTGTTTCTATCAAAACGTGGGGGTCTATCTATGGATTGTCCTTCTTTTATAAAGTTAGCCATATGATATAAGTGACACTAAAAGTATATATAGGCAATAATGAAGTAAATAGCAGTTACTAAATAATAGTGAAAATATACCTAAGCAGGATGATGATAGGTATATAATCAAATTGATAAATATTATAAACCTGTATATTGAGCAACCTGCTTTGATACCAATTGTAAGATCAAAATATAATAGAATATACTCTAGAGGGGGGTGAATAGAGTATGCAGCGAAATTTAGCAATTAAAAATTTTCTAGCAAGTTATACAAGTGTCATGACTGCTATATATGTGTCACAGGTATAAGTAAGTGTCACAGCTATAATAACAGTGTAGCAATTGTGTTGCAGGTATGTCACAATTATCACAGTATAATCCAAAGTAAAGTAAAGTAAAGAGTGAGAAGACAAACGCAAACACAGCGTTGTATCCCTCAATGTGAGGACTAATCCAGGTGGGAGGACTCTAGCTCCCAGTTGGAATCCACTATACGAATGGAATACAAGCTTTGATCCGAAGTCTTGCCAACTTCTTACAGACACGAGCTTTGATCCGAAAAACTCAAAGACTTCAATTGTGAAGTAGAGAACTTCTGAACAAGCTTCTGATTACAACTCTCTGAACTTCTAGACCGTACCGTATTGGCAACTGAGACTAGAGAATTGTAACTGGCTTGGGATGTGAAAATAAAATATTTTTAGAACTCGTATACCATAAGAGAAGAGAAGATTGAAAGTGAATTGATTGATGTTTTGGAATGTGAAATATCTTCTCTATTTATAGGATTTCTCAAAGGAGAGTTCGGACAGAACTCGACCATAGTTCGTCTGCAAAATATCAAAAAATAGTCGTTGTATCCGAAACTGCAGGGAGACCAAGTTTCTGAACAATCACTAAGGACAAACTCGTTTCGAGTTCTGTTCCCTTAGTTCAGGGCCAGAACAGAAACTGGACTGAGTTTTGGGTCCAACTTAGTTATTTCAAGATAGGCTATTTTGAAAATAATTTAGGGTAGCATAATTGCCAGTACGATGCGGTGTACAGTATATTCCTAGACTCAGTGAAATAAAAAATTACATTGCATACAGGAAATAAACACAGACACGACCACAGGAAGCAGCTCTGAACAGTTGATGTTGCAGTCGTCGCAGTACGTCTGAAAAGCGTCGCAGTAGCTTATATCGAGTCCAGATTAGATCGATTATCAAAATCGGTTCGACCATGTCCAATGGGCCAACACCCAGGAGGCTCGAACCCGCAACCTCCTGGCAACTCACCACTTAATTTTCTCAAAAAAAAAAAATTTAAATAGCGTCAAGAAAACTCAAACCCACAACCTCCTAAATAATATCCATCGATCTTAACCACTAGACTAGATGTCATTTGCTATATATATATATATATATATATATATATAGTTGACAGTCCAATTTAGATCATTTTTTTGTTAAAAATTAAATAATTTAAGGATCTAATTCAAACCATCAAACCACCTAAATGATAAAGAGGTGGAGACTTAAGACCCATACTCTATGCAGTCGAATAGAAGTTGGATTTTTTCGGAAACATAAGTGGAGAATTAACCGAAGTTCCTACCCGGATTAGATGGGACTCTAGTGAGAGCCGGGTGGAGGTTGAGCTCGTAAGAGTTGTAATAAAGTCTGTGTTGTGGTAAACAACAAATACTCTTATCTACTTGTTAATGCGGTGCACGTGCGAGGAGCAGATTGAGTGTGAGAGAATAAAGTCTATCCCGTGGTCAAAGTCAGGAGGGAACTTAGTTCCTAATTCGATAAAAAAATTTACCAAAATTTTTTTTTTTTATTGTTATTCTAATTTTTTAAATAATAATATCTTCTATTATGTAGCAGCTGACATGACTGATAACATAACAAAATTTAAAATTAAAATTAAAATTAAAATTAATATTAATATTAACATTAATAATAAAATAAAAATAAAAATTAATATTAACATGAAAATTAAATTTTAATTAATATTAATGTTAAAATTTTTGGATAATTATTTTTTTTTAAGTTAAAAACTGTCATATTGATTGTCATGTCAGATGTCAAATATTATATTATTCAAAAAAATTGAAAGATAAAAAGCAAAATTGAATCCATAAAGCCCCCCGGCACAACAAGAAAGAACAAATGTAAAAAAAGATTTATCATACAATTGCCATCATCTTCCATGGAGCTGTAAAGAGTACCAAAGAAGAATCTCTAGGCACTATGTTGGATAAAGAGAATCTCTTCCTATGATTAAACTATAATTTTCTAAAATTGTATAGAAGGTTGAATAAATAAGGCAAACTTTCCTTTAGCTAAGCAAATCCCAGTAGATACTACACTGTGCTATAATGGAATCCTATGCAAACCATAAGTCCTACTACACTGTGCTATAATGGAATCCTATGCAAACCATAAGTCCTACTAGGGACGAGCATTATTCGGTTTTGGACCAAAAATTAGATCCAACCGAATCGTTCAGTTCGATTTAAAAAAAAAATTCAATACGGTTTCAGTTTGAAAAATATTGGAAAACAAAAATTATTCTGTTTCGATTTTGTGTTTTGGTTTCGATCGAAAACCAAAAATCGAATAACACTTATAAAATTATGTAAATACCCTCAATTCTATACATATTTTGTGAATAAAAATATGTATATTTTGAAAAAAAAAAAATTATGTATGTGTTTTTGAGTCAAGCTTTGATAATTTAACAGCTGGTCAACATTTTGGTACAACTTTGAAATACAACAAATTTGTGTATAGAAATTACAACTTCAAATAAAATTTAACCACGATCTCAGTTTTTTGTCCGGCCAATTGAATAATAGAAATAGTCTAACCGAACAAACCGAATTGATTATTCATTTCGGCTCGGTTATGGTTTTGACTAATTTCGATTCGGTTTCGATTTTGAATTTTGAGAATTTTGGTTTATCCGATTTTGACTATTTCGATTCGGTTGAAATCGAATATCATGGAAAACTCTATATACTAATCTAAGATATTTCGAGCTTGAAGTTAACCCTTATTCTGACCCTTACCGGTTTCGGGAGACCCACGATCTTTTGGGCCGGTCCAAATAAAATAAAATTTTCTTATACAATAATATTTTTTATTACATTTTACGGTTAAACTTATAAATATGATAAAACAAAATATAAATAATATTGTTTTCTAGGATTTTGATTCAAACCCAACCCATCTTTTTTGGGCCGGCCCTAACCCACTGTCATAGTTAGGACCAGCCTATTTATTTGTAGTTAAAATAATCTTAAAAAGTACAATTGTGAGGGAAAAAAAGTTATAAAAATGTTATTTATCACCGGTAGAAGAAATTTTTTTTTTGCTATTTATTACCAAAAAAATTGTATGATGTCATTTTCCATTATGTGACATCTAACATAACAGCTGATATGACAAATTTAATATTAAAATTATCATTAACATTATTATTAACATTAAAATTAAAATTAAAACTAAAACTAAAATAAAATTAAAACTAAAATTTACATTAATATTAAATTTTAAATTAATATTAACATTAAATAATTGTATGATTAATGTTTTTTTGGGTTAAACTTTCTCATTGCAGATGCCCACATAATGGAAGATAATGGAATATCGATGACATCTCCCAAATTTCTTGGACGACAAATAGCAGGATTAAAAAAGTTGCACGAATCAAGCTGCAAATTTTCAACTAAAGCAGGACATGTCCAGGGACATGTCTGATAAGACTTCGGACTTGGACAACTCCTTAATGCTACCATTTGGTTTTCTTAGAACTAGTTCAACCCAAACTCAACTTAAACCTATTTCATTTTAATAGAGGTGAAGGGCAACCAAAATTAGTTCCGTTTAAGACAATCGAGTCCTCTGGCCCGGCCCGGCCCTGAAAGAGTTGCACATATCAGGATGCAAATTTTCAACAAGAACAATCGTCGTCGCCGCCGCCGTGATGCCTCCAGATTCCGTCCAAGATTGCGATAGCACACAAAACTTGTGCCATGTCGGACACGTCTCCAACACAGTTAGGACACCTCAACTATGTCTGTGTCCGTGCCGATCGTAATGTATCATGTGAACAAACGGTCAAACGAAGCTTATTGTAAATGAGCCCACGGTTTCCTTGGGGCCTATGTTCAGGTGTTCTAAGTGCATATGATTAATTCGTGAACAAATTAAGGAAGCTGAATCAAAGAAAAGCCCAACCACTAATCCCATGCATGCAAGTGCAACACTCCAAAAACCAACAGCCATGGGAAGTAGATTCATGGCTACCAACCTTGAGAATTGAGCCTCATTCGTCACTGAAATGCCGATTAGGATCATCAGTACGATGAAGCTCCCGATAACTAAGAGCATCCACAGTGAAGATATTTCAAACACATATTCTAAATTATTAAAAATTATATAAGTTATAATTTTAGAGTGTCCTTATAATATTGGCACACAATAATTCACTCCAAATAAGCAATCTAAATTAATCTCATCTTTTCTCTCTCTCTCTCTCTCTCTCTCTTTCCTCTTTATTTTCCTACCATATTTAGTAAAAAAAAAAAAAACTCTTTTTATTATTTTTTTTTTTTCTATTTCTTTACTTTTGGTGGACCCGTCAATAAATATAGAGGAGCTAGAACACGTTCCAAATCTGGAGTGTTTCGTAGCTTTCTAGTAATTTTTAAATATGCACAAGTGTCCACTGCAGCCTTCGTGCTATAAAATTTGACTAAAGTTAAAATGTAGCACTTGAAACATTTTCCACTGTGAATGTTCTAAGGACGACATTCTCTTCTTCTTCTTCTTATTATTATTATTATTATTCTTATTATTATTATTATTATTATTATTATTACGAGGAAGTAACTAAAGCGTGGTTTGTGGAACTTAAATAACTTCCTAAAAAATTAAGAATCCATACGGATGATGATATAGTAAAGACTAATCTGGTATGAAAAGAATGTATATGTCCAATCAAATAGCATGACAACTAAAAGGTTTAACTTCAAAAACTTGTGAACCCTCATAAAAAGTTTATGACAGGTTATCAGAAGAGTTACAAATACTGGTCAATACATAATCTCTACTATATAATGTCAAAACTAGACTTCACCGTAAAAAAATTTCGTTCCAAAAATACCCTTCAACATATTTAGTAATTAAAAAGAATACCTACAATAAATTCCACTGACAACCATTTAAGAGATGCAATAATGACAACCATTTACGGAAATCAAAGGGTTCATGCTACTTGCTAAGTCTTTTAAATTGTTACCAAAGAATTCGAAGGGTTGAACCATTAACCTATATAATTAAAAGTAGTAGAAATAAACTAACTTATCAACATCATTCACTCCAATATACGTGCAAAGCACGTGCATATATACTAGTATAGTGATAAAATGATAGTATTATAAAGACTCAGATAGATTAAAAAAAAACATGTTGGCACCAGAAAGCAAATAAGAAATTCAACCTTTTCAAATAAAAATTCACTTCAATGGAGAGATATTGGAGAAAACTAAATTAGCTGTAGGTTCCTCGAAATTTAAGCCCCGAAACATCCGAAGAGCTTCTTCGGAGGCATCTCTTCTCCGTGCTTGGCCTCTGTCATGGCTCTTTTCTCCGTTGTTTCCTTCTAAAGCATTGTTATCCATTCAAATTTAAACTCTATTCCACCACTCATTCCCTCATGACAAGTCTTCTCTCATCCCAAGAAATAGGGGAGGTAGCCGGCCCTAATCCCCATGCTCCCTACTCCCTCTCTCCTTCATTAACTCTCTCTCTCTCCAAAAAATTTCAGCCACCACCACCTCCCCTCATCCAAACCGAAACCATCACCTCCACCACCTCCTTCTTCCTCTTCTCCTCCCCTAGCAGCCGACCACCACCACCACAGTCCCCTCACCATCCCCACGACCTCCTCCCTAGCCACCGGACCACCCACGATCTCCTCCTCTGACCATCGACCTCCACCGCCATCAACCCCGTCCTTCTCCTCCTCCACCCGAGCCTCACGACAGCCAACCATCACCTCACGACCACCACCACCTTCATCTCCATCAACACCATCATCATCACCACCACCTCCTCCTCTTCCCTCATCCGGATCACCTCACCACTGCCACCACCGAGCTTTCCGACCTTCTCCTCCTCCTCCAACCCATCAACCTCCACCACCATCACCTCACCACCACCACCACCACTACCACCACCACCTCCCTCACGAGCTGCTGCCATTGCTTCTACAAGTCGCTGCCGCTGCTGCAGCAAGCTGCTGCTGCTGTGCAGCCTTGCACCGCCAGAGCACCCCCCACCCGCCGGAGTCAGGCCGTCCACGGGCCGCAGGCCGAGCACCCCCCTTCCTTTTTCAGAACTAACCCTAGGTATATTCACCGCCTCCTTCTTCATTTTTTTGGTTGCATGAACCCATGAATGTACTATAAACCCTATTATCCCCATATTTCATATATATATATATATATATATATATATATATATATATATAAGTTGAAATGGTATTTAATGATATTAAATATTGTATGAGCTAGGTTGTTTAGTATGACACTTGTATTTGTGTAGTACTTAGGTTCTTAGACTAGTTTATCATATATACACATTAACCTAATAGTTAGGACACGTGATTAGTGTTACACGATATTTGGAATTATAAAAACACGTATTAATAGCATAGTAGCTAGCTGACTTGTTGTGTAAAATATTTGAGGACACTTTTCATACTTGTGCATGGAGACCTAGATGATTAACACTATTAAACTTGTGTTGGAGAACAACTTAGCACCTACATGAACCTTAGTTGACCTTGGTTGTAATATTTGAGAAATGTACATTTAGAGGGACATGACACTTGTGCATTTTTAGACACTTGCACACTCGACCCTTCTAGTTGACCGATTATAACCCCTACTTGCGTTAGCTTCTAAGTGAAGTGTAGTTGTACTTTTGGTACGTATACCAGTATGATGACTGATTGTTATTATATTATATTATATATATATGATCATTGGATCGTTCGGACGAGGATTCGGGAGCAGGACTTTGGCATTCACAGCTTGAGGATTCAGGAAAGTATACCTTGCCTTGTTTAATGTTTAATTCAAGTTATTAAATATTGCATGAGATATTGTTGCAAATATTATATATAACTGTGCGCGTCCGAGAATGACTCGGGTACAGTCGACGATTTGCGTCGATGAGTAGTGTATTGACTTAGTCTCTAGCAGACTCACCTACTGTTGTGGAGATATTCTGATATCTTTCAAAACCCTGACACTTCTTACACTCATCACGATGACAAACTCATATTGGGATACGATTTGACGTACCCAACTAGCTATCGGTGTGTGCGACATGCATCTCGGTTTAGTGCGTAGTCAGGTTAGTCTAGTTATTTGAGACCTGGCATATAGTTACAAAGTGTGCACGTCGTGTATTCGACTTATATATTTTTATTGGGCGGGGAGGACAGCGGGTAGGCGTATAGGACACACATATTAGTACCCGTAGTATCCATCGGAGCTACAGGGAATGATGACCTCTTTATTCAGATTTTACGTTCTACGGAACGATATGGACGTTATACTATGTAGATTCCACATTCTACGGAGCGATATGGACGTTATACTATGCAGATTCCACGTTCTACAGAACGATATGGACGTTACATACTTATGCCTTCACCTAACCATACGTACCAAGGTTGTCCTCATATTGCATTCACTTAGATGATTAGTACACCCCCTTTACTTATTCAGTATTTATATTCGGCATATATTTTTGTATCTTGTTACGTCCCTTTGAGGATCTGGCTCCCTTCCAGATTTGGACGAGACGTACTATCCGACCGTGTACGGGCCCTGATAGGAGACGAGGTACATGACTGAGGAGGAGCTTGATGTGTTACCTTCGGAGTTTCCCTGATCACTGGTAGGTATTCTGCCTAGGGCTGGAGCATCTTTATCTAGTTAGTCGATATTCTAGTCAAGTATTCTTATCTGTCCTTCCGTACTCTTATTTCAGTATTGTAGTGGGTTTATTCCTATCGAACTTATTTGGGTTGTATTATGACATTCAGACTCCGCACTTATTTGCAGTATTTATTTCAGCACTTCTTATTTATATTCTGTGGATGAGATTAGATATTTACCTGATGTATGATAGTATTTGGACTTGATAGTATTTTAGGACAACGTAGTACGCTTCGTCTGGTCAATTAAATTAGAAAATCCTTCGGAGTCGTATTAGCTGACCATTGCCACGTGGCCTGGTTCCGTGTATTTTGGGACTGGAGCATGACATGGTTTTAGTGGTGGCCCATGTAGGTCTATGTTTATCGCTTGTGGTATGGTATCATGCCCAGCGAGCCTGCAATATGATAGAAATTATTAGATCTCATCCACCTTGACTACCATCTTTGAACCTCTTTCGTATTTAATTATTTGAATATCTGCATCTTGTTTGTTCATTTTTATACTCTTTTAATGTAGTTCTATCTCTTGCAGAGAGACGAACTTGTGTAGCGGACGTGAGGCATACGGTGCCATTGTTCCATCCGCCACCGCACAGAGGGAGGATACATCCCTGGGACCACAGGAAGATCAGCCACCACCACAGGTCCCGGTGATACCACAGGCCCCGTTGATACACTGGCGCCAGACTTCTCAGGCCGATCCGACGGAGCAGCACGAGGGCCAGACTTTACAGACTGTCCCGACACAATACTCGAGGGTCATACTTCGAGGTCCATGTCGATGCCGCAGCCCGAGAGGCCGATGTCTCAGGAGACACTTACAGCGCAGCCGGAGGTTCCATTGCCACCACCTCCACCCTTTCCACCTCAGATGTCCATATTCAGAGGGACAGCCGCAGATATCCAGTTTTTTCAGGCCATGATGCAGGCGAAGTGGCATCAGGCCGAGACTATGAGACAGAGCTTGATGGCAGTTCTGGAGAGGCCACCTACCCCAGCACCCGCACCTATTCAGCCAGCTGGTATTATTCGAGGGTTTCGTCAGATGGGCCCAGATACATTTTCGGGCAGCAAGACAGCAGAGGAGATCTCTGATTGGGTCTCCAACACGGAGATGCTGCTGGATGCTTCTCAGCTGCCTCCGGACCTTTGGATGACCGCAGTGAGGGGCCCAATTGAAAGTCAATGCCCATCACTGGTGGGAATTTATGGAGCGCAGCATCGACAAAAAGCAGACGTGGGAGCAGTTTCTAGAATACTTCAATGCGAAGTACTTCCCGGCTACGGTCATGAATGCACTATACTCTCAGTTCCTGCACCTGGAGCAAGGAAACATGACTGTAGATACGTATGACGCGGAGTTCGGTCAACTTAGTAGATTTGGTGCCGCCCTGATACCAAATGATCTAGAGAAGACCAGGAAATTCTATCATGGTCTGACTTACGATCTACAGAGGTACACTACCACCCAGGCGAGGATCTCTTATGAGGAGGTTCTGACAGAGGCCAGGATCCAAGAGGCTATTGGCAGAGGATCGAGGCATCCCAGCATGGCTGTACAAGCCAGAGCACAGCCTGGAACGGGAGGACCGATCCGTCATCCCGGAGTGCAGCCACAGACGAGGAGCATACCATATCAACAGAGGGAACTTCCGTCTTGCCACTACTGTGGCAAGAGAGGGCATATTCAGAAACATTATCGAAAGATGCTGGGGACATGTATGATTTGTGGAGCGAACCAGCACCAGGCCCGAGACTACCCACAACGCAGGGATGCAGCACCGCAGACAAGACAGAGGCCAGCGCACTAGCCCAGAGGACACCACCCCAGACAGGATATTAACGTCCACCTACACACGGTAGATTTCAGAGGGTACCACCCCTAGAACCATAGGAGGCACAGTTCGATCGGGCCAGACAGTAGGCCGGAGGGCAGAGGCGCGGGCAGGCCTTTGCACTAGCAATGACAGAGGAGGAACCAAAAGGGGAAGCTATCACAGGTACCATTTTAGTTGTATCAGTACCTGCGACTGCATTGTTTGATTCTGTTGCTACGCTATCTTTCATATCTAGCAGTTTCGTAGCTATGCATAGAGTAGCTACCTTTTCCTTACATAAGAGTTGGAAGATTCTTACCGGAGGAAGTATCGTACTAGTTACCAGTACTATTAGAACATGCTCGGTAGTCGTGTATGGTCGGGAGATGAGAGCTCGATTTTTGGTATTCCCGATGCCAAACTTCGACATTGTGCTAGGTATGGACTGGTTGAGCCAGTACAGTGCCATACTGGATTACCGGAGGGGTAGCATCATTTTTATACCGCCAGATCACCCGGAGTTCGAGTACATGCGGGGGACTATCAAACAAGGAGTAGGCCAGACAACTAGATTTTACATGGATATGGAGACGGTACCCCCACCGATAGTTACAGAGTTCGATGATGTTTTTCCGGAGGAGTTGCCAGGCCTACCACCAGATAGAGAGGTGGAGTTCACTATTAAGTTGGTACCTGGAGCAACGCTGGTATCTTCAAATATGTACCGATTGGCGAAGAGGGAAATGGATGAGCTGAAGCTACAGTTAGAGGAGTTGCAGAGCAAGGGATTTGTCCATCCTAGTGCATCACCCTGGGGAGCATCAGTATTGTTTGTACCAAAGAAGGATGGGATATTCCGTATGTTCATTGATTACATAGCCCTTAATGCTTTGACTATCAAGAACAAGTACCCCCTGCCTTGGATTTATGATTTGTTCGACCAGCTGACAGGAGCAGTGGTGTTCACGAAGATCGACTTTAGATCGGGGTATCATCAGGTGAAGGTGCGGAGAGAAGATATTCCAAAGACGACATTCAGGACTCGCTATGGCCACTACGAGTTCTTGGTGATGCCTTTTGGACTGACAAATGCGCCTGTAGTATTTATGAACCTGATGAACAGAGTCTTCCACCAGTATTTGGACCAGTTCGTGGTAGTCTTCATTGACGACATATTGATATATTCAAAAAGCCACGAGGAGCACGGGGAGCACTTGAGGATAGTGTTAGAAACGATGAGGCGTAAGAGGATCTATGCCAAGTTGAGCAAGTATGAGTTCCTCCTAGATCGTGTCTCTTTCCTCGGACACGTTATCTCAGAAGAGGGTATTTCAGTAGATCCAGCGAAGATTTCGTCAGTAGAGATATGGCCGACCCCTACCAATGTCTCGGAGGTGAGGAGTTTCCAAGGACTTGCCGGATATTACCGGAGGTTCGTAGAGAACTTCGCAAGGATCGCAGAGCCGATGACCCGCTTGACCCGCAAGGAGAAGGAGTTTATTTGGACAGAGGAGTGTCAGACAGCGTTCGATGAATTGAAGAAGCGTCTGACTACGGCACCTATTTTGACTATACCTTCTGGACCCAGAGGATTTGTGATCTACAGTGATGCGTCTGGGAAAGGATTATGATGTGTCTTGATGCAGCATGGGAAATTTGTAGCATATGACTCTAGGCAACTGAGGACCCATGAGAAGAACTATCCCACTCATGACTTAGAGCTTGCCGCAATAATCTTTTCCTTGAAGCTTTGGAGGCACTACCTATATGGAGAGCGGGTGGAGATATTCACAGATCACAATAGCCTAAAGTACGTATTTACTCAGAAGGACCTGAACCAGAGACAAAGACGTTGGCTCGAGGTGATGACAGACTTTGAGATTGAGCTACAGTAACATCTGGAAAAGGCCAACGTGGTAGCTGACGCATTGAGCAGGAGGTCCAAGGCATTTTTTTTGACTACCCAGCAACACCTATTGAGAGATCTAGAGAAGTTGGGTATAGAGGTCATTACGCCCGGAGCAGATGGCCAGTTGTCGAGTTTTCAGGTGCAATCGACATTGGTTGAGAGGATCAAGACTGCCTTGCTAATATATGCCAGATTCCAGAGACTTCGACAGAGGACAGAGGCCGGGATGCAGACATGATTGCACATACATTGTAACGACCCGTTCCGCTCAAATGGACTGCCGATTCAAACAGCAAAAGTGCAATGTCCCGACCTGCTTAGCTTCGGCGAGAATACTCGTTTGAGGCAAAAGGATTTCCCGACTTGTCCCTTCAGGAGTTTCGGCTTAGGCTTTCAGAGGCTCGCTCGGAGTATCCCTCGACCGAGGCGAATCATCGCTAAGGTGGGTGGCTATGATGAACTTGTCTTTTCAAGCCAGCACACTTAAAATATAGACGTATCATGCTAGTTGCTAGGTGAATCATCCCCTGCATGCTAATAAAATACAACACACCTAGCTAAGGAAATAATTTCAACTTTTATTGCTTGTGTTGGAACATGGAAATGAAACTTTGCTTGTAATCAGACTCTTGCATGCTACCCTTGTCTTGTGCAACTAGACCCCGCTATGTCTCGAGTAGAATGATATACATATACTCTATAGTGCACTGTTTAGTTGCTATACTGCACGACCCTAGATATGTCGCTCGGAAAGTCTCTTTACGGTTTCACTCCTCGGCTTACCTTCGGTCTCGAGCCAACATGAATGCTTAAGTTTTTTTATGAATGCAATACTTGCCTGCTATATGTTAACTTATAAAGTTGCCTCGAATCAATGCTTGTCATATAATTTATGCCACAATCAAGTAAACAATGCCTTGTATTGCATTCATCTAAGTTCCTCGAAAGACTATCTAATAGTCATTCCGTGCAAGTATGCACCTGAAAGTATCCGGGACCGTTAGGTCGCCAAGGCAGTTCCCGAACCAGGGAATTTGCACCATAAATCAATGAATCCAAGAATCACAGCTCCGATATACAAATGTGAACAATCGTGCCTCAAACTTTTACCTGATGTATATCCTGTCTTGAACTTGATCCTGTACCTGACCAGAGGCCCAAAGATTAGAGACTTCCTATCGCGGACAACTTGTTAACAAGTGGGTCTTCGGATCCTAGTTCCACGGACGGTCTCCGGGGCACCGGGACCGATCTGATCTGGAATGGAACTCCCTGTTTAGTCATTATGTATATTGGACGGGATGGTTTGCAACACCTCCTGTACTCTCGTTGCATTCCATACTCGTCATGACTAAAATTGGTCCTTTATGGCTATATCAGCGATCCTGTTCATATAGATAATTCATCCTCGCTTAGCGGCTATCCGCGTGTGAGTCATTGAATCGCATTAAGATTAACTGAACACTTGAACGATCTTGAGTATAACACTGTATATATGGAACACTAGAACATCCTCTACAACACTTCTGGATAACCTGTATACTCGTGCACCCGAAACATAGTCTCACTCACAATACTTGTGTTTGCTTATGCTAGTGTCCCTGTATTACATTATATAAATGCTTGTGCTTGAATTAACTTGGTTTGCCTTGGACATGGAAGGACAAATGGTAAGTTGGTAAGTCTCACCGTGTTTCCTCTTATGTCAAACGGCGCACTGCCACACGAGTTAGGCTTTTTATATATGCCATGAAACTAATCCTAAGGTAAAACTAGAAAGATAACCTAATAGTTGGTGCACAGAACCTATTGAATGTGTTTAGATTTATCGAGTGGACGAGTAGCCTCCCCACCAGTGCATTCATTTACTGATAACCCACCAGATTGCTTGCAGGGTGCGAAATAACCTCGTTCGGAGTGGATGCCTCCTTCGTACGTGCTAAGGCATGGAGTTTAAATCCGAAGCCTTGGAGCGTTGCATCCGGAACTGAAGTACATATACAGGACATAATGTTGAAACATCGACTATGTAACATTCCATAAATATAGCCACTTGGCACGCTTTTACTATTTCAAAGAGAGAGGCTTGAGCGACTTGTAATCTCGACCTAACGCCGCCTGTAACACTTTTTAAATATCAATAAAGAGTTTGGTTTACTTATATACTTGTGTTATTCAAGGCTTCTGCTATTGACGACTCAGTGAACTTGTTACCAATCACTTATGCGTTTAAAATTCTGCTGTACTCGGATAATCTGTGCGACTCTATGGCTTAGATCTCCTACCGCCAGCATAAACCACGGCCTTGCACGGGATCGACTTACGCTCGTGTGGCATCACGCCTAAATGGGTCAAGCGATCGTCCCGCGGGAGCGCTGGCGCGGTGATTCTCGCCTAGCGGGGACGACCGATTAGCCTACGGAAGGTCGGGGCATGACAGATTGGTATCAGAGCTTGGCTATACGCCTTTGGACTTTGTTTCGATTTTCTCAGTTTCGAAAGCTCGTTCGTGGATTATGTGCACACTCTCTCTCATTCCCAACGGAATATTCCAACAATAAGTCTAATACCTTCAAAAAGTGCATGTAAAATGATATAATTGCTTGTACGAAATTATGATGCTAAGGCCTTTGTGCCTACCTGTGCTAGACCCTTTGGGAATAGACTCTTGCTAAAATTGTGACTTATGTGCAAACCCGAATGACTATACGTGCTTACCCAGCTGGTTAAAGTACGAAATCGAATATTGCTCGAATGGTTAGCTTTACATACAGCCTTTCGGCTAAGTTGTGTCGAGTATCGTGCGCCAAGACCCTTTGGTGCAAGCTAAGTTGAAATGAGTTTGGGATATCATTCAGAAAAAGATAAGTCAGACTTAGAATGCCAACCGATAGCAACCTTATCAGATTATTACTTAGACGAATATTGAGAATCGTGCTTGGATTTTGGGAAATAGCTCGAACAATATTCTATATCAGAAGATACAAATCGATTGAGGATTAATTGGATGACTCAATTTTGAGTGGTGTATGGATCATTTAGAAATGTCCAAACGGATTCATAGATCTCGTGCGATAGTCGGATTGAACGATTGGAGAATGCCTCGAATAAATGATAAGGCTTATATCGAATTGGGATACATGGAAATAAAAATCGATATCTCGGTTAGGAAAACTCGTTGGAAACTTGGTGGATCGTACGAACGATTTTGGATTGAAACAAATGGATTGAACTTGAATACAATATCGCTCGAATAGAAATTAGCCCGAATAAATATTGTGGTTCGATGAAAGAGATAAGCAATAATGAATTTGGCTTGGAGTTTGGAAGAACGATCTTGAAATCAAGTTCGAAAATATACCTCTCGAATCAGTCCCAACGAGAACGATTATCATGCAGGAGCGCCGACGTGGTGATTTCACGTACGGCGGGGATGATCGAACTTACGAAAACATGTTCGGTGATTATTCCAAACGAAATCAATGAATAGAACGTATCAAAATGGATTAGACTTAGGCTTGAACATTTAAAACTAGGTTTCTTAAGGAATGCTAGAAGTAGACTATAAATTTACCGAACGGTAACATTGAAGTTGGATGATTTTGCTAGACGAATTATAATCACTGCATGAATGGACATGACTCGATGGATATATATATAACTTGGATGGAATAAAGGTGAAAACTGTTAAGGTGTCTCGATCATTTCGAAGATAACCATAACATTCAAATATTCTTGTCTTGTGCGAGCGTAACTCTATGCTCGTGCATGTGTCACGCTTGGATTAGGACAATTATCCAGCCGAAGTATTGGCGTGGTGATCTCACGTCCAACGAGGATGATCAAACTTGTGGAAGACTGAAGCGTGACAACTAATGGATCGTTTTGACTTTTGGTTCGACACGATAAGACGAGTTTGAAAATACAAGTGAATCAAAATATTTCGAGGATAAGTTAGCCTAGAACCTGAAATAAATCACGCTTGATGGTTGTGTGAACGGATACGTGAATCAGGTTGAACGACTTGGAGTTATAAACAAAAAGGTTTAGAATCCAATCTTGGCTTAGAGGTCTAGACTTGGAATGGATATAGATTCTATCAAAGCATGTTTGAGGAGATAGACTATGCAAATTACTAGGCTTGTCCTGCAACTTAGATATATCGTAGATTTTATTGAACAGACTCAAACCCCAGTGCAAACGAACGTGTTATTGAGTTTAGTAAAAATTTGTTTTCGATGTTTAAAAATCTTAGTAAAACGAGTTTGGGTAGAATACCCCATACAAATGAACAATGGTTTGACCCTAGGAATTGGGACGAGCATCGTACGACAAATTTGCATGATGAATTGCGTGCTTGGACTTGTACCTATGACCTTGTGAGCTGACATAGCAATTAGGCAGGCGACCCTGTGCCGAGTGAATGAAACAGTGTGACCGACTCTACCATATAGCTTGAACAAGCTATAGAACTGGGGCAACAAGACTTAGGGTTAGACTGGGAATGATAACGTGTGCTATGTTTGACCCAAACGAGTGAACGCTAGTCGGTTAATCGGATAGATCGTGCTTAACGGTAGTATAATAATTGGTATAATTGGAATGAAAAATGACTTAGAAAATTTGATTGACCCTATCAGAAGTATCCTTGTGATTGTAAAGACGAGAACCCTTGAGATTTTCGCAAGTAGCTTGTCCGATTTCACTATCTATAAGTTTGGTTGAATGCATATGTTTGAGGGACGCCTTGAACGTGTGTACGATCCAAGAACCAATGAGATGTGAAACTCGAGTGCTAAGACTTTGCTATCGCTAAGTTAGTTGGCGTGCATGTATTTGAAGTGCTTTAAATATGTACACGATCCAGACTCGCGATATACTGATCTCGATGCTAGTGCAAGTGAATATCCGCATGGACAAGTATAATGACTTGTATAAGTTTGCCTCAGTCTTAGATTGTTATCCAAGATGGATTATAACATACCTCACGTTAAGTAATATGTCCCGCGCTAAGGCGCAAATGAGATCGACTCAGCATACACGCGACACGGCGTAAGGATCGAGTAGGAGATTGTGTTCGAACTGATCTAGTGGTACCGATTTGCTACGCTTGAGATAGATTCTATAGTGCGATAGAATGGGCTGCGCTCAGCTAGTCTCGAGGACGAGACTTTTTTTGAGTGGTGTATAATGTAACGACCCATTCCGCTCAAATGGACTGCCGATTCAAACGACAAAAGTGCAACGTTCCGACCTGCTTAGCTTCGGCGAGAATACTAGTTTGAGGCAAAAGGATATCCCGACTTGTCCCTTCAGGAGTTCCGACTTAGGCTTTCAGAGGCTCGCTCAGAGTATCCCTCGACCGAGGCAAATCATCGCTAAGGTGGGTGGCTACGATAAACTTGTCTTTGCTTAGCCAGCACACTTAAAATATGGACGTATCATGCTAGTCGCTAGGTGAATCACCCCCTGTATGCTAATAAGAATATAATGTACCTAGCTAAGAGAATAATCCCAACTTGTATTGCTTGTGTTAGAACATGGAAATAAAAGATTGCTTGTAATCAGACCCTTGCATGCTTTCTTTGCCTTGTGCAACTAGACCCCGCTATGCCTCGAGTAGAACGATATACATATACTCTGTAGTACACTGTTCACTTGCTATATTGCACGACCCTAGATATATCGCTCGGAAAGTCCCTTTACGGTTTTACTCCTCGGCTTACCTTCAGGCCTGAGCCAACGTGAATGCTTAAGTTTTCTTATGAATGCAATGCTTGCCTGCTATATATTAACTTATAATGTTGTCTCGATTCAATGCTTGTCACATAATTTATGCCACAATCAAGTAAACAATGCCTTGTATTGCATTCATCTAAGTTCCTCGGAAGGCTATCTAATAGTCGTTCCGTGCAAGTATGCACCTGAAAGTATCCGGGATCGTTAGGTCGCCAAGGCAGTTCCCGAACTAGAGAATTTGCACCATGAGTCAATGAATCCAAGAATCATAGCTCGTGGAATAAGACTTGTCCTATACTGAATTGACTGGCTTGGAAATCGATATACAATTATGAATAATCATACCTCGAACTTGTACCTGAAGTATATCCTGTCTTGAACTTGATCCCGTACCTGACCAGAGGCCCAAAGATTAGAGACTTTCTATCGTGGACAACTTGTTAATAAGTGGGTCTTCGGATCCTAGTTCCACGGACGGTCTCCGGGGCATCGGGGCCGATCCGATCCAGAATGGAACTCCCTGTTTAGTCTTTCTGTACATTAGACGCGATGGTTTGCAGCGCCTCATGTACTCTTGTTTCATTCCATCCTCGTCATGACTAAAATTGGTCCTTTATGGCTATGCCAGCGACCCTGTTCATATAGATAAGTCATTGTATCGCATCGAGATTAACTGAATACCTGAACGATTTTGAGTATAACACCGTACATATGGAACACTAGAACATCCTCTACAACACTTCCGGATAACCTGTATACTCGTGCACCCGAAATATAGTCTCGCTCATAATACTTGTGTTTGCTTATGCTAGTGTCCCTGTATTGCATTATATGAATGCTTGTGCTTGAATTAACTTAATTTGCCTTTGACATGGAATGACAAATGGTAAGTTGGTAAGTCTCGTTGTGTTTCCTCTTATGTCGCACGACGCACTGTCACACGAGTTAAGCTTTTCATATATGCCATAAAACTGATCCTAAGACAAAACTAGAAAGATAACCTAATAGTTGGTGCACGGAACCTATTGAACGTGTTTTGATTTGTCGAGCGGGCGAGTAGCCTCCCTACCAGTACATTCATGTACTAATAACCCACCAAATTGCTTGCAGGGTGCGGAAGAACCTCGTTCGGTGCGGATGCCTCCTTCGTGCGTGCTAAGGCATGGAGTTCAAATCCGAAGCCTTGGAGCGTTGCATCCGGAACTGAAGCACATATACAGGACATAATATTGGAACATCGTCTATGTAATATTCTACAAATATAGCCACTTGGCACGCTTTTACTGTTTCAGAGAGAGAGGCTTGAACGACTTATAATCTTGGCCTAGCGCCGCCTGTAACACTTGTTAAATATCAATAAAGAGTTTATTTTACTTCTATACTTGTGTTATTCAATGCTTCCGCTATTGATGACTCAGTGAACTTGTTACCAATCGCTTATGCGTTTAAAATTTTGTTGCACTCGGACAATCTGTGCGACTCTGTGGCTTAGACCTCCTACCGCCAGCATGAACCACGGCCTTGCATGGGCTTACGCTCGTGCGGTATCACGCCTAGATGGGTCAAGCGATCGTCCCGCGGGAGCGCTGGCACGGTGATTCTCGCCTAGCGGGGATGAACGATTAGCCTGCAGAAGATCGGGGCATGACATACATGAGGATGGGACTTTGAGATATGAAGATCGTCTCTATGTTCCGAACGGAGAACTTCGTTAGGAGCTGATGTCGGAGGCACACAGTTCAATATACTCTATTCATCCAGGAGACACAATGATGTACAGAGACATAAGACAGTACTATTGGTGGCATGGAATGAAGAGGGAGATAGCCCACTTTGTGGCGAAGTGCCTGGTGTGTCAACAGGTCAAGGCTGAGCATTAGAGATCTGCAGGTTTACTTCAGCCGCTCCCGATACCTGAGTGGAAATGGGAGCACATCACTATGGACTTCTTTACGAGATTTTCGAGGAGTCCTAGTGGTCGCAATATGGTGTGGGTGATCGTGGATCGACTCACCAAGTCCGCTCACTTCCTACCTTTCAGAGTTGGGCAGTCTACAGAGGTCTTAGCAGAAATATATATGAGGGAGATTGTGCGACTGTATGGGGTGCCAGTCAGTATAGTGTCTGACAGGGATACGAGGTTCACATCTTACTTTTGGTGGAGCATGCAAGAGAGTCTAGGTACCCACCTGAAGTTCAACACATCGTATCACCTACAGACGGATGCCTAGTCCGAACGTACCATTCGGACACTGGAGGACATGTTGAGGGCGTGCATGCTTGATTTTAGTGGATCATGGAAGGACCATTTATATTTGGTCGAGTTTTTCTACAACAATAGCTATCAAGCAAGCATTCAGATGGCTCCCTATGAGGCATTGTATGGCAGGAAGTGTCGTTCCCCAGTGTGTTGGAGTGATGTGGATGAAAGGCAAATTCTTGGACCAGAGTTGGTTGTTCTTATAGTGAAGAAGGTAAAGAAGATCCAAGGGCACCTACGAGCAGCACAGGACAGGCAGAAGCATTGGGCAAACGCGTACCAATGACCCCTAGAGTTCTAGGTTGGAGATTATGTGTTTCTAAAAATCTCGCCTACCCGAGAGACCATCATGTTTGGAGGCAGAGGAAAGCTAAGTCTGGGGTACATCGGACCATTCGATGTGTTAGAGTGCATCGAAGAGGTTGCCTACAGGTTAGCGTTGCCACAGACATTAGAAGGAGTTTATGACGTCTTCCATGTATCTCAGCTAAAGAGGTACATGTCAGATCTGAGTCATGTGCTTGACCACTCGGAGATCACTATCAGGCCGAGTTTGTCATATCAGGAGGAGCCTGTAGAGATTCTGGACAGGAGCGAGAAGGTGTTACGAGGTCAGACTATTTCTCTAGTTCGTATCGCATGGAGGCATCATGCATTAGGCGAGTCAACCTGGATACGAGAGGATGATATTCGACAGCGTTTTTCCCATCTCTTTGAAGGCCTAGGTATGTAGTAGCATTTCATTTCAGTCAATAGTTTATACCATATGTCTGTTTTAATTTCTAGGACAAAATGCTCTAAGGAGGGTAGATTATAAACTCCCTCGACCAAATTTAGGTCTACCTGGCTTAGAGAGAGAGACTAGGGTTAGTTTGGAGCCATTTAGAATTAGAACATGGTGGTTAAATTAATGTAAAAAAATTTATATCACTTGGTGCACCTTACTGTTATTTCAATATTTGGAGCGCTACTCTACCTTTTGCTTTCAAAAAACTTTCACACACTTGCCCTAGACGTGCCAGTCTTCCATTTTGACCTTTATGTAACTCATAAATACTCTCTCTTGTGCTTCATTTTAGTCGTACAATATTCGTTACAAATATCTATTTTTAAATCCAAATAAATCCAAATTTGCATCTTTGTCTGTTTCAATCGAAATTGGAGACACAATCTCGACCCATTTTGTGCAACCCAATTTATGATAATAATTTACTCTGAGTCTACTACGTCCATGACACTTGTGTCCCACCCAATTTAAATCTTATGCACTTCCAATTAATTAAAGAACACCATTGACACTAATTTTAATTAAATTGGTGCAGTGACTCAACCTAACCCTAAACACTAACCCAAACCCCTACTCACACCCTAAGGGTTTATACAAAATACCATACACCAATTTAATCTACTACAATACACCAAAGATGATAATTTTTCTCATCCAACCCTAATTCTCCTTTAGTTGTGCAATTTTTAAATTGTTGGGGGCCTTTGTGCAAATAAACAACTATGTGTCCACCTCCCATTGGAGCAAAGCAATGAAGAAACCCTTTCTTTATGCCATGACCGGTCATACCTCCATTTTCCACCATTTTTGTATGTACTATGTAACACTTTACACTCACACTCAATTCCAACCCTCCATTCAAATTTAAACCCCATCCCCCACTCATTCCCTCATGACAAGCCTTCCCTCATCCAAAGTAATAGGGGGAGGTAGCCGGCCCTAATCCCCATGCTCCCTACACCCTCTCTCCTTTATTAACTCTCTTTTTCTCTCCAAAAAATTTCAGCCACCACCACCTCCCCTCATCCAAACCGAAACCATCACCTCAACCACCTCCTTCTTCCTCTTCTCCTACCCTAGCAGCCGACCACCACCACCACAATCCCCTCACCATCCCCACGACCTCCTCCCTTGCAGCCGGACCACCCACAATCTTCTCCTCCGACCATCGACCTCCACCACCATCATCCCCGACCTTCTCCTCCTTCACCCGAACCTCACGACAACCAACCATCACCTCACGACCACCACCACCATCACCTCCAACTACTACCTTCATCTCCATCAATACCATCATCATCACCACCACATTCTGCTCTTTCCTTATTTGTATTATCTCATGTCATGCCCCAGTCCCAAAATATCGAGGGACTGGACACGTGGCAATGGCCAGCAGTACGCACCGATGGACAAACCCAATTTAATGGATCCATCGGGGTATACTTAAGCTGTATTACAATAGTCAAGGTATACTAATCTCATCCACAGAATAAAGATAGCAACATCAGCAAAAAAAATAAACAACATTCATTTACAAGTATTAAAAATTGGGGAACCGCCCGATATTAAGTCTGTTTACACAAGTTCAATTAAACAGGAAAATAAAGAGTTTATTGGCCAAATAAAACTGAGCATGGAGAAGCAGTTGTTCAGGAGAAGTCCTCAGCGATCACCTCGTCCTCAGGTTCCGGTATTGCTTCGAGTAGTGCTCCTGTTCTGTACACCTCAGGGTAAATCTCGTCTTCTAAATCTGGGGACATAATCCATTCCAGGTCCTCAGGGGACATAGCAAGGTACAGAAAACACAAGCCAAAATAATGCAGTACAGAAATAAAGGAACAATAGGGTAAGTAATAAACCAGCTAAGTGATAATGCAAGTGAGAGTTTTAGTCATACTCAGGCTGAAACTACTACATGATCAGTGTCAAAGAAACCATAGCAGTATTCACTCGAAGGGCCAGTACGATACCAAAGCTCTGTGTCAGAGTCTAAGACACTTCTATTAAGTTATTATATATATATATATATTCAGCCTTTTGTATGGTAATTCTCTCCCCACCCAATGTAATCTCATGTCACAGTTCCATAATGTCTCATGTTCATGTCACGCAAGATTAAACTAATGCAATAAGTCATTTATTAAGATCTAAGAAAATAATGTTCAAGTCATGAAATCTGTATCCTATACAGAACCACCTTGAATAGTCAGGAAGATTCTGTATCATGATTTGTGTCAGGTGTCCTGGGTATAATGTACTTGACAGGGCAAGTACAAGAAATATAAATGTCACGATATCCATCTCTAGGTGACGTTACACAACCCCGCGTACGGTGTTGGCACCCGACTATTAATCGGAAGCTAAGTAAGTCACTCGGCCCTAGGGTTGAGCATGTACAACAGTCACAGGGAATAAAATAAGAGAACAAAATAAATCAATAAACTGCATTTATGGCAAGGTACACTTGCCTGGGTTTTCGGCTCCAATTGTTACTCTGGCTTCAGCGGGGTTTGCAGGCAGTACTCCGGTTGCTAAAATAGACATCACCATCAGATCCAGAAAATATTAATCAGCTAAAAATGCCTGTCCTTGAGTCCAAATTGGAGACAAGGGCAAAAATAATATTTCGGATTAAAGCGGGGTCCAGATGTGGGCCGCTTTGCACCAAAAAATGTGTCAGGGTCAAAGGTCTCCAAAACAGTCCAACTTAGTGTCAACAGGTCAGGAACGATGATATGACCCCAATGGAACTTCCGGAATTGGATTCCGATGAGCCGTTCTCATAATCGCCCGTTAAGTGGAGCCTGTGGGGCCTACGACACGCGATTTTTCCAACGTTCTCAGAATCGAACCAAACTTGGCTCACAGGACCAGCGTATTGCTACGAGTCCGATGGCGCATGTTTCGTCTCGATCCGATATGTGTACACTAAGTTACAATGAGAACCAGAAAGTACGGATACGGGACGTTGTCTACGGATACGCACTGATTCCGGTGTGCACGCACATCCGAATCAGCTTCTGCGAAGTCCCGCACGTCCGTATCAACGACGCGCACGTATCGGTGAAGACCGCACGCGACCAAGTCGTCCCGTTTGGCAGGGCGTACTCAGTTTCGGGGTGAAACAGGGCGTTGGTTTTCCTATTTTTGGATCGCGGTTCACGATCACCACAGGACGCGATGCACCGAGCGGTTTGCACAGGCACCGAGGGGGTCATGCAGGGTCCGCGATGCAACTGACGGAAATGAAAACGGGTAAACGAGCAGGGAGATACGCGTACCTGAACAGGGTCCGAAAACCCGAAATATTCCGTGACCGACACGTGTCTGACACGTATCCGACACACGTGTCTAGGGTTAGGGTTTTGGGGGTGCTGTCGGAGCTCCGACGGCGCTGCGACGGAGGAGGCTGGCCGGAGGGGCTGGGGCGGCGCCGACGAGGCTGGGCGGAGGCGGCGCTGCGGGCACGGCGACCGGAGGGCTGCTCGAGGTCGGCTGCGGCTGGGAAGAAGGGGGAGGAGAGGGAGACGGCCGGGCGCACGGCGGGGAGGCGGCTGTGCGGCGAGTGACGCGGCGCTGGCAGCGTAGAGCTTCTGGAGGTGCGGCGGAGCAGGGTGGCCGGCGAGGAGGACGAATGCTAGGGGATCCGGCGGGGAGGCTAGGGCTTTTTATAGGCGGAGATGGGGAGAGGGAGCGGCGGCCGGTGAGGGGAAGAGGAACCGGAGGGCTGGCAGCCGTTCGGGAAGCCGGAGCGGCGCTGGGAGGCCAGGCGGCGACGGTTGGCCGGCCGGAGGGGAGATGAGGAGTCGGGGACCGGGCGTTTGGGGAAGATGGGTCTAGCGGGTCAGGTTTGGGCGGACGGGTCGGATCCTAGCGGATCCGGCCCGATCCGAAATCAAGGAAGCGGGTCGGGTAGAAACTGGCCGGGTCTGGTTTGAACCCGGATCCGACCCGTTAGGGCCTAGGGCGGTTTGGGTCAGTTGCACCGGCCGGTTTGGTTCAATTGGGTTGGTTTATTTCAAATAAACCCGGTTTATTTTGGTTTAATTATTTAATCAGTTTTTAGGGCTTTAAAAATACATCCGGGGTCCAATAAATTTTCGGAAAATTATCCTATGTCTAGTTTTTCATTTTACACCATAAAATATTATTTTTATAATATTTTAATATTATTTATTATCATTTAAAAATTATTTAATAATTAAAATACTTGAATTTAATTACAGAAAAATCCCAGAAAATTCCAGAAAATTGTGAAAAATCCAAATTTAAAAATTCTTGAAAATCAGGGGAATTACATCTCACCACCGCCACCACTGAGCTTTCCAACCTTCTCCTCCTCCTCCAACCCATCAACTTCCACCACCATCACCTCACCACCACCACCACCTCCCTCACGAGACGCTGCCATTGCGGCTACAAGTCACTGTCGTTGCTGCTGTAAGCCATTGCTGCTGCTGCTGCTGTGCAGCCTTGCACCACCGGAGAACCCCCCACCCGCCGGAGTCAGGCCGTCCACTGGCCGCAGGCCGAGCACCCCCCCTTCCTTTCAGAACTAACCCTAGGTATATTCACCTCCTTATCCTTCTTCGTTTTTATGGTTGCGTGAACCCATGAATGTACTATAAACCCTATTATCTCCATGTTTCATATATATATATATATATATATATATATATATATATTAGTTGAAATGGTATTTAATGATATTAAATATTGTATGAGCTAGGTTGTTTAGTGTGACACTTGTATTTGTGTAGTACTTAGGTTCTTAGACTAATTTATCATATATACACCTTAACCTAATAGTTAGGAAACATGATTAGTGTTACACGATATTTGGAATTATAAACACGTATTAGTAGCATAGTAGCTAGCTGACTTGTTATGCAAAATATTTAAGGACATTTTTCATACTTGTGCATGGAGACCTAGATGATTAACACTATCAAACTTGTGTTGGAGAACAACTTAGCACCTACATGAACCTTAGTTGACCTTGGTTGTAATATTTGAGAAATGTACATTTAGAGGGACATGACACTTGTGCATTTTTAGACACTTGCACACTCGACCCTTCTAGTTGACCGATTATGACCCCTAATTGCGTTAGCTTCTAAGTGCAGTATAGTTATACTTTTGGTGCGTATTCCAGTATAATGGCTAATTGTTATTATATTATATTATATTATATATATAGGATCGTTGGATCGTTTGGGCGAGGCTTCAGGAGCAGGACTTTGGCATTTGCAGCTTGAGGATTCAGGCAACTATACCTTGTCTTATTTACTGTTTAATTCAAGTTATTAAATGTTGCATGAGATGTTGTTGCAAATATTATATATAACTGTGCGAGTCCGAGAATAACTCGGGTACAATCGATGATTTGCGTCGATGAGTTGTGTATTAACTTAGTCTCTAGCAGACTCACCTACTGTTGTGGAGATATTCTGATATCTTCTAAGACCTCGACACTTCTTACACTAATCATGATGACAAACTCATATTGGGATACGAGTTGGCGTACCCGACTAGCTATCGATGCGTGCGACATGCATCATGGTTTAGTGCGTAGTCAGGTTAGTCTAGTTATTTGAGACCTGACATGTAGTTACGAAGTGTGCACGTCGTATATTCGACTTGTATATATTCATTGGGCGGGGAGGACAACTGGTAGGCGTATGGGACACACACATTAGTACCCGTAGTATCCATCGGAGCTACAGGGACTGATGACCTCTTTTTTCAGATTTTACGTTCTACGAAACGATATGGATGTTATACTATACAGATTTCACATTCTACGGAATAATATGGACGTTATATCACGCAGATTCTACGTTCTACGGAGCGATATGGATATTATGCTATGCAGATTCCACGTTCTACGGAACGATGTGGACGTTACAAATTTATGTCTTCACCTACCCATACGTACCGAGGTTTTCCTCATATTGCATTCACTAGTACACCCCCTTTACTTATTTAATATTTATATTCGGCATGTATTTTTGTATCTTGTTACGTTCCTCTGAGGACCTGGTTCCCATCCAGATTTGGACGACACATACTATCCGACCGTGTATGGGCCCGGACAGGAGACGAGTTACGCGACTGAAGAGGAGCTTGAGGTGTTACCATCAGAGTTTCCCTGATTACTGGTAGGCCTTCCGCCTAGGGCTGGAGCATCTTTATCTAGTTAGTCGATGTTCTAGTCTAGTATTCTTATCTGTCATTCCATACTCTTATTTCAGTATTGTAGTGGGTATGTTCCCATCAGACTTATTTGGGTTGTATTATGACATTCAAACTCCGCACTTATTTACAGTATTTATTTCAGTACTTCTTATTTATATTCTGTTGATGAGATTAGATATTTACCTGTTGTATAATAGCATTTTGGACTTGATAGTATTTTAGGACTGTCACTCTCCAGTCCCAAAATACGTAGGACTAGAAATACGTAACATGCCCAGCCGTATGTATATGAACCCTAATATATGGAAATCATATACACACGTACGCTGTTTATGAATATAAAATCCACCAGTGCCCAGCCGTATGTATATGAACCACAATATATGGAAATCATATACACACGTACGCTGTATATGAATATAAAATCCACCAGTGGTAATATACTGTCACAACAAGTCATACAAAATTTATATCTCATCCACAACACAATTAATAAGTAGGAATAAAGAGCTAAATAATAATTGGATATCCAAGATAAGTATCAAGTCTGGTAGTCGGGTGAAAACAAATCCACTACAAAATGACTATACTGAAGTAGTAACAAAAATCTCAAACAGTGGAAACAAGTCATAGCTACTCTGAGGGTAAGACCTCCTCAGTCTGGTATATAAAGTCAGGTCCAGGTCCGTACTCCTGTGGGTACTCCTGCTCGTCCATATCTGGAAAGGGACCAGGTCCTCAGAGGGACGTAACAAGATACATAATAGCATGCCAATAAGTACTGAAATATAAACATCCAATGGGTCGCATAACCGTCTAAGTGAATGCAATTTGAGAACAACTTTCCCAACGCGTGGGCTATCTAGCCATAATGGGATTGACATAATTCTCTAGGAGAATCAGGGGCCTACAAGCGTACCATCTTTTGAACGGCAAAGGCCGCCTGCGATATATAGGATCACAACCACCCGTTTCTCCAGCGGAGAATCCGAGCGAACTAGGAAAAGTGTAAAGGAGCCCAAACGCCTTACTTGTTATTCTCCCCACCCCATGCTCTAAGCATGCCATATCCATGACACGATAAAACCTCTAAATAATTGCCAGGTTTACTAGCATACAAAGTTTCTATTAGCAGTCATCCCTAACGCACGGCTAATACGTACAGGAGGCCAGACCTGTCATGCAGTCCGTGATCTATATGAGACTCACAACTCGTGTAACAACTGTGTCACAACCAATGAATCTAATGATGCTCCATAATCCTGGGGTGGTCTCATAAAATAGGTCAAAAAATCTACATAAATGAACATCTTATATAAGAAGAATTTAATATGCATGTATCAACTAGAATATAAATAATAGTACAATGACAAGGTATACTTGCCAAGCAAAAGTCCTGAAGAGTGCAATGTCCAATACATTGTTAAGTTCAAGTAGTGAGGTTTAGGGTTTTGGGGTGTATTGCATGGATATATATAGAGAATAAGAGGCGGTGGAGAAACTTAGTTTTAAGAAACTACTGCTTCTGCTGTTTTCTTTTTATTGGTTTAGATTTCGGCTGAGGGTTGTTTAGTAATAATAGGATTTAGAGGTGGTGGAATGAGGCGGTGGGTTTGTTTTACGCGTGGTGTAGGAATTTAAGCAGTGAGATTCTATTTTACGCGTGGATCAGAATTTAGGCGGGTGGTGAGTTTTACGCGCGAAGTTGTTTTACGCGTGGGGTTTAAACCTTACGCGCGGATGAAAGAAAATGAAACAGTGGAATTACTTTACACGCGGAGTTAAAAAGTTGGTTTGCTACTGCTGCTGTTGTTGTCTTACTTTACGCGGGTTTGGGTGCAAGCGGGTAATGGGTTTGGGTTTCGATTTGAGATCCAATAGGAAATTTTATTTTCTCTATTTAGCTCATAATTACTATAAATAATAAATTATATAATTAATAATAATAATAATATAGAAATACGGATTTCAGAATTAGGGTTCTTACATTCTACCCAACTTATAAAAATTTTGTTCTCGAAATTAAAACTAAGCCATGGTAGAAAGTCAAGATTTGTAAGAGATATAATTTTAATAAAATAAATTTATACCTTGGTCAATGAATAGGTTCGGAAAATGTTGGCGCATGTCGTCCTCGCGCTCCCAAGTAGATTCTCCTGGCGCGCCATGCTTCTATGCCACACGAACTAAGGGAATAGACTGGTTCCTTAATACTTTCTCTCGACGATCGAGGATTCCCACGGGTTGCTCTTGATATGACAAGATTGGCCCAATGGTGATCTCTGAATGATCGAGAACATGACTGCTGTCTGCCACATATCTCCTGAGTTGTGACACATGGAATACATCATGTACTCCCTCAAGTGAAGGTGGTAGTGCAAGTCGATATGCCACTTCTCCCACTCTTTCTAGCACGTCAAAAGGTCCAATATACCTTAGAATCAACTTGCCTTGCCCTCCAAATCGAATAGTGCCTCTAGTAGGTGATATCCTCAAGAAGACATGATCGCCCTCTTTAAACTCCAAGGGACGACGATGAAGGTCTGCCCATTGTTTCTGCCTGTCTTGTGCTGCCCACAAGTGTCTTTGTATCTTCTTAACTGTCTCTACGGTATTGACCACTAACTCTGGTCCCAGAATATGACGTTCTCCCACGTCGCTCCAACATACAGGAGACCTACACTTTCTTCCATACAATGCTTCAAATGGAGCCATCTGGATGCTCGCCTGATAGCTATTATTGTAAGAAAATTCCACAAGGTATATGTGGTCCTCCTATGATCCTCCAAAGTCCAACATATAACCCCTCAAAATATCCTCTAATGTCTGAATAGTATGCTCTGATTGTCCATCTGTCTGTGGATGATAAGATGTACTGAACTTTAGACGAGTTCCAAGACTTTCTTGCATCCTCCTCCAAAAATGCGACGTAAAGCGCGAATCCCTGTCTGATACAATGCTGACGGGTACGCCGTGCAACCTCACGATCTGCCTCATATATAAGTCAGCCAAAGCTTCTGTAGATTGGCCAACTCTAAAAGGCAAAAAATGGGCTGACTTGGTGAGTCGGTCCACTATTACCCATACTGCATCTCTACCACTTGGACTCCTAAGAAAACCTTTGACGAAGTCCATAGTGATGTGTTTCCACTTCCATTCTGGAATCGGAAGTGGTTGCAATAATCCTGCTGTTCTCTGGTGCTTCGCCTTTACTTGTTGACATATTAAACATTTAGCTATAAAGCAAGCTATCTCTCTTTTTATTCCATGCCACCAAAAATGCTGTCTTAAGTCACGATACATTTTGGTGCCCCCAGGATAAATATAATATATCGAACTATGAGCTTCTGTCATCAGCTCCTGTCGAATTTCTCCATTTGGAACATAAAGACGATCACCACATCGTAATGTCCCATCATCATGGATGCGCAGTCCTGTATGCTCTCCGGCCTCTGTCCTTCCCTTTAATCTTCTGAATCTAGCATTTGTAGGTAATGCTGCCTTGATTCTCTCTACTACTGATGATTGTATTTGCAAGTTGGCTAGTGTCCCGTCTGCTCCGGGTAATATTACTTCAATGCCAAGACCTTGCAAATCCTTCAATAATTCCTTTTATGTTGTTAGAAAATAAGCTACTGGCTTCTGGCTTAACGCATCTGCTACAAAGTTAGCCTTGCCTGGGTGATAATGTAGCTCTATCTCGAAATCTTTTATCAACTTGAGCCATCGACGTTGCCTCATATTTAACTCTTTCTGTGTGAAGACATACTTGAGGCTTTTGTGGTCTGTATATATTTCCACTCGTTTTCCATATAAGTAGTGTCTCCATAACTTTAGAAAAAATACAACGGCTGCAAGTTCCAAGTCATGAGTTGGATAATTCTTCTCATGTACTCGTAACTTTCTAGATGCATATGCAATCACCTTGCCATGCTGCATCAATACGCATCCCAAACCTTTTCCTGATGCGTCACTGTATATCACATAGCCTCCTGATTCTGATGGAATAGTTAATACTGGTGCTGTAGTCAGTCGCTTCTTTAATTCCTTGAAAGCGGCTTGACACTCGTTGGTCCATATGAACTCTTGATCTTTGCAAGTCAATCGAGTCATAGGTGTTGCTATCTTTGAGAAGTTTTCCACGAAACGTCGATAATATCCCGCAAGTCCCAGGAAACTTCTCACCTCTGCTGCTGATTTAGGAACATGCCATATCTCGACTGCCGAGATCTTTTCTGGATCAACAGAAATTCTATCTCCGGTAATGACATGCCCAAGAAATAAAACTTTGTCCAAGAAGAACTCACATTTACTGAGTTTTGCATATAACTGTTCTTTTCTCAAAGTTTTGAGAACAATCCGCAGGTGCTTTTCGTGCTCCTTGTGGCTCTTTGAATAGACAAGTATATCATCTATAAAGACGACCATGAACTGGTCCAAATACTGGTGGAAGACTCGATGCATTAAGTCCATAAAGATAGCTGGAGTATTGGTCAATCCAAATGGCATGACCAAAAACTCGTAGTTCCCATATCTTGCTCGAAATGCGGTCTTCGGGATGTCCCCGTTCCGTACCTTCACCTGGTGATATCCCGATCTCAAATCTATCTTTGAGAACATTTTGGCTCCATTAAGCTGATCGAATAAGTCATCAATGCGTGGCAGTGGATATTTATTCTTCACTGTCACTGCATTCAAGGCTCTATAGTCAATGCACATACGTACTGATCCATCCTTATTTGGTACGAACAACACTGGTGCTCCCCAGGGTGATGCACTTGGTCGGATGAAACCTTTCTCTTCTAGTTCTTTTAATTGTATCTTCAGCTCATCCATCTCCTTCTTCGCTAGTCTATAAACATGGGATGCTATGGGTGCTGCAACTGGTGTTAATTGAATTGAGAATTCTACATCTCGGTCTGGGGGTAAGCCTGGTAATTCTACTGGAAAGATGTCTTGGAATTCTGAAATAATGGGATAATAAACGACATCGTCCATTGCGAGTTGCATACCATTAAGGATTTCTGTGGATCATCGTGTAAACTCAAGTTCAGGCTGACCGGGTACCTTAAAAAGAATGCTTCCTCCAAAATAATCGAATAAAGCGTGATACTTGCTTAGCCAGTCCATTCCAAGCACAATATCAAAAGTTGGCATAGGAAGGACTAAGAGTCGGACATTCATCTCTCTGCCACGTATCACTATAGGACATGATCTAAAAATTCTACTAATAGGTACAACTCCTCCCCCAGTGTCACGCCCCAGTCCCAAAATACGTAGGACTAGGAACACGTAAGCATGCCAGCCGCATGGATATGGCAACTCCAATATATGGAAAACAAAATCCACACGTACGCTGTAATATGAATATCAATCCACAAGTGGTATAAAATGTATCACAAGTCGCATGGGTACAATCTAAATCTCATCCACAGAAAATCAATAGAAGTGACTAACCAGCATCTATATAACTAGATCTCAACATAAGTATCTAAGGATGATAGTTGGATGGAAACAAATCCACTACCAACTCAAATATAAGAACAAATATTAAAGTAAGTACAACACAATAACACCATATAAGAACACCATCTAGCAATCACGGGCTCGAAGAGAGGACATCCACGAAACATATGTAGCCATCCGATCTGTGCTCCTGCAAATACTCAAGAATAGATACACCTGGCAGAGGACCAGGTCCTCAGAGGGATGTAACAAGATACAGAAAATACGAGCCAATTTGAATACAGTAAACATGCATATAATTTGAAAATAAATAAGTACGCTGTACAAGACAATCTATATGAATGCAAATGAGGACAACTTTTCGACGTATGGGCAAGGGTAGGCTACTTGATCTACCTCACAACTCACACACACGTCAATGGACATCAGAAATCGACATACCGCGGGGGTAGCGACCAGCGCGACACACGCCCGTAGTGCGAGCTATATACTACGGTTTACCAGAGTGGTTAAAAGCCCATACGCCTAATGATTGTCCTCTATGATACTAGGTGCCATGTGTGTGTCAACATATCTAATACATAGTAATGACTGGAGAAAAACTACACATGCAAGAACTATACGAAAATGAAATAAATGAACAGAAATATAAATAGCATGCAAGTACTATAAATAATTTGGTAAGGTATCTTGCCTGGAAAGAAAGCTGCAAGGTGTACTGTCCAGAAGTCAATGCACAGGATCAAAAGTTATGGCCAGAGAACAATTGTCTCCGGATGCTAAAATAAATATCACCAACGTTTCTAGAATGAGCAAAATAGCTAAAAAGCACTTCCCTTTCGTCCAATTTGGACACAGGGGCAAAATGGTAATTTTGGGTAAAAGTGGGGTCCACTTGTGGCCCACTTTGCACCGAAAAGCGTGCCAAGGATAACGGTCTCTAAATGGGACAAACTATAGGTCAAACAACTCTAAATGTCAGTACGAACCCAACGGTATGTCCAAATGTGGATTCCGATGCGCCGAACAGAATTTTGTCCAAAAAGTCAACTGTGGGGCCCGCCAATTGGCGATCTGGTCAACCGTCTCAGAAATGCGTGACAATTGGGTCACAGGACCAGCGCGTTACCACGAGTCCAGTGGCACAAGTTTCATCGAAATCTGACAAGCGTGCACAAAATACGCGCGAGTTCCACAAAAGTTGCGACACGGGATGTGTCCGCGGATACGACCTGATTCCGGCACGCACACGCGTCCGAATCAGTCTCCACGAATTTTCACGTATCCGGTTAGGCTGCATACACCATTTGGTACACTTGGCACATGTCGGGGCGGTCCCGTTTGGCGGGGCGCGCTCCGTTTTCCAACTTTTAGAAATCTGGAAAAAGTGGGTGCGTGCAGTTTTGTAACGAATATCATTATGTCCACAGCAACTAATAGCATAGGGTTATTTTACAAAAAATAAACTAGGTCAGGTATTCTACAGGTATCAAAAAGAATCACCGAATTCGGATCTCTGTGGTGGGAGATACGAACTCGGCAATATGGGTGGTCATTCTGGAATTCTGCGATTCCAGAATTGGGTCTGTCCGTCCACTTTGGACGCTGTTTTCCACCTAGGGGCACACGTTTTCCGAGGTTGGCTATAAAACAAATATTGGAGAGGGTTAAGGGATGATCATACCTATGAAGACGGAACAACGTTTGGTTGAGCGAGTCGACAGAAAATCACGCCGGAGCGAAGGTGCCTCGAGTGGGATTCTGCAGGGCGCGAGGTCGGCGTCGACGGGATGGTTGGATGGCTTGGCGGGGCTTCTCTGGCTGCGGCGGCGGCTCTAGATGAGAATAGGAGGTCTGGGTATATTAGGTTAGGGTTTTTGTGAAATAACTATATATATATATATATATATTTATATATTAAGGGGAGAGAGAGGGTGAGTGGACGGGTGGTTCGCTGAAAGGTCTCGGCCTGGGAAGTAATTAAAGGGGGAGGGTCCTGGGTGTTGTGCTCGGTTATGCAAGTTGGAAAGTTTTGCATGGTTAGTTAGCTAACTATGCTTGCTAGCCATTTGCTAGAAAGTGGTAGCATTTGCTACGAATTGTTGCTGGCTGAGGGTATGATTAATATTATTATTATTATACTTAGTTACTTTAATTCTTATTAATACTTTTGCTTTCGTTTTCTTTTCCTTTATAAGTATATATATACATATATATATATTTGTGTATACATATATATATATATATATATATATATATATATATATATATATATATATATATATATATATATATATATATATTATATATACTCATAAGAAAATTTATAGATTAGGGTAATGCACATCGTTAGGCTAGCAACTGCTCAAGGGGTCTCCTACATGGAATAAATTCCGAAAAATTTCTGATGGTCCCATAAGTCATCTAAGTGCCCGAACACCTAACATAAAAATTATTAAAAATCTATTTCTCCTATTTAGACCTAATTACTACAAATTAATTAATAATTAATAAATAAAGAGTATATACGATTTTTAGGAAGGGCGTTTTACACCCAGTGAGAATTCTAATACAACTAGGTAAAGGTGTAGAGGCAATGTTGTGTTTGGCAATAAAACTAGATGATATGAAGGAGTGGGTGGCTCCCGTACCAAATAATGTTGTAGTAGGGAAAGTAAAAGCAAGAGTAATACCTGCTATGACATCAATCTCCTGATCCATGTCATCCACTTCCATTGTAAAGGCTTGTCCGTTCCTCCGGGTTTGTCCCTGTCCGACCCTTGCGAATTGATCCTCCTGTGTAGGTAGTGGTGGTCCTCTCTGAAATCCTCCTGCTGCTAGAGATTGAGGTGTTGGAAGTGCTAGTCTCTGTACTGGCGGTGGAAGTGTCTGCTGCTTTGGACAATTTCTTGCCTGGTGCTGTCCAGAACCACATCTCATGCATTGTCCCAAACGGGCCCGACAGTCTCTTGAGATGTGCCCGTGTCTCCCACAATAGTTACATTGGAGCTTATCTGGAACCTGGTATGGTCCTGCTCTATGCTGATACTGTTGTTGCTGAGCTAAAGGACGTCTGATAGGTCCTCCTTGTTGTGTTCTTGCCGGTCCTTGCTGTGTTCTCAGCTGACCTCCCTTTCCTTTACTGATGGTTTCTTGCAATCTGGCTTCTGTCAGAAACTCGGCATAAGAGATTCGGGACTGGAAGCTAGTGTAGTATTGTAGCTCCTGAGTTAGTCCACGATAAAACCTCTTAGCCGTGGCCAAGTCATCTGGTATCAAGGCAGTGCCATATTTACTGAGGCGACTAAACTCAGCATCATACTCGTCCACCGTTCTGTTCCCCTGCTCTAGGTGGAGAAACTGATCATATAATGCATCTCTGATACTTCCTTTCAAAGCTGTCATGCCCCAGTCCCAAAATATCGAGGGACCTGACGCGTGATAATGGCCAGCAGCACGCACCGATGGACAACCCAATTTAATGGATCCATCAGGGCATGCTTAAGCTGTAGTCTAACAGGAAATAGAACAATTATTACAAGTCACAGTCTATACTAATCTCATCCACAACAGATAATCACAGATCAAAGCCAGAATAAATGCAAGAGAAGTTAAACTAGCATATATCAACAAGAGTGTCTCGGGGAACAACCCGAGAATATGTCTGGTACATCGAATGCAAATAGACAGGAAATAAATTAACTGAAAATAGAAATACTGAGTATATGAAGCCGGTACTCAGGAGAAGTCTTCTGCCACGATCTCGTCCTCAGGTTCATGTTCTGTTCTGAGAAGTGCTCCTGTTCCGTACACCTCGAGGTAAATCTCTTCGGCTATACCTGGGGACATAGTCCATTCCAGGTCCTCAGGGGACATAACAAGGTACAGAAAATACAAGCCAAAATAAATGCAGTGCAGCAATAAATGAAACCATAGGGTAACTATATAACCAGCTAAGTAATATGCAAGTTGAGAGTTTTAGTCATACTCAGGCTGAGGCTACTACATGATCAGTGTCGGAGAAACCCATAGCAGTATTTTCTCGAAGGGCCAGAACTGGTGCCATAGCTCTGTGTCAGAGACTAAGACACATCCAGATGTCAATATATATAATATAATCAGCCTTTGTTAGGGTAATACTCTCCCCACCCAATGAAATATCACGTCTCATGTCCATGACACGCAGGATCAAAGCTAATGCAATAAGTCAGGATATAAACTAAGCATGTAAACTGTATATGTCATGAATATGTATCCTATACAGAATCACCCTGTATATCTCAGGGAAATTCTGTCACATGAATAGTGTCAGGTGTCCTGGGTTGAGCAGTTAAACTAGTTTACATATGAATCTACAAGAAATCAAGTAAAATGCTATAACGAGAATTACTGCGAGTTGACAAGCTCTATGTTCCTACTGATGCAAAATTAAACCAAAAAAATATATAGCAAGCTGCAGGGTTTGGCAAGGTACACTTGCCCACTGATGCAAAATTAAGCCAAGAAAATATATAGCAAGCTGCAGGGTTTGGCAAGGTACACTTGCCCACTGATGTATAACTAAGTCCTGGAAATAGGTAGCAAAGCTGCAAGTTTTGGCGAGGTACACTTGCCTGTGGTTCTGGTTCCAATTACGGCTCTGACTTCAGCTGGACTTGCAGACGGTACTCCGGTTGCTGAAATAAATATCACCATTAGATCCAGAAAATATCAATCAGCTAGAAACGCCTGTCCTTGAGTCCAATTTGGAGACAAGGGCAGAAACGGCAGTTTCGGGTCAAAACGGGGTCCATATGTGGGCCCGCTTTGCACCGAAAAATGTGTCAGGGTCAAAGGTCTCCAAATTTACCAAACTTAGTGTCAACAGGTCAGGAACGATGATACGAACCCAACGGAATTTCCAGAATTGGGTTCCGATGAGCCGATCACAAAATCGCCCGTCGAGCGGAGCTTGTGGGGCCCACGACACGCGATTTTGTCAATGTTCTCAGAATCGAACCAAACTTGGGTCACAGGACCAGCGTATCACTACGAGTCCGATGGCGCAAGTTTTGCCTAATCCGACGTGTGTACACAAAGTTAGGGCGCGATTCAGAAAAGTCGGATACGGGGCGTTGTCCGCGGATACGCACTGATTTCGGTGTGCACGCACACCCGAATCGACTTCTGCGAAATCCTGCACGTCCGTATCGACGGCGCGCACGTATCTGTGAAGACCGCGCGCGACCAAGTCGTCCCGTTTGGCGGGGCGTACCCAGTTTTGGGGTGAATCAGGGCGTTATTTTTCCTGTTTTTGGATCGCGGTTCACGATCGCCACAGGACGGGGACGGCGGCTCTGCGGTGGCCGGCTGAGGCGGAGGGGGCCGGGGCGTCGGGGGCACGCGGCGGCGCTGGAGGCGACGGAGGCGGCGCGGGGAGCGGCCAGAGCTGCTGCCGCTGTTGCTCGCTGCGGCTGCGGTGGAGAAGGAAGGAGGAGAAGAGGGAGGGGGCTGCCGTCGGTGGAAGGAGGCGGCGGGGCTCTGGAGCGGTGGCGGCGGCGCTGGGCAGCGGACGCGGCGGGGTGGGGGATAGGTGGCCGGAGAGGCGTCGGAGGGGGGTATTTAAAGGGGTTGAGGGGGAGCTCGAGCGGCCGGAGAAGGCGGGATCGTGGGCGAGGTGGCCGAGCGGAGCGGCGAGGGTGGCGGGCTGGGCGACGCCTGGCCGAGCGGGCGGCCGGAGCGCCGGGAGAAGCGGGCACGGGCGGGGACGTGGTCAGGGAGAGGGGGAGAGGAGCGGGCCGGGTACGGCGGGTCGGGTTTGGGCATACCCGACCCGATAGGGGAGCGGGCTGGGCCGGCCTGCGGGCCGAGGGAATGGGCCGGGCTATTAGGGTTTAGGTTTTATAAAATAAATAATTAAATAAATAAAATAGAAATTAAATAAATAATTGTTTTATGTGATTTAAAAATAGGTCTGGGGCCCGATAAAATCCAGAAAAATTATCCTTAGTCCAGTTTTTCATTTTACACCAAAAAATATTATTTTCATAATATTTTAATATTATTTATTATCATTTAAAAATTATTTAATAATTAAAATCCTGAATTTAATTAGAAAAAAATCCCAGAAAATTCCAGAAAATTGTAAAAAATCCAAATTTAAAAATTCTTGAAAAATCAGGGGTTTTACAAAAGCACTCCAGGAACTGTTCCCAAGTCTGGTATGTACCCAACTGGCGCTCCATGGATTCCCACCAGTGATGAACATTACCATCTAGAAGCGTCCTTACACCCGCCATCCACAGGCCTGCAGGTAGCTGTGATGCCTCTAATAATTTTCGAGTGTGCATGATCCAGTTAGTAGTTTCTTCTGGGCTCTCAATGCCTTTGTATGGCCTCGGACCCATTTGTATAAAATCTTTTACTGAACCAACTTTAGCTCGAGGTACTGGAGCTAGGGCTTGAGCTGGTACAATAGTCCTTGCAGCCATCCTTTCAAGTGTTGCTAGGAACTCTTGTCTTTGTTCTGCTGCTTGTTGTCTCTATTCCTATATCATCATCTGGAAGAATTGGAACAGTTGTGCCTGGCCATCTTGCTGTGTCGATAAGTCTGGAAGGTTCCTGTAGCGCCCCGTTCTCCCGGTGCGGAGAGCGCGGCTAAGAAACACAAGACGGTATCTTTCGATCGGGATAGATTGAAACAAGAACTCGTCCTCGTTATGGATTTGTTTCTTCGGAATCGATTCCCATATTCAGTGGACCGTGCCCCCGGGATCGACTTAGCGGCAGAGTCAGGAGGGACCTCTCCGCTGCTATCTTTTATTGCCTCAGATTTTGATCTCGCTTGTTGCTTTCGTGCTTTGAGTTGGTTTTAGGATTTGCTTGTTTTCCTTGAACGGTTTTGATGAGTTTTATTATTTTCGTTCATTGAACTGCACTTTAATTCCGAGATTGGAAAGAGAGAAGAAGTATTGATCGAGCTGTTCATCCAATGCAGGTGAACGAGCAGTAGGCGGCTTGCGAGCGGAGTCGTGAAGTGCCTCTTTCCTTCTCCCTTCCAACGTCTAAGTGAGTGGCTACCATCCCGATTAGCTAGCCCTATTTCCAAGTCTTCACAGCTAATAAATCTATATTCTTCTTTGTCCCGATCAGACGATACTAAGTAATAATAAAAGATACCAAGATAAAAAGGGAATAGACTTGGATATTATGCTTGTCAATCAAACATGTAAACTGTTATCTATTGTATGCTAGTTCGTGCAAATATTCTATAAACTGCGCTAAGTATAGATCACATCTTGTATATGCATAATTGTTCAGGGAGGCTATGCAAAATGAATCATGCATTACTGCTTGTCGTGTACTCGTATTCTTGTACTCGTGTTGCCTCAATTGCATGAATTATTAACTTGTTAATCGTGTTCGATCATGGACAACTTGTGCACAAGGTATTGGTTCTGCGGACGGTCGCTGGGGCACTGGCACCGATCCGATTCTACGAAATCGGGTCATGACAGTTCCCATTAGGTGGAATGGAAAGATCAGATGGAACTGGATTATGAATTTGTCCATCTGATCCTGGAAGTCTAGGAGTTGAGGTCTCTCCTTGAGTCTGACCATTGACTCCAGGAGTTGTATCATCGTCAGTGATAGTACATCCCTTCTGCATCTTCATCTTTCTGCAGGTGATGTACACAACGTTCAGAAGGAGTACAGGAAGGATGCAAGTATAAAATAGAATATAGAAGCATGGAATACGCTGGAGAATTGTCCGCATAGTCAAAATCTCCAACATACATAAAATCCTTTCCCTGCGTAAACAGGGCTTCTAGATAGTTGGCGTAAAACAGAGATTCAGAGCTGTCTGCGTAAAGTAGAGAGTTGAGATAATTTTGGCGTAATGTAAGATTTCAGAATTGTCTGGGTAAAAGTCTGCGTAAAGGGTTCAGTGCGTAAAGTTGGTGCGTAAAAGATCGGCTGCGTAAAGATATGCTGCGTAAAACTGCCTGTGTAAAAGTTCTGCGTGCGTAAATTCTGCGCATAAAGTCTTGCTAAACTTTCTGCGTAAGGCTCGCGTGAAAGGTCTGTGCGTAAAAGTTGATGCATAAAAATCTGTGTGTAAAAATCTAATATACGTTGTGGCGTAAGGTTTGTACGAGGAACTCATCATGAGTTGGTCAGTCAAATCAGTGAACCTGACATCTGACAAAAGTACTGCACGACAATCGAGAGGACGGCTGTGATGATGATTTTGCACAGAGACCCAGGTTACGCATTTAGAAGGAGAAAAAGTTGAGGCTTCGGAATACACTGTCTACAGGAATAAGTTTTTTTTTTACGCTCAAGGTGAGTATATATATTATGGCTGTGATGATGATTTGTGCTTCTTGTATCCTAGATCTATGTATTATGTATATACTAAGAGTATGTATACTATGTAGCTATTCATCTACATGTGTAAATACATATGTTATAGTATATGTGTTATGTGTATATATATATATATATATATATATTATATATATATATATATATATATATATATATATATATATATATATATATATATATATTCAATTGGATAATTATATTATATATAGTTGCTATATGATTATTTATACATATGCATAGATGTATAATTATAAATGTATTTATGTATGTGTGTGCATGATGCTATATCATAATATGTACATAATAGGGAGGGTGTATGTATAGTTTTATTGGTATATATATATATATATATATATATATATATATATATATATATATATATATATATATATATATATATATATATATTGCATGCTTTAGCGACAGAGGGTTTAATGACAACAACCATTGTCATTTATTGAGGCAGCAACAACCGCTGTAGCAGTGGCAGTAGCATTAATGACAGCAGCCGCTGTCATTAAATAGCAGCAGTAGCAACAGGGGGAAAATATGCAGCAGCAGCGACAGCAGATCGGTGACGGCTGTAAACCGTCACCAAAACAGCAGCAGCAGTGAGAAATCAGCAGCAACATCGACAGGCAGAACTGTCACTAAAGAGGCAGCGTATCAGAATATCAGGTTTTTCAACACAGTTTTTAGTGACAGTTGGCAGATTATATATATATATGATTTTATATATATATATATATATATATATATATATATATATATATATATATATTGATGTAATGTATTCTAAATTGCTAATTTCTTTATATTTATAATATTTAGTATATTTATAATATTTAGTATATATATATATATATATATATATATATATATATATATATATATATATATATATATATATATATATATATATATATATATATATATATATATATATATATATATATATATGGGTAGTTAGTATAACAAGGTATTGGGGATTACCTTGAGGAACCAAGGTAATTTGGGATACCCAAGATATTGGATTTGGGTATCAAGTTTGTGATTATTGTTGAGATACCAAGTTGGTTCAAAACCACGGTACTTAATTAATGTTGTAATGGTGATTCTATATTATTATGAATATTTGTTTGATATATATATATATATATATATATATATATATATATATATATATATATATATATATATATATATATATATTGAGGTGTTACCTTGGAATTTACGTATCCGGAGATACGGTATCCTAATATTTAAGATGTGGGTTTCTTGGCTTAGACTTTAGTATCTTGACCCAATATTTTGGTGATGGGCTTGTGCAACCTAGAAATAGATAGTTGACCAGAGTTGACCATAGTTAACTTTTGACTTAGAATTGACTTATTGACCTAGAAGTTGACTAGTTTAACTTATTTTCTTTCCGGAACCTTGTATTGATGTTGTATTCCATATCTAGGTCTTCGAGGCACCGTGTCAGACATCTGTGAGACTATTCATTGGACTTCAGGCGAGTACATTCTTTGATAGTTTCTTATTTATGATATCCTCTATGTTCATTGTATCTAGTGTAGATATCATTGTTCTCTTGACATGATGGTTACACGGATTGGTATATCCGAATCTCGTCATGCGATGTTATTCCTTGGTATATGGTATATCTTGTGCATGCCTTGTTTTATTGATTATCTTGTACATATACAGACACTGATTCTCGGGAAGAGTCGCTATCTTCTTGGAGAATCTCGTGCCATAGCGTACCATGGTTGGATCTATTATACCAGTCGGAGGTGGGGAGTATGTAGTGTAGATATGTGATCATACCCACCTTGTATCTTGAATAGTATTAATTATACACCGCACGTATGAATAGCCAGGCCATAAATCTTGTATCTCTTGTATCAAGTTCCCAAGCCGATCACATGTTAAAGCTAGTACTCACACACTTAGACATTAGTATTCTTGCTCATTGACATATTGCTCATTATTGTATTATTTCTAGTATTTCCTTATTGTACATATATCTCTTGTATCTATTGTGCATCTTGTATATTCACATCAATTTATTGTTACATAGTTTTTATCATTGATTAGAACTGCTGTTAGAGATGTACTCTGCTCCTTTCCTGACTGGATATAATTTTCCAGATGACACTGAGGAGTGGTATCCTACCTATTATGGACCTCAGGATATTGTGGGTTTAGAGTCTGAGACCCTGGCTCAGGAGAGACTTATCCCAACTGAGATAGTTGACCCAGGAGTAGTAGCTTCTTAGCATTCTTTGTACTGGATTTGTCTCCAGCTTATTTTGTTATTTCTTTCAGACTCATTGATGTATTATTTTAGACTCATGAGTTGTATTGTGACTATTCTATTCTTTATCTGATTCGTGCTCATTTCCATCTTAGATCTGTGATTGAGTATATTGTTATTGTTGGTGGTTCATTATATTGTTAGATAGATTATCCAGACAGCGTTCTACCGCCGATTCTGCGGCGTAGGCTAGGCGTTATTTTTGACTTGTACCCCTACACCGGGTGCGGGTTGTGACATCAACCAAATGAGACTAGAATGGAGATTTGGGCCGATGGTCCTACAAAGTAAGTTAATTAGTTATTTATTTCTTATATATATATATATATATATTCACTTTTTAATGAGTTTAATTATCAATGTATATATAGATATCATCCTCCGGCGGTACAGAGATCACTGGGACATTTTTTGAGGCAAAACTATAGTGGGCCATGGATAAATTACTCGGATGTCTCGGAAGAGAGAAAGACGTTCTGGTTTGGGCACTTCAAGGTCAAAGTATATTTGATTTTAACATTATTAACATTTTTATGTTAATATTTTATAACTAACTATTGTACTTCTTGTAGAGAACATATTTCTATCCACCATACCGGACCGCCCAGATCGAGCAGCAGTTTCCTTTCGTCGCTGCCAAGCTCATCCGTAATGCTATGAATGAGTAGAAGGCTCGTGATCGTGAAGGAAAACCGATCCAATGCTGGATCACGCCTGAACAGTGGACTGCGATAATGGATAGATTCAACGAGGATAGATATAGGAAAAAGTCGGAGAAGGCCAATGCGGCTCGGTAGAGGGCGGGAAAGTGGTGTGGTGGGTCGATTCCGATGACGAAATATTTCCATCGCTTGGTACGTCTTTTATTGTATACGTACAATTTTTAATCATCGTGGCCTAATTTTTTTACTTTAATAATAAATAATATATTTCTTAACATTTCTAGAGGGGTGAGTACGCGAACATGGTTACATTGTTCCTCGCCACTCATAGGAAGGGGGAACAACTTATCAATAATAGGGTGACGTAAAGCTACATAAGTATTACTCTTATGTTATGTTAATTTTGATATAACTTAGCAAAACTATATGTAATTAGTAATAATTACCTAAGATATAGAGTAAGTAGTACGCTTATCGATAAATATATATTTTTCTACTATGAGTATATGAGGCTCCGCGAAGAGTCGACCAAGCCCACACCTGGAGAGGGGGTAGTTCCTCGGAACCCCCGGCCCACCCAGCTCCGTCGGATGACGAGCTGTGAATAAGAGTCGTTGGTGGTCTATATGGGGGTACATACTTCGGTACGAGATCCTACAGCACCTATGTTGCATGACAGTCCTCTAGGACACCCTTTAACGATGTGCATATCCCACAGCCCTCCCAGGAGTCGCAGTGAGCCCATGAGAGAGTTGACCTTCAGATCGTATCTCTGCGTGACGAGTTGATGCAGAGAATTACGGTGCAGCCGCAGACTGACGATGCGAGCTCATAGCACGTTTTGAATCGCTGGAGCGTAGCATCATGGAGTTGAGGGATCTGGCCACGTCGACAGAGCACAATGTGATGTCGTTGCAGGAGTTAGAGTTGAATGTGGGCGCCACACTATCGAGGATACAGGCATCACATATTGAGATGAACGAGCGAGTGGAGACCGTGGGCACTTCACTATCAAGGATGCAGGCATCACATCTTCAGATGGGTGAGCGAGTGGAGCATAGTACTAGAATGTTATTATCTGTCATGGATACTTGCGAAGCTCGACTGACAGAGTTGGAGCAACGAAATCCTCCTGGTCCGCCTGCATCGTCAACTACATCGACTCCTATATCGATTTCCGTGACACTTACACATGAGCAGTTTGACGCGCTATTATCTTAGATTCGACGCGGCTCCTCCTTCTGATCAGTAGTAGTTTTTTTGACATGTGTGTATTGGCCCATTCATGAAAGTTTGTACTTATTATTTGTACACTTTTATTGTGTGACTTATTTGTACATTTTTATTGTGACTGGTTATTGTGTGACTACATTTCGGACCTTAGAGCTTTTTATTAATTTATTTCATCATTGTTGTTGTGTGATTGTACCAGTGTTGAGTATTCCACCGAAGGGGTCGTCAAACCAAGGAAATTCAATGGAGGGTTGCTCCGGGTATGTCTATTTATTTGAAATATGATCATACTGCATGCATGATATATTGTGATATTGTAGGCATTCATTTTTTTTTCAATCTTAGCGATGGTCAACGACGTTTAGTGACATTCAGTGACGTCCATAGAAGTCGCTAATGACGTCGCTAAACTGTCAAATAATTTATTTTACATCGTTGATTGTCACTAAACGTCGCTAAATATTGCTGACATGACAATTTTTCCCATGTTAGCTTTTCGTTGCTGATTATGTCGCAAGTTGTCGCTAAATTTAACGATAATTATCGACTAAAATAAAATGTCACAAATTTGACAACCTAAGACGCTAAGAGCTGTTATTCTTGTGAATTTTAAACGTCGCTAAATTACGTCGCCACGGTGACGTTTTCCGACGCCGTTTTGATCAGCGACTAGCTTTTTGGCAACAAAATCAAAACGTCTCTAAATACGTCGCTACTTAGTATTAGCGATGTAATTTAGCGATTTGGCGACACTTTTCTACGTCGCTAATTTGCCTTATTCTGGTAGGGTTTATGCACATAGTCTACCATGTGCCAATCTTGCCATGCGTAGAGACGACCATGCGCATAAGATATTATGCGACCAGTTCTGCCATGCGCCAAGACCTTCAATGCGCTTCCATGCGTCAAGATACTGCCATGCGATAAGTGTGTCATGCGACAAGATCCTTCCATGCGACAAGAGTCTGCCATGCGGCAAGAGCCTGCCAAATCGACAAGAGTCTGCCATGCGACAAGAGCTTGCCATACAGCCAAGTCTTGCCAAGGGCCAAAGTACTCTCCTTAGGCGCATACTTTGCAATCCTTGGTCATCTTGTAATCTTTCTTCCAACTGGAATGCGCGTCCTTCAAACTTCAACTCCTCCATCCTAGAAAATGGTAGGTTTCGAAAACTCACTTTCAACATTTGACAAATGACTCCTTTCCTCATCCAAATGTTCGAAGTGTATCCCGTCAATCTTCTTAAGTTTGTGAAAACTTGTTGCCGAGAAGATATGATCGGATGTTTTATATCTTTCTTCGGATCTTGCTTTAAGATTGTTAGTCTCGAGGCGGATCAAAGATGGTAGAACACAGGCCATGTGCATAGCTACCAGTGAGACCCGAAAGTTCGCTCTCTACAGGAACCCAAGTTATCGTCGAGATCAGAGATTCACATAAGAGTTCCTCATCTAATATATCTCGATTCCAACGAAGCACGAACCAAGAACAGGTTACAATAGACTTCAAAAAAATGAAGATTACGACAAGCAACGAGTAAAACGTTCTTCTCTTTACGTTCGCAGACGCTACAATGAGATAAATGTAGCAAAGAAAAAGTTGAAGAGAAGCTTTTTGCTGGAGTGGTCAAAACCACTGTTGCTCAAAGCAAGATTCGTCGTACAGACGATCTGCCCCCAGGAACCAGCAAGTTCACAAATAAACTTCTGGAACGCTCAATGTCACATTTGAAAACACTCGAAAACACCATGTGGGAGGGGGACACTCTGGGCCGCATATGATCTTGTGTTCTCGATTTTTTCATCTGTTTTCTCTCTCTTCAAATGAAAGATTATGTCCTCTATAAATAGAGAAAAATATCACATATGCGGCCTGAGGAAACTCCAGGTCGCATATGCGCTGACCGACCAGATCCCCAAAACTTTGGTGTCAAAGCCGCATGCGCCGTCTCCGTCGCCGGTCACACAGTACTGTACGAGGCATACAGCACTGTCAAATGCCGAAAGCAGCGACGCACAAGCGCCATGCGACGATGCTGACGGACAAAGTGCAAAGTGCGCCAACAAAGTACCACTTTGCGCCATTGAGTCCGAGTCCGAGTCGCTAAGCCCCTAGCTCCTAAGGAAAACATCTCAGAGGTTGTGACAAAATAAAGATTGTCATAATGGAGTTCGCACTTAATCTCTCTAGGAAAGTCAACCCACATGGACCACCAACCCATGCGCATATACCAATACTAAGTATAGCTATATATTGAGATATACACATTGGTGGTTTTCAATGTGGGACTAAAACTCTCAAAGCTAAATGGAAAATACCAACAAATATTATATAAGAGAGTTCAATGTTGGCATAAATTCTTGATGACTTAGGGAAACTCTTTAAGTCTTATTTTAAGCCGAGAATACTTTGTAAGTCTCCAGAAACAATAACTTGCATTTATGATAGTGAGAATGGTGGAAAATTTTGAACCTCCTGAAGTCGAGAGTTTGCTTCAAACGGACCTTCGAATAGATCACAACCGTGTGGCTGTTATTTCCTGAATCGTGTATTTTCTAGATTATCAAGTATAATAACACCAACTAAAATTCCAAGCACTCAATCGCTTATATTGACTAATGACTATTGAGTGATCGAGTCAAGTGCTTAAAATTTTATTAAATGGAAGAGATAATATTGCTTCATGTTGTTTATCCCTAACATGTACAGGACCCTATCCCATAACAACATAGTCAACCTTTGAAGTCTTATTATAAGCAGGAAGGCTCACAAGTCTCCTAAAGTAATAGTTAGGTGATGTACATTATTTGTAGTTGAATATACTCAGATGTCATCTATAAATAAACTGTGAGGACAAACAAGAAGCATATTGATCCAAAGCAGAGAGAAAGAGAGAGATGGCCACAGAGCAAGGCAATGAGATAACGGTAAGTGTCTATAAACATTGTACTTGATATGGTATGATACAAGAAAACAATAACAAAGTCATTATTTCGATCCATGGGGTCGTGGTCTGTTGGTTACGATGGAGGACTTCCGTAGGGATGAGTCGTTGGAAACTTAGTTCCTAATCCGGTGAAAATGACATAGAAAAAAAATCATTATTTCAAATTTTGTGTCGGCTATTTGAATCATCTTCTTCCATTCTCTCTTTGGAAAGGTTTATATATTCCATAATCTAGACCTAAACAATACCCTTATTTTGGTTAGAGAAACTTTAAGTATGGATATGAAACTTATGATTATCTCAATTACACACACACACACACACACACACACACACACACACATATATATATATATATATATATATATATATATATATATATATAATCAATCAAACCTAGTAGATCATAAATATTCATGTTTTCAGTGATATATAAACCAAGGTTCAAAGTATCGGTATCGGAATCGGTATCGGACCATTCCTATGAGTATCGGGATCGGCGGTATCGGTAGTATCGGCGGTTTCGGATCGGAGTATCGGATTTTTTGGTATCGGAAAGCAAACAACTATTAGTAAATTATTAACATTTTAGAGAATATATTTTATACAATTATGCATAATTTAAAGTATTTTCAGTATTGTTTCTTAGTATTTTTGATATTGAATGAAATAGTAGTCATCCTTGTCGATTGATTTATATGCGATAGATAAGTTTTCCTCTTTTATATGTTTTTACAACCTTATTATGCTTTTACATCCTTTCTAATTGGTCTTTTTAATTCAAATTTTTTTGCCGAATTGACTGGAAAAGAGACCTCTAATGTCAGTATCGGTCAGTATCGGATATCGGTCGGTATCGGATCGGGACATGCCAAACTGTATCGGTATCGGCCGTATCGGATCGGTATCGGCCGATACTTTAAACTATGATATAAACCTATCTATGCATTTCAGTATATGTTGCTAATATTGTTCAGAAAATTGCATACACAGCACAATTTTTTGGTGAAATTTTATGCACAACACAAAGTCTAGAAAATTTACGTTTAGAGGAACAAAACGTCGTTCTGATGGACGTATAACTACTGACAGCCAACGAAAAAAAATTGTGAACACCAAAGACACCCTTCAGAATGACGTTTTCTGAACAGAAAATATCCTTTTGAATGACTTTTTATATCATATATATATATATATATATATATATATATATATATATATATATATATATATTAAGTTTTAGTGTTATGTCTTATGTATGGGAAGATTCTAACCCACAACCCCCACATACTGATGTTATTACTTCACAAGCTAACCAAAAATTTCTATATATCTCGATGTTATAAAGACATGCATGTACATATATTGCAAAGTAATTATGAACTGAAAGTTTAGGTTAAAGTTAATATTAATTAGCAACTGTTTTTGCATAGAAAACGGCCATCAGAAAGACGTTTTTTAATCTCAATTTTTGCACTTTGTGCTGTTAGAGCAATTCCACCTCACTTCTATACTTTTTATGCAATTTTTTGAATATTGTTACTTTGTTATTTCAGGCATCCAATGCTTCCGAGGACAAAAACAAAGGAGGGTGAGTAAACAAAATCAAAATCATGGATCCTATATATGTGAATCTAATATTTTTTTGTTTCATGTTCAATTGTAGCTAATTTAGTTAGTTAGCAATTCAAAAGCTCACTGGTAAAAAGTTTTATATATGTTAGGGGCACTTTAGTTGCAGCTGCTCAGAGTTACCAGTTGGTATATGGGCAAGTGGACATAACAATGTTCGAGGAGAATGTACCATATGTGGTGTCCTTCAAAGTAAAGCTGAAGGAACCCAAAGAGAACAAGAAGGTTAAAGTTTGGTACAGAATTCTTCCATGGGTGGCAATTCTTGACAAAATAGTGGATATTGATCCTTCTGGTGAATGGACTGAGGTCCAGACAGTTGCTTTCACAATTACGAGTAGCATGACCTCCGGATTGCTGGAGCTCGTGATGTGGAGGGAACCTCTTCTGGAAAGAATTGATCTTCTCATCAGCAACATCCAATTTATCAAGCAAGAATGTGAATAAACTGAACATATATATATATATGATCAGATCATGGGATAAATAATGGCATGGGCATATCATTTCTTCTTCTTTTTTCTCCTTCTTGTTTGGTATTTACTGCTTCAATATGCGTATAGATAGCATATTCTGAATATGTTGTCCTATAAATCCTTGTTTATGTATTTGTGTGCATATGTCGATCCAATGGTTATTAAAGAAAATATTCAAGTAATATAGTATATGGAATTATTGTCGAGATACTAGATGATATTGGGTAGTTGTGTCTGTTTTTTGTTTGTAAGTTGTGTTTGAATTTTTGGGCAGTGAGTAGAAATATGATGGAAATAATCCTAAAATACTATATTTCAAGTTTACACCCATATTGAGTCCTATGAATTAATTTATCCATTCCTTCCCTTTGGAATTCGAGAATCCGGTCATCTCTTTCATCTACTTTCCATTCTTTGACTGATATCTTGTATGTCGTTTGACGACGTAGTATTGTTCACTATATTTGAATATGATGAATTCAAAAAAACTACTAATGTATCTTGAAGGGGAACTGGAGACAAAAAAAAAAATGAGATAATACAGTTAAAGGCGAACATGTTGGAACGGAATATTCTTCTCATCATCAATTATATATATATATATATATATATATATATATATATATATATAGAATTGTACTAAGTTTTAGATATGAATTAAAGTAAATAAATAAACAAATTAATCAGCTTAAAAATTAGTTTATTTATGAAATTGTATGGACAACTAATTGTGATAATAATAATTAAATAGGGAGGGAGAGAAAGTTAATTAAGTAGAGAGGGATATAAGGACGAACTATTAATTAACTAGCAGAATAATTAAACATGTAGGGGAAATTAAGTAGAGACGTTTGTGTATTCTAAATCATTAGATATGTTTAGATGTTTTAAACTTGATCATCCTTTGTTTTTTTATGACAAAAAAATATTTATGATACAGATAACTAAGATAAAAACACGCACAACATTACATGGATATAAATTATAATGTTATAAAAGCTACAATGGCACTATGTTGTCCCTATTGGGCTCATCGATGCGAGCTGGAGCAGCAACAGAGATTACTACAGAAGCTCCCAACAGTATTACAATTAGTGCAGTAAAATTGACCAGAAGTGCTTCTGTACCATACTTAGCAATGGCCGAGCCCTCAAGGAAAGTGAGTTTCTCAAGGAAGCCTAATTCTGCAGTTGCCACCGCTAATATGTAGACAAATAGCCCAAACAGTACATGCCATGGAAGAGCACCACGCCTCACGCTTGGTGTAGCACCAGGAAAGAAGAATGTGGCGAACCCGAAAATCCACTGCGTAAGGAAAACATGGGTGTAGACGAACCTTAATAGTGAGCATTCAATCAACAGTATTGGTGAAATGCATGGGTACATTGATGCAATAATAATCAAGTCGCAATTGAAGGTCATATGATTGTATCTATCTATGGCTACCGAACTCAACATGCTCTTATGGTCAGTGAGAAGAGTTATAACCTCCATTGTTAGACAGACGGTCTCGAAATCAAACCGCAAATTTAGGATGTGGAAGACAGTGGACCCAAATAGCATGCAACACGTAAACAAAATTTGTCTTACTCGTATCAGGTACTATTAATATAACACTATTAAATTACCGTTGCATGTAAAATAATTTACAGTTTATATATTTTAATTTTAATTTTTTTTATGTATTATTTTATTGAAAAATAAGGTAGAAAAAGAAATTATCTGATATTATATAAAAAAAATTATATTTATTAAAATAATTTAAATATAATTTAAATATATTTTAATTAAAAATTGTTATAGATATCTTTGCTGTTGGATACATGCATGTTTAGTAGTACCATATTTTTAGTTTATACATGTTTATAGAAATTTTGATATATACATATATTATGGTAATTAAAAAAATTTAGGTACCATATTTGTTTTTACCGTATCTTTCATACCGCTAGTTAGAAGAATTAGAAAAAATGTTAATGAAGGATATACAATCAGCCTAGATGTAAACCCCCTGATTTTTCAAAATTTTAAAATCTAGATTTTTCACAATTTTCTGAAATTTTCTGGAATTTTTTGTAATTTAAAAACAGGGTTTAATTATTAAATAATTTTTAATTAATAATAAACAGTATTAAAATATTATGAAAAGAATAATTTTGGGGGTAAAATGAAAAGCTGGACTGAGGAAAATTTTTCTGGAATTTATCGGGCCCCGGACCCATTTTTTTAAACACCTACAAATAATTATTTAGTTATTTATTAATTAATTAATGATTTAGTAGTCATTAATTAAAAAACAATTTTAAAAATTTTTCAAAATAATTATTAATTAATGATTTACAAATAATTGTAAACCCCCTGATTTTTTAAAATTTTAAAATCTAGATTTTTCACAATTTTCTGGAATTTTCTGGGAATTTTCTGTAATTTAAAAACAGGGTTTAATTATTAAATGATTTTTAATTAATAATAAACAGTATTAAAATATTATAAAAATAATATTTTTGGGGGTAAAATGAAAACTGGACTTAGGATAATTTTTCTGGAATTTATCGGGCCCCGGACCTATTTTTTAAACACCTACAAATAATTATTTAGTTATTTATTAATTAATTAATGATTTAGTTATTATTTATTTTATTTTTTAAAAATCCAAACCCATTGGATCGGTCCGGCCCATTCCCCCAGCCCAGCCCGGCCCACGGGCCCAGCCCCCTGCCTAGCGGGTCGGGTCGGATCCGCCAGACCCGACCCGAGACCCGCTAGCCCGTCTCCCCCTCGCAGCCGACCCGGTCCCGCTCCGGCGCGCGTTTTCCGCCGCCTCCGGCAGTCAGCCGCTCCCCATGACCCCCTCTTCCGCTCCGCCCGGCCACGTCCACCCCACCTCCGCCTTCTCCGCCCCTCTCCCCGCCTTCTCCGGCCCCCGGCAGCCTATAAAACCCCCTCGTCGAGATCCCTCCGCCTCCGCACCACCACCAGGCTCCGTCGACCGCCACCGCCGTCTCAGCCACTCCGCCGACGCCCAAACCCGCAGCACCCCAGCGCCGCCGCAGAGCTCCTCCCTTCTCCTCCTTCCTCCCTCCTCTTCTCCTTCTCCGGCGAGCAGCCGCAGCCGACAGCAGCAGCTCCCAGCGCCGCCTCGGCCGGCCTCCAGCGCCTCCGGCCGCCCCGGGTCCCCTCCGCCTCCGCCGCGTGCCCCCAGCCCCTCCGCCTCAGCCGCCCGGCCGCCCAGCCGCCGTCTCCGTCGACCTTGCCCTAACCCTAATCCCCATTCCCCCCCCCCCCCGTGTCCGACACAGGACACGTGTCCTGTGTCGTGTCGGACACGATTCAGACCCCGGTTTTCGGGTCCCGTTCAGGTGCGTGTATCTTCTTGCTCGTAGCTCAGATTTCGATTCCGTAAATTGCAACGCGTAGCTTGTATGACCCTCTCGGTGTCCGAATAAACCGCTCGGGGCATCGCGTCCTGTGGTGATCGCACACCGCGATCCAAAAACAGGAAAAACCAGACCATGTTTCACCCCGGAACTGAGTACGCCCCGCCAAACGGGACGACTTGGTCGCGTGCGGTCTTCACAGATTCGTGCGCGTCGTCGATACGGAGGTGTGAGATTCGCGGAAGCTGATTCGGGTGTGCGTGCACACCGGAATCAATGCGTATCCGCGGACATCGCCCCGTATCCGACTTTTCTACAATTTATCCTAACTTTGTGTACACATGTCGGATCGAGACGAAACTTGCACCATCGGACTCGTAGCAATACGCTGGTCCTGTGGGTCAAGTTTGGTTCGATTCTGAGAACGTTGACGAAATTGCGTGTCGTGGGCCCCACAGGCCCCGCTCAACGGGCGATTTTGTGATCGGCTCATCGAAATCCAATTCTGCAAGTTCAGTTGGGTTAGTATCATCGTTCCTGACCTGTAGACACTAAGTTTGGTAAATTTGGAGACCTTTGACCCTGACACGTTTTTCGGTGCAAAGCGGGCCCATCGGTGGACCCCGTTTTGATCCGAAACTGCCGTTTTTGTCCTTGTCTCCAAATTGGACTCAAGGACAGACGTTTCTAGATGATTGATATTTTTTGAATCTGATGGTGATATTTATTTCAGCAACCGGAGTACCGCCTGCAAATCCAGCTGAAGTCAGAGCTGCAATCAGAGCCGGAACCACAGGCAAGTATACCTTGCCAAATCCTGCAGTTTGCTACTGATCTCCTGGACTAATTTATACATTGTCGTGCAAGATTCTTGTACAATATTTGCATGCTTCCCTTTTCAATTATTATTTTCTTGTCGTATATAGTTTATGGATGCGTTGTTCATATTGATTTATTCCTGGTGCTTTAGTCTTATTTTTCTCGTTTTACGTGCATTTACATTATTTGCTCTTTTCCTTGGATCACTATTTATTCCATATTGTGATGGTATATGTTTACTCTACATTCCTTGAGTTGAATTGACTGATTTCTTTAGTTCCTAGATGATTGTTATTGGGCATTGACTACACTTGAGCATTCTCGATCGTGAGCTCCCATTGGGCGGCGAATGAGACTTGTTCATTTGACTACCTCATTCGTGAGCTCCCATTGGACAGCGAAAGAGCTAAACTATAGAAAGGGAGTCCCCATTAGACTACTTTCTATAGGACCGTGATCTCCCATTGAGTTACGGTCACCCCGATTTGTTAGTAGTCATGTTTGATATCACCATCGGTACGTCACCATCTTAGATGCAGTGATTTCTCGTGTCTTGTTTGCTTTCTGGTGTTTACTTTCCTGTCTATCTTGCATGTTCATTTACTGTACTTTTGGCTCGTATTCTTTTGTATCTTGTTACGTCCCTCTGAGGACCTAGTTTTGTTCTCCAGATTTAGCAGACGAGGAGCACCCGCAACTTTACGGACCGACATCAGACGAGGGTATGATTGCAGTTGATGGCCCTGCTTATACTTAGTTATTTTCTAGCATGTCTTAGTTATATTTCTTTGTCTCTATTTTTTCCATTTATCGGTAGTGGATTTGTCTCCACCCGACTCAGTATTATTTTTTGCTGGATATTCGACAGTAACTTGACTTCCAGCAGTTATTCCAGTTTGCTATTTAGTTCTTATACTGTTCTGTTGGATGAGATCTAGATACTTGACATTTATCATTGGACCTATTTATTGTTAGACTACAGCTTAAGCATGCCCTGATGGATCCATTAAATTGGGTTGTCCATCGGTGCGTGCTGCTGGCCATTGCCACGTGTCCAGTCCCTCGATATTTTGGGTCTGGGACGTGACATGATTTTTGTGGTGGCCCATGCAGGTCTACGACTAAATTGTTCGGTTTCAACTTAGGGACTGAACAGGCCTGCAATAAGAATATGATAAGTTTTAGGATCTCATCCACTTGCTTGAAACGTTCTTGATGTCTATATCGGATTCAAAATTAATTCTTAACTTGCATCTTGCCTTGATTCCTGTGCGTCTCTTATAGTTTATTTTGATGCAGAGCAATGGATTTACAAGTACGCGACGGGACTCCCGCAGGCACACCACAAGTTGCAGATGCCACCTATGACGATGAAGTGACCCCAGTTGGTGGAGGTCAACTAGAACAACAAAACTGTCAAGATACCTCAAGAGATCGGCAAGACAACATTCCACCTCCGTCGCAGTTCACACCACCAATGCCTGTATTCCCACAAGGACAAGCTATAGACGGACAACAGATATTTTAAATGATCTACGCAATGATGCAAGCTCAACAGCAGATTCAACAAGAGACTTTGAGTCGCATCCTAGCACTTGTACTGGAGCAGGCGAATCTACCAACTCGACGGCCAACGACGGGCTCTATCACCAATTTTCGGCAACTGAAGCCCCGTACCTTCTCAGGCAAGGAGGAGCCCACTGAAGTTCATGAGTGGCTCACCAACACACAACACCAGTTGGAAGCAGCTGAGCTTCCCAGAGAACGTTGGATGACTGCCGTTAGAATGCAGTTGACGGATAATGCGCATCACTGGTGGTTATCTGAGGAGACACGGCTCGGACCAGACCGAGTCACTTGGGAAGAGTTTTCTAGGCTCTTCCAGGAGATGTACATTCCGGCTATCGCTCGATTAAAACTTCGGGACAAGTTTAATCGTCTCACTCAAGACAGTATGACAGTAGAAGAGTACAACGCGTAATTTATTCGTCTAAGTCGCTTTGCCCCAACCTTGATCCCGACAGAGGAAGAGAAGGCTGAGAAGTTCTTCGACGGACTAAACATTGAGCTACAGAAACTAATTGGATCCGTTGCACCTACATCTTACCCGGACGTCCTTGCTGCAGCCCGACGCATGGAGCGCGTCACCAGAAGAGAGACCAGTCTAAAGCGATCATCCACATCAGCACCAGCCGGAGCACCACAGGAAGAAGTTGTAAAGAGACCTCGCATGCACCAGCCACCCGAAGCATCTCCACAGGCACTACCTATCTGTCCATATTGTCGCAGGCGAGGCCATATTGAGGACAATTGCAGACGCAAAAGAAAATTATGTTTAGCTTGCGGATCCAGTCAGCATTTATTAAAGGAATGCCCCGAACGTCGAGAAAGAGCGTTACCAGCACCAAGGCCACCCTTGGCACTCGAGCAACACTCTTCCAGCAGGCCCAGCAGCAGCAGAGGAATCCACCACAAGGACGCGGACAAGCTTTCGCAATGACTTTGGAAGACGCGCAGACTCTTGGAGTAGCTAATGCGCGTAAGTGATTCGTAGTTATCCGTTTCTAGTCTTGTTTTAGCTCGTGCTTGTTGGTTCGTGACCTCAGCCCCAACCTAGTAAATTTGCAACTTGTTAATAACAACCTGGTTTTCATAAAAGTTGTAGATCTTTTGCTTTAACTAGATTTTCTCTGGAAGTGCATAACTTTCATTGTTAGGGAAACGGTATTTCCCTAAGTATCTTGTGATGTGTTTTCAAACGATGCTTGCGACCGCGTCATCTCTGTTGACCGGTTATTCTTTGATTGCGAGGACGCAATCCTCTTAAGGGGGTTGATTGTAAACCCCCTGATTTTTCAAAATTTTAAAATCTAGATTTTTCACAATTTTCTGGAATTTTCTGGGAATTTTCTGTAATTTAAAAACAGGGTTTAATTATTAAATGATTTTTAATTGATAATAAACAGTATTAAAATATTATGAAAATAATATTTTTGGGGGTAAAATGAAAAGCTGGACTTAGGGTAATTTTTCTGGAATTTATCGGGCCCCGGACCTATTTTTTTAAACACCTACAAATAATTATTTAGTTATTTATTAATTAATTAATGATTTAGTTATTATTTATTTTATTTTTTAAAAACCCAAACCCATTGGATCGCCCGGCCCATTCCTCCAGCCCAGCCCGGCCCACGGGCCCAGCCCCCTGCCTAGCGGGTCGGGTCGGATCTGCCAGACCCGACCCGAGACCCGCTAGCCCGTCTCCCCCACGCAGCCGACCAGGTCCCGCTCCGGCGCACGTTTTTCGCCGCCTCCGGCAGTCAGCCGCTCCCCACGACCCCCTCTTCCGCTCCGCCCGGCCACGTCCACCCCACCTCCGCCTTCTCCGCCCCTCTCCCCGCCTTCTCCGGCCCCCGGCAGCCTATAAAACCCCCTCGTCGAGATCCCTCTGCCTCCGCACCACCACCAGGCTCCGTCGACCGCCACCGCCGTCTCAGCCACTCCGCCGACGCTCGGACCCGCAGCACCCCAGCGCCGCCGCAAAGCTCCGCCCTTCTCCTCCTTCCTCCCTCCTCTTCTCCTTCTCCGGCGAGCAGCCGCAGCCGACAGCAGCAGCTCCCAGCGCCGCCTCGGCCGGCCTCCAGCGCCGCACAGCGCGCCTCCGGCCGCCCCGGGTCCCCTCCGCCTCCGCCGCGTGCCCGCAGCCCCTCCGCCTCAGCCGCCCGGCCGCCCAGCCGCCGTCTCCGTCGACCTTGCCCTAACCCTAATCCCCATTTTTCTCCCCCGTGTCCGACACAGGACACGTGTCCTGTGTCGTGTCGGACACGATTCAGACCCCAATTTTTGGGTCCCGTTCAGGTGCGTGTATCTTCTTGCTCGTAGCTCGGATTTCGATTCCGTAAATTGTAACGCGTAGCCTGTATGACCCTCTCGGTGCCCGGATAAACCGCTCGGGGCATCGCGTCCTGTGGTGATCGCACACCGCGATACAAAAACAGGAAAAACCAGACCCTGTTTCACCCCGGAACTGAGTACGCCCCGCCAAACGGGACGACTTGGTCGCGTGCGGTCTTCACAGATTCGTGCGCGTCGTCGATACGGACGTGTGAGATTTTGCGGAAGCTGATTCGGGTGTGCGTGCACACCGAAATCAACGCGTATCCGCGGACATCGCCCCGTATCCGACTTTTCTGTAATTTACCCTAACTTTGTGTACACACGTCGGATCGAGACGAAACTTGCGCCATCGGACTCGTAGCAATACGCTGGTCCTGTGGGTCAAGTTTGGTTCAATTCTGAGAACGTTGACAAAATCGCGTGTCGTGGGCCCCACAGGCCCCGCTCAACGGGCGATTTTCTGATCGGATCATCGGAATCCAATTCTGAAAGTTCCGTTGGGTTCGTATCATCGTTCCTGACCTGTTGACACTAAGTTTGGTGAATTTGGAGATCTTTGACCCTGACACGTTTTTCGGTGCAAAGCGGACCCACCGGTGGACCTCGTTTTGATCCGAAACTGCCATTTTTGCCCTTGTCTCCAAATTGGACTCAAGGACAGGCATTTCTAGCTGATTGATATTTTCTGAATCTGATGGTGATATTTGTTTCAGCAACCGGAGTACCGCCTGCAAATCCAGCTGAAGTCAGAGCTGCAATCAGAGCCGGAACCACAGGCAAGTATACCTTGCCAAATCCTGCAGTTTGCTACTGATCTCCTGGACTTATTTATACATTGTCGTGCAAGATTCTTGTACAATATTTGCATGCTTCCCTTCTCAGTTGTTATTTTCTTGTCGTATATAGTTTATGGATGCGTTGTTCATATTGATTTATTCCTGCTGCTTTAGTCTTATTTTTCTCGTTTTACGTGCATTTACATTATTTGCTCTTTTCCTTGGATCACTATTTGTTCCATATTATGATGGTATATATTTACTCTACATTCCTTGAGTTGACTTGACTGATTTCTTTAGTTCCTAGATGATTGTTATTGGGCATTGACTACACTTGAGCATTCTCGATCGTGAGCTCCCATTGGGCAGCGAAAGAGACTTGTTCATTTGACTACCTCATTCGTGAGCTCCCATTGGGCAGCGAAAGAGCTAAACTATAGAAAGGGAGTCCCCATTGGACTACTTTCTATAGGACCGTGATCTCCCATTGAGTTACGGTCACCCCGATTTGTTAGTAGTCATGTTTGATATCACCATCGGTACGTCACCATCTTAGATGCAGTGATTTCTCGTGTCTTGTTTGCTTTCTGGTGTTTACTTTCCTGTCTATCTTGCATGTTCATTTACTGTACTTTTGGCTCGTATTCTTTTGTATCTTGTTACGTCCCTCTGAGGACCTAGTTTTGTTCTCCAGATTTAGCAGACGAGGAGCACCCGCAACTTTACGGACCGACATCAGACGAGGGTATGATTGCAGTTGATGGCCCTGCTTATACTTAGTTATTTTCTAGCATGTCTTAGTTATATTTCTTTGTCTCTATTTTTTCCATTTATCGGTAGTGGATTTGTCTCCACCCGATTCAGTATTATTTCTTGCTGGATATTCGACAGTAACTTGACTTCCAGCAGTTATTCCAGTTTGCTATTTAGTTCTTATACTGTTCTGTTGGATGAGATCTAGATACTTGACATTTATCATTGGACCTATTTATTGTTAGACTACAGCTTAAGCATGCCCTGATGGATCCATTAAATTGGGTTGTCCATCGGTGCGTACTGCTGGCCATTGCCACGTGTCCAGTCCCTCGATATTTTGGGTCTGGGGCGTGACATAGTTTTTGTGGTGGCCCATGCAGGTCTACGACTAAATTGTTCGGTTTCAACTTAGGGACTGAACAGGCCTACAATAAGAATAGGATAAGTTTTAGGATCTCATCCACTTGCTTGAAACGTTCTTGATGTCTATATCGGATTCAAAATTAATTCTTAACTTCCATCTTGCCTTGATTCCTGTGCGTCTCTTATAGTTTATTTTGATGCAGAGCAATGGATTTACAAGCACGCGACGAGACTCCCGCAGGCACACCACAAGTTGCAGATGCCACCTATGACGATGAAGTGACCCCAGTTGGTGGAGGTCAACTAGAACAACAAAACAGTCAAGATACCTCAAGAGATCGGCAAGACAACATTCCACCTCCGTCGCAGTTCACACCACCAATGCCTGTATTCCCACAAGGACAAGCTATAGACGGACAACAGATATTTCAAATGATCTACGCAATGATGCAAGCTCAACAGAAAATTCAACAAGAGACTTTGAGTCGCATCCTAGCACTTGTACTGGAGCAGGCGAATCTACCAACTTGATGGCCAACGACGGGCTCTATCACCAATTTTCGGCAACTGAAGCCCCGTACCTTCTCAGGCAAGGAGGAGCCCACTGAAGTTCATGAGTGGCTCACCAACACACAACACCAGTTGGAAGCAGCTGAGCTTCCCAGAGAACATTGGATGACTGCCATTAGAATGCAGTTGACGGATAATGCGCATCACTGGTGGTTATCTGAGGAGACACGGCTCGGACCAGACCGAGTCACTTGGGAAGAGTTTTCTAGACTCTTCCAGGAGATGTATATTCCGGCTATCGCTCGATCAGAACTTCGGGATAAGTTTAATCGTCTCACTCAAGACAGTATGACAGTAGAAGAGTACAACGCGTAATTCATTCGTCTAAGTCGCTTCGCGCCAACCTTGATCCCGACAGAGGAAGAGAAGGCTGAGAAGTTCTTCGACGGACTAAACATTGAGCTACAGAAACTAATTGGATCCGTTGCACCTACATCTTACCCGGACGTCCTTGCTGCAGCCCGACGCATGGAGCGCGTCACCAGAAGAGAGACCAGTCTAAAGCGATCATCCACATCAGCACCAGCCGGAGCACCACAGGAAGAAGTTGTAAAGAGACCTCGCATGCACCAGCCACCCGAAGCATCTCCACAGGCACTACCTATCTGTCTATATTGTCGCAGGCGAGGCCATATTGAGGACAATTGCAGACGCAAAAGAAAATTATGTTTAGCTTGCGGATCCAGTCAGCATTTATTAAAGGAATGCCCCGAACGTCGAGAAAGAGCGTTACCAACACCAAGGCCACCCTTGGCACCTCGAGCAACACTCTTCCAGCAGGCCCAGCAGCAGCAGAGGAATCCACCACAAGGACGCGGACAAGCTTTCGCAATGACTTTGGAAGACGCGCAAACTCTTGGAGTAGCTAATGCGCGTAAGTGATTCGTAGTTATCCGTTTCTAGTCTTGTTTTAGCTCGTGCTTGTTGGTTCGTGACCTCATCCCCAACCTAGTAAATTTGCAACTTGTTAATAACAACCTGGTTTTCATAAAAGTTGTAGATCTTTTGCTTTAACTAGATTTTCTCTGGAAGTGCATAACTTTCATTGTTAGGGAAACGGTATTTCCCTAAGTATCTTGTGATGAGTTTTCAAACGATGCTTGCGACCACGTCATCTCTGTTGACCAGTTATTCTTTGATTGCGAGGACGCAATCCTCTTTAGGGAGGTAGATTGTAAACCCCCTGATTTTTCAAAATTTTAAAATCTAGATTTTTCATAATTTTCTGGAATTTTCTGTAATTTAAAAACAGGGTTTAATTATTAAATAATTTTTAATTGATAATAAACAGTATTAAAATATTATGAGAATAATATTTTTGGGGGTAAAATGAAAAGCTGGACTAAGGATAATTTTTCTGGAATTTATCGGGCCCCGGACCTATTTTTTTAAACACCTACAAATAATTATTTAGTTATTTATTAATTAATTAATGATTTAGTTATTATTTATTTTATTTTTTAAAAACCCAAACCCATTGGATCGGCCCGGCCCATTCCCCCAGCCCAGCCCGGCCCACGGGCCCAGCCCCATGCCTAGCGGGTCGGGTCGGATCCGCCAGACCTGACCCGAGACCCGCTAGCCCGTCTCCCCCACGCAGCCGACCAGGTCCCGCTCCGGCGCACGTTTTTCGCCGCCTCCGGCGGTCAGCCGCTCCCCACGACCCCCTCTTCCGCTCCGCCCGGCCACGTCCACCCCACCTCCGCCTTCTCCGTCCCTCTCCCCGCCTTCTCCGGCCCCCGGCAGCCTATAAAACCCTCTCGTCGAGATCCCTCTGCCTCCGCACCACCACCAGGCTCCGTCGACCGCCACCGCCGTCTCAGCCACTCCGCCGACGCCCGGACCCGCAGCACCCCAGCGCCGCCGCAGAGCTCCGCCCTTCTCCTCCTTCCTCCCTCCTCTTCTCCTTCTCCGGCGAGCAGCCGCAGCCGACAGCAGCAGCTCCCAGCGCCGCCTCGGCCGGCCTCCAGCGCCGCACAGCGCGCCTCCGGCCTCCCCGGGTCCCCTCCGCCTCCGCCGCGTGCCCCCAGCCCTCCGCCTCAGCCGCCCGGCCGCCCAGCCGCCGTCTCCGTCGACCTTGCCCTAACCCTAATCCCCATTTTTCTCCCCCGTGTCCGACACAGGACACGTGTCCTGTGTCGTGTCGGACACGATTCAGATCCCGGTTTTCGGGTCCCGTTCAGGTGCGTGTATCTTCTTGCTCGTAGCTCGGATTTTGATTCCGTAAATTGTAACGCGTAGCCTGTATGACCCTTTCGGTGCCCGGACAAACCGCTCGGGGCATCGCGTCCTGTGGTGATCGCACACCGCGATACAAAAACAGGAAAAACCAGACCCTGTTTTACCCCGGAACTGAGTACGCCCCGCCAAACGGGACGACTTGGTCGCGTGCGGTCTTCACAGATTCGTGCGCATCGTCGATACGGACGTGTGAGATTTTGCGGAAGCTGATTCGGGTGTGCGTGCACACCGGAATCAACGCGTATCCGCGGACATCGCCCCGTATCCGACTTTTCTATAATTCACCCTAACTTTGTGTACACACGTCGAATCGAGACGAAACTTGCGCCATCGGACTCGTAGCAATACGCTGGTCCTGTGGGTCAAGTTTGGTTCGATTCTGATAACGTTGACAAAATCGCGTGTCGTGGGCCCCATAAGCCCCGCTCAACGGGCGATTTTGTGATCGGCTCATCGGAATACAATTCTGGAAGTTCTGTTGGGTTCGTATCATCGTTTCTGAACTGTTGACACTAAGTTTGGTAAATTTGGAGACCTTTGACCCTGACACGTTTTTTGGTGCAAAGCGGACCCACCGGTGGACCCCGTTTTGACCCGAAACTGCCATTTTTGCCCTTGTCTCCAAATTGGACTCAAGGACAGGCATTTCTAGCTGATTGATATTTTCTGAATCTGATGGTGATATTTGTTTCAGCAACCGGAGTACCGCCTGCAAATCCAGCTGAAGTCAGAGCTGCAATCAGAGCCGAACCACAGGCAAGTATACCTTGCCAAATCCTGCAGTTTGCTACTGATCTCCTGGACTTATTTATACATTGTCGTGCAAGATTCTTGTACAATATTTGCATGCTTCCCTTTTCAGTTGTTATTTTCTTGTCGTATATAGTTTATGGATGCGTTGTTCATATTGATTTATTCCTGCTGCTTTAGTCTTATTTTTCTCGTTTTACGTGCATTTACATTATTTGCTCTTTTCCTTGGATCACTATTTGTTCCATATTGTGATGGTATATGTTTACTCTACATTCCTTGAGTTGACTTGACTGATTTCTTTAGTTCCTAGATGATTGTTATTGGGTATTGACTACACTTGAGCATTCTCGATCGTGAGCTCCCATTGGGCAGCGAAAGAGACTTGTTCATTTGACTACCTCATTCGTGAGCTCCCATTGGGCAGCGAAAGAGCTAAACTATAGAAAGGGAGTCCCCATTGGACTACTTTCTATAGGACCGTGATCTCCCATTGAGTTACGGTCACCCCGATTTGTTAGTAGTCATGTTTGATATCACCATCGGTACGTCACCATCTTAGATGCAGTGATTTCTCGTGTCTTGTTTGCTTTCTGGTGTTTACTTTCCTGTCTATCTTGCATGTTCATTTACTGTACTTTTGGCTCGTATTCTTTTGTATCTTGTTACGTCCCTCTGAGGACCTGGTTTTGTTCTCCAGATTTAGCAGACGAGGAGCACCCGCAACTTTACGGACCGACATCAGACGAGGGTATGATTGCAGTTGATGGCCCTGCTTATACTTAGTTATTTTCTAGCATGTCTTAGTTATACTTCTTTGTCTCTATTTTTTTCATTTATCGGTAGTGGATTTGTCTCCACCCGACTCAGTATTATTTCTTGCTGGATATTCGACAGTAACTTGACTTCCAGCAGTTATTCCAGTTTGCTATTTAGTTCTTATACTGTTCTGTTGCATGAGATCTAGATACTTGACATTTATCATTGGACCTATTTATTGTTAGACTACAGCTTAAGCATGCCCTGATGGATCCATTAAATTGGGTTATCCATCGGTGCGTACTGCTGGCCATTGCCACGTGTCCAGTCCCTCGATATTTTGGGTCTGGGGCCTGACATGGTTTTTGTGGTGGCCCATGCAGGTCTACGACTAAATTGTTCGGTTTCAACTTAGGGACTGAACAGGCCTGCAATAAGAATAGGATAAGTTTTAGGATCTCATCCACTTGCTTGAAACGTTCTTGTTGTCTATATCGGATTCAAAATTAATTCTTAACTTCCATCTTGCCTTGATTCCTGTGCGTCTCTTATAGTTTATTTTGATGCAGAGCAATGGATTTACAAGCACGCGACGAGACTCCTGCAGGCATACCACAAGTTGCAGATGCCACCTATGACGATAAAGTGACCCCAGTTGGTGGAGGTCAACTAGAACAACAAAACAGTCAAGATATCTCAAGAGATCGGCAAGACAACATTCCACCTCCGTCGCAGTTCACACCACCAATGCCTGTATTCCCACAAGGACAAGCTATAGACGGACAACAGATATTTCAAATAATCTACGCAATGATGCAAGCTCAACAGCAGATTCAACAAGAGACTTTGAGTCGCATCCTAGCACTTGTACTGGAGCAGGCGAATCTACCAACTCGATGGCCAACGACGGGCTCTATCACCAATTTTCGGCAACTGAAGCCCCGTACCTTCTCAGGCAAGGAGGAGCCCACTGAAGTTCATGAGTGGCTCACCAACACACAACACCAGTTGGAAGCAGCTGAGCTTCCCAGAGAACGTTGGATGACTGCCGTTAGAATGCAGTTGACGGATAATGCGCATCACTGGTGGTTATCTGAGGAGACACGGCTCGGACCAGACCGAGTCACTTGGGAAGAGTTTTCTAGACTCTTCCAGGAGATGTACATTTCGGCTATCGCTCGATCAGAACTTCGGGACAAGTTTAATCGTCTCACTCAAGACAGTATGACAGTAGAAGAGTACAACGCGGAATTCATTCGTCTAAGTCGCTTCGCCCCAACCTTGATCCCGACAGAGGAAGAGAAGGCTGAGAAGTTCTTCGACGGACTAAACATTGAGCTACAGAAACTAATTGGATCCGTTGCACCTACATCTTACCCGGACGTCCTTGCTGCAGCCCGACGCATGGAGCGCGTCACCAGAAGAGAGACCAGTCTAAAGCGATCATCCACATCAGCACCAGCCGGAGCACCACAGGAAGAAGTTGTAAAGAGACCTCGCATGCACCAGCCACCCGAAGTATCTCCACAGGCACTATCTATCTGTCCATATTGTCGCAGGCGAGGCCATATTGAGGACAATTGCAGACGCAAAAGAAAATTATGTTTAGCTTGCGGATCCAGTCAGCATTTATTAAAGGAATGCCCCGAACGTCGAGAAAGAGCGTTACCAGCACCAAGGCCACCCTTGGCACCTCGAGCAACACTATTCCAGCAGGCCCAGCAGCAGCAGAGGAATCCACCACAAGGACGCAGACAAGCTTTCGCAATGACTTTGGAAGACGCGCAGACTCTTGGAATAGCTAATGCGCGTAAATGATTCGTAGTTATCCGTTTCTAGTCTTGTTTTAGCTCGTGCTTGTTGGTTCGTGACCTCAGCCCCAACCTAGTAAATTTGCAACTTGTTAATAACAACCTGGTTTTCATAAAAGTTGTAGATCTTTTGCTTTAACTAGATTTTCTCTGGAAGTGCATAACTTTCATTGTTAGGGAAACGGTATTTCCCTAAGTATCTTGTGATGTGTTTTCAAACGATGCTTGCGACCGCGTCATCTCTGTTGACCGGTTATTCTTTGATTGCGAGGACGCAATACTCTTAAAGGGGGTAGATTGTAAACCCCCTGATTTTTCAAAATTTTAAAATCTAGATTTTTCACAATTTTCTGGAATTTTCTGGGAATTTTCTGTAATTTAAAAACAGGGTTTAATTATTAAATAATTTTTAATTGATAATAAACAGTATTAAAATATTATGAAAATAATATTTTTGGGGGTAAAATGAAAAGCTGGACTTAGGGTAATTTTTCTGGAATTTATCGGCCCCCGGACCTATTTTTTTAAACACCTACAAATAATTATTTAGTTATTTATTAATTAATTAATGATTTAGTTATTATTTATTTTATTTTTTAAAAACCCAAACCCATTGGATCGGCCCGGCCCATTCCCCCAGCCCAGCCCGGCCCACGGGCCCAGCCCCCTGCCTAGCGGGTCGGGTCGGATCCGCCAGACCCGACCCGAGACCCGCTAGCCCGTCTCCCCCACGCAGCCGACCTGGTCCCGCTCCGGCGCGCGTTTTCTGCCGCCTCCGGCGGTCAGCCGCTCCCCACGACCCCCTCTTCCGCTCCGCCCGGCCACGTCCACCCCACCTCCGCCTTCTCCGCCCCTCTCCCCGCCTTCTCCGGCCCCCGGCAGCCTATAAAACCCCATCGTCGAGATCCCTCCGCCTCCAAACCACCACCAGGCTCCGTCGACCGCCACCGCCGTCTCAGCCACTCCGCCGACGCCCGGACCCGCAGCACCCCAGCGCCGCCGCAGAGCTCCGCCCTTCTCCTCCTTCCTCCCTCCTCTTCTCCTTCTCCGGCGAGCAGCCGCAGCCGACAGCAGCAGCTCCCAGCGCCGCCTCGGCCGGCCTCCAACGCCGCACAACGCGCCTCCGGCCGCCCCGGGTCCCCTCCGCCTCCGCCGCGTGCCCCCAGCCCCTCCGCCTCAGCCGCCCGGCCGCCCAGCCGCCGTCTCCGTCGACCTTGCCCTAACCCTAATCCCCATCCCCCCCCCCCCCCGTGTCCGACACAGGACACGTGTCCTGTGTAGTGTCGGACACGATTCAGTCCCCGATTTTCGGGTCCCGTTCAGGTGCGTGTATCTTCTTGCTCGTAGCTCTGATTTCGATTCTGTAAATTGCAACACGTAGCCTGTATGACCCTCTCGGTGCCCGAACAAACCGCTCGGGGCATCGCGTCCTGTGGTGATCGCACACCGCGATCCAAAAACAGGAAAAACCAGACCCTGTTTTACCCCGGAACTGAGTACGCCCCGCCAAACGGGACGACTTGGTCGCGTGCGGTCTTCACAGATTCGTGCGCGTCGTCGATACGGACGTGTGAGATTTCGCGGAAGCTGATTCGGGTGTGCGTGCACACCGGAATCAACGCGTATCCGCGGACATCGCCCCGTATCCGACTTTTCTGCAATTTACCCTAACTTTGTGTACACACGTCGGATCGAGACGAAACTTACGCCATCGGACTCGTAGCAATACGCTAGTCCTGTGGGTCAAGTTTGGTTCGATTCTGAGAACGTTGACGAAATCGCGTGTCGTGGATCCCACAGGCCCCGCTCAACGGACGATTTTGTGATCGGCTCATCGGAATCCAATTCTGGAAGTTCCGTTGGGTTCGTATCATCGTTCTTGACCTGTTGACACTAATTTTGGTGAATTTGGAGACCTTTGACCCTGACACGTTTTTCGGTGCAAAGCGGGCCCACCGGTGGATTCCGTTTTGATCCGAAACTGTCGTTTTTGTCCTTGTCTCCAAATTGGACTCAAGGACAGGCGTTTCTAGCTGATTGATATTTTCTGAATCTGATGGTGATATTTGTTTCAGCAACCGGAGTACCGCCTGCAAATCCAGCTGAAGTCAGAGCTGCAATCAGAGCCGGAACCACAGGCAAGTATACCTTGCTAAATCCTGCAGTTTGCTACTGATCTCCTGGACTTATTTATACATTGTCGTGCAAGATTCTTGTACAATATTTGCATGCTTCCCTTTTCAGTTGTTATTTTCTTGTCGTATATAGTTTATGGATGCGTTGTTCATATTGATTTATTCCTGCTGCTTTAGTCTTATTTTTCTCGTTTTACGTACATTTACATTATTTGCTCTTTTCCTTGGATCACTATTTGTTCCATATTGTGATGGTATATGTTTACTCTACATTCCTTGAGTTGACTTGACTGATTTCTTTAGTTCCTAGATGATTGTTATTGGGCATTGACTACACTTGAGCATTCTCGATCGTGAGCTCCCATTGGGCAGCGAAAGAGACTTGTTCATTTGACTACCTCATTCGTGAGCTCCCATTGGGCAGCGAAAGAGCTAAACTATAGAAAGGGAGTCCCCATTGGACTACTTTCTATAGGACCGTGATCTCCCATTGAGTTACGGTCACCCCGATTTGTTAGTAGTCATGTTTGATATCACCATCGGTACGTCACCATCTTAGATGCAGTGATTTCTCGTGTCTTGTTTGCTTTCTGGTGTTTACTTTCCTGTCTATCTTGCATGTTCATTTACTGTACTTTTGGCTCGTATTCTTTTGTATCTTGTTACGTCCCTCTGAGGACCTGGTTTTGTTCTCCAGATTTAGCAGACGAGGAGCACCCGCAACTTTACGGACCGACATCAGACGAGGGTATGATTGCAGTTGATGGTCCTGCTTATACTTAGTTATTTTCTAGCATGTCTTAGTTATATTTCTTTGTCTCTATTTTTTTTCCTTTATCGGTAGTGGATTTGTCTCCACCCGACTCAATATTATTTCTTGCTGGATATTCGACAGTAACTTGACTTCCAGCAGTTATTCCAGTTTGCTATTTAGTTCTTATACTGTTCTGTTGGATGAGATCTAGATACTTGACATTTATCATTGGACCTATTTATTATTAGACTACAGTTTAAGCATGCCCTGATGGATCCATTAAATTGGGTTGTCCATCGGTGCGTGCTGCTGGCCATTGCCACGTGTCCAGTCCCTCGATATTTTGGGTCTGGGACGTGACATTAGACGGCTCATTTTTGAACCGTTTCTGTAAGCATATATATATATATATATATATATATATATATATATATTTATTTATTTATTTTATTATTATTATTATTATTATTATTATTATTATTTGATAGAATGAGAGTATTTACCTGAATGGCATATAGACTGATAGTGCCAAGTCCAACCCAAGAATGCAAGCTGTAGAGATTAGAAATTCCAACCTCATTGTGATACTTGAAAGCAGCATAGATTCCCACAGCGCCAACAACAGTAGCAATCGCATGAAGAACCAAATGGATGAGTTTGTTCACTTCTTTACTCCATGGAAGTACCTTGTAACTGATAATTGCTGCCAAGAGAGACTAGAGTTTAATCTGAGCATTTTTTAAAACACAGAACATAAGCACAAATATATATATATATATATATATATATATATATATATATATATATATATATATATATATATTGGATACCTTCACCACCGAGGATTATGAAGCCAATCAACATGAGAACTGGGTGAAGCTACAAGTAGTTGGAACGAAAGGAAAAAATGTCAACAGTATTGGAACTATTAAAAATCTTATTCAAAGTCTTTATGTTATAAGGGTCATTTTCTTCTTCAACACTTTTGAAAGTACAATTACCTCTTTATACATAGCCCCAATTCAAGTTCGCTTGGTTTATCACAAACTGATATCCTTTCACTTGCAAGTTTTCGAACCATCTCAATGCATATTATCAAACAATTTTCTCGCCTTCGAATCTTTATCTCTACTCTTATAATGAGACTTCAAAATGATTCAAAAAGTGAACCGTCTAAGCCGTTTGTAAATCCTCCGATATTTATTTAAAAAAAATAATATTACGTAAAAAAAATTATTGAAGATCAATCAAGGAAAATGTCTCTCGTCTTAATCACATGAACTAGAAGAGATATTTGACTAAATATTATATATTTTAACAATTAGTTAAAATTTATTTATTTTTTAATTACGTGGAAATATACGTACAACTTAGAGAGTTAGTATTTTTTGAATTTTTTTTTCATACCATAACAAATTATAATTAAAATATATTTAAATATTTAAACTATTTTATAATAACATTTGAAAATTTTAGGTGTGCATTTAATGGTTTCTCTATAAGGTGGTACTATGCCTGCTTACAGCCTTCTTACAACCACCACGTGGCGCTCACGTGACGTCCACGTGACGGCCGTCCATTGGAAGGGGATGAAGAGGTGGGATCCGATGGCTGTCCGGGTGGTCGTCACGTGGTCGGAACGTCACGTGACGGCCGTTCATTGGGGAAGAGGTGGGGCCTGGGATGGCCCACATAGCATGAGGGTGAGAGGGTTGTAAAAAGGTTGTAAGCATTTGGTAGTAAACTTAGCACTATTGTTCTCTATAATAGTTATGTCGATTGCATATATGTCTTACAGACCTTTTCACTTATGGATAGTTGCTCTAATTCTCTCCTTTACGTAACCAGTCAAATACACACATATTTGGTGCGGACACAGATACAACACAATACGGAACGAGCATGGAGATGTATATGGATAATACATTAGTTTTTTTTTTCTCGTGTCCTTTTTCAGTTTGGAGCAACTTGACACAACATGGACGCATGGTCGATAGTGTCTTTGCTTCCTAAGTAGCTAGCCATGATCAACTTGCCAACAGTTACGTAGATCCCAAAAGCAAAATGAACTTAGTTAAGACAAAACAAAAATTGTAGATGAAAATTAAAACAGCAATATACGTACACTCAGGATACACAACACATATACATATACATATACATATACATATACATACGTTGAAGATGAGACTCTTGTTGGTGGAGTCGAAGGCGAGGCCTCCCCGGAAATGGACGCACCATACGAGGACCAGCGCCGCGCCGGCCGCGGCCAGGATGTGCGACGCATACGTGAAATATGGAGCTTTGCTCGCACCCATCTCTCTCTCTTTTGAGAATATGAAGAAACTAGTGATACATGATTTCAATCTCAAGTTATATATATTACCTATTAGTCACTCTCAAGGTTTAACCGACATTCCTTGACTTGCCCGCAGCCTAGTGTGTGTGTGTATATATATATATTAGTATATGTGCACGTGCTTTGCACGTATCTTGGAGTGGATGATTTTGATGAGTTGGTTTAACTTTGCTGCTTTTAATTATATAGGTTAAGAGTTCAACCATTAGAATTCCTTGGTAATAGCTTAGAAAACTTAGCAAGTAGCATGAACTTCTATAATATATTAATGCATCCCTTAAATGGTTGTCATTGGAATTTATTGTAGGTATTATTTTTAATTAGTAAATATAATGAAGGGTATTTTTGGAACGAATTTTTTTCACGATGAAACCTAGTTTTAACATTATATATATATATATATATATATATATATATATATATATATATATATATATATATATATATATATATATATATATATATACACACACGATAGTGTCGTATATATAATGTATGTCGACCTTGCTTTCCCTCTGCTCTACTGGAAAAAAGATATTAATTGATTGACAACACAAGGCTGCCCGATACGTACGGTCACTCCTAAATAACTAAGAAACCAAAAGTTAATATGTATGTACACTCCCATATTGTCCAAATTTTATAGATACCTACCGTCTGTGATATAGTGCTCAGCACCTTCTTCTTTGACCTATTTTGTGGAACACGTGACCAATCTAGACGAAGATCTAAAATCAATAAGTATAGAGTTTATAAATCAGTTGGGAAACATATATATCATTACTTCTAGAGAAATTGGATCCAAATTATGTTTATATATATATATATATATATATATATATATATATATATATATATGTTAGTTCCGAGGCTTAACCAAAAATAGAAGAACGCGTGGTCGAGATCAGAGGTTCACACAAAAGTTCTCACTTTGACTATTTTCGATTTCTACGAAGAACTATATAAGGATTCTGATTACAACTTGCTTTCAAGATTACAAAAGAATCAGAATTAACCAAACTTCTCGTTCTTCTTTGCAATCGCAGTTGCAGACGGACAGAACAGAGTTACAATAAAACGAAAACTACCTTCATTCTTCCTTGCAAAACGCAGTTGAAATCAGACAAAACGAACCAAGAAGAAAAACGAGAAGAAGACAGAATAAAAAATTATTCTTGCTGGGGCGGTGAAGACCACCGTTGCTCAAAGCACGATTCATCATCTATCGACGATCTGCTCCTAAGAGCCAGCAAGTTCACAAGAGAACTTCTGGAACGCTTGTAGTCACCTCTTTGCGTGACTCGAACAGACTCCTTTGGACTCATCTTTCTCAACTTGTTGGTCTGTCTCAAAAGGAGGCTAGAGGGCTCTTTATATAGGGAAGGATGGAAGCCCATCCTCCTCTTCTTTCCTATGTGGGACTAAAAAGCCAATATACAAAATTGATATCCCACAATCGCAGCCCAATGCATAGCCCGCTCAGCGCCCGTCCAGCGCATGTTCAGCGCTCGCTCATAAAACACGCGCATGCAACACGAGCATAAAACTCGCGCATAAAACGAGCTCACGAGCGCAACAACAGTGCACAAGTGCCTTGCGACGATGCTGACGTGCTAAGTGAAAAGTGCGCCAATAAAGCACTACTTTGTGCCCTTGAGTCCGAGTCCGAGTTTGAGTTGCTAAGCCTCTTTGGGGCTTAGCTCCTATGAAAATAATTCCAAAAGCATGACAAAAAGCATAAATGCTTTCATGAGTTAATCATTTTTTCTCCTAGGAAAATACCCCCACATGGCACCCATGTGCCCCACCATACCCCATGTACATACCTCAACTCATACAAAGTATTATATTGAGATACCCACTTGGTGGTGTAGCCAATGTGGGACTATCTTTACTAGTCCAATGGCAAAAACACCAACAATCTTCCGCATATCTCAATATATATGGGTTGAACGTTCCCCACAATGACTGCCCATTATGCATTAGGATAGATGTCGCTTCAACTTGAATCTTTTCGCATGGGTCGAACAACAGTATGATACAAAAATGGACTAAGCCTTGAATTCTGCACCATAGCTACAATTCTTCCCACTCACATAATGACATCAATTGTGCTTCCGTTGCACATTAAAGGTCCAGTGCACGCCTGATTTCGGTGTATATATTTTGGGAGTCTACAAGTTTTTCCTCAAGAGATGGCCTATATCTCTTTCCATACACTCTAGGTGAGTTCTTTTAGAAAGTCCTTGGCATGAAGCCTCTAGCTTCCTTGTGGCTACTCCGCAATAACATGGCCCAGAGCCGAGGCTAAACCTCATCGTAGTGTCATGCCACTGTAGCATGAGGTCTCATCCTCTTTGTAGTGCCAAACTACCCAGCATGAAGCCTTGCGCTTCCTTGCGTTGTTACGACGCTGTGACATGACTCGCGTACCCGAGGATTTACATCTTTTACCTCTGTGGTGTCATACAACTGTAACATGAGGACACCGGCCTCTTTGTAGTGCTTCATATACTCTTCATTCTACAACATTAGGCTACCTTCCTATGTGGGGTGCTACGCCACTGTGACATAGCTCACAAAGCCGAGGTATTACCCTTTCCGAGGAACTTCTTGGTGGTGTCACCCACTGTAGCATGGAGACCTTACGCTCCTTTGTAGTGTTGCGCTACCGTGCTTTCTGTTAATCACACCAGACATTCAAAATATCTGAGAACTCATTAAGGCATCTAAGCCATCCTCCAACAGGACTTATTCTACACAAAAGAATAATTAGTAGACAACAGTGGTTCTGGGTCCGTAACCCCTCAATGTCTCAAAGGACTACCCATTATTCCTGATATTCTGCCATTCAATGGTCATCCCTTGAACCAATAGCTAGATGCCTAGTAGATTTCTCTTTGAACTAATAACATAAAACTAAATGGTAGGATTGCAAAAACACAATATCAGAGGTCCTCCAAGCCCATATATGTTGTGTCCTTGACTATATACGGTGTTACACCACTGTGACATAACCCAAAGTCGAGGTTCACTCCCTCGTGTGGTGACACGCTACTGTAATATTGAGTTCTACCCTCCTTTATAGTTCTTGGGATCAGCTGGCGCTAGAGGCCTTACATAAATGGATCTGCCAGACTCTTCTAGCTCTGATCATCAAACACTGTAATAATCTACGCTAGCTGCGCTCATTCAGTGTCCTATAGTGGCCCTTGAGGCATATCATGAACGGATCCGCCAGATTTACCTAACTCCGATCATTAAAGCACTGTAATGATCCACGCAATTTGCACTCATTCAGTTTTCTGTGTTTTATCCGCATAGTTCTCTTCAAACCGTTGAAGAGACGAACAAATGCCACTGCTGCATCTTTCTGGTTTTTACAGTATGTCGGTATCACCCGAATTTGTGTACTCACCATAGGAAGATCATCTGAGAGCTTCCAGAGCCATTCTGCTTTATATGTTGCAGCTTGATAGTGCAAAGAACTCTGAGAGTAAAGACTAATGCTTCGACTTCCATGATATAGTAATACCATCCCTGAAGAAGCCACGTCCACATGTGGATCTTTCACTCTTCTTTTCTGAGCACCAACTGGCATCACCGAAGCCTTTTTTCATATTTGGATAACTTCTGTAGCACATGATATACTACTGAGTTCTCTTGAGAATTCTGAGGACTCTCTTCACATATTTCAGTATTCAACACATATACTGCTTGTAAACTGACTCAGCTGTAATAACCTGTTTCGTTCAAGCGGACAGCCAATTCAAACGACACAAATACAATGACCCAATCCGCTTTGCTTAGCGAGATAAATCGTTTGAGGCAAAGGATTTCCAGACACGGCCCTTTAGGAGTTTGGACTTAGACTTTCAAATGCTCGCTCGGAGTATCGCTCGACCTAGGCGAATCATCGCTAAGGTGGGTGGCTACGATGAACTTGTCTTTGCTTAGCCAGCACACTTAAAATATGGATGATACATGCTAGTGGCTAGGTGAATCACCCCTTGCATGCTAATAAAGAAAATAACGCACCTAGCTAAAGGAATAATCCCATCTTGTATTGCTTGTGTTAGAACATGGAAATGAAACTTGGCTTATAACTTAGACCCTCGCATGCTACCTTAGCTTCGTGCAAGTAGACCCCACTATGCCTCGAGTAGATCATTATATACTCTCCGTAGTGCACTGCTCACTTGTTTACACTGCTCATCTCCTAGAATATGTCGCTCTATATGTCCATATACGGTTGTACTCCTCGCACTACCCCTTAGACCCGTGCAAACGTAAATGTCTTATGTTCTAAAGTAGACTATACCGCTCATTTTCTTATGCTTATGTTTCACACAAATGCAATGCTTTCCTGCTTATATTATAACTTGTACTCGTTGCCTCATTCTAATGCTTGTCACTTATATGCATGCCATAATTTATCGCACTTCACTATCTGTGATTCGTTTAGTTGAGGCAGGAAGGCTATCAAGATAGTCGTTCTGAGCTAAGTATAGAACTTTAAAAGTATTCGGGAACGTAAGGTCACCAAGGCATTTCCCGAACTAGGGGACTGCATCAATGGATAGTTAAGTAAGATAACATCACAATATCTCTGAAAAATAAATACTCATAATGTACTGAATCTGACGGCTCGGGGAGTCAATATTGTACCTGATAGATCCTAACTGAATCTAAATCTGTAACTGTATCTGTACCTGCAAGAATCTAGAAAATTTGAGAATATGCATGGTCATGGACAACTTGTGCACAAGGTAGATTTTTGAATCCAGTTCCGCAGATGGTCGCCAGGGCACTGGGGCCGATCCGATCTAGACGGAACCAACTGGTAATCGTCTATTATCGGCGGGATGGGTACAATGCAGCCCGTATTGTATTTTTCTTGCACACCATCTTCGTCTCGAGACTACACCGTCCACTATGGATGTCATGCCAATGACCTTCTGTCATATAGATTAAGTTTACTCGATTATGGCAACCCGCGTGTGATTCATTGCATTATAGGCGACTGCTCTGTGTAACACACTTGTACCTATAACTGTATCTGAATACCTGAGAATCCAATGCAATACACCTGAGTAATCCGTGTAACTCGTGCACCTGAAACAGAACCTCGCTCATGACACTCGTGTTTGCTTATGCAATTTGATTAGATTTTATTATATATTTTCGTTCTTGGTTTAACTTGATTTTTCTTGGACAGCGAAGGAGAAATGGTAAGTTGGTAAGTTGGTAAGTCTCATCGTATTACTCTTATATTGCACGGCACACTGCCATACGAATTAGGCTTGTACATTATGCCATGAAACTGATCTTAACGTAAGACTAGAAAGATAACTTAATAGAAGTTGCATGAAATCTTTATAATGTGTTTAGATTATTCGAGTGGACGAGCAGCCTCCCCACTAGTGCATTCATGTACTGATAACCCACAAGATTGCTTGTAGGGTGCGGAAGAACCTCGTTCGGTACGGAAACCCCCTTCGTGCGTGCTAATGCGTGGAGTTCGCTCTGGAGCCTTGGAACGTTGCGTCCGGAACTAAAGCACATATACAGGACATGATGCTGGAACATCTCCTATATATTATTCTGCAAATTGAAGCCACTTGGCACGCTTTTATTGTTTCGAGAGAGAGGGACTTTAGCGACTTCTAATCTCAGCCTAGCACCGCCTGTAATACTTGTGAAATATCAATAAAGTGCTTATTTTACTTCTATATTATGTTATTCAATGCTTCTACTATTAACGACTCTGTGAACTTGTTACCAATCGCCTGTTCATTTCTTATTCCGCTGCATTCGGACTATCTATGCGACTTTGTGGCTTAGTCATTTTACCGCATGTTCGGATCATGACCTTACATGGGTGCAGCTTGTGCTCGTGCGACATCACGTCCATATAGAAAAGATAGTCCCGTGGGAGCGCTGGCGCGGTGATTCAAGCACAACGGGGACGGTCGATTACCTACGGGAGATCGGGGCGTGACATATTGGTATCAGAGCATGGCTTACGCCTTTGGACTTCGTATCAACTTTCTCAGTTTCGAAAGCTCATTCATGGTTTATGTACATACACTCTCTCTCAATGTCCCAACGGAATATTCTATATAGTGAGTCTAAATACTTTCAAAAGTGCATGTGAATGATATGATTGCTTGTACGAAATTGTGGTGCAAAGACCCTTGTACCGACCTGTGTTAGACTTTGTGGGAATAAACTCGTGCTAGAATTTGCAAGTTATGTGCGAACTCGAATACCTATACATGATTACCAAGCTAGTTAGTGTGCTACATATAATATCGTTCGGATGGTTACCTATGCACACAGCCTTTCTACTAAGTTGTGCTGAGTATCGCGCGCCAAGACCCTTTGGTGCGAGAAAGTTTGCAAGTAAGATTTGGTATATCATTCGGATAAGGACAAGTCAGACTTAGAATATCAAATGATAGAAACATTATCAGATTATCGCTAAGGCGAATATATTGGATCATGCTTGGATTTTGAGAAATAGCTTGGACGATATTTTGTGCTAGCAGATACAAATCAAATATGGTTTACCTGGATGACTATCAATAGGATATGTATGAGACTAAGATTTATCAAGTGATACTTAATATCGTGCATGAATTCTAAGGAATGACTTGGTGATTATGCTAGCGAGTGATGCGATCACAATTGAGAATTTAATTGGGTGACTCAATTCCTGAGTGGTATATGGATTATTTTGGAAGTGTTCAAGCGAATTCATAGGTCTCATACGATAGTTGGTTTGAATGATTGAGAATGTCTTGAACAAGAATTAAGGCTTATATCGAATAGGGATTCAAGGTAATGAAATCAATATCTTGGTCAAGAAAACTTGGTAGAAACTTGATGGATTGTGCGAGCGATTTCAAATTGAATAAAATGGATTAAAACTTGAATAGAATATCGCTCAAATAGAAGTTAGTCCGAGAATGAATATTGTGGTTCGATAAAAGAGGTAAGCGATAACAGATTTGACCTAGAGTTTGGAAGAACGATCTTGAATCTAGATCAAAAAGATAATCTTCGAAATCAATCCCGACCGAGAACGATAAACATATATAACTTGGATGGAGCAAAGTGTAATGATAAGGTGTCTCGATCATTTCGAAGATAACCATAACATTCGTTCTTATCTTGTGCGAGCGTAACTCCATGCTCGTACATGCGTCACGTGCAGATTAGGATGATTATCCAGCGGGAGCGTTGGCATTGTGATCTCACATCCAACGAGGATGACCGAACTTGCGGATGACCGGAGCGTGACAACTGAAGGATCGTCTTGACTAGTGATTCGACACGATAAAACAAATTTAGGAATGCAAATGAATCAAAAGTGTTTCAAGGATGAGTTAGTCTAGAACCTGGAGTAAGTCACGCTTGATGGTTTCGTGAACGGATACGTGAATCTTGTTGGATGATTTAGAGTTTATGATTAAGATCGGTGATTGGAATTTAATCATAGCTTGGTGGTCTAGACTTAGAATGGATATATGGATCCTATCAAAACATATTTGAGGAGATAAACTATGTGAATTGCTAGGCTTGTCCTGCGATATGGATATATCATGGATTGTACTGAACGAACTCGAACCCTGTATAAACGAACGTGTTAATATGAGTACGATGATATGTGCTCGATGTTTAAAAATTTGAGTAAAACAAGCTTGGGTAGAATATTCCGTACAAATGAACAATGGTTTGACTTTAGGAATTGGGGCAAGCATCGTACGACGAATTTGTACGATGAGTCGTAAGCATGAACTGTACCTATAACCTTGTGAGTTGACCTAGTAATTAGGCAAATGATCCTATGCCGAGTGAAAGAACTTGTATAACCGACTTTAGCGTATTGCTTGAGCAAGCCATATAACTAGGACAACAAGACTTATAATTAGACTTGGAACGGTAAGCGTGTGCTAGGTTTGACCCTAACGGATGGACGATAGTCGATTGATCGGATAAATCGTGCTTAACGGTAGTACAATACTTAATTTGCTTAGGATTTGTAAATGACTTAGATTTTATTGACCCTGTTGGAGGTATCATCGTGATTTGTAAGACGAGAACCCTTGAGATTTTTGCAAGTAGCTTGCCCGATTTTACTATCACTAAGTTTGGTTGAATGCATATGTTTGAGGGATGCCTTGAATGTGTGCACGATCCAAGACTCAATGATTTGTTGAACTCGAGTGCAAAGACTTTGCTAACGCTAAGTTGGTTGACATGCATAAGTTTGAGGGACGCTTTGAATATGTGCATGATCCAGACTCGCGATATGCTGATCTCGAATGCTAGTGCAAGTGAATATATTATATTCGCAAGGACGAGTATAACGATTTGGATAAGTTTGCCTCAGCCTTAGATCATTATTCAAGATGGATTATATCGTACCCCATGTTAAGCGATATATTCTGCGCTAAGGCGCATTTGAGACCGAGTCAAAGCTTGGATTGAATGATAGAGTCATTCAATAAGACAGACCCAGCATACACGCGATACGGTATAAGGAACGAGTAGAAAATTATGTTCTATCGAATCTAGTGGTACTGATTTCTATGCTTGTGATAGATTCGATAGTGCGATAGAACAGTTTGCGATCAGGAAGTCTTGAGGATGAGACTTTTTCTGAGTGGTATATAATGTAATGATCCATTCCATTCAAGCGGACAGCTGATTCAAACGGCGCAAGTGCAATGACCCGACTCTCTTTTCTTAGAGAGATGACTCGTTTAAGGCAAAGGATTCCAAACTTGGCCCTTCAGGAGTTCGAACTTAGACTTTCAAAGGCTCGCTCGTAGTATCGCTCGACCGAGGCGAATCATCGCTAAGGTGGGTGGCTATGATAAACTTGTCTTTGCTTAGCCAACACACTTAAAATATAGATAATACATGTTAGTCGCTAGGTGAATCACCCCTTGCATGCTAAAAAAGAATACAGCGCACCTAGCTTAGGGAATAATCCCATATTGTATTGATTGTGTTAGAACTTGAAAATGAAACTTGGCTTATAACTTAGACCCTCGCATGCTACCTTAGCTTCGTGCAAGTAGACCCCGCTATGCTTCGAGTAGATCGTTATTTACTCTCCATAGTGCACTGCTCACATATTTACACTGCTTGCCTCCTAGATTATGTCGCTTGATATGTCCCTGTACGGTTACACTCCTCGCACTACCCCTTAGACCCGTGCAAACGTAAATGGCTTATGTTCTAAATTAGATTATACCGCTCATTTTCTTATGCTTATGTTTCACACAAAAGCAATACTTGCCTGCTTATATTATAACTTGTACTCGTTACCTCGTTCTAATGCTTGTCAGTTATATACATGCTACAATTCATCGCACTTCACTATCTTTGATTCATTCAGTTAAGGCAGGAAGGCTATCAAGATAGTCGTTCTCTGGCCAAGTATAGAACATTAAAATTATTCATGACCGTAAGGTCACCAAGGTATTTTCTGAACTAGGGGAATGCATCAATGGAAAGTTAAGCAAGATAATATCACAATATCTCTGAAAATCAATATTCGTAATGTACTGAATCTGATGGCTCGGGGAGTCGATACTGTACCTGATAGATCCTGACTGAATGTGAATCAGTTACTGTATATGTACCTATGAGAATCTGGAAAACTTGAGGATACGCATGATCACGGACAACTTGTGCACAAGATGGGTTTTTGAATCCAATTCCGCGGACGGAAGTCGGGACATTGGGCCCGATCCGATCTAGACGGAACCAACTGGTAGTCGTCTGTTATCAGCGGGATAGGTATAATACCGCCCGTATTATATTTTGTTTGCACACCATATTCGTCTCGAGACTACACCGTCCACTATGGAAGTCATGCCAGTGACCTTCTATCATATAAATTAAGTTGACTCAATTGCGGCAACCTGCATGCGAGTCATTGCATTGTAGGCGACTGTTCTGTGTAACACACCTGTACCTATAACTGTATTTGAATACCTGAGAATCCAATGCAACTGAGTAGTCCATGTAACTCATGCACCTGAAACAGAATCTCGCTCATGACACTCGTGTTTGCTTATGCAATTTGATTGGATTTTATTATATATATCCATGCTTGGTTTAACTTGGTTTTCTTTGGACAGGGAAGGACAAATGGTAAGTTGGTAAGTCTCGTCGTATTACTCTTATATTGCACGGCGTACTGCCACACGAGTTAGGCTTGTACGTTATGCCATAAAACTGATCCTAAGAAAAGACTAGAAAGATAACTTAATAGATGGAGCACGGAACATTTATAACGTGTTTGGATTTGTCGAGCGGGCAAGAAGCCTCTCCACCAGTGCATTCATGTACTGATAATCTACCAGATTGCTTACAGGGTACGGGAGAACCTCTTTCAGTATGAAAATCTCCTTCATGCGTGCTAAGGCGTGGAATTCGCTCTGGAGCCTTAGAATGTTGCGTCCTGAACTAAAGCACATATACAAGACATAATGTTGGAATATTGCCTATGTATCATTCCTTAAATTGTAGCCACTTGACACACTTTTATTGTTTCAAGAAAGTGGGACTTGAGCGACTTGTAATCTTGATCTAGCGTCGCATGTAATACTTGTGAAATATCAATAAAGTGCTTATTTTACTTCTATACTTGTGTTATTCAATACTTCCGCTATTGACGACTCTGTGAACTTGTTACCAATTGCTTGTTCGTTTCTTATTTTATTGTATTCGGATTATCTGTACGACTCTGTTGCTTAGTCATTTTATCGCCTGTTCGGTTCGTGGGCTTGTACGGGCACAACTTGTGCTCGTGCGACATCAATTCCAGATGAGAAAGATCATCCCGCGAGAGCGTTGGCATGGTAATTTGCACCCATTGGGAATGACCGATTACCTAGGAGAGATCAGGGCATGACATCAGAATCCCTACAACAAAAGCTATGTAAGGCATGGTGGTACACGCAGCTTAAATCCTTTACTGGATGATGCTCGAGTACACCAACTGTCTGACGCTTTTCCTTGGATTTGGCTTCATATTTATGTCACGTCCGAGGAGTATCGTCCCTGATACCCAAAGCATGTGATCAACATTTCATGCTGAGATTTTGTGACTAAGTAAGCCCACCTGGCATCCGGATTATCTTACATCCTCAGGATGACATTCGCAATCCCATGTCCTGAGTTTGGACAAAAAAGGACATCTTTGTTAGTGAAACTTATGTGTCCACAGGGACTAGTAAGTCGTCCACATAGATACAAATGATGGCTCCTCCATTATCAGCGAACTTCGTGTACACACACTTATCTGTCTCGTTGATCCTGCAATAAATTTGACTATATATCACTAACTCGCAGACTGTCTTCAAACCAGAATGACAATTGACTGTTGTCCGTGAATCTCTCGTGTATGTCTTCATCTAAGACTTGTGATCTTTCCATCATCTGATAAATAATTAGCTTGTGAATAGCAGCTACGACAATCATCATCCTGATCTATGACACCCTTATCGAGGTGCCAAAGAACTCAACCCCCTATTGTCTGAGAAAACCTTAGGCAGATAGCCTTGTCTTAAACTCAATTATTTTGTCTGATTTTATCTTCATCGACTTCAAGATCTGATAAGCATCTAATTAATTTAGCTCCTTCAGACAGATTGACCAACACCCAAGTGTGGTTGGAGGTTATTGAGTCATACTCATTATTTATAGCCTCCCTCCAGAAGATAGCATCTATGGTCTTCATCGCCTCATCATTGGTAAGGGGATCTGCTTTCACATGATAGATGACAAAATCTTCTTCGAATTCCTTCACTCTTCTCACTTTCTTAGATACCGCCTCTGTGAGTTCTGGTTCGATCGTTGTCGTTGGCATGATAACTTCTTCTTGGACTATATCTTCATTGGAAGCTTCAGCCTCCTGTGCAGCCACGCTATTTTTTGAAATATCCTGCGATAACAATGTTCTTGTGCCTTACAAATTTATCTTCAAGGATTTATGTGATATAAGATTCAATGATATTATTTAATTCGATATCAAGAAATCTCTGAGCATTACTCTTTTCAGCATTACCATAAAAGATTGTCTTCGTAGTCCTCGATTCCAGTTTCTGAATCTTTAATTCCGGAAGCTTCACAGACGCTAGACACCCCGACACTCGAATGATGTTCAAGTTGGGTCTGACTCTGAACTAGAGTTTCTGAGGAGTGACATCGGATGTTGCGTATAGCACTCTCTTCAGAATGAACATAGCCGTTGGTACAGCTTCTCCCCAGAAGTAGTTTGGAAGACCCGTAGTCAACAGTATTGAGTTTATCATCTCTGTCAACGTCATGTTCTTCCTTCCAGACACCCCCACACTTAGATGAAATTCAAGTTGGGTCTGACTCTGAATCAGAGTTTTCGATGAGTGACATCAAAAGTTGCATATGGCACTCTGTTCAGAATGAACGTAGCCGTCAGCACAGCTTCTCCCCAGAAGTAGTTTAAAAGACCCGTAGTCAACAGATTGAGTTTATCATCTCTGTCAACGTCCTATTTTTTTTCTTTCAGCTACTATATTTGATTGAGAAGAATACGGAGCAGTTGTCTCATTGACAATTCTATTTTTTTGCAGAACGATGTGAATTCAATAGACCTATACTCTCTGCCTAGATCACTTCTGAGTCTCTTGAGTTATTGTCCCATTTGAAGTTCAGCCTCAACCCTAAACTTCTTGAACTTCTCGAATGCTTTGTCTTTTAACTAGAGCAGATAGACGAATGCGTACTTCGAGTAGTCGTCGATGAAAGTAATGAAGTACATCATTTTGGCCTTTGTGGAGAACTGCTTGAAGCCACAAATCTCTGAGTGAACCAACTCCAGAAGATATGTACTTCGGTTTATCTGTTTGAACGGTTTTCTTATGATCTTTGTCTGTGCACAGACCTTACACTTCTCCACCTTCTTACACCCATATTTGGAGATAAACCCTAGACTACACATCTGGCAGTACGAAGTACATGTCCTACTCTAGGGTCCCACAACTCTTACAATGAGACTTCAGTCACAAGCAGAAGCTCGAACATCTATTTGAAACTGAACGCCTTATTTTAAAGTATCTTCTACCAAGATATCATCATCTGGCAAACATGGATGTTCACCCTCAAGTCTGCAATAGACTTTCTGGGATCAGGTCATTGGTAATCACTGGTCGTTCCTACATGCACTCCTTTGATTGTAACTTCTCAAAGTTATGAACCATCGTCCCAATCCCCAGATCCTCTACTTGATCCTTGCTTGCCATCAAGACCTTCACTATTAAAAGGTTCGACCTTGATCAACAGCTCTTCCTAAAGCACATGTGGCTAGATGTACCAGTTTTTATCCACTGGTCAGCAACCACGCCATAGGACTTAACCAATTAAAATTATAGCAACTAAGTTAAGTAATCAAAGGAACCAAGTTTACTTATACTTTTCTATATTGGTTCGGATTGGTTCTACTTCCAAGTTCCAATTTTAGCCATGTGTCAAATCCTATACAGTATAGTAACCTTCATGTGCATAGGCCACCATGCGCATAAGCCAACATGCGCTAATTCATGCGCATAAGCTACCATGCGTCACTCTATGTGCATAAGCCATCATGCGCCAATCCATGCGCATAAGCCTTTATGTGTGTCCTGCATGCGCAGAGACAATCATGCATATTGAGATACTATGCGCCCAGCTCTGTCATGCGCCGAGATGCCAAGACTTCCAATGCACTGCCATGCGTCAAGTCTTGCAAAGCACCAAATCCTATCATGCGCAAAGGTCTATCCCTTGTGCGCATACTCTGCAATCCTTGGTCATCTTGTAATCTTCTTTCTCACTGGAATGTGCATCCTTCAGTCGCTATCTTCTCCATCCTCGAAAATAGTAGGTACCAACAACTCACTTTCAATATTTGACAAATGACTCCTTCCCTCATCCAAATGTTCAAAGTAAATTCCATCAATCTTCTCAAGTTTGTGAAAACTTGTGTCCAGAAGACTTGAACGGATATTTCCCATCTTTATTCGGATCTTGCTTTGAGATTGTTAGTCCCTGTCACGACCCGCACCCGAAAAAATCGGGCATGAGTCATGGGTACGTCCAACCTATGCCGCAGAATCGGCGGTAGAATGTTGTAAAGGTTCATTCTAGGTCACAATCTATATAACTCACAAAACTTGTCAATATAACCTCTCCAAAAGGAGGGCAACCACGCAATATATATATGACTCAATCATAATAACTAGGTGAAGAGTAAAAGCACGATAAGATATCACAAAGAAACAAGAACCAAAGAGAGCAATACAATATCCAAAATACAGTCCAAGTCTAAAGTCTACAACATCTCACAACAAAATAATAAATACAGTCATCCAGAATAATCAACTGGGAACAACCCAGAAAAATTTACCTAGCTAACTAGGGTGCTAACAGCGTCTCCTCGATGGGCTCATCCTCAGAAACAGGGTCGCAACACTCCTCGACACCCGGCCCGTAAAATGTCGGGCAAAAATTCTCAGAATCCTCTGGAAAAAATATGTCCAGTCAGGACTGGAGCGAAGTACATAACTCTGAAAGCAACTCCAAATACATGGTAAGGTGTATATGACTAGCAATAGAAAAGTATACAAGATGCACAGAAAAATAAATACATGATGGAGCAGATAAAGTAACTGCAATGTAAAATAGGAGAACAATACAAGTAGTAGAGAAGTAACTGCATGTGAGAAAATAGGAATACTAGCTAAGTGCCTTGAGCACAAGTTCGTTATGTGATCGGCTTAGGTTGCACATGAATAATCTATGATAACTCCGTTATGCGTGAGTTGCATAACCGACATACACATGAATACTGTTTGGCTTTGATCACATAACCAACTCCTACTCCCCTCCCCCACTAATACTCTTGGAACCAACCACGACATGCTACGTACATGATAAATAACTCGCACACATGAAAGGCGAGAGCACACGAAGCACATGAGAATCAATACCCGAAGCACATGATGAAATACACGTGATAGAGTACCCGCTGAACACGGTAAGGGGGTTAGCATCTCATGACAGGATCCACTAGTACCAGCTCGTGAAACAATGTGTCAGAATCAAGTATTACAATTCTAGAATATATGATATAAACGCTATCATGAAATGGAAACAATCAGAGGTAGGTACTCGCTTGACGTCCTGAGCAACTGATGAGGATCGAGATCCAGACTGGCGTCGCAAGGATCTATTGCGAAAAGCAAGATTAAACAGGGTTCTAAAGAGTTAAACTGATATAAAATAACTAGAAATAAGGTTCTAGGGTTATTCTAGGTCGAACGGGTCAAACCGGTGAAATTTGGGTCAAAAAGTCAACCCAGAATCCAAAAAGTCAACCTTAGGTCAAAACTAGGTCAAATATTGACTTTTACGGTCAATGAGGGCAATTATGGTCAACACTAGGTCAAACTAGGGTGCCCCTAAAATTCTAGTTCAAAACTAGCTCATTAAGCTAGTAAACCAACAACCTCGCCTCCTCGAGATACCGGAATACCCTCGGTATCCAATATCACAACCTAGGCTACGCACCCCGCCTATACCCGCTAAAACCTATGCTAGCACGCGTAAATATATACACATATACATATAAAAACAACTCTAATCATATTCCTAGGCAATCGCTCAAAAACCCCGCTCCGATACTCAATACCTTGGGTATCTCAAGGTATTAAGATACCTTGATATCTCAAGGTATTGAGATATCCCTCAGCTCTCACTAACACTACTAACTAGCTATCTAACTATGCTTATACATATATACCTAGCTATATATATAGGCTACTATATACACACACACACACACACACACACATATGCATATATACCTAGATATCTATATATATACATCACACATACACATATACATATAACCCAAACTCATACCTACACACACACACACATATATATATATATATATATATATATATATATATAAACTAAACTATCTATCTATCTATCTATCATATATATATTTCTCCCTCTCACTACCTACATACGCTAGCTTCGCTGCTGCTGCTACACGCTGCTACTGCCGCTGCGCTTGCTGCTGTCGTCGCTGCTGCTAGCTGGTGCTGCTGCTGCCGCTGTTGCTAGCTGCTGCTGCCTTCTGCTGAAGCAATGCGCTGCTCTTCCCTGCTCATGGTCGCTGCTGCTTTCATCCCTCTCGCTACTGCAAACGCTCTGCTATCTCCCCTTCGCTGCTCTCCGCTACTCCCCCCCCCTCGACACACCACACACACACACAAACACTCACACACACAACACACACACACACACACACACATATATATATATATATACACACACACAAGAACATATATACATATATATATATCTACACACACAACTATATATCTATATATATATACACTTACACATATATACTTAAACACATATACACTTACGTATATAAGTACACACACGCATATATATATATATATAAACACACATATCTATATATATATAAACACATACTACATATATATATACAAACACATAAACCCATATATATATATATATATATATATATATATATATATATATATATATATATATATATATATATATATATACACAAACACTTATAGATCTATATATACACAAGCATATATATATAAATACACACACTCATATAGATATACAAACACACACACACACACACACACACACACACACACACATATATATATATATATATATATATATATATATATATATATATATATATATATATATATATACATATAGAGAGACACACATACATATATATATAATCATATATACATATATACACACTCTAATACACAATACACAACACAACACTCACAACACTCACCAACACGCGCACAACGACCCCTACACGCACACACACACACACACACACACACACACACACACACACACACACACACATATATATAAAATATAACCCGAGAACTCTAGCACACACTCCTTGAAGCTAACCCAACGCGCGCACAAGCCCGAAACCAAGAAACTAAGTCGAAATGGTCGTTCGATCATTTCAATGAACACGTGGTGTGCGGTTCGCAAAACCTCCTGAAGCGCACACCAAACCAACTCGGAATCGGCCCAAAATTTACCCACGAGTTCTAAACGATGTCTAGATCCTAAAAAAAAAATGCTAACTCGTCGATTATAGGTCTGTGGCAAAAACGCGCATGCACATAGAACCGGCGACGACGAAAATCCCCAAAACGTCCGAAACGCCCATTTCTCCGCGACACGACTTCACGTGTCCAAACGGAGACACTTACTAACCCTCAAGACATCCGATAACGTCTACCTAGGTCCGTCTAACCTAGGGCATCACCCAAAATTGGGTCAATCTCGGATTTCACCCAAAATTGACACAAAATCTAATGTCAAAGTCTCCAAACACAACCAAACTTGTTCTAACTTTCTCCCACGGGTAGCCTTAGGGTCTAGGAAGGTTCTAAACCACTAATTACACTATATAAGAATAATCACTATGGAAAAAGTTAGGGTTTACCTCTTGGGAGTTGGAATTCTAATACCAAAGTCTCCAAAACCCTTGAAATCACCACCCTCAAGCCTCCAAATCAAGCCTCCACACTAAGTCTAGGCTCTAAACACCTAGGCTAGGGAAAAGTGTAGGGTTAGGGTTCACATCCATGGAAGAAATAGAAGAAGGAAGAGAAGAATGGAGAACTTACTTGCTTGGAAGTGGGAAAAAGAAAGGAAGAAAAAAGAGTGGAGAAGAATGGAGAAGAAGAAGAAGAAGAAGAAGAAGTGAATAAATAAAGAGGGGGGGGGGGCTCGGTTCTGGACCTGGGAAAGGGGGAGGCCGGCCAAGGCATTAAAGAAGGGTTTACATAGTGCCAAAAGACCAAAACACCCTCTCCTTAAGTCATGCAACTTGGGTTTTGGGTTTGGGGTTCCAAACGCACTCAAACTAACTCTCAATCCCTCCAACTAACTAAAATAAAATATAATAAATATTTTAAACCCAAAAATAGGTCTCACAAGGGTGTTGGTTGGGTCGGACATGGGTCCACTAGGGTCTGACATGGGTCCAGACTAGCCAAAACCCTAAAACATTCAATAGAAAAATAATATAATCACTAATTAAATATAAATATAATTAATTATAAACAATACACAATTTAACAAAATAAAATAAATAATCCTATTTTCTAGAATTGGGTAGTAACAAGCCTACCCTCCTTAAAATAATTTTGTCCTCGAAATTAAAGACGAAACTAGGACAGGAATGCATGGAAAATAAAAGAATCATACCTCAGGGCTCGAAAAGATAAGGGTATCGCTCGCGTATTTCATCCTCCCTCTCCCAGGTCGACTCACTTGGAGAGTGATGCCTCCACGCAACGCGAACCAAAGGAATAGTCTGGTTCCTCAACACCTTCTCCCGCCGATCCAGAATCTCCACCGGCTACTCTGGATAGCTAAGAGTAGGGCCCACCACGATCTCTGAGTGATCCAATACGTGACTGGGATCCGCTACGTACCGTCTCAACTGTAACACATGGAACACATCATGAACTCCCTCTAGCATAGGTGGCAAATCTAACCTATACGCCACAGCGCCGACCCTCTCAAGGATGCGGAAGGGTCCGACAAAATATGGGCTAAGCTTCCCACCTCCACCGAAGCGAATAGTGCCCCGCGTCGGAGAAATCCTCAGGAACACCAGATCTCCAACTTTGCACAAACAAGGTCTCATCACTTAATCTAAAATAAGCAAACACAAGAACAAAATCTAAATTCTAAGCTATACCTCGAACTCCAAAGGTCTCCGGTGGCTATCGGTCCAATGCTGCTGCCTGTCCTGCACCACCCGAAGTCTATCTCTAATGAGCTTGACCTTCTCTGCTGTATCAACCACCATCTTCGGGCCAAGCAAAGCTCTCTCGCCTACATTATCCCAAGATAACGGAGTGCGACACCTCCGTCCATACAACGCCTCAAATGGTGACATCTCGATACTGGCTTGGTAGCTGTTGTTGTAAGCAAACTCTACCAAGTGCAAGTGATCCTCCCAGGAGCCTCTGAAATCCAAAACACAAGTGCGAAGCATGTCCTCAAGTGTCTGGATGGTCATCTCTGACTGACCATCTGTCTGTGGGTGATATGCACTACTAAACTTGAGCTGGGTGCCCAAGCTAGCCTGTAGACTCCTCCAGAAATATGAAGTAAAGCAACTGTCCCAATCTGATACTATGCTCACAGGGACTCCATGCAGTCTGACTATCTGGTGCACATACATCTCTGCTAGTCTCTCCGTAGACGTACCCACTTTGAATGGTAGAAAGTAGGCCAATTTGGTCAACCTGTCTACGATGACCCAAATCGCATCCTTCCCGCCTGGAGAACGAGGAAGTTCAGAAACAAAATCCATGGTCACATGCTCCCATTTCCACTTTAAAATGGGTAACGGCTGGAGCAAACCTCCTGGCCTCTGCCTCTCCGCCTTCACCTGCTGGCACACTAAGCATCGGGATACAAAGCGTGCTACCTCCCGCTTCATCCCGTACCACCATACATGCTCTCTCAGATCTTTATATATTTTGTTGGCACCTAGATGCATAGAGTACTGGGATCGATGCGCCTCCTGAAGAACCTCCTCGCGCAATGACCCACTCGGCACATACCTGGTACCGTGCCACAATAAACCATCATCAGTAATGGTGAAGACATCTGATAATTCAATCTGAACCTGCGCCCTGATGCTCCTCAGGGACTTATCCCCAAACTGTGTAGCCCTGATCCGGTCTACCAACTCTGACTGAATCTGTAGTCCCCACATCTGTATCTCAACTCCAGGCACTATTACCTCAATGCCCAAGCTCTCTAGATCTGCCAGAAGATAACGATCTGTAGTCAGGCACATAGCTACCGGATACCTGCTCAGCGCATCCGCAACTACGTTCGCCTTCCCTGGATGGTACTACAATAATATGTCGAAGTCTTTCATCAACTCCAACCATCTTCTCTGCCTCATGTTCAGCTCTTTTGGGTAAACACATACTTCAAGCTCTTGTGGTCTGTGAAGATCTCCATACGCTCTCCGTATAAATAGTATTTTCACAACTTAAGAGCAAAGATGACCGCTGCCAACTCCAAATCGTGGGTAGGGTAGTTTTTCTCATGAGGACGTAATTGCCTAGAAGCATAGGCAATCACCCTCCCATTCTGCTGCAACACACAACCCAGTCCCTTCCCCAATGCATCACTATAGATAGTGAATCCTCCATATCCTGATGACAACGTAAATACTGGAGCTGTCGTCAACCTCCTATTCAGCTCATCAAAGGCGATCTGGCACTCCTCTGACCAAACAAACTCTATGTCCTTCCGTGTCAGCCTGGACAACGGCTCTGCAATCCGGGAAAAATCCTGAACAAATCTCCTGTAGTAACCTGCCAGTCCCAGGAAACTCTTGACCTCTGCTACTGAACTCGGAGTACTCCATGCCTCAACTGCCATGATCTTCCTCGAATCCACCGAGATCCCCTCTCCAGTCACCACATGACCAAGGAATTCAACCTTGTCAAGGAAGAACTCACACTTCGAAATCTTTCCATAAAGCTTCTCCTTCCTGAGAGTCTCCAGCACTATCCTCAGATGCTCCTCATGCTCCTCTGAGGTCTTCGAATACACCAAGATGTCATCTATAAACACCACTACAAACCTGTCCAGATGCTGATGGAACACCTTGTTCATCAGATTCATGAACACTGCCGGGGCATTAGTCAACCCAAACGGCATCACCATGAACTCATACTGTCCATACCTGGTCCGAAAAGCTGTCTTCGGAATATTCTCCCTCCTGACCTTCACCTGGTGGTAGCCTATCCTCAGATCAATCCTGAAAAACACCCCCGCTTCGCTCAACTGGTCAAAAAGATCATCAATACGCGGCAGCAGATACTTGTTCTTGATTGTGAGGTTGTTCAGAGCCCTGTAGTCGATACAGATCATATCGACCCATTCTTTTTCGGCACAAAAAGTACCGGAGCACCCCACGGGGAAGAACTAGACCTGATAAATCCCTTGTCCTGAAGCTCATCCACCTGCTTCTTCAACTCTATCAGCTCACTGTTGCTGACTCTATAGATGTGCTGGGATATCGGCTCCGCGCCTGGTACCAAGTCTATAGAGAACTCCATATCTCTGTCCGGAGGTAACCCTGGCAACTCCTCCGAAAAGACATCCATAAACTCCGCTATCAGTGGATATGGCAACCTCGACTCTTCCACCAGGGCTTCGCAGAAGACTCCCTCGCTCTGCTCCGCTGCTCCTCTGGCAAACTCAAACTCTGGCTCACCCTGCGGACTAAACAACACTCTACCTCTATGACAATCTATACTAGCACAATACATACTCAACCAATCCATCCCGAGTATAATGTCGTAGCTCGGAAGTGGCATTACGAGTAGGCACACACTCAACTCCCGGCCTCCGAAGGTAACTCTCCGGTCTCTGCAGACATCACTGACTAGGATGATGCCACCCCCGGTCGTGATCTTGCAGAGTCTAGCTAAAGGTTCAGCAACAAGATGGTGTCAAACAACAAAAAGATACAGACAAAAAGCTATGGGAAGCACTGGAATCAAATAAAGCAAGTGCTAGAATGGAATCAAGAAGAACACAGATCAAAAGAAGTCAATACGGTGCAAGATACGATATCATCAAAGAAGGACAGTAATATTACAAAAGAAAACAATTTCAGGAAAATTAAAGATAGCAAAAGAAATCAGGAAGGGTCCTAGTTGTGATTGAGCACACTCTCTCTCAGCCTATATCCTATATCCTATTGCAGGTAAACCTAGAAACTAGACCTGCCTTCCTAGGACCTGCATGGGCCACCACCAAAAATGTGTCACGACCCGCACCCGAAAAATCGAGCATGAGTCGTGGGTACGTCCAGCCTACGCCACAAAATCGGTGGTAGAACGCTGTAAAGGTTCGTTCTAGGTCACAATCTATATAACTCACAAAACCTGTCAATATAACCTCTCCAAAAGGAGGGCAACCACGCAATATATATATGACTCAATCACAATAACTAGGGGAAGAGTAAAAGCAAGATAAGATATCATAAAGAAACAAGAACCATAGAGAGCAATACAATATCCAAAATACAGTCCAAGTCTAAAGTCTACAACATCTCACAACAAAATAATAAATACAGTCATCCAGAATAATCAACTGAAAACAACCCAGAAAAACCCACCTAGCTAACTAGGGTGCTAACGACGTCTCCTCAACGGGCTCCTCCTCAGAAACAGGGTCGCAACACTCCTCGACACCCGGCCCGTAGAATGTAGGGCAAAAATTCTCAGGATCCTCTGAAAAAAATATATCCAGTCAGGACTGGAGTGAAGTATATAGCTCTGAAAGCAACTCCAAATACATGGTAAGGTATATATGACTTGCAATAGAAAAGTATACAAGATGCACAGGAAAATAAATACATGGTGGAGCAGATAAAGTAGCTGCAATGTAAAATAGGAGAACAATACAAGTAGTAGAGAAGTAATTGCATGTGAGAAAACATGAATACTAGCTAAGTGCCTTGAGCAAAAGTTCGTTATGTGATCGGCTTAGGTTGCACATGAATAATCTACGATAACTCCATTATGCGTGAGTTGCATAACCGACATACACATGAATATTGTTTGGCTTTGATCACATAACCAACTCCTACTCCCCTCCCCCACTAATATTATTGGATCCAACCACGACAGGCTACGTACATGATAAATAACTCGCGCACATGAAAGACGAGAGCACACGAAGCACATGATTGCACATGAGAATCAATACCCGAAGCACATGATGAAATACACGTGATAGAGTACCCGCTGAACACGGTAAGGGGGATAGCATCTCATGACGGGATCCACTAGTACCAGCTCGTGAAACAATGTGTCATAATCAAGTATTATAATTCTAGAATAGGTGATATAAACGCTATCATGAAATAGAAACGATCAGAGGTAGGTACTCGCCTGACGTCATGAGCAACTGATGAGGATCGAGATCCGGACTGGCGTCGCAAGAACCTATTACGAAAAGCAAGATTAAACAGGGTTCTAAAGAGTTAAACTGATATAAAATAACTAGAAATAAGGTTCTAGGGTTATTCTAGGTCGAACGGGTCAAACCGGTAAAATTTGGGTCAAAAAGTCAACCCGAGATCCAAAAAGTCAACTCTGGGTCAAAACTAGGTCAAACATTGACTTTTACGGTCAATGAGGGCAATTATGGTCAACACTAGGTCAAACTATGGTGCCCCTAAAATTCTAGGTCAAAACTAGCTCATTAAGCTAGTAAACCAACAACCTCGCCTCCTCGAGATACCGGGATACCCTCGGTATCCAATATCTCAACCTAGGCTACGCACCCCGCCTATACCCGCTAAAACCTATGCTAGTACGCGTAAATATATACACATATACATATAAAAATAATTCTAATCATATTCCTAGGCAATCGCTCAAAAACCCGCTCCGATACTCAATACCTTGGGTATCTCAAGGTATTGAGATATCCCTCATCTCTCACTAACACTACTAACTAGCTATTTAACAATGCTTATACATATATAACTAGCTATATATATAGGCTACTTTATATACACACACACACATATATGCAAATATACCTAGATATCTATATATATAAATCACACATACACATATACATATAACCCAAACTCATACCTACACACACACATATATATATATATATATATATATATATATATATATATATATATATATATATATATATATATATATATATATAACTATATCTCTCTAAACTAAACTATGTATCTATCTATCTATCTATCTATCTATCTATCTATCATAGATCTCGCTCTCCCTCTCACTACCTACATATGCTAGCCTCGCTGTTGCTGCTACACGCTGCTAGTGCCGCTGCTGCCTTCTGCTGAAGCAATGCGCTGCTCTTCCCTGCTCATGGTCGCTGCTGCAAACGCTCTGCTATCTCCCCCTCGCTGCTCTCCACTACTCCCCCCCTCGACACACCACACACACACACACACACACACACACACATATATATATATATAAGAACATATATACATATATATATCTACACACACAACTATATTTCTATATATATATATATATATATATATATATATATATACCTACACATATATACTTACACACATATACACTTACGTATATAAGTACACACACGCATATATATATAAACACACACATATATATATATATATATATATATATATATATATATATATATATATATATATATATATATATATATATATATATATATATATATAGACACATACTACATATATATATACAAACACACAAACCCATATATATATATATATATATATATATATATATATATATATATATATATACACACACACACACACACACACATATATATAAACACACATACACACACATACATATATATATATATATATATATATATATATATATATATATATATATATATATATATATATATATATATACACACAAACACTTATAGATCTATATATACACAAGCATTTATATATAAATACACACACTCATATAGATATACAAACACACACACATATATATATATATACATATATAGAGACACACATACATATATATATATAATCATATATACATATATACACACTCTAATACACAACACACACAACACACAACACACAACACAACATTCACAACACTCACCAACACGCGCACAACGACCCTTACACGCACAAACACACACACACACACACACATATATATATATATATATATATATATATATATATATATAAAATATAACCCGAGAACTCTAGCACACACTCCCCGAAGCTAACCCAACCCGCGCACAAGCCCGAAACCAAAAAACTAAATCAAAATGGTCATTCGGTCATTTTGACGAATACGTGGTGTGCGGTTCGCAAAACCTCCTGAAACGCACACCAAACCAACTCAAAATCGGCCCAAAATTTATCCACGGGTTCTAAATGATGTCTAGATCCTAGAAAAAATTCTAACTCGTTGATTCTAGGTCCGTGACAAAAATACGCACGTACATAGAACTAGCGACGACGAAAACTTCCAAAACGCCTGAAACGCCCATTTCTCCGCGACACGACTTCACGTGTCCAAACGGAGACACGTACTAACCCTCAAGACACCCGATAACGTCTACCTATGTCCGTCTAACCTAGGATATCACCCAAAATTGGGTCAATCTCGAATTTTACCCAAAATTGACACAAAACCTAATGTCAAAGTCTCCAAACACAACCAAACTTGTTCTAACTTCCTCCCACGGGTAGCCTTAGGGTCTAGAAAGGTTCTAAACCACTATTACACTATATAAGAGCAATCACTAAGAGAAAAGTTAGGGTTTACCTCTTGGGAGTTGGAATCCCAATGCCAAAGTCTCCAAAATCCTTGAAATTACCACCCTCAAGCCTCCAAATCAAGCCTCCACACTAAGTCTAGGCTCTAAACACCTAGGTTAGGAAAAAAATGTAGGGTTAGGGTTCACATCCATGGAAGAAATAGAAGAAGGAAGAGAAGAATGGAGAACTTACTTGCTTGGAAATGGGAAGAAGAAAGGAAGAAAAAAGCGTGGAGAAGAAGAAGAAGAAGAAGTGAAGAAATGAAGAGGGGGGGCTCGGTTCTGGACCTGGGAAAGGGGGAGGCCGGCCAAGGCATTAAAGAAGGGTTTACATAGTACCAAAAGACCAAAACACCCTCTCCTTAAGTCATGCAACTTGAATTTTGGGTTTGGGGTTCCAAAAGCACTCAAACTAACTCCCAATCTCTCCAACTAACTAAAATAAAATATAATAAATATTCTAAACCCAGAAATAGGTCTTACAAGGGTGTTGGTTGGGTCGGACATGGGTCCACTAGGGTCTGACATGGGTCCAGACTAGCCAAAACCCTAAAACAATCAATAGAAAAATAATACAATCACTAATTAAATATAAATATAATTAATTATAAACAATACACAATTTACCAAAATAAAATAAAAAAATTATCCTATTTTCTAGAATTGGGTAGTGACAGTCCCGAGGCTTAACCAAAGATGGAAGAATGCGTGGTCAAGATCAGAGGTTCATACAAAAAATTTCACTCTGACTATTCTCAATTTTTACGAAGAACTATATAAAGAGTATGATTACAACTTGCTCTCAAGATTACAAAAGAATCAGAATTAACCAAACTTCTTGTTCTTTCTTGCAATCGCAGTTGCAGACGGACAGAACAGAGTTACAATAAAATGAAAACTACTTTCGTTCTTTCTTGTAAAATGCAGTTACAATCATACAAAATGAACCAAGAAGAAAAAGGAGAAGAAGACAGAATAAAAAATTATTCTTGTTGGGGCGGTGAAGACCACTGTTGCTTGTCATGCCCCGATTCCGTGAAATCGATAGTCGTCCCCCGGACGTAACGCCGTGCGGACCTAGGTTGTGCACCGCACAAGGCTAAGGTATTTTGCATAGCGAGCACATATTCAGAGTACGCAGATAAATTGAAACTCAAAGTTGAAACATAGAAAAGTTCTTTTTATTGATAATGAACATCTATTACAAACTCTTGAACGAGTCATAAGGTTGCCGCACGGGCTTACAAAAGTTGACACAAACTCTTGAATTGAGTCAAAGTTGACACAAAATGAGATAGTTGTCCTATACATTACATCCCTTTACTAAAACTTCAAAATGTAAAGACCTCCAGGAAGGATGGCAGCTTTCCCTCGGAGCTGCATTATGCTTGGGTTGCTTGCTCTTGTCTTTAAAATGCTTCAAAATGTGTCACGCTCAGGACGCGCCTACAGCTGGACTGGATTGGGGAATGACTTTTGCTCCTCGCTCGGATCTCCATATTGCGGAAAACCTGTTTCAACGAGGGTCAGTACATCGAAACGTACTGGTGAAGGCAAGCTAACCCAATTATACCAATCAACTCATTATTTTAATAAAGCATGCATATTATTTATGGTCTTTCTATCTTGCCTTAGTTTATTTTACAAGCAAGAAGTATATAGAATTTACTAAAATGAACTTGCCACAATTCGGTGACTTTTACCTACCCGTACTGAACTACCTGCACAATACTTATCATGTCATTCCCTGCCACGAAGACACAAGTTAGCTTGCATAGGTTTAAATATACGAGGGAGATCACTGGCGTTTGCCATAAAGGACACTAGTCACTGGCGAGAATGGTATACAACAAAAGTATAATGGGCGCTACAAGCCATCTCGTCCAGTACAATAGACTATACAATATAGTTCCGCCCGGATCGGATCGGTGCCAGTGCCCCAGCACCGTCCGTAAGAACTAAGACCTTGGGTACAAGTTGTCCGTGATCAAACGGTATGTTTACTAAGTTAACAATTCATGCAGTTGAGGCAATACGAGTACAAGACAAGTAGCTTGCATGATTCATTTTGCATAGTTTTTCTGTTCAGTTTATTGCATTCAGGATGAGTTCTATATATTAGCACAATTTAAAGAATAAGTATACATTATAACTTGTATTTATGCATATGATGAACATTACAAACGAACACGCATGCAAATAAGTAACCGTTCACAAGTTTGATTGACAAGCATAATAATCCAAGTCTATTCATTTTTATCTTGACATCTTTTAGTTATTACTTGGTATCGTTTGATCGGGGCAAGCAAGAATACAAGATTTTAGATGTGAAGACTTGGAAGAAGGGCCAACTGAATCGAATATAAGCCACTCACTTAGTTGGTTGGAAGGGAGAAGGAAAGAGGTTCTTCAGGACTCCGCTCACACGCCGTCTACTGCTCGTTCACCTGCATTGCCACAAAAAGCTGATCAATACCTCTTCCACTCTTTCCAATCTCAGAATTAAAGTCCAGTTCAACGAACGAAAATAATGAAATCCATCGAAACCGTTCAAGAAAACGCAAGAAAATTCAAAAACTAACTCAAGGTACGAAAGCAACAAGCGACAGCGAAAACTAGGCAAGAAAAGATGCAGCGGAGAGGTCCCTCCTGACTCTGTCGCTAAGTCGATCCTGGGGGCACAGTCCACTGAATATGGGAATCGATTTCGAAGAAGCAAATCCATAACGAGGATAAGATCTTATTTCAATCTATCTCGGTCGAACGATACCGTCTTGTATTTCTTAGCCGCGCTCCCCGAATAGGGGGAACGAAGCACCACATTGCTCAAAGCAAGATTCGTCCTCTATCGAGGATCTGCTCCCAGGAGCCAGCAAGTTCAGAAGAGAACTTCTGGAATGCTCGTAGTCATATCTTTGTGTGACTCGAACAGACTCCTTTGGACTCATCTTTCTCAACTTTTTGGTCTATCTCAAAAGGAGGCTAGAGGGCTCTTTATATAGGGAATGATGGAAGCCCTTCCTCCTCTTCTTTCCGATGTGGGACTAAAAAGACAATATACAAAATTGATATCCCACAATCGCAGCCCAATGCATAACCCGCTCAGCGTCCGTTCAGCACCCGTCCAGCGCCCGCTCATGCAACACGCGCATTCGACGATGCAAAGTGCAAAGTGCGCCAAAAAAGTGCCACTTTGCGCCCTTGAGACCGAGCCCGAGTCTGAGTCCGAGTCGTGGAGCTTAGCTCCTATGAAAATAATTTCAAGAGCATGACAAAAAGTATAAATGCTTTCATGAAGAGGTAATCCTTTTTTCTCCTAGGAAAACACTCCCACATGGCACCCATGTGCTCCATCACACCCCATATGCACACCTCAACTCATACAAAGTATTATATTGAAATACTCACTTGGTGGTGTAGCCAATGTAGAACTGTCTTTCCTAGTCCAATGACAAAAACACCAACAATATATATATATATATATATATATATATATATATAAAAGATCAATTATGTACTATACATGGCACAAAAGCTCACTAATATAGTTAATAATATAGTATTACATTTACTGATAATTAGTTTAATTTCATAGCTCATCAATCAGTTCTCTTTTAGGTTATATACATCCTTAAAACCATTCCAGGTAATATTTTATTTTATTTTCTATCATTTTATGCTTTTTTTTCTAATTATCTTATATACATGCGCAATTGAACCATTTCAGCTTATATTTTATTTTATTTTCTATCATTTTGTACTTTATTTTTTCCTAATTATCTTATATACTTGTGGAATTGAATCATTCCGGCTTATATTTTACTTTAGGCTAAATTATAACTTGATATCCTCAACTTTGATAGATGTTAACTTGATACCCACAACTATATAATCATTTTCATGTTAATACCCAAATTTATAAAAAAGACAAAATTATTCCCTCCCTCCCTCTCTCTCTTTCTCTCCGGCAGTCTCTCCTCCCCTCTCTCCGGCACCGACGACCAGATGGACGTAGCAGCAACGCGGGCAAGCGCGCGTGCCAGCAGCCGGAGCAGCGGTGCGGGAGCGTGAGCACGCGGGAGGCGGTGGAAGGGTGGCATGTTCGGAAGCACGGAGCGGGCGTGGGTGCGCCCGGGCGGCAGCACGGGCCGGAGGAGCAGCAGCGCGGGGGTGCACGCGCACACGCGGTGTCGGACGCGCGTGGGCAGCAGCAGTAGCAGGGGTAGGGCCGCGCGAACGACGGTGGGTCGTCGGGGCAGGAGGGGGTGTCGTCGGGGCCGTCGGGGGGAGGGGGTGGGGGGGGGGGGGGGTCGCCGGGATAGGAGGGGGGGTTCGTCGGGGTTGGAGGAATGGCAATTTAGTCCTTTTTTTTCAGGATATCAAGTTAGTATCTATCAAAGTTGAGGATATCAAGTTGAACATTTTGATTAGTTGAGGGTATCAAGTTGCAATTAAACATTTATTTTATTTTCTATCATTTTATGTTTTTTTTTCCTAATTATCTTATATAAGGTAGAAATAATGGTCTAGGAATGTAGAAATATATATATTGTTGAAACAATTCCTTCTCATAAAATTAAGTTAACAGAATTTTCAAATTTTAAAAATAATTTTCATAATTATGTTAATTCTAGATCCTTTCGACCTTCTCATCTAAACAGTGTCAAGAAGGGAGAGAGTGACCAAGACGGCAAGAAAGACCCCCGAGAGAGAGAGGAAAGGAGACAGATCAGTTTTGTCGTTAAGTTTTTGTTTGAAAAATTAGGTCTCGACCCCATAAATATATATCATTGTCGATCATTGTCTCAGAAATGAATGTAGTTGGATATACATATACATCACTATTTTTAATTTTGGGTTGACAGAGGTCCATTTTGAGCTGAAGAAGAAAAAAAAAAAAGGGAAGTAAATTGGCTCACATTCTTAGCAACAGTATGATATCACATTTTTGTCTTAAAACATACCAAAAACATTTGTATGGCAGTTTCTGTAAATTAAGCTTATTATCTACACTAAGAATATTAATCACTATTATTATTATTATTATTATTATTTTTTTTTTTTTTATTATTATTTAGTAGTAGTGGGTCGGGACACACGTGTTGCATGAACCGGTTTCTTAATTTCATTAGAAATGTTGTCCAAGAGTAAAATATTTTCTTATTATTTGGATCGGTCTCTTGTTTCAAAACAAAAATTTCAAGAGAAAGCTGTAGAGTTGTGGATGATTAATTGTTGAGTTATTTTTATTTATCCTCAAATTACTAATCATATTTTTATTACCTTCTATTTTTATAAAAAATATGTGACTTAGGCCTCAAGTTGATATGTGGATTTAAAAATATATAATATTATGATGAATGAAATACCTAGAATATTATCTCCTATCACTTCTTCACATATATAGCCAGCCAATCACCATAAATATAATTTAATATAAATTAATTACAATACCCCATTCACCATATATAGTCAGCCAATCACCATACATAGCTAATCACTATAAATATAATTTAATGAGACAATTTAATCCCAATAACCCCACTCAAGTTGGAGCATGCAAGTCACAAATGTCCAACTTGCGGAAAAGAAACTCAAATTGTCGTTTGCCCAAAGCTTTGGTGAAAATATTCACTAGTTGCCCATCCATTAGTACATGAGATGGGCGAATAACTCCAGCAAGAACATCATCCCTCAAAAAATGACAATGCATCTCAATGTATTTTGTGCGCTCATGAAAAACTGGGTTCTGCACAAGATGTAAAGCAGATTGACTATCATAAAACAAATCCATAGCACACGAATGTTGCACCCCCAAACTGCCAAGCAATCCCTTGAGCCACTTAAGCTCACACGTGACCGCCGCCATCGCACGGTACTCCGCTTCGGCCGAAGAACGGGACACCGTCACCTGTTTCTTCGTCTTCCAAGAGATGGAAGAATCACCAAGAAAAACCAACCTACCAGACAAAGAGCGTCGTGTGATGGGACAACTCGCCCAATCAGAATCATATCACCCTCGGAGCCGCAAATCACAGTCATAGCGAAGAATAATGTCTTGACCGGGACAACCCTTCAGATATCTAACAACCCTTAAAGCCGCATCCCAATGATCATGCTGGGGCTCATGCATAAACTGCAACAAGAAGTGAACAGCATAAGCCAATTCCAACCGAGTAAACGAAAGATAAATCAGCCGTCCCACAAGCCGTTGATATGCTTCCCCATCAGACATAAGTGGACTTGCAGAGCGTGTCAGTTGATGATGTTGTTCCATGAAAAAGCTTGTGGGTTTTGCCCCCAACAATTCTGTCTCAGAGATAATGTCAAGTGTATATTTTCGTTGACACAGAAAAATACCTTCCGCACTTCGAGCTACTTCAACACCAAGAATAAAATTCAACACCCCAAGGTCCTTCATGTGAAAGCATATACTCAAATAATTCTTAAAGACGGTAAGAGAAGCAGAATTATTGCCAAAGAGAATCAAATCGTCGACATACACAAGAACATTTATCTGAACATCGCCCTTATGAAGAGTAAAAAGCGAATAGTCAGAGTACGATTGGCAAAATTGGTACTCCCGCAAAGAAGATGCCAACTTCGCAAACCAACAACGAGGTGCTTATTTAAGCCAATAAAGATATTTTTGAAGCCGACAGACCTGACCAGGGTGTTTGGATTGAAAACCAGGTGGTAGTTTTATATACACTTCTTCGGTAAGGTCTCCATGTAAGAAGGCATTGTGAACATTCATCTGATGTAGTTTCCAATTCTTTGCTACGGCTACAGCTAGAAAGGCACGAACATTAACCATTTTTGAAACCGAGCAAAAGTATCAGTGTAGTCAATCCCTTCAACCTGATGATTTCCAAAAACCACCAAACGGGCTTTAAGCCGCTCAACAATTCCATCAGAGTTATACTTTATCTTGTATACCCACCGGCTCCCCAGAGCTTATTTTCTAGCCGGAAGCATCTCCATGGTCCAGGTACCACTATCCTCCAACGTTCGTATCTCCTTTCCAGAGCTTCTCGCCACCCTGCATCTTTAATCGCCTCTTTAAAGGAGGTCGGTTTTGTACCTGCAGTTACAATTGCAAAAAAATTTCTGTGTCCCAGAGAAAATCGATCATAATTCAAAAAATGTGTTATATGATAAGGAGTACTTGAGGAGTGATTGGACGTGGTAGAACATTGGGAGGAAGGACTATGAGATAACTTTCGTATTGTATTTGTAACAAAGTTACGGAGCTTCACAGAAGGAATTTTGGTACGTATGCCACGCCCCAGTGCACCCTCACCATTCGACACCACCACCACCGCCTTATCCTCTGTTGTTGTAGCCGCCACGGCTGCCTCCGCCACGACGGCCTCTGTTGCCGCATCTTCCACGGTGGCCTCAGCCGCCACGACGGCCATCACATCCATATGAGGTAGATCAAACCCCAAAGCATAATCGCCCAAGACAAGGGACGCCAGGTCAGGAGGAGCCATATCACCACGATCATCTTCAACAGAATAGGAAAACTCATTCTCATAAAATTTAACATCTCGAGAGACAAAAAAATTACCTGTAGCTAGATCATACAATTTCCAACCCTTCTTGCCATGGGGGTATCCCACAAAAATACACTTCGACTGCGAGTAGAAAACATATCCATCTTAGCTTTTTGGTTGTGGGAAAAAAAAAGACAACCAAAAACACGTAATTCATCATAAGAAGGAGGAGCACCAAATAATATTTCATAGGGGTTTTAAAACAAAGAAAGCTCGAAGGAGTTCAATTGATCAAATAACCAGCCGCCAAAATGCACTCACCCAAAAAAATGGGCAATTTTTTTTTCTGAAAACGTAAAGCACGTGCCACATTCAAAATATGTCTATATTTTCATTCGATCCTCCCATTCTGCTGAGATGTACCTACACAAGATGTTTGAAAGAAAATACCATTCTGTGCAAAGTAGTCGCGCATGCAATTAAACTCAGTACCATTATCACTTCACACAATGCGAACTTTGAAATTAAATTTCTGCTCAATCATAGAAAAAATGACGAGAATATCTTATATACTTCAGTCTTATCAATCAACAAAAATATCCAAACAGTACGAGAAAAATCATCCACAATCGTCAAAAAATATCGAGCTCCACACGAAGAAGTCATAGGATACGGCCCCCAAAGATCATAATGTATCAAATCAAAAATTGCAACAGCCCGAGGGTCAATGACAGGAAAGATACCTCAAGTTTACTTTGCCTGATAGCAAACTTCGCATGCCTTATTCACTGATCTACTAGAGCTACTGACAACATGAAGTGACTTTACTACTTTATTAGAAGGATGCCTAAGTCGCTGATGCCAAATGTCCAGAGAAGTCGTCCCAGTCACTGCCAAGGCTTGAGTCTTCAGTACAATACGAAAGTAGTAGAGTCCGTCCTACCGTTCATCGACGCAAATCAGGGTCCTCAAACTGGAGTTCTGTATCACGCACAAATTTTTAGTGAATTATACAACACAATTTATATCATCAATAAGATGGGCCACATAAATTAAATTATAATATAATTGAGGTACGAATAGAACATTCATGAGAACCATACTTGGCGTAAGAACAACACGCCCGCAGCACGAGGCAGCCGCAGTCCGTCCGTCCGTCCATCCGGGAGTCCAACCGAACACTCCTCCATTGTCGTCACCCCCGACAATAAATCCAAATTCCCCGTAACATGATTTGAAGCGCTTATATCAATAATCCAAGGTACAATGGACTTACTCACCATACGATCCTCTGAAGATTTAGTCAAAAAAATACAAAGCATAGAAATAAGTTGTTGCCATTGGTCCGGAGTCAATCACGGCACACCGTCGTCACCTGCACCATCATCTGCCATCCACGGCTGTGCAGCAAAGAAGCCACGTCCTGCCACCGCTGTACTTACTTTCGTACCCCGTCCACGTCCACCACCAGTCGCATGTTTGCTAAATCGAACATTGAGCGAATCCCACAGTGGTCTTGCCTCCTCAAAGTATGGTATTGTCTTCTTCACCGAAGCGTCGATAGTATGCAAAATCTACTGTACAAGCATCGATTGGACGCAATACCAATACTCCAATTGATCCTTCTCCAAAGTTTTATTGATAGACCTATCAAAAAATCTAATTTTTTGTCGAGCCAGTAGAAAAAGTCGAATAGATCTCGACCATTCCTCATAATTCTCCCCACGAAACATCAATTTCGTAATTGTATTACCCGGATTGTCATTAGAATCAAGGTAATACGAAAATATGGGATCGATCCGCGATGCCGCCGACATAGAAGTCCCGCCGCCGCCGTCGCTCGTCATGTCGCCATCGTCGGTCGACATACCGCCACCACCGCCGCTCGAAGAAAATGTGTCCTAGCCGTCAGGCTCTGATACCATGTGAAGAAGTGATAGGATATAATATTCTAGGTATTTCATTCATCATGATATTACATATATTTACATCCACATATCAACTTGGGGCCTAAGTCACATGGCCAAACACCATAAATACAACTTAATAAAATTTAATCCCAATACCCCAATCACCATATATAGCCACCCAATCACCATATATAGTTAATCATCATAAATTCAATTTAATGATACAATTTAATCCCAATATTATTGTTATCCCCCCCTTCCCCCTCAAAATTTCAAAACTTAGAAATTTTTTTGGGGTAATCAAAATTACAATTAACATGTGATTAAGGAATGGGGGGGGTAACACTAATATTTTTAAAAATGGGGGGTAGTGGATATATATGCTTAGTAATTGGAAGGGCAAATACAAATAAACTTAATTGTTTCACCAAAAAGAATACAAGTTTCTTAAATAATGATAGGAAAAATCCAAACACATTAACAAACAATAAAAAAAGAGGTTGAGTGTAAATTCTAAGTTATGGATTCTTAAAATTAATTTAAAAGAGAACAACATCTTTTCCAACAATGAGAAAACTTTAATAAATTGAGTTTTTTCATAAAAATAAGAAAAAATATGGCATCGTTTCATAGGTTTATAGACATCCTCATGAACACAAAAATAATATTTGGGTGATAATAAAGGATAACGGATTCAGATCTAACCATTCTCATACAAATAAATAATTATAATTTTTGGCTAATAATAAAGGAGTTTTAAACAAATGTATAAAAATCCCAAAAAAAGTTGAATAATAAAAGGGATTTTATGATTATGAAACTATAGAGAATAAAGAATGAAAAATAAATCTTCCTAATTATTCAACAAAATTGATTTTTTTTTCCAGCATGATGAAAATCATTCCCAAAAAAGATGGAAAATTATCCAAAACAATAATTCTGGTAATCAGAAAGGAGGAAGAAGGAAAAAAAATTTGGCAAAAAAAAAACCAAACTTATTTAACAATAAGTTTTTATCATAAAAGATTCCATATCTTTCAAACAATTCACGACAAAAATTCAATCTTTGATTGCCCATCAGATAGTTGTTAATAAATCTATACATAGAAACCAAAAAGTATGATCAACAATATCATGAACATGAACTCAGCTAATTTAGGTTTAACCGATAGAAAACATACCTAGAAAAAATGATGAATGCATGTAGTATATGATGAATTCGAAAAATCTACTTGCAACCAACGATATTTTGGACTGGTTGAAAGGGAACAAGGGTCCATGTCTCATTCCGAACAAGAGCATCAAACTTTTTAGATATTGACTGACGCCATTTGGGATCTTTAATGGCCTGGGTTACTGTAGAGGGTTCAAGGTCAGGGTTGATGAAAAGTTGGACATTGAGACTGAGTTTTTGGATTGGTTTATGGATATGATTTTTGGATCGAGTAACTATACCCTGATGCAGAGGAGGAATATATGTTGGTTCTGGGGGTTGTGGTGATTGGGGTATGGGTGAGTTGGATTCAGTCTATGGATTTTTGAATGGCAATTGAGTGGGGGTGTGGTAAAGGTGGAGTCGGAGAGCTGAGTCTCGAGTTTGGTGTGAGAGTGATACTTTTGGATGGGAGAATGAGTGTGCTGGGTATGATTGTGGAGTCTTCATTGGATTCCGCTTGCGGGATGGTGCAAGAATTATATATGGTGTGATGGTGGCCAGAGATGATCATGACTTGGAATGGATCTAGACATGGGACATGGAAGTTGTAAGCCCCTGATTTTTCAAAAATATTAAACTTGGATTTTTTTCACAATTTTCTGGAATTTTCTGGAAATTTTCTGTAATTAAAATCAGGGTTTTTATTATTAAATAATTTTTAATAGATAATAAATAATATTAAAATATTAAGAAAATAATATTTTGGGTGTAAAATGAAAAACTGGACTTAGGGTAATTTTTTTGGAATTTATTGGACCCCGGACCTAATTTAAAAGACCTAAAAACTATTTATTAATTAATTAATTGATTTTTTATTATTATTATTATTATTATTATTATTATTATTTCTATTATTTTTCGGCCCGTTCTCAGCCCGGCCAACTGGGCCTGACCCGCGGCCCGCCAACCGGCCCAGCCCGCTGACCCGCTACCGGGTCGGGTCGGCCAGACCCGACCCACCGCCTGCCCGACCCGAGCGACTGCGTCTCCCCCACGTCTCCGCCTGAACCGCTCCGCCGCCGGATCCGCCGCTCCGGCCGCTCCGCTACGCCTTCCCCGCCCTCGCCTCCGCCTTCCCCGCCACGACGCTGCCCTTCCCGGCCGACCCAGCACCTCCTATTCCCTATAAACCCCCCCAAGAACCCCCGGCCACCACGAACTCGCCTCCGCTCCGCCGCTCACCGCCACCCTCGCCTGACCCTCGCCACCGGCCGCCTCGCCCCAGCTCCGCCCGTCCACCGCCTCTCCTCCTCCCCCAGCAGACCCTCCGGCTCCCCGACGAACGACAGCAGCGGCAGCAACACCCCCCCTCGCTTGAGCCGCCTCCGGCCAGCCTGTCCTCCGCCCGCCTCCGCCAGCGCCGTCTCAGGCCTCCCCCGCAGCGGCGCCGCCCTCCTCCGGCCGGCCTCCCCTCGCCGGAGCAAAACCCTAACCCTAATTCCCAAATTCTAGAGTCGGCGTGTCGGACACGACACAGACACGAGAAAATCCGGTTTCTCGAGCCATGTTCAGGTACTCATATCTTTCTCCTCGCCGCCCCATTTTCAATTCCGTAAATTGCGTTGTGAAGCCTGTATGACCCTCTCGGTGTCCGGACAAACCGTTCGGGGCATCGCGTCCTGTGGTGATCGCATACCGCGATCCAAAAACAAGAAAAATATCGACCTGATTCACCCCGGAACTGAGTACGCCCCGCCAAACGGGACGACTTGGTCATGCGCGGTCTTCACAGATACGTGCGCAACGTTGATACGGACGTATGGGATTTCGCGGAAGTCGATTCGGGTGTGCGTGCACACCGGGATCAACGCGTATCCGCGGACACCGCCTCGTATCTGTCTTTTCTGTATCAAGCCCTAACTTCCTGTACACACGTCGGATCGAAACGAAACTTATGCCATCGGACTCGTAGCGATACGCTGGCCCAGTGACCCAAGTTTGGTTCGATTCTGAGAACGTTGACGAAATCGCGTGTCGTGGGCCCCACAAGCTCCGCTCGATTGGCGATTTTGTGATCGGCTCATCGGAATCCAATTCTGGAAGTTCCGTTGGGTTTGTATCATCGTTTCTGACCTATTAACACTAAGTTTGGTAAATTTAGAGACCTTTGACCCTGACACGTTTTTCGGTGCAAAGCGGGCCTACATGCGGACCCCGTTTGACCCAAAATTGTCGTTCTTGCCCTTGTCTCCAAATTGGACTCAAGGACAGGCGTTTCTAGCTATTTGATATCTTCTGAGCATGATGGTAATGTTTATTTCAGCATCTGGACATATTTCTAGAATTTTTCCCGAGACACAAAACTGTAATTGGATCCAAACATCAGGCAAGTACCTGCACTTCAAGTTTAATCTTTATATTGTGATAATTAATTCCTTGCTTTACTAGTACCATTGATGATTATACTTAGTGTTAGATTTTGGGATTTTATGTCTTGCTTTTCGTGTCGGGTGAGAGAATACTAGGAGGCATGTAGTTTACCCTTCCCCCTGTCGTGACTGCTAGCTGTTGGTACGCGATTGTACCCTCAGCCTTATACTTGTTATTCCTGACTGCTAGCCGCCTATGGCGTGCCTTATTAGCCTTATAAACCCCTACATGCCAACTATGTATTCTAAATACACAAGTTCACGCACATAGTTTCTTGTCGTATTGCAGTTCTTGTTGTCTTGTTACAGTTACATTTTCTGTCACATTTTAGTCCTGTTTTACTCATATTCCTGGTTTATAGCAATTAAATCATGTTTTACTTATAGTCCTGATTTATAGCATTATTTCTCAGTTAATTTCACTACTTATTTATGTATATTCTCAACATGATGCTTAGTCAGTTCTTTTCTACCTGTCACAAATATTTAGTTTAAATCTTGTTGTGCGTTGTGTACTTTGCTCCTTTCCTGACTGGATCTGTTGATTTAGGCGATGATGAGAACTTTCTCCCACCTATTATGGCCCCTATGAGGCAGCAGGTGATACAGTTGCAGAGCCGATTCCCACACAGGAGACTACTCCTGCGGAGTAGTTAGCAGTAGTTATTTATTTCCTTTCATCCTAGTAATCGGGTTTGTCCCCGATTTAATTTCTGGTTCTGTAATAACTCTGGATCTGATTGTCACATTCTGTTTATAAAATCTTAGCATTCCTTTTCCTGTTATTTATCCTTGCCTATTTAATTATTGTGAATGAGCTAGATTTTATTTAACTGTGAACATGACCTAGACAGCGTACTACCGCCGACATTGCGGCGTAGGCTGGACGTACCCACGCACTCGTGCCCGAATATCCGGGTGCGGGTCGTGACACATTTTTGTTGTGGCCCATGCAGGTCAACGACTAAATTGTTCGGTTTCAACTTAGGGACCGAACAGGCCTGCAATAAGATAGGATAAGCTTTAGAATCTCATCCACTTGCTTGAATCGTTCTTGACATCCATCTCGGATTGAATTAATTCCTTGACCTGCATCCTGCCTTGATTCTTTTGCCCCTCTTATCGTTTATTTTGGATGCAGAGTAAAGGATCTACCAGCAAGTGACGAGGTTCCTATAAGATCACCACGAGATGCTCTACCAGCATGACCGTGGAGAACGCGTAGACTTTTGGAGTAGCTAATGCGCGCAGGTGATTCGTAGATACCGTTTCTAGTATTGTTTAGTTCGTGCCTATTGGTTCGTGACCTCAGCCCCAACCTAGTAATTTTGAACTTGCTAATAACCTGGTATGCTTTTAAATTTGATAACTAAAGAGATTGTAGAGTCTTTTGCTATTGTGCTTATTGTGTGTTGTTTTTGTGAACTTAAATAATTTGTACCTCCTTTTTATCATCATCTAGCGAACCTAATTTTGCTGTACTTGACTTATGCTGCTATTTTATAGCCTAGTTTTGCAAGCTTACTCTTTATCAGGCTTGTTCATGACACATGTGTTATTGAGGCCTGATCAACCCCACTAATACAAGTGTCTATTCAGAATCAGTGTATTACGGTCTGATCAACCTTAGTGCATTTTGATTCGCACTTCGCACGACTACTTTACGTGGATTGAGATATATAGTTGACTAGTATACTTGCCCCCTTAAATATGTCCGAGCATATCGTATCAGTTAAATAACTGTACTAATACGAGCATGCGAATAAATGATTACCAGAATAGAATTTCAATCCATAACCACCTGATAATTCCCATTAGAATTCCTTAAACGCCTTGATCCCTATACCTCTGTTCTACCACCTCGCCCTTGAACTCTTTATTATTGATTCTCGTCTTCCCTTATTTTCGAAAAGATAAAATCCTGTGCTTGGTATAAGTTTGATATATAGATAGTACTAGATATACCCCTCAGACCGGTCGAATTAATGATAACCCTTTATGACTAAGGGAATACCATAGGTGGTGTATTTGTGTTAAAGGCTTAAAGATTCAATACCATGATTAAATAAGTTGGGACATAGCTTTACTAGTTGTATAGCCTTAGAGGATAGATGGGTAAATTCTAAGTTGGGTAGCGACCGCAATGTTCACCTGAGAGAAACCCGTTAGACTGTAATCAAGTGAGATTGGATAGAGAGAACCCTACCATATTTTAAATTTCGAGGACGAAATTTTTATAAGTTGGGTAGATTGTAAGCCCCTGATTTTTCAAAAATATTAAACTTGGATTTTTTTTCACAATTTTCTGGAATTTTCTTGGAATTTTCTGTAATTAAAATCAGGATTTTTATTATTAAATTATTTTTAATAGATAATAAATGATATTAAAATATTAAGAAAATAATATTTTTGGGTGTAAAATGAAAAACTGGACTTAGGATAATTTTTCTGGAATTTATTGGACCCCGAAACTAATTTAAAACACCTAAAAACTATTTATTAATTAATTAATTGATTTTTTATTATTATTATTATTATTATTATTATTATTTCTATTATTTTTCGGCCCGTTCTCAGACCGGCCCACTGGGCCTGACCCGCGGCCCGCCAACCGGCCCAGCCCGCTGACCCGCTACCGGGTCGGGTCGGGTCGGCCAAACCCGACCCACCGCCTGCCCGACCCGAGCGACTGCGTCTCCCCCACGTCTCCGCCTGAACCGCTCCGCCGCCGGATCCGCCGCTCCGGCCGCTCCGCTCCGCCTTCCCCGCCCTCGCCTCCGCCTTCCCCGCCACGACGCCGCCCTTCCCGGCCGACCCAGCGCCTCCTATTCCCTATAAACCCCCCCCCCCGAGAACCCCCGGCCACCACGAACTCGCCTCCGCTCCGTCGCTCACCGCCACCCTCGCCTGACCCTCGCCACCGGCCGCCTCGCTCCAGCTCCGCCCGTCCACCGCCTCTCCTCCTCCCCCAGCAGACCCTCCGGCTCCCCGACGAACGACAGCAGCGGCAGCAACACCTCCCCCCTCGCCTGAGCCGCCTCCGGCCAGCCCGTCCTCCGCCCGCTTCCGCTAGCGCCGTCTCAGGCCTCCCCCGCAGCGGCGCCGCCCTCCTCCGGCCGGCCTCCCCTCGCCGGAGCAAAACCCTAACCCTAATTCCCAAATTCTCGAGTCGGCGTGTCGGACACGACACGGACACGAGAAAATCCGGTTTCTCGAGCCCTGTTCAGGTACTCATATCTTTCTCCTCGCCGCCCCGTTTTCAATTCCGTAAATTGCGTTGTGAAGCCTGTATGACCCTCTCGGTGCCCGGACAAACCGCTCGGGGCATCGCGTCCTGTGGTGATCGCACACCGCGATCCAAAAATAGAAAAAACATCGACCCGATTCACCCCGGAACTGAGTACGTTCCGCCAAACGGGACGACTTGGTCACGCGCGGTCTTCACAGATACGTGCGCAGAATTGATACGGACGTGTGGGATTTCGCGGAAGTCGATTCGGGTGTGCGTGTACACCGAAATCAACGCGTATCCGCGGACACCGTCCCGTATCTGCCTTTTCTGTATCAAGCCCTAACTTCCTGTACACACGTCAGATCGAAACAAAACTTATGCTATCGGACTCGTAGCGATACGTTGGCCCTGTGACCCAAGTTTGGTTCGATTCTGAGAACGTTGACGAAATCGCGTGTCGTGGGCCCCACAAGCTCCGCTCGACTGGCGATTTTGTGATCGGCTCATCGGAATCCAATTCTGAAAGTTCCGTTGGGTTCATATCATCGTTCCTGACCTGTTGACACTAAGTTTGATGAATTTGGAGACCTTCAATCCTGACACGTTTTTCGGTGCAAAGCGGGCTTACATGCGGACCCCGTTTGACCCGAAATTGCCATTCTTGCCCTTGTCTTAAAATTGGACTCAGGGACAGGCGTTTCTAGCTATTTGATATCTTCTGAGCATGATGGTAATATTTATTTCAGCATCTGGACACATTTCTAGAATTTTCTCCGAGACACAAAACTGTAATTGGATCCAAACATCAGGCAAGTACCTGCACTTCAAGTTTAATCTTTATGTCACGCCCCAGTCCCAAAATGCCAATGGACTGAGCACGTGAGCAATGGCCAGCAGCACGCACCGATGGACAACCCAATTTAATGGATACATCAGGGCATGCTTAAGCTGTAGTCTAGCAGTACTAAGTACAAGTCTCAGGCATTACTAATCTCATCCACAGAATAAACACAGATTAATTGCCAGAAATAATGCAATGGAAATAAATAAACAATATCAAATAAGTGTCTCAGGAAACAAATCCGAGAATTATTCTGTTACATTTAAGAAAACATAGACTGGAAATAAAATACTGAAAAGAAAATACTGTGAATATGAAGTCGATGCTCAGGAGAAGTCTTCTGCAACTATCTCGTCCTCGGTTCCGGGTTCTGCTCCAAGGAGTGCTCCTGTACCGTACACCTCGGGGTAGTTCTCCTCGGCTGTACCTGGGGACATAGTCCATTCCAGGTCCTCAGGGGACATAACAAGGTACAGAAAATACAAGCCAAAACATATGCAGTGCAGTAATAATGAAACAGCAGGGTAAATATGTAAACCAGCTAGTGATATGCAAGTGAGAGTTTTAGTCATACTCAGGCTGAGACTACTACAGGATCAGTGTCGAAGAAACCATAGCAGTATTTTCTCGAAGAGCCAGTAAGGTACCAAAGCTCTGTATCAGAGTCTAAGGCACCGCCAGATAACAGTATTTATATTATATTATATTCAGCCTTGATATGACAATACTCTCCCCACCCCATGTAATCTCACGTCACAGTTCCAGAAATATCAGGTACAAGTCACGCAAGTCTGAACTAATGCAATAAGTCAGGCTAGAATCTAAGCATGTAAACTGGAATGTCATGAAAATGTAACCTATACGAAATCACCAGGTATATCTCAGGAAATTTCGTCACATGAATAGTGTCAGGTGTCCTGGGTTAAGCAGTTAAACAAGTTTACTTAGGCATCTACAAGAAATCAAGTAAATACTATAACCAGAAATATTTGAGAATTGTCAAGATTTACTTGCCCACTGATGTATAACCAAGTCCAGGAAATAGGTAGCAAAGCTGCAAGTTTTGGCAAGGTACACTTGCCTGTGGTTCCGGCTATGTTTGCAGTTCTGACTTCGGCGGAAATTGCAGGCGGTACTCCGGTTGCTGAAACAAACATCACCATCAGATCCAGAAAATATCAATCAGCTAGAAACGCCTGTCCTTGGGTCCAATTTGGAGACAAGGGCAAAAACGGCAGTTTCGGGTCAAAACGGGGTCCACCGGTGGGCCCGCTTTGCACCGAAAAATGTGTCAGGGTCAATGGTCTCCAAATTCACCAAACTTAGTGTCAACAGGTCAGAAATGCTGATACGAACCCAACAGAACTACCAGAATTGGATTCTGATGAGCCGATCACAAAATCGCCCGTCGAGCGGGGCCTATGGGGCCCACGACACGCGATTTCGGCAACGTTCCCAGAATCGAACCAAACTTGACCCACAGGACCAGCGTATTGCTACGAGTTCGATGGCGTAAGTTTCGTCTCGATCTGACGTGTGTACACAAAGTTAGGGCACGTTCCAGAAAGTACGGATACAGGGCGATGTCCGCGGATACGCGTTGATTCCGGTGTGCACGCACACCCGAATCAGCTTCCGCGAAATCCTACACGTCCGTATCGACGAGGCGCACATATCTGTGAAGACCTCGCGCGACCAAGTCGTCCCGTTTGGCGGGGCGTACTCAGTTCCGGGGTGAAACAGGGTCTAGTTTTTTCCTATTTTTGGATCGCGGTGTGCGATCACCACAGGACGCGATGCCCCGAACGGTTTATTCGGACACCGAGAGGGTCATACAGGCTTCGCAACGCAATTTGCGGAATCGAAAACGGAGCTACGAGCAAAAAGTTACACGCACCTGAAGGGGACCCAAAAAATAGGGTCGAGTCGTCCGACACGTGTCCGACTCGTGTCGGACACAGGGGAGAAATTAGGGTTAGGGTTCTGGGGGAGTCGCGGCGGCCGGAGGCGGCGGCGAGGGCGGCTGGGCTGCGGCGGAGGGGACCGGGGCAGCGCGGCGGCGGGTGGCGCGGTGGCTGGAGGCTCGCCGGCGACAGCGGCGGCGCTGCTCGAGCTGCTGCGGCTGTTCGTCGGAGAAGAAGGAGAGGAAGGGAGGAGCAGGAACTGCGGGCGGCGGCGTCGAGGTGGCTGGGCAGCGGCGCTGCGGCAGAGCAGGGTGGCGGTGCCGGGTGGAGGTGGAGCGGAGGCTAGGCGGTGGTCGTGGGGGCTGGAGACGGCGGGGGGGGTTTAAATAGGGGGCTGGCGCCGGGCAAGGCGGAGGGCGCGGTGGACGTGGGGGTGAGTGCCGGCCGGAGCGGGCGGAGGGCGCGGCGGAGGCGGCGCGCAACGCGGGGCAGCTGGCCGGGTCGTGCAGCGTGGGGGGGGGGAGACGGGTCCGTCGGGTGCGGGTCGGGCGGCGGTCAGACCCGACCCGACCCGGTGGGGAGCGGCTGGGTTCGGGTCTGTTGGGCCGGGCTGGCGGGCTGGATAATTTTAAAAATAAAAATAAAATAATAATAATAATAATAATAATAATAATAAAATCTATAATTAATTAATAATTAATTAATTAAATAAGTAAATACTATTTAGGTATTTAAAAATAGGTCCGGGGTCCGATAAATTTCAGAAAAATTGCCCTAAGTCCAGTTTTTTATTTTACATCCAAAAATATTATTTTCATAATATTTTAATACTGTTTAATATCAATTAAAAATCATTGAATAATTAAAATCCTGGTTTTAAATTACAGAAAAATCCCAGAAAATTCTAGAAAATTGTGAAAAATCCAGTTTTTAAAATTTTAAAAATTCAGGGGGTTACAATCTACCCCCTTAAGAGGATTGCGTCCTCGCAATCAAAGAATAACCGGTCAGCAGAGATAACACGGTCGCAGGTATAGTTTGAAAGCACTTCACAAGAGACTTCAGGGAAATACCGTTTCCTTAAAATTGAAAGTTTACACTTTCCAGGAAGATCTAGTTAAAACTATAACTTTTATGAAAACCAGGTTATTATTAACAAATTGCATTTTACTAGGTTGGGGCTGAGGTCACGAACCAATAGGCACGAGCTACACAAAAACAGATAACTAAAAAATCACTTACTCGCATCGGCTTCCTGCACAGTCATCGCGTAAGCCTGCTCTCGTCCTTGAGGTAGATTCCTCTGCTGTTGCTGAGCTTGCTGGTAGGGTGCTGCTCGAGGTGCTGGTGGAGTTTGCTGGTTCGCCCTTGGTGCTCCTTCTCTTCGCTCAGGGCAGTCTCTTACTGCATGCTGCCTGGATCCGCAGCCTAAGCAGAGTCCGAGTTTACGTCTACATTCCTTCTCGACATGGCCTATCTTGCCGCAGTGGTAACAGGTAGGAAGGTAGAAGGCCTTTGGTGCAGCTGGTGGTGGCGAGCTTGTTTGTTGACGCTTTGCAGACTCCTCTTGTGCTGCTTTGGTTGGTGCGGATGGGGAAGGCCGCTTCAGTCTGGTCTCTCTCTTGGTGACACGCTCTATGCGTCGAGCCGCAGCAAGGACGTCCGAGTATGATGTTGGTGCGATGGACCCAATTAGTTTCTGCAGCTCAATGTTTAGTCCGTCGAAGAATTTCTCGGCCTTCTCTTCCTCAGTCGGGATCAGGGTGGGGGCGAAGCGGCTCAGACGAATGAATTCTGCGTTGTACTCTTCCACCGTCATAGAGTCCTGAGTGAGGCGATTAAACTTGTCCCGCAGTTCTGATCGAGCGATGGCAGGAATGTACATCTCCTGAAAGAGTCTAGAGAACTCCTCCCAGGTGACTCGGTCTGGTCCGAGTCGCGTCTCCTCGGATAGCCACCAGTGATGAGCGTTGTCCGTCAATTGCATTCTGACGGCTGTCATCCAGCGTTCCCGTGGAAGTTCAGCTGCTTCAAGTTGATGCCGAATGTTGGTGAGCCACTCATGAACTTCTATGGGCTCCTCTTTTCCAGAAAAAGTGCAGGGATTCAGTTGACGGAAGTCAGTGATTGAGCCTGTAGTTGGCCGTCGAGCTGGTAGGTTGGCCTGCTCCAGTGCAGTTACAATGCTGTCCCTCAAGAAATTAGCTTCACGATGCTGAGCCTCGTATTGGACTTGTTGCTGTGCTTGCATCATCGCGTAGATCATTTAGAATATTTGCTGCCCGTCGATCGGCTGTCCTGGTGGGAACACGGGCATTGGTGGGACGAACTACGGCGGAGGTGGGATATCGTCGCGCCAGAATCGGGAGGTAGGTTGACCTGCCTGCTGGCTCTGTTGAGTTGGTGGAACTCCTCCGACTGGTGTCACTTCGTTGTCATAGGTGACACCTGTAGCTTAGGGTGTTCCGACGGGAGTCTCGTTGCATTCTTGTGGGTCCATTTCCCTGTATCCAAAATAACCAATAAGAGGCGCACAGGAAACAAGGCAAGATGTAAGTTCAAGTTAGTTCGAATACGATACAGATATCAAAAATGATTCAAGCAAGTGGATGAGATTCTAAAAACTTATCCTTTCTTATTGCAGGCCTGTTCGGTCCCTAAGTTGAAACCGAACAATTTAGTCGTAGACATGCATGGGCCACCACAAAAACCATGTCACGCCCCAGTCCCAAAATGCCAAGGGACTGAGCACATGAGCAATGGCCAACAGCACGCACCGATGGACAACCCAATTTAATGGATACATCAGGGCATGCTTAAGCTGTAGTCTAGCAGTACTAAGTACAAGTCTCAGGCATTACTAATCTCATCCACAGAATAAACACAGATTAATTGCCAGAAATAATGTAATAGAAATAAATAAACAATATCAAATAAGTGTCTCAGGAAACAAATCCGAGAATTATTCTGTTACATTTAAGGAAACATAGACTGAAAATAAAATACTGAAAAGGAAATACTGTGAATATGAAGCCGGTGCTCAGGAGAAGTCTTCTGCAACTATCTCGTCCTCGGTTCCGGGTTCTGTTCCAAGGAGTGCTCATGTACCGTACACCTCAGGGTAGTTCTCCTCGGCTATACCTGGGGACATAGTCCATTCCAGGTCCTCAGGGGACATAACAAGGTACAGAAAATACAAGCCAAAACATATGCAGTGCAGTAATAATGAAACAGCAGGATAAATATGTAAACCAGCTAGTGATATGCAAGTGAGAGTTTTAGTCATACTCAGGCTGAGACTACTACAGGATCAGTGTCGAAGAAACCATAGCAGTATTTTCTCGAAGAGCCAGTAAGGTACCAAAGCTCTGTATCAGAGTCTAAGGCACCGCCAGATAACAGTATTTATATTATATTATATTCAGCCTTGATATGACAATACTCTCCCCACCCCATGTAATCTCACGTCACAGTTCCAGAAATATCAGGTACAAGTCACGCAAGTCTGAACTAATGCAATAAGTCAGGCTAGAATCTAAGCATGTAAACTGGAATGTCATGAAAATGTAACCTATACGAAATCACCAGGTATATCTCAGGAAATTTCGTCACATGAATAGTGTCAGGTGTCCTGGGTTAAGCAGTTAAACAAGTTTACTTAGGCATCTACAAGAAATCAAGTAAATACTATAACCAGAAATATTTGAGAATTGTCAAGCTTTACTTGCCCACTGATGTATAACCAAGTCTAGAAAATAGGTAGCAAAGCTGCAAGTTTTGGCAAGGTACACTTGCCTGTGGTTCCGGCTATGTTTGCAGTTCTGACTTCGGCGGGAATTGCAGGCGATACTCCGGTTGCTAAAACAAACATCACCATCAGATCCAGAAAATATCAATCAGCTAGAAACGCCTGTCCTTGGGTCCAATTTGGAGACAAGGGCAAAAACGGCAGTTTCGGGTCAAAACGGGGTCCACCGGTGGGCCCGCTTTGCACCGAAAAACGCGTCAGGGTCAACGGTCTCCAAATTCACCAAACTTAGTTTCAACAGGTCAGAAATGCTTATACAAACCCAACGAAACTACCAGAATTGGATTCCGATGAGCCGATCACAAAATCGCCCGTCGAGCGGGGCTTGTGGGGCCCACGACACGCAATTTCGGCAATGTTCCCAGAATCGAACCAAACTTGACCCACAGGACCAGCGTATTGCTACAAGTTCGATGGCGCAAGTTTCGTCTCGATCCGACGTGTGTACACAAAGTTAGGGTACGTTCCAGAAAGTACGGATACGGGGCGATGTCCGCGGATACGCGTTGATTCCGGTGTGCACGCACACCCGAATCAGCTTCCGTAAAATCCCACATGTCCGTATCGACGAGGCGCACGTATCTGTGAAGACCGCGCGCGACCAAGTCGTCCCGTTTGGCGGGGCGTACTCAGTTCCGGGGTGAAACAGGGTCTAGTTTTTTCCTGTTTTTGGATCACGGTGTGCGATCACCACAGGACGCGATGCCCCGAACGGTTTGTTTGGACACCGAGAGGGTCATACAGGCTTCGCAACGTAATTTGCGGAATCGAAAATGGAGCTACGAGCAAAAAGTTACACGCACCTGAAGGGGACCCGAAAAACAGGGTCGAGTCGTCCGACACGTGTCCGACTCGTGTCGGACACAGGGGAGAAATTAGGGTTAGGGTTCTGGGGGAGTCGCGGCGGCCGGAGGCGGCGGCAAGGGCGGCTGGGCTGCGGCGGAGGGGACCGGGGCAGCGCGGCGGCGGGTGGCGCGGTGGCTGGAGGCTCGCCGGCGGCGGCGACGGCGCTGCTCGAGCTGCTGCGGCTGTTCGTCGGAGAAGAAGGAGATGAGGGGAGGAGCAGGAACTGCGGGCGGCGGCGTCGAGGTGGCTGGGCAGCGGCGCTGCGGCAGAGCAGGGTGGCGGCGCCGGGTAGAGGTGGAGCGGAGGCTAGGCGGTGGTCGTGGGGGCTAGAGACGGCGAGGAGGGGTTTAAATAGGGGGCTGGCGCCGGGCAAGGCGGAGGGCGCGGTGGACGTGGGGGTGAGGGCCGGCCGGAGCGGGCGGAGGGCGCGGCGGAGGCGGCGCACGACGCGGGGCAGCTGGCCGGGTCGTGCAGCGTGGGGGGGGGGAGACAGGTCGGTCGGGTGCGGGTCGGGCGGCGGTCAGACCCGACCCGACCCGGTGGGGAGCGGCTGGGTTCGGGTCTGTTGGGCCGGGCTGGGTAATTTTAAAAAAAATAAAAAATAATAATAATAATAATAATAATAATAATAATAATAATAATAATAAAATCTATAATTAATTAATAAATAATTAATTAAATAAGTAAATACTATTTAGGTATTTAAAAATAGGTCCGGGGTCCGATAAATTCCAGAAAAATTGCCCTAAGTCCAGTTTTTCATTTTACATCAAAAAATATTATTTTCATAATATTTTAATACTATTTAATATTAATTAAAAATCATTGAATAATTAAAACCCTGTTTTTAAATTACAGAAAATTCCCAGAAAATTCCAGAAAATTCCAGAAAATTATGAAAAATTCAGTTTTTAAAATTTTAAAAATTCAGGGGGTTACACTTTATATTGTGATAATTAATTTCTTGCTTTACTAGTACCATTGATGATTATACTTAGTGTTAGATTTTGGGATTTTATGTCTTGCTTTTCGTGTCGGGTGGGAGAATACTAGGAGGCATGTAGTTTACCCTTCCCCCTGTCGTGACTGCTAGCTGTTGGTACGCGATTGTACCCTCAGCCTTATACTTGTTATTCCTGACTGCTAGCCGCCTATGGCGTGCCTTATTAGCCTTATAAACCCCTACATGCCAACTATGTATTCTAAATACACAAGTTCACGCACATAGTTTCTTGTCGTGTTGCAGTTCTTGTTGTCTTGTTACAGTTACATTTTCTGTCACATTTTAGTCCTGTTTTACTCATATTCCTGGTTTATAGCAATTAAATCATGTTTTACTTATAGTCCTGATTTATAGCATTATTTCTCAGTTAATTTTACTACTTATTTATGTATATTCTCAACATGATGCTTAGTCAGTTCTTTTCTACCTGTCACAAATATTTAGTTTAAATCTTGTTGTGCATTGTGTACTTTACTCATTTCCTGACTGGATCCGTTGATTTAGGCGATGATGAGAACTTTGCCCCCACCTATTATGGCCCCTATGAGGCAGCAGGTGATACAGTTGCGGAGCCGGTTCCCACACAGGAGACTACTCCTGCGGAGTAGTTAGCAGTAGTTATTTATTTCCTTTCATCCTAGTAATCGGGTTTGTCCCCGATTTAATTTCTGGTTCTGTAATAACTCTGGATCTGATTGTCACATTCTGTTTATAAAATCTTAGCATTCCTTTTCTTATTATTTATCCTTGCCTATTTAATTATTGTGAATGAGCTAGATTTTATTTAACTGTGAACATGACCTAGACAGCGTACTACCGCCAACACTGCGGCGTAGGCTGGACGTACCCATGCACTCGTGCCCGAATATCCGGGTGCGGGTCGTGACAAAAGAGGAAGGACGAGGAAGGTTGAGTTGCTTGGTTTTAAAAGGCATAATTGACTCAACAAATTTAACATGACAAGATGTGTAGAGACGTGAGGTTACTGGATCAAGACATATATAGGCATTTTTGGTAGAGGAATAACCAAGAAAGACACAAGAGGTGGAATGGGGAGATAGTTTGTGAGGCATATATGGACGCAGCCAAGGATAACAGAGACACCAAAAAATCCATAGTTTGGAGTAGTTGGTTTATATGCCAAAGAGTTTTGCATATGGTAATAGAAGTTGAAGTGTGGGAGTGGGTAGAAGATTAATGAGATAAACTACAACAGTGGAGAAAATATGCATATGACCAATATGACAAAAGCATGGAAGCATGTGAGAGGAGTAATAAGCATGTTTCTACAACATGGCGATGACGACTTTCAGAATACCCATTGTGTTAAGGAGTGTGTGGAAGTGATGAAAGTGCTTGATATTTTTCTTCATTGTCAAAATAAAGCGTGATATTTTTTTGAAGCAGTTCTCCACCAGTGATTTAAAGCGGATAAAAACGGCATAGACATCGAATTTTCTTTTAAGTGGATAAAGCCATATGCATTTTGTAAAATGATCAAAAAAAATAACTTAAAATTTGAAATCATCACTCGAATATACGGGAGAGGTCCACACATCGAAAAATATTATTTCTAGCAGAGAAGTTGAAACAAAAGTGGAAATGGAGAAACGTAACTTGTGACTTTTATTTCATTGACATGCACTGCTATTGAAATTCAGAGATGATGGAATTAAGACTTGTAATTGAAAGTCAGAAACAATATGCCTAAGGATTGTCAGTGAAGGATGACCTAAGCGATGATGTCACTCAAATGAAGTAACCTTGACGTTGGAGAAATCTACCAATGGAGAAGACTTTAGTGAACGAACTGGTCATTCATACACAACATCCTTAGTCTGTCCTTGTAAAAGTGTTGCCCCTATGCGAATATCCTTCACACGAAATGAAGAGTCTAAGAATTCGATGGATGCATTGTTAGATTTGCAAAATTGAGAAATAGAGATAAGATTTTTATGCATGGTAGGAACTCAAAGCACATTCTGAAATGATAAAGTATGTGAGGAAGTGTGTAGAGATGTAAAACTAGTATGCAAAATAGGAAGATTCATATCATCGCCAATCACAACGTCGTCAGTCCCTAAATAAGGAGCATGAGTTGAGAGATTACTCAGGTCGGTAGTAACATGGCGTGATGCACTACTATCAAGGAGCTAATTCGTGCCTTCGAAGTTGTTCATTATTGCAACATTGGCACGTGGTTACCATGGAGCTGGAGGTTGAGGTTGCCATTGACGAAATGTACGTTGTTGTGGATTGGACTACATATTTGTTGGTGTCAAGCGAAATAGAGAAATATTGTTGAACCATGTGTCCTTGAGCACGACACCCTTGACACTTTTCAAGATATGGCCGAGGAGAGGGACGACCAGTCCACATATTGTAGTTGGTTGGTGTGCGTCCCGACGACGATTAGATCTTTGACCCATTCGGTGAAGAAGATGGATCTGATACCATAAAGAGATTGAGAGAGAAGATAATATTGAAGAAAATATTGCTCAATTTATTATGTTATATCCGGCCTCAATAGTAGGTAATTAGTTTCCTACAATCAGTACTCTAGAATAGGTAACTACCTATCTATAGTAACTAATTAATCCCTCCTACAGTTTAGGCAATATTTTAAATTACCACCAATCAATAGTAGGTAATTAGTTCCCTACAATCATGTCTCTAGAATAGGTAACTATCTATCTATAGTAACTAATTAATTTTCTACGGTTAGGCAATATTTCAAATCAGAATCCTATTGATTACATATATCTTTATTATGTCTCTGTTGGATCCATTCTTATTCTCTTGCAGTAATTGTTTTACAAACAATATCACTCTAAGAAAGACATCTGAAAAGAAATGCATTACTTGTGATGTTTGGAAGATTGGTAACTAAATAAGCAAATGCCATAATCATTCCACAAAAATGTTGTATCACCACTAATTAGAAAAAGAACATAAAATTAGTTTCGAGAAGAATACAGGAAAGTAGTGGCGAGCTATATACAGAAAGCGATCAAAAATAGTTGAGAAAATGATTGGAGCAGTAGTTCTTGTAGAGAGATCTAGGACAATCGAAGCAAATCTCAAAAGATTTCTTTTCCATATTAGTTAAAACTAAGAAAAAATATTTTCTTGTTTATTTGGATCGGTAAAAAATGAAATCCAAGAGAAAGTTGCACATGTTTAATTGCCTCAACAACAAAAATACAACTTTCTCAAATAATGATGTTGAAAATTCAAACACATGAACAGAAAAAGAAGAAGAAAAGAGGATATTGATACCATACATTTTTAAATGAAGCTTCTATCTGATATATCCGGATTATCGGATTTGGATCCAAATTTTTGGAATTCTGCCCATGGCTTTTCTGCGTTAGAATAATAATAGTTGATTAGAATAAGAAGAAAAGAGAAGGAGGAGGAGGAGGAGGAGGAGGTGAGTATGAAACGAATAATTAATTGAATACTATCAAAACCTTGATCTTAAACTTAAGATATAACAAATAGTAAGCAACTTAAGATAGAACAAATAATACCGAAATATCCAATTGATAAGTTGCTTAGTAACTTAGGATTTCTAAATGACTTTTTTTTTAAATAATTATATTTTTATCTAAGAAAGTGTTACATCAAAAAAACTCGTGGTATTTGAATTATATTTTAGTAATTACATATTAGTATAGATCATTATAAAAAAAAAAAAAATTCGAGATATAGGTTTGAGTTTCATGACCTCCCTAATAACTATACCAATCCCAAATGTTGGACCACCTTTTCCAGAGTATAATGTTGACCTCTAAATTTATCAAGTCACTTAACAACTTAATAGGAAGCACCCAAATGTTGTAGTTGTTGATAGGGAGTTTTTATAATGACAAACAACAAAGTTAAATATGTTAAACATGTTAAACATGGGTCTTATATTATGTCCCCATACTATTTGGAAGATTTAAGAAAATACTTTGCCCTAAAAACAAGTGGCTAAAAGACAAGCCCGATCCAAGATTTTCCAAACCTTAAATTACCCCAAATATCCTTTCAAGATGTCACACTTCACACTGATAAACGACCTCTTTGTAATATTATCCACAAATGAAAACAAATAGGGATAATGTTATCTTGTAATGAAAAAGATTAGGTTGTAACAAAATATCATGAACTATAACCTTTTTGGCAACTAAACACCATCAAGTTGATGGCAACTATTTTATTAGCATGGGGTTGAAAAAGAACAATAGTGTCCATCTTCGAATCAAATATTTTGTACCCTTAAAAAACCGTAAAACCAATTCTTCTTTCCAAAATTATCCGTTTAAATTATTTTTTTCCCATAACGAAATCTTCTTCTTCTTCTTCTTCTTTTGATGTGGTCCGACATTTCACACGGACGAAACTTTTTGTGCATATTGCGTTGCACGTTTTGTGGATCCATTGTCCTCCAACTCTCACTATTAATAAATGGAAGGAATAATACGTCCCCATGGTTCGATCCACTAATCTTCTGTCATCCAGTTAGGATCTTATATCTCTTCTCGGTAACCACAAGGATCATTCGAGTTCGGTACGAAGGGTCTTATACTCTCAATATATCTTTTATTCATCTTCCACGTTCTTTTCAAGGGACAAGAACTAAAATTGCTTTGAGACTAGAGATGTTGAGAAGCAAAATACCTACAACGGAAATTAGGGTTAGGCTATATGACAAAAAAACTTGCAAGAATAGATGATAAAAGGAGATTTCTCATATATTGGTTGTACTTGTATCAGGACTAATTAGAAAATGAAAGAAAATAAAAGGTCTAGGATTTACTTGGAGAAATGTAAGGTTTTCACATATGAAGAGTGACGGAAGAAACAAAGAAGCAACTTGCAAGCATCCACAAAGTTCAAAGTATTAAGCTGCTAATAAAGAAAAGTTGATAAAATTATTTGGAACTGTACATATATGTACTATCAAGACTTAGTATCTGGTTTCTTGTAGCTGGAGATGCAATATTTTATTTTTATCACTGTCACCTGACAAAAAAATCTATAACATTATTAAAAATTAGATAAAAATTTAAATTATATTAAAATATTTTAGATATAATTTAATTAGAATTTGTTATAAATATATTTTTAGAATTACCACGTAATTAGTTTAAATATAATTTAGTATTGAATATATTTTAGAATTTATTATATGTTCAAGTAATTAGAAAGATTTAAGTTTTTTTTTTCTTAAATACGCGAGGAGATAACATATGTGGTACTAGTTAAAAAAATTTAATTTGTTTATATTAATAATTAAGGATATACATACAACTTATAAACCACTCAGATTATAATAACACTAGTAAATTAATGTGTGTCATACGTAAAATAAATATTTTTGTGATATGGTTGAAAAATAGTTCAAATATTTAAATATATTTGAATTAAATTTTTTTAAACAATTTAAATATTTTTGATATAGTCTTTCCTTTATTAAATTTTAAATTTAGTTTTTAAACAGTTTTAAATTTAGTTTTTAAATATATATTTGTACGAAAGAGAACAAGGATAGTTTTTTTTTGCCATATTTTTTTTAATAAATGGTAGAAGATTTACACACAACTTATACAGCTTAATTTTGAACAGTTTTCGAGCCTCATTATTGGAGTAGAGTAGAGATATTATAACTGTCTTGTATATTTTGACATGTATAGTAACTTGATTTTGCAGCTCCATTTTCAGTCATTTATAGAGGTTAAACACTGCAAGTGAAGGCCTTTTGAAAATAATGCTACAAAGACAAAAGGAGAGAAATTCCAAATTCTAAAATTGTAAAAATAATAGACAAAGTAAAGTAACTTCCATAAAAAAAAAGGAAGTAAGAAAGGAAAGGATAGAAGAACCGGAGGAATGAGACATCAAACTAAATAAAATCAAACCAAAACAAAACCATCACGAGCAATTCATGCTCAAATTGGCCATAGGAAGTCTCTCCCTCTCACTTTCTGATAATATTACTGACCATCTTGCCCTATCTGCCTTGTTTGTATAGTCTGGAATAATTTTGTACGAAATATGTGTCATATTACTTTTTGCTCTCTAATATAATATATAACAACCCCAACGATATTATCCAATGGCCGGTACTCGATATTCTTTCATTTGGTGGTACTTAGGAAAGTTGCAACGATGTATACGTGCAGATACCATTTAGAATAACATAAAATTTGATGTACAGACAATATTTTAAAATAAATTAATTAAAACAAAACTATTTTGAAAAAAAAATTGAAATTACGAAAACTTTCGTCATCCCAGATAGCGAAAAGTCAGCATGTAATATTTTAAAGTCAGCATGTCATATTTTCGCCAACAGAGTTGACGAAAACTGAGTTGGCAAAAATTTGACAGTACGGTTTGACCGCGGTGATAATGCATATAGATCTTGGTGGGGAGCTCCTCTTATCAGCAACAGAGCATACCAATATGAAGAGTTTCGATTCCAATATCGGGCCATAGATGATCATAGTCTCCGTTGCTATTATGATTATGTAGAAGGGATGATACATTTTTTTATATGAAAATGTCTATCTCCGTAGTACTTATTTATATGTCCTCTAATGAATTCTACTTAATATTTCAGCTTCCAAATTTAAATATCGTATACCAAAATCATCCAGTGAGCAACCCATTGAGCAGAGCGGTTGACGAATTTTTGGGTGCTATGCAACTAGTCATTATTTCTCCGAACCCTTCATTACATATTCCGACAGATTATCCTCAGGGTCTTGTTGGACGACGACAGGCACATCCCCTAGGAAGTATATATCTGTTTGGTATCATGTTGATAGTCTGCCACTGCAAGGTGACGAGGTCCTTCATCATCAGGCTGGCGAGGGCACTTCTCAGGCGTCGGCCAGTGCAGGCACTTCTCAGCCGGCTGGCCATGGCACTTCTCACTAGGCTGGAACCGGCACTTCTCGGTGGGGTGGTGAGGGCACTTTTCAGCTGGCTGGCCAAGGCACTTCTTACTGGGCTGACTGGGGCACTTGTCAGGCGCCGGTCGGTGAGGGCACTACTCAATGGGCCCACGAGGGAGATTCTCAGTGGGATAGCCTATTCGCCCCCGGAGTTACCAGCTATACGCCGATCTTGACAACTCCATCAGTACCGATGCCATCTCAAGTGGAGGACAGTCAAGGAGGTGGTGATGATGCGGCCCTGGAGAATACACGAAAAAAGAGGGACCGACTCAATCTAAGAGAAATTGATCGTCCAAACTATTGACAATTAGACAGGATAGGTCGATGAAATTGTTATATCAATATCAACTTTATTTAAATATAACTTTCTTTTATTTCAATGAAATTATATATTATTCTCATAAAATGAAACTATTTAAAAATATACGACAATACCTTCATTCTCTTGTTTGGTTTGTACATCTTCTTCTATTGTGTCCTAAACTATTGCAGTTACTACATCGAAGATCTCTTGAAGCTTGATCATTCGTTATGATCCGTTCTTCTTTGGTCTCCCCGCCTTGTGTCGTACATCTGCTAATCCAATGTAACCTCTAACCAATTTATTTTGGAGGTTGTAAGGGACTGTAATTGGCTCCAAGTGCGACTCATATACGCTTGTCACGTTCCAGTACCAGAATACAGAGACGGGCACGGCCAGCTACCCCGTACAAGGTATTATACGTCGTACGGCTATCACGGCTGTAATTAGACAATGTGGTTCATTCTACAATCAGGTCACTTAGGGTTATACGAACATCTATATCTCAATCAATCAAACAAGAAGCAGTAATCATAGAGCATATATGATAAAGTAATAAGGCGTCCCAAATGCTTTCTCAAGATATTTTGGAGACCAGCTGTACAAAATAAGAAGCTGGTAGAGTAATAAAATTATATGACAGTATTACAGCTGCACTCTGATTTAATACAATCATGTAAGAAAGCTAAATGTCCAGACGTGCCAGCTAACATGTGTCGGTGGCTAAACGTCCAAAAGATAAAATGTACAATAACGAGCGGGGAAGAAGAAAATCCACTCTTTATCCTGGCGGCCATGTTCCTGGTATACGTCATGAGTCGAGAGAAAGTATGTTAGATCCTCCGGTGCTGGCTCGAAACATGGCAATGAAAAAATAGTGGGGTTAGACCCCAAATAGCAAGTACCACAAAGGAAGCACAAAATGGAAAACAAAAATTCAAGCAATAAATATATAATAATATATGTTCTGTGTCGTAACTTAGGTCCATGGCATATCCTAGCACAAGGGCCTAACCCTATAACCAAATAAGGACAAGGGTTGAATCCATCACACTATGATAGTCCATTTCTCTAGGTTACTAATAGAATAAAACAATCACAACCAAGTCCAATTAATAAAATCGGCCAATAACTTATACGGCTTGCTAATTGTGGAGTCCGATGTTATCTCAGAATAATGTATAATAGGTATCCTCAGATCACGCCATTACCGAACATAAGCTAACCGAGCCAATGGATGATTATACATGCACTTCACGAATTTCACCAGTTTCCCGTAGGGCCACTATGCTAAATCACGGTATTAGCGGTTCCAATGTTCCTATAGTAAAATAATTGCTCGACATTATTTATAGTAGGTCATATACTGCACTCCATTAAGGCAGATGATATACAATATCTGTGGTGGCCAACCCACAGCACACTTAGAATGAATCTCTGTGGGAAGGTTCGTTGGCATGATCTCGGGATACCGTTTTCTCCCAATGTTACTACCACTTTTAGTTGCTTAATTAACCCTATATTCTTTTCGAAATCTTAAGGCGTGATCACATGAGAATTTCTCTTAAGATGTCGTACGCACGCTAGATACGAATCCATGGAAGTTCAATATGGATTCACCCGAGGGTGTATGCAACATTCAATATATCAATATCCTAGCCACGCTTTGGTACTTGACTTGCATATCATGTGCGTTCTAGGAAAAAAGTGTATATATATAGTATCACGCGTTTAGAAATTTGGAGGCATTCTCGATGCACAACCCAAATATAAATTACTTAACACGTAATATGGTATGTCGCACATCGATGCATATTAGATCATGAACAAAATCAAGCAATAATTATATCAGCACAGATACAGTATTCAAGTCCAATTACCAATTATGCATTGGGTCACATGAATCTTGATCACATTGTAACATTTATGTCATGCACATAGTTGGTTAGTCACTTACTACTCAGTCTGGTCCATACAAAAATCTCAGTCTATCATATATTCATGCCATGTACATAGCCAATCTTAGCACATGGCCATGTCTAGCACGAGGTCTGGTTTCTAAGTCCATTCTTCCTTAGAATCAAGACACAAGCATTACTAGAATCAACCACATAGATTAAAAAATATTCCAAATAAAATATAAGATCCCAACAAATACATATCTAAGTCGTGCACAAGAAGGTCAGGCCGCATGAACCAACAGGCCACATGTTCTAACCTGGCCATATTCTCCTCCAGGCCGCATGCTTGGGCAAAAGTCCACAACTTGGGACAAGTACGAAGTGATGGGCAATAAATAAAGTGTAAGAAAAGTGACATAAATGTGGTTGATATTGTCACGACCCGATTCCGTAGAATCGTTTGAGGCGTCCCCCGAATCGTGACCACCGTACGGGCCTGGAGTTGCACCCGTACAAGGCTTTAATGATTTGCATAACAAGCACATATTTAGAGTACGCAGATAAATTAAAACACAGATTTGAAATATGAAAAAGTTCTCTTTATTGATAATGAACATCTATTACAAACTCCTGTACGAGTCAGCTAATATGCCGAACGGCTTACAAAAGATATGACTCAAAATGAGATAGCAGTCGTGTACATTATATCCCTTTACTAAACTTCAAAATATATAGACCTCCAGGCTGGAGGATAGCTTTGCCACGGAGCTGCATTTGTGTATGAAGAGTTGCAGGCTCCTGTCTTCAAAATGCTTCAAGGGGCGCGGTGAAGATGCGCCAACAACTGGACTGGATCGGGAAGACGACTTCGGCTCCTCGCTCGGTTCGCCTTGGTGCGGAGAACCTGTTTCAACGAGGGTCAGCATGTCGAAACATACTGGTGAAGGCGAGCTAACCGAACTATACCAATCGACACGATGTTTTAATGAAGCATGCATATTTGTGGGTTTCTATCTTGCCTTAGTTCATTTACAAGTAAGCAGCATATAGAATTTACTGAAATGAATGTGCCACCGTTCGGTGGATTTTACCTGCCCGTCAGAATTACCTGCACAATACTTACCATGCCTTCCCTGCCACGAAGACACAAGTTAGTATGCAACAGGTTTAAATATACACGTTGAGCACACGATGCATTGTAAGCCATATTCATACGATAAACACACGAGGCATTGCAAGCATATACACACGATGATCATTGGTTTGATGCCATAATGGACTAGTCAAGGACAAGGATAGCATGCAACGAGAAAATACGAGGAGCTCATAAAACACGATGCATTGCAAGTTATCCCGTCCGCACACGATTGACTATAAACACGAAGTCTGCCCGGATCGGATTGGTGCCAGTGCCCCAGCGACCGTCCGCAGAACTTATATCCTTGTGCACAAGTTATCCATGATCGAACACACGATGTTTAGTTAAGTTATCATTCACACAGTTGAGACAACACGAGTAATGCATAGATGTGATGCATTTATAGCACAATTATAGAAGAAAATACATTCTAACTAAAATCGATGTATATGATGAATATTCCGAACGAACAAGCATGCAAGTAAGTAACCGTTCACGAGTTTGATTGACAAGCAGTATTAACCAAGTCTATTCTCTTTTATCTTGGTTTCTTTTATTATTACTTGGTATCGTTTGATCGGGGCAAGGAAGAATGCAGATTTTAGGGCATGAGCTTGGAAGCAGGGCTAGCTAATCGGGTTGGTAGCCACTCACTTGGTTGGAAGGAAAGAAGAAGGAAAGAGGCGCTTCACGACTCCGCTCGCAAGCCGCCTACTGCTCGTTCACCTGCACACGAACAGCTCGATTAATACTTCTTCCTCTCTTTCCAATCTCGGAATTGAAGTGCAGTTCAATGAACAAAAATAATGAAAACCATCGAAACCGTTCAAGGAAAGCAAGCAAATCCCCAAACCAACTTAAAGCACGAAAGCAACAAGCGACATCGAAAACCGAGGCAATAAAAGATAGCAGCGGAGAGGTCCCTCCTGACTCTGCCGCTAAGCCGATCCTTGGGGCACGGTCCACTGAATATGGGAATCGATTCCGAAGAAACAAATCCATAACGAGGACGAGTTCTTAATTCAATCTATCCCGATCGAACGATACCGTCTTGTGTTTCTTAGCCGCGCTCTCCGCACCGGGAGAACGGGGCGCTACATCCTACCCAACCAATTGGAAGTTTCATCCCGAAACTTAGGAATAATGCTTACCGTTAGGGGTTATTACGTTGCGGGCGATGATCAGGAAGGTTCGGGCAGGAATTTATGGCATGGCCTAGATTACCACAAGCAAGACATAACCCAAGTCTCTTACGACATTGATTGAAGGCGTGCCCACGTTTGTTGCAGTATTGACATACTTGGTTGGGGTTTGCCCTGTGCTGACCACCGTTGTTTCGGCGCTTTATGGCAGTGTTTCCTCTCTCGTCGCTATGGCGTTTGTGATTGTAGATATGCACAGCGCCGGTAGAAACGTGAGGATACTGTGGTTCAAGTGATAAGGCATGATTCATGACTTTACGCATTGTCCCGTACTGATTATTGACCACGTGCGCATGGATGGCAGGACGAAGACCACCTTCAAACCTTCTAGCTCGACTCGCTGCATCAGGTAAATAGGCCCTAGCAAATTTGGAGAGTCGGTTGAATTCGGCGGAATACTCCTTAACTGTCATCCTGCCTTGCCTCAGTTGCACAAAATCATTCTCCATCTGACGTTGTACTGGAGGGGGTATGAACTCCTCTTCAAACGCGGCACAAAAGGTCGTCCACGAGATCGCCTCCTCTCCGTGATCAAATTGGAGAGATCGTCGATGCACGTTCCACCAATCGTGTGCGTTAAAGCGGAGCTGAAGTTGGGCGCAGGCGACGCGCTTCTCTTTGGGAACTTCTAGCAGAGCGAAGTGATCTTCAAGCTCGTCTAGCCAATCTAGAGCTACCACTGGGTCCTCAGTCCCATTGAATGGGGTATTGCAGACTTTCTTGAAGTGTCCCAAGTTGAAGGCAGTCACGTCCCTCGGCCTTGGAATTTGTGGCGTCTCTACTTCAAGCACGGGCTGTTCCACCGGAGTCGTTGCAGTTGCAGTAGAATGGTTGGCAGCCAAAGTCTGAACGATCTGTTGTAGGGTATCTACCTGCTTTTGTTGTACTGAGAATCGGGTCTCCAGATTGCTTTCGAACTTGGCTTGGCGAGCATCATCTCTTTGTCGTTGCGATTCTAACATTTGCATCACCCGCTCTAGCGGGTCGACTTGAGATATGCCACGCTGGCTCCGCGAGCTTCCCGAAGTGCCCGAACTACTTTCCTGTGTTTCGTTCGGTGCTTGCGCTGCAGATTGCGCTGGTACCATTCCTTCAAAAGAAGGTAAATTACATTAGAATCATAATGTATTATGGACTTATTGCATGAACGTATCTCATTTTGGCCTAGCGAGTTCAAGAGTTCGCACAGAAATTTGATCGTTAAAGGAACTTTTCCAGCACGAAGTCTAAGAAACTTGAATCTGTGCTCTGATACCACTATGTCAGACCCGATTCCGTAGAATCGTTTGAGGCGTCCCCCGAATCGTGACTGCCGTATGGGCCTGGAGTTGCGCCCGTACAAGACTTTAATGATTTGCATAACAAGCACATATTCAGAGTACGCAGATAAATTGAAACACAGATTTGAAATATGGAAAAGTTCTCTTTATTGATAATGAACATCTATTACAAACTCCTGTACGAGTCAGCTAATATGCCGAACGGCTTACAAAAGATATGACTCAAAATGAGATAGCAGTCGTGTACATTATATCCCTTTACTAAACTTCAAAATATATAGACCTCCAGGCTGGAGGATAGCTTTGCCACAGAGCTGCATTTGTGTATGAAGAGTTGCAGGCTCCTGTCTTCAAAATACTTCAAGGGGCGCGGTGAAGATGCGCCAACAGCTGGACTGGATCGGGAAGACAACTTCGGCTCCTCGCTCAGTTCACCTTGGTGCGGAGAACCTGTTTCAGCGAGGGTCAGCATGTCGAAACATACTGGTGAAGGCGAGCTAACCGAACTATACCAATCGACACGATGTTTTAATAAAGCATGCATATTTGTGGGTTTCTATCTTGCCTTAGTTCATTTACAAGTAAGCAGCATATAGAATTTACTGAAATGAACGTGCCACCGTTCGGTGGATTTTACCTGCCCGTCAGAATTACCTGCACAATACTTACCATGCCTTCCCTGCCACGAAGACACAAGTTAGTATGCAACAGGTTTAAATATACACGTTGAGCACACGATGCATTGTAAGCCATATTCACACGATAAACACACGAGGCGTTGCAAGCATATACACACGATGATCATTGGCTTGATGCCATAATGGACTAGTCAAGGACAAGGATAGCATGCAACGAGAAAACACGAGGAGCTCATAAAACACGATGCGTTGCAAGTTATCCCGTCCGCACACGATTGACTATAAACACGAAGTATGCCCGGATCGGATCGGTGCCAGTGCCCCAGCGACCGTCCGCAGAACTTATATCCTTGTGCACAAGTTGTCCATGATCGAACACACGATGTTTAGTTAAGTTATCATTCACGCAGTTGAGATAACACGAGTAATGCATAGATATGATGCATTTATAGCACAATTATAGAAGAAAATACATTCTAACTAAAATTGATGCATATGATGAATATTCTGAACGAACAAGCATGCAAGTAAGTAACCGTTCACGAGTGATTGACGAGCAGTATTAACCAAGTCTATTCTCTTTTATCTTGGTTTCTTTTATTATTACTTGGTATCGTTTGATCTGGGCAAGGAAGAATGCAGATTTTAGGGCGTGAGCTTGGAAGCAGGGCTAGCTAATCGGGTTGGTAGCCACTCACTTGGTTGGAAGAAAAGGAGAAGGAAAGAGGCGCTTCACGACTTCGCTCGCAAGCCGCCTACTGCTCGTTCACCTGTACACGAACAACTCGATTAATACTTCTTCCTCTCTTTCCAATCTCGGAATTGAAGTGCAGTTCAATGAACAAAAACAATGAAAACCATCAAAACCGTTCAAGCAAAACAAGCAAATCCCAAAACCAACTCAAAGCACGAAAGCAACAAGCGACATCGAAAACCGAGACAATAAAAGATAGCAGCGGAGAGGTCCCTCCTGACTCTGCCGCTAAGCCGATCCTTGGGGCACGGTCCACTGAATATGGGAATCGATTCCGAAGAAACAAATCTATAACGAGGACGAGTTCTTAATTCAATCTATCCCGATCGAACGATACCGTCTTGTGTTTCTTAGCCGCGCTCTTCGCACCGGGAGAATGGGGCGCTACAGATATGACAAGGCATAAGTGTCAGAGAGAAAAGATAAAAGAACAAAAAGTCATAATTGGATTCGAAAATACAAAAGTACAAAAAGATATAAAGGTGATTGATGTAACAAGGCATAAGTGCCCCGGCGACCTTCCGCAGATCTGGATTCGAAAATCCACCTTGTGCACAAGATGTCCGTGACCGAGTGTATCCTCAAGTATTCCAGATTCCCGTAGGTACAGATACAGATTCAGATTCAGTTAGGATCTATCAAGTACAGTATCGACTCCCCGAGCCGTCAGATTCAGTACAGAACGATTGTTGATTTCAGAGATGTCATGATGTTAACTTGCTTAACTGTCCATGATGCAGTCCCCTAATTCGAAAAATGTCTTGGCGACCTTACGATCCTGAATACTTTCAATGTTTCTATACTTTGCTCGAAATTACTATCTTGATAGCCTTCCTGCCTAAACTGAAAGAATCATAGATAGTGAAGTACTAATGATTTATGGCATGTATATAAGTGACGAGCATTAAAATGAGGCAAACGAGTACAAGTTAGCATGTAAGCAGGAAAGCATTTCATTTGTATGAAACATAAGCATAAGAAAACTTACGATATGGTCTACATTAGAACATAAGCGATTACAATAGCACGGGTCTAAGGGGTAGTGTGAGGAGTGAAATCGTACAAGGGAATATCGGAAGACATAATCCATAAGGCAAACAGTGTAAATAAGTGAAGCAGTGTACTACGAAGAGTATGTAATAATCTACTCGAAGCATTAGTTGAGTCTACTAGCACGAAGCTAAGGTAGCATGCGAGGGTCCAACTATAAGCCAAGTTTTATTTCCATGTTCGAACACAAGCAATACAAGATGGGATTATTTCCTTACCTAGGTGCGTTGTATTCTTTATTAGCATGCAAGGGGTGATTCACCTAGCGACTAGCATGTATCGTCTATATTTTACGTGTGTAGGCTAAGCAAAGATAAGTTCATCGTAGCCAGCCACCTTAGCGATGATACACCTCGATCAAGGGATACTCTGAGCGCGCCTTTGAAAGTCTAAGTCTGGACTCCTAAAGGGACAAGTTTAAAATCCTTTGCCTCAACCGAGTCTTCTCACTGAGCAATGCAGGTCGGGTCATTACACTAGCTCCGTTTGAATCGGCTCTCCGCTTGATGCGGAACGGATCGTTACATTATACACCACTAAGAACAAGTCTCATCCTCGATACTTCCTGAGCACAAACCGTTCTATCGCACACTATCGAATATATCTCAAGATTATCAATCTGTGTCGCGTGTGCTGGGTCTTTTTATTGAATGACTCTATCATTCAATCCAAGCTCTGACTCGGTCTCTACTGCGCTTAGCACGAAACATATATCGCTTAACATGGGGTAAGTTATAATCAATCTTGAATGAAGATCTAGGGATGAGGCAAACTTATCCAAATTGTTATACTCGTTCATGCAAATCTAACATAATCACTTGCATTAACATTCGAGATCAGCATATCGCGAGTCTGGATCGTGCACATATTCAAGGTGTCCCTCAAACATATGCATGTTAACCAACTTAGCAATAGCAAAGTATTTTCACTCGAGTTTAATATATCACTAAGTCTTGGATCGTGGAGACATTCATGACATCCCTCAAACATATGCATTCAACCAAACTTAGCGATAACAAAGTCGGACGAGCTACTCGCAAAAAATCTCAAGGGTTCTTGTCTTACGAATCACGATGATACCACCAACGGGGTCAAATAAAATCCAAGTTATTCCAATTCAACCCAAAAATCAAGTGTTGCACTACCGTCAAGCATGATCTATCGACTAGCGTCCATGTCCTATCATCCATTTTGCTCGTGTCAAAGATAGCACACACTTACTGTTCCAATTCTAACTCTAAGTCTTGCCCCAGTTCAATGGCTTGCTCAAGCAATGCTCTAAAGTCGGTTACACAAGTGCTTTCACTCGGCACATGGTCGTCTACCAAATTACTAGGTCAGCTGACAAGGTCATAGGTACAGTTCATGCTCATGACTTATCGTGAAAATTCGTCGCACGATGCTCGTCCTAATTCCTAAGGTCAAACCATTATTCATTTGCACGAGATATTCTACCCAAGCTCATTTCACTCAAATTTCTAAATATCGAGCTCAGATCATCCTACTCACATTAACATATTCGCTTGTACAGGGTCCGAGTCCGATCAATCAAATCCATGATATCTATGTCACATGTTAAACCTAGCAATTCGTATTGTCTATCTCCTCAAACATGTTTGATAGAACCCACATATCCATTATAAGTCTAGACCACAAAACCAAGATTCAATTCTAAATCTTTGATCTCAATCATAAACTCTAAGTCGTCCAACAAGATTCATATATCCGTTTACGAAACCATCAAGCGTGTCTTACTCCATGTTCTAGACTAAATCATCCATGAAACACTTTTGATTCACTTGTATTCTCAAACTCGTATTATCGTATCGAACCATAAGTCAAGACGATCTTTTAATTGTCACACTCCGGTCTTCTGCAAGTTTGATCATCCCCGCTGGATGTGAGATCACCACGCCAACGCTCCTGTCATGACCCGTATCGGATGTAAGGTTACGAGAACGTGGGTACGTCCAGCCTACGCTGCAGCATCGACGGTAGAATGTTGTTTGGATAAACTATAATATCTAGCAATAATGATCATCAAGATATATAGCGCCACCAATGAAATATGAATACTCAATCACAGAACTATAAGATGGAATAATGCACGAATATGATATAAAGAACAGAAGAGTCATAATACAACTCATAATACAGAAGATAATATCCAATGAGTCTCAAATGTAAAAGAGTATAACTGCCAAAGCTGGAGATAAATTCAGTACAATATAAACCTATCTACTGAGCTACAAGTAAAGTATCGTTTGTCTCAACTGGGATGAGTCCCTCTTGAGCCACAATCTCTAGCTCTAAGACAACTACGTCCTGAGACCCGTAGTGAGTGGGATACCACTCCTCAGTGTCATCTGAAAAAAAATATCCAATCAGAATTAGAACAAAGTACACCTCTCACAGCAGTTCCAATAAATGATAAAGACTATATAACAGTAAATAGAGAGCATATACAAGATGAATAAGACATGGAAAAAATATATAGGAATAAAAAATATGGAAAATACATACAAGAGATCTGAATATCATATATAGAATCAAGAAATACATCTAAGTGAGTGAGTAGTCGATTCGACGTAAGTGGAAGGAAGAATGCTAGTGAGAACATGTGATCGACTTGGGAACTTGCTCGGAATCATGGCCTGGTTAATCATACGTATGGTGTATGATTAATAATATGCAAGAAAAATAATAACTGCGGGGTATGATCACATATCTACACTAAATACTCTCCGCCCCTGACTGGTATAATGGATCCAACCATGACAAACTATGACACATAATTCCATAAGAAGGGAGCTAATCTTCTCAAGAATCAGTGTCCATACATGTACAAGAACAACGGGACTCGCACAAGAAATATGCCAGGAACAATCAGGAATAACATCTCATGACAGGATCCAGGAATACCAATATGTGAAACCAAGTGTCATAAAATCAAGGATATCTACACTAACTACAAGAAACATAGAGGATATCATAAACGAAAAACTGTCAGAGAATGTACTCGCCTGAAATCTGCTAAACAGTATCAAAGATGTCTGGAACGGTGCCACGGAGACCTACATATAGAATATTATATCAATACAAGGTTTTGGAATGAATACAAGTTAAACTAGTCACAATCTAGGTCATTAGGCCAATTCTAAGTCAAAACAGTCAAACTATATCAACTCTAGGTCAAACTAGTCAAACTTGGTCAAACTAACTATTTCTAGGTTGTATGAGTCCATCTCTAGGTCATTGGGTCCATATGATACTTATCTAGGCTATAATAGCTATATTAAAATACTAGAGTATCAACATTATTCCGTATCATAAGATACGTAAAATAGTATATAAGAAAATATTATATAATATACAAGTATAATATATATAGTATCTCCTAGCTAAACTAACACTAAATGGATACCTTGGCTTTGAGCCAACACGGTATCACACTAGCTACACCTTCTCTTGACACCAAATACCCAATACCTTATCATTACCTTGCGTATCACAAGATAATACTAGAACCAACATTAACTAAAACTAATACTTATGCTAACTAGTGTATATATATACCCTCATATATATACTAACTCATAACTAACTAACATGCTAACATATTATATATATATATATATATATATATATATATATATATATATATATATATATATATATATATATATATATATATAACTACTAACTCAAACTAACAGTTAACTAATATTTAACTAACAACTTAGTTGCTAGTCTCATATACAACTCAACAATTTTAAGGCAACCTCACAACTGAACTCAAGATATAATACACTATCATACCTCAATACTAACTGATACTCATATACACTAACTTACCTTCGCAGTTGTTGTTGCTATGCAACTCTTTTATAGTATGCAAACTGTTGCATACAACTCATCATATAACCCGACACTAACTTGGACTGCACTCTCCCTCAATAACAGTTAATGTTGCTGCTAACTATACTTATACCTCACTGTGAACATAGGTATTAACTGATACTTAAGGTATCAGCTTACCTACTCCTACCCGACTGCAGGGATGGCCTCGCAGCTGCCCAAGCACCCTGATCAGTCCATCTACTGCATAGCAGTGTGCAACCTCATGTGTGCACTGCACAGCAGGTAGATACCCCTCCCTTCAGCAACAACCATAGTAGTAATACAGGTGCTACTGCTGTTGTATGTTCAAGCCTGACTGCTCACACCCTCCTATCTTCCTAATTAGCTATGGCACAATACCTATGCATCCTTAAGATAAACTAATGTATCCTAATGATACTACTACTAAGATATTAGACACAACACATGCATACATAAAAATCTGCCACTTGTGCCACCCCTTCCTTCATAACACAAACACTATGATGTATACCTATAACACACTCTAAAGACACAAGAAAACATATACTTATATATAGATATATATATAACACGTTTAATGTATATGTATCAAGCTATAATTATAAATATAATTATAAAACTATAATATATACCTATCAATATAACAATTTAGGATTAAAATAAGATACATACACATACCAAGGCATTATAACAAACACTAGGGGTGCCTCACTCTAGTATAACACTTGTTCTATGATATTCTTATGATACACTCAAGATACTCTTACCAATCTTCAACAAACTCTATCTATGGACAAGTCAAATATCATAATTAAGAGCAAATCAAAGTGCTAGCAACCCATCCAAGTGTTTATGGCAAAATATGACATGTGTAGACCCCCGTATCGAAGAAAAAATCCTCAAATCAATATGTATCACCAAATTATTATGATATGGCCTACTCGTATCCAATTGTGGATACGGCACTAGTCTCACACAACCAAACACATATCAATTTGGTCCTAGACCCATTTATAAATATATTGTGCACCAATCTCGGATTTCTCCCAAATTGGGCACAAAACACACAATAACATTCACAATAGGGGTCCCTAGGAGTCAATTCTTATTCCTATAGGTAGCCCTAACACATGGAAGGGTCCCTAATGATTAAACTACAGATTTAGTCTAAATAGAAGAAAAATTCTGAATTGTACCTATTGGGAGATGGATTCCTAATGCACTTCTCCAAATGGACACGTAGATGGCTCAACTTGTGCAATCTCCACCTCCTTGGTGCTCCTTGCCTCCTCCATGGTTATAGATCTACTAAGTGGTGAAGAATGAGAGTAATTGGAAGTAACTTGGTAAAAATTTGATGGAGGGATGGGTTGAATTGGGAGAGAACACCAAAATAGAATAAAATAAAATGAGGAGAGAGAATTTCTCCCCCCTTCAATAGGTCGGCCACTTGCCCCCTCTCCAAGTAATGGTACAAAGATCCAAATATCCCTATTGGGTTGTCATGAAGAAAAGGGTTAAGGAAGAAAGGAAGGTTCTATTTCTAATGGTTTGACTAATTAAATCACTAACTTAAAGAATTGGGCTAGTTATTGGGCTCAAATCTAACTAAAATAAATGTTGGCCCATGAGTCAAGTCTTGTCTAGTTAGGTCCACTAACACAAGTCCAAAATATAATAAAATATCTAACAATAAATAAATAATACTATAAATAAATATATAATATGCACAATAATTATGAAATAACCAAAATATCTTTTCCTAGAAAATTTGATAGTGACAGCTCATACTGGATAATCGTCCTAATCCGGCCGTGACGTATGTACGAGCATTGAGTTAGGCTCGTACAAGACAAGAATGTCAAACATTATGGTTATCATCAAAACGATCGAGATACCTTATCACTATACTTCGTTCCATCCAAGTTATATATATATCCACCAAGTTATGTTCATTCCATCGAGTTCGTTTGAATAATCACCGAACATGTTCTCGCGAGTTCGATCATCCCCGCTGGACATGAAATCACCACGTTAGCGCTTCCGCGGGATAATCGTTCTCGGCCGGGACTGATTGTCGAGGGTTATCTTTTGAACTAGATTCAAGATTATTCGTCCAAACTCTAGATCAAATCTGTTATCGCTTACCTCTTGCATCAAACTATAATATTCCTTTACTTGAATCAATCCGTGCTATCTTTCAACTATCGATACCATATAAAGTCTATTAATTCGGAACCACAATATTAGTTTCTCAAGCTAACTTCTATCGAGCGATAACCTACTCAAGTTTAATCTGTTTTGATTCAATTTAAAATCGTACGTACGATCCAACAAGATTTCTCGATCAAGATATTGATTCATTACCTTGAGTTCCTATTCGATATAAGCCTTATCATTTGTTCAACATACTCTCAATCGTTCAAACCAACTATCGCACGAGACCTTCGAATTCGCTCGAACATTTTCAAAATGATCCATACAACACTCAGAAATCGAGTCATCTAATTAAATCCTCAATCATGTTCGCATCACTCGCTCGCATATTCACCAAGTCGTTTCTTAGAACTCATGCGCGATACCTAAGCGTCACCTCAATAATTCTTAGTCTCATATATACCCCTGTTGATAGTCATCCAAGTAAACCATATTTGATTTGTATCTGCCGACACGAAATACCGTTCGAGCTATTTCTTGAAATCCAAGCACGATCCTCTATATTCGCCTTAGCGATAAACTGATAATGTTTCTATCGGTTGCCATTCTAAGTCTGACTTATCATTATTCGAACGATATCCCAATCTCGCTTGCAACTCACTAGCACCATGGGTCTTAGTTCGCGATACTCAATACAACTTAGCCGAAAGTTGTATGCATAGCTATCCGTTCGAACGATATTCTATCTCGCAAGCTAACCCACTTGGAAATTACGTATAGGTATTCAGGTTCGCGTATAACTTGTAAATTCAAGCACGAATCTATTCCCACAAAGTCTGACATAGGTCGGCACAAAAGCCGTCGCATAACTATCTAGTTCAAGCAATCATATCATACACATACACTATTCAAAAATATTTAGACTCATAGTATAGAATATCTCAACGGTCAACAGTAGAGAGCGTCTTGTACATAACCTACGAACGAGCTTTCAAAACTAAGAGAAACGATACGAAGTCCAAGGACGTAAAGCCATGCTCTGATACCAATATGTCACGCTCTGATCTCCCGCAGGATTGGCCGTCACCGCTAGGCCCTAAATCACCGCGCCAGCGCTCCCGCAGGATGATCGTTCCCGTTAGGATGTGGTATCGTACAAGAAAAATCTGTGCCTGCGCAAGACCATGATTCGAACAGGCGATGAAATAGCTAAGCCACAGAGTCGCACAGATAATACAAATACAGCAGAAAAAGAACTGAATTGGCGATTGGTAACAAGTTCACAGAGTCGTCATAGCGGAAGCATTGAATGAACATAAGTATAAAACAATAACAAGCTCTTTATTTATAATCAAGAAATATTACAAGGGGCGCTAGGTCGAGATTATAAGTGGCTCTCTCTCTCTCTCTCTCTCTCTCTCTCTCTCTCTCTCTCTCTCTCTCTCTCTCTTTAAATAATAAAGGCGTACCAAGCGACTTACAACTTGGGATGATACATAGGCGATGTTCCAATATTATGTCTTGTATATGTTCTTCAGCTCTGGACGCAATGCTCTAAGGCTTCAGAGTGAACTCCATGCCTTAACACGAACGAATAGGGTTTCCACACCGAACGATCTTCTTTCGTACCCTGCAAGAAATCTGGTGGGTCATCAGTACATGAATGCACTGGTGGGGAGGCTTCTCGCCCGCTCGACAAATCTAAACACGTTATATAGGTTCCGTATACCATATATTAAGTTGTCTTTCTAGTCTTGCCTTAGGATCAGTTTTATGGCAAAACAAAAATCCAAACTCGTGTAGCAATGCGCCGTGCGATTCAAGAGAAACACAGCAAAACCTACCAACTTACCATTCATCCTTCCCTGTCCAATGATAAAACCAAGTTATAACAAGCACGCATATATATAATAAAATCCAAGAAAAATTGCATAAGAAAACACGAGTGTCATGAGCGAGGTCCTGATTCAGGTGCACGAGTTACACAGATTACTCATATTTTATTATACTCAAGTGGGTTACAACAAATTGTTTAGGTGTTCAAATATGTACAAGTGTGCACGAATGTCTAATACTCATATCCCTTTAGGTGTTCAGATGCAGATATAGATACAGATATATTACTCAGAGCAGTCGCCTACAATGCAATGACTCACACACGGGTTGTCGCAATCGAGTCATCTTAATCTATATGACAGAAGGTCACTGGCATTACTTTCATAGTAGACGGTGTAGTCTCGAGGCAAAGATGGTGTGCAAGAAATATATAATATGGTTGGCATTGCCCCCATCCCGCCGATAACAGACGACTACCAGTTGGTTTCGTCTAGATCGGATCAGCCCAGTGCCCCGGCGACCGTCTGCGAAACTGGATTCAAAATCCACCTTATGCACAAGTTGTCTTTGACCGCGCGTATCCTCAAGTATTCCAAATTCTTGCAGGTACAGATACAGATTCAGATTCAGTTAGGACCTATCACGTATAGTATCGACTCCCCGAGCCGTCAGATTCAGTACAGAATGAGTGTTGATTTCAGATATGTTGTGATGTTAACTTGCTTAACTGTCCATTATGCAGTCCTTTAATTCGAGAAATACCTTGGCAACCTTACGGTCCCGAATACTTTTAATGTTCCTATACTTGGCTCGGAACGACTATCTTGATAGCCTTCCTGCCTCAACTGAGCGAATCATAGATAGTGAAGTACGATAATTTATGGCATGCATATAAGTGACGAGCATTAAAATGAGGCAAACGAGTACAAGTTAGCATGTAAGCAGGAAAGTATTACATTTGTATGAAACATAAGCATAAGAAAAATTGTGATATGGTCTACTTTAGAACATAAGCGATTACGCTAGAACAGGTCTAAGGGGTAGTATGAGGAGTAAAACCGTACAGGGGCATATCAGGCGATATAATCTATAAGGCGAGCTGTGTAAACAAGTAAAAAAGTGTACTATGAAGAGTATCTAATAATCTACTTGAAGCACTAGCGGAGTCTACTAGCACGAAGCTAATGTAGCATGCGAGGGTCCAACTATAAGCCATGCGTCCAACAAAATGGATGCATGCTAGAGGGGGCGCATGTTGCTGGGCCGTATAGTACTCCAACATCCCAGAACAGCAAGTTTGGCTATGGAAAAACTCCAATGAATCCAAAAAATTTGTTATGCCATAAAATCCCCATCTCAACTCCAAATCAAGTGGTTCAAAAGCCAAATTACTCGAAATGAAGTACTCCATTACATAGAACAAATGTTTTCGAAAACAATAAGTTTTGAAGATTAAAACCAATAAAAACTCAAGAACATCCACACTCATAAAAATCCAGATCTACACCATTCCATCCATTAAATCTGAAAATACCAAGTTCTAAATATACTTAAAATCACACAATAAACATAATAGACCAATAATATTTAGGGTTTTTTAATTTCTTATGCAAGGTGTACTTGCCTATGGAGGGAAGGAAAAACCTAATAGAGAGAAAGAAAAGAATGAATGAAGAGGGAGAGAGAAAGAAGTTGGGTTATATAGCTAGGGTTTGAGGTTTAGACCATGGATTCAACTCATGACCAAACTAACACAAACCATAAACGAAGAACCAAGACTGTGAGACCCGTCTTACTATTTTAGTATTATTATATTTTATCTGGTATATGTGTGTTATAGATGTATATGGCTTCCCGTCTAATTTACGATTTTTTTTAGCTGCTTTTGTCATGCCCTGATCCCGAAGGTCCCGACGACGCCCCCGCCGGACGCAAACCACCACGTCGCGGCCATAGTTTAAAGTATCGGCCGATACCGATCCGATACGGCCGATACCGATACAGTTTGGCATGTCCCGATCCGATACCGACCGATACCCGATACTGACCGATACCGACATTAGAGGTCTCTTTTCCAGTCAATTCGGCAAAAAATTTGAATTAAAAAGACCAATTAGAAAGGATGTAAAAGCATAGTAAGGTTGTAAAACATATAAAAGAGGAAAACTTATTTATCGCATATAAATCAATCGACAAGGATGACTACTATTTCATTCAATATCAAAAATACTAAGAAACAATACTGAAAATACTTTAAATTATGCATAAATGTATAAAATATATTCTCTAAAATGTTAATAATTTACTAAAAGTTGTTTGCTTTCCGATACCAAAAAATCCGATACTCCGATCCGAAACCGCCGATACTACCGATACCACCGATCCCGATACTCATAGGAATAGTCCGATACCGATTCCGATACCGATACTTTGAAACTTGGTCGCGGCACTCCTGCGGGGCGTATTATCATTTGCCATCGAGACATGATGTCGTACGAGCCTGGGGTTGCGTCCGTACAAGGCAACATCGTTAAAGTTATGGATATCATCGAACCGATCGAGTACGCAACGGAGGGACAGTGTTGTAAACAATAATCTATCTGAGTATACGGGACAAAGATCAAGGCATGAGGGTACAATGGCATCGTTCTATACATTACGTCCCTCTATACAAAAGCAGCTCAAAATATCGATATGGCTCAAGGCATCGACATCATATTTCTGGGTCCTGGGGATGAGGCACGGCTATCGCTTCCTCGGATGATCCAGCACCTGTGAAAAAGCAAACTATTGGTGGGTTAGCACTTTGGAGAAAGTACTGGTAAATATAAAATCAACAAACAGAAGCAACATTCACTAAAATCAACACTATATAATTATATTATAAAATATTATATTACTAGTGATCTTTCTAGTTTTACCTAGGTTCATTACATACAGTACAGGAACATAGTCATATTACTTCTTTAGGAAATAACTTTGAAATCAGAGTTCATATTCGATTCATTCAAGCAGGCAAGTAACTCAAGCACGATGTACCAATCAGGGTGTGCGCAGCATGTCTCGTGAGCTATACTCAAAGACTCTAGGGATAATGCAGCATCAAAGAACTATCATTAAATCAAGCAAACAAGGATAATAACTATAATAATGTATTAGAAGCATCTAGAGAGATTTCCTTGCTACATGAAATTCCGGTATCCCAGTGACACCTGATGGATTTGGAGCTCTCCGTCGTGAGGGACACACTTCCAGCACGTTGTCGAGTGTTGCATATTCATGTAAATTACTATATCTGATATAATCTATTATATGTATCGCCTGGATAACCCGGATAGTTTACAGGATATGTGGTTGTATAGAATCTCAAAATACATGTGTTATTAACTAGGACTGTGATAACCCTAGTTAGCTAATGATATCAAGCCGTAAGGCATGATTTGCTGTGATTGCTTGATTTCCAGTCTAATCTAGTCATGTCCTGATTTGTTTAACAACTAATCCAAAAACTGTAATCTAGTACTAATTTTAGATATCCTTGTTTAAATACTCTAGAACTGTTTAACTGTTATTTTACTTGCTGCACTTAGTTAACTGTTCCTTGTGCTATTTTTTATTGATTTGTCTGCATGCTAGTTTAGTTCCTAAGTTGGCTCCCTTGTGGTACTTGATGTTTTGGGGTCTGACCCTACTGGTTTTGTATGGCCAAATTTTGGAGCAGGGTCGTAGGATCTCCCGTACTTCCTGCCTCTAGATGGTGAACAGCAGGAGCACCCGAGAACATGAGTGGGTTTCTTCTTCATCACCCACTTGATCTTGTACTAATACTTTTGAGGTATTTAGCCACCGAGCAAGTGTTTAGCTCGTGTTTTGGAACTTTACATTCTAGCATGAGGGCCTACATGTAAAGCATATTCTAGAATATAGCTAGAGCTGATCATATAATATTGTACTCTTGCTAGTTCTTCATTTTATAACTAGCTTCATAATCAACTGTGTATGTATAGTTTGGGACGCCTTACTATTATATGTTTTGTGATCATACATCTTGTAACTTATTGCTTGCTTGAGATTGAGACACCTAGGACCCTTGACCCAGGCATGATTGTTGGATTGTAGAGTAAAAACCTCACATGTCTAGACAGCCATGACTGTACCTCGAAGTATTGAGTAATCTGGTGTACGTAGCTTGCTTTGTCCGCCTCCGCTCTTAAGTATTCTGGTTCTGGGACGTGACAAAGATAAACCAAAGAATGGGTCTAGTCTCATGCAACCAAATAAATAACATGGAAGCGAGAATAATATGTTCCCAATATGTACACTGGGAACGGGGAGTGACAACACTTCTTAATGCATCCTTAGAAAAAAAAATACCTGGATAAAAACTCTCAATGCTAATATTTTTAGACTTACACGCATATCATACATGTACACAAGGAAGCAAAATATGATACCACTTTAAACATGAACAAGATTTTTTATCTAAGTCTACAATATATGTTCTATTTTTTTTATAATCTAATATTTCAAAAAGTGTCTAACTATATTCAACGTTTGCAGCTAGTATTTTTTTTTTTTTTGTGATAAGAGCCATAGTTTGCAACATCTTCGGACAATAATCAGTTTGAAGATTTTCAGCTTTTTCTCGGTTCTTGTCCTGAAGTGTTATAATTTTGGCTCGAATCACATCAAGTAGTGTTGTTATTAGTTTACCACATAAATTTTTAACCCAATTATTGAAGCATTCAACAAGGTTCGACATGTTAATACCTAATCTGGGACAAGAAAAATAAGCTGTTATCCAGTCTGAAAAAATATGAGTTTCATCATTTACTCCAACGAGCCAATTGTAAACATCTACGTTTTCAGCTTTAATTGTTTCCAAATAATAGTTCGCATCTGTCTCATTATAACATTTAGCAAGATAGTTTAAACTACGTTGAAAATAGAAAAATCTGAATACCTTTTTCAATTTTGTTTAAAATATTGAATACAAAAAAAAGCGATTCTGGAAAGGTAGCACGCATAGCCCTTTTCAATCTTTTTTGTTTATCTGATATAAAAGAAATTTTATTTCATTCATCAAAATATTATTCAAAAGATGTTCTCAAATCGTTTGAAAACCAAGTCCAAGAATCAGTATTTTTACTCTCAGCAACGGCATAAGCAATTGGATATAATTGATAATTTGGATCATGAGCACAAGCAATAAATAAAATACTTTGATATCTAGAGGAAAGAAAAGTAGAATCAGCACTAATCACAGGTAAACATCCTATAAAAAATCTATCAATGCATGCCTTAAAATAAATGAAAATTATTTGAAATCTATCGTCTTTTGTAGTCTTTATAAAATATTGGCTACCTAAATTTTTCTCAATAATTCTAAAACCATACTCTTCAAGACTGTTATATGCATCAATATAACTACCATTTATTTTGGATAGAGCAAGTTTACTAGCTTTCCAAGCTTTATAATTTTTAATATATATTATGTGTTCTCTATATATATCATTTACAACATGCGATGGACTATACGACTGATTATCTTGAATTTTATCAATAATCTTATTTTTAATCCATATGGTATCAGCTAATGGATGAGAATCTGTTGTAAGTTCACATAAACAAGAATGTACGTTTTCTAGCGTAGCAATAGAAAAAACTTCATCTTTACCAACGACTTTAGCGTATACTCTCCAATTACAACTTGAATCGTTACATTTATATACAATCTCACTACCATTGTTTAAAGTAGCATGACAAGTAAAATTATTTACAATTGCTATATCACTAATAAAATATCTAAATTCGGAACGAGTATCAAATTTTCTTCCAACGAATAATTCATAAATGCTAACACTATCAACATTGCCATCAAATTCATCATCTAAATTTTTAATTAAATCATCATTGTTTTCATCGTCGTTATTACCATTATCTACTATATATTTTTGTTCAGTAAATAAAATAACTTGATGAGAAGAACTATGAGCAGTATTAACTTGATTAGAAGTACGTATACTACTTACAATATTAATTCTATGTGGTGGTGAAGTTACATAAATATTAATGTACGGTGCTTTTACATTAACTTCGAGAATAAATTTACATGCTTGTTCATTAACTAAATTTATACAATTAGTTAAAGAAATATGTACCAATATAAATTCATAATCAATAGAAAATTGCTCAACAATTTGATTACATAAACTATCAAACGAAATATTTTGATCAATTAAAAAAACTTCAGTTAAACCTCCTTCATAAATTAACCAATTTAGCACACCTCCAATCGAACATAGTATTGTTAGACTTTGATCCATGACAAGAGAATGAGCTTCTAAATACAGTGAGTGAGCTAAACTTTAGCCAGTAAGCTAGCTTCTGTTGAGTGAGAAATGACCTTTTGTTGAGTGAAAAATGAATAGAAGAAAAAAAAAATATTGAAAGCATGTGTGGGTTGAGTGAGAAATGAATAGCAGAAGAGAATGATAGAAATTTATAGAAATAAGAAAGAAAGAGCCGTTGGCAAAATCAGAACGTTACAATATAAACGTTAGAAAGTTACAAAAAACAAAAAAGAATCGTTGGCAATTAAACAGAGTAATATATAAACCAATCACAACTATCCAAAAAAACAACACAAAAAAAAATCAATCCCAACTATCCAAAAATACTAACAAAAATAACCCAAACAAAACAAAACAAACCAAACCAAAAACAAAAACAAAAAACCAACAGAAAAGTAACCCAAAAAAAAACCATAGTCAAATTTTTGCCAACTTGGTCGGCGAAATTTAGGCAAAGCCAAATTTTCACCAGCCTATCTCGCGAAAATGTAAAAAAAAAGTATAAAAATATAAAAATATAAAAAAATTAGTTTTTCATATTTTCACCGTCCCAGATGGCGAAAGCTTTCGTGACTTCAATTTTTTTTCAAAATAATTTTGTTTTGGGTAATTTATTTAAAAATATTTTCTGTACAACAAATTTTCTGCTAGAATAACAATATATAAATACAAAGGCATTTGTTTTTTGACTAAATTACAACTTGATACCCTCAACTATTCAAATTTTTTAACTTGATACTCTCAACTTTGATAGGTATCAACTTGATACCTTAAAAAATTAAGGACAAAATTATCCATGCCTCTCACCCCCTCCCTCCAGCGGCTGTCCCCACTCGGCCGCTCAGCACTCATCCGCCCCCGACTGCACCCCTCCCCCCCCCCCCCCCCTCCCGCCGGCCTCCCCCACCCACCCACCCCCTCACTTTGCGCGCTAGCGCTGCCGCCGGGGGTTTGGGGGGAGGGGTTGTGGGCGGCCGGGGGTCGGTGACGTGGGGCGAAGGGGGATAGGCAGCCGGGGGTGGGGGGTGGAGAAGGAGGGATAATTTTGTCCTTTTATTTTTTATTTTTAAGTATCAAGTTGAAAATATTAGTTGAGGGATGGTATTAAATTAGTACCTATGAAAGTTGAAGGTATCAAGTTGAAATTTTCGAATAGTTGAAGGTATCAAGTTATAATTTAATCTTGTTTTCCACATGGCTTGTGTGTAATTTATAAAGTTAGAAAATTGCTTTAGGTGAAATGAAGGATAAATTTTGACCCGTCTCATCATTTTATGTGTAATTTATCATTATGACATATTTAATTGAGGGGAGACAAAGTATTGTATATTGATTCGATCCAGCGGAGAAGTAGATTCTTCCTTCCAGTTAATGATGAGAGTAAAAAAAAGTAGAAGAAAAAAAAAAAAATTGAGGAGGATTTTTTTGTTGTGGTTTCGGTTTTTTCTCCAAAATCAAATAATACTCACCACAAAGATGACCACTCCAATATCTTTTAAAGCCTGATCCACAGTTGCAATTAACGTTTGCCAAAGAGAGAAGAATGTTAATCTATTGGGCTGGACTTTCATGCTCAAACCCAATTCAGTAACTTGCTCAAAGAAATCCAACGGTTGTTTTATGCTTCTTTTGCCTCTTTACTTTTCCTTAATTCAGAGTTTCAAGTCCCAAGAGAAAAAAAAAAAAAAACAGTTTCTATAATTCTTTGTCATTGTATAGAAATATTTATCCAATTTCTGCTTATATCACAATGTTTTAAAATCGGACCAGAAATCGACCCAGATAAAACACTGGATCGGATCAAATTGGTTCAACTAGTGGTTCAATCAATGGATTAATCTAAGTGGTCCAAATTCAATTCTTTCTGGACACTTATTTTTACAAAAATATTCTTTTACAACAAACTTTGAAAAAATAGTGGGTCAACATTGACCTAATCCAAAAAAAAAAAAAATTACTGAACCGGCCGTTTCGGTCTGATTTTTAAAACACTTATATCAACATGAACCAGAACTTTTTTTCGAGATGAAACATGAAAAGAAATTATTATTTTCTCCATTTCCTCGTTAAATATAGTTCACATCTTTAAATTACAAACGAAGATCACTCTGATAACTCGACAGAAGAAATTAAAATTATAAATACAAATATAAATTTCAGAAACACCTGGAAATCTTGAAGTACCATCAACAAACAATGGGAGATTGCTCATATGAATAAATCAGTAAGATTGTATGTAGTCTTCAAACTTGTAGTACTAAATACTCAATGGAGAATTAGGAGATTGTTAGATATTGTTGCTTTCCCACAGGTCTCAATATTGTTAGTGTGTCCTTAGAATGATGGGGTTGTAGGAAGGTTAAGGGGTCAGGCAGAGGTGGAGCAGATCCACCACCACCCCAGTCAGGGACAAAACAGTCAGTGCCCCCAGCTTTAAACCTAAAGGCAAGCAAAGGAGCTGTGCAATCTGCTCTCAATCACTCACTCACCTTCCCCTACTAAATATATTTGTCCCACAACAGCAACCCACCACATGTGTGCTCCTGACCTTCTCACTTCTTTTTCAAAATTCCTAGAGGAAACCCATGAGTTCTTAGTTTTTTTAACTCGTACAATTTACAACCGTTAGATTACATCAATTTTATTTTTAAATTTTTTTAAATGATCTAAATATAAAAATATAAAAGATTAAACTGAAAAAAATGTTCACTTGTTATATTCTTATTGCAAGTTCAACTCGTGAGTTCTTATTTGAATTTCTATAGTTGAACTATTTTTCAAAGAAAGTTAAGCAACTTTCTTTTTCTCTTTCCGACTTCAACTAAAAAAACTCAAATTATAACTGAGAACTTGCAATAAAGATATGACAAGTGGACAATTTTTTCAGTTTACTTCTTTGTATTTTTACATTTAGACCATTTAAAAAAGTCAGAAAGTAAGATAGATATAATCCAATTGTATGGGTTCAAAAAATTAAGAATTCATGAGTTCCTCTAGGAATTTTGTTCTCCCCCCCCCCCCCCCCCCCCCCCCTTTAGATTCTGAAGATAAGAAGATAGATCTCCTTTGCCTTCTCTAAGAAAGAGAAAGTTAAGCAACTTCCAAGAGATCTACCACATCAACTTAGTGCTTTGTACAAGTATAAAATGTTAGAATATACAATCATGTTACGTGGACTGTATTTTTGGCCCGCGGTCCACGTGGTGGCTCTTTATTGACAGATAAATCGGCAGCGGATCCCATGCTAATAGGGAGCAAATGGGGTTTGGCCACGTCGCCCGCGGTAACAGATTGCAGTCAAAGACCGCGGACAACATATCATTTTCTTAGAAAATAAGCAGTGTTTTAAAAACTGGCCGGATCGGACAGGCCGGTTCAACCGGTTGATCCGTGAACCTGTAGCTTTTTTCGGACTGAATCAGTGACAGTGTTGTATTTTTTTCAAAAACTGGTTGTAAATAAATATTTAAAAATCAGTGTCCGAAAAGGATTAAACTTGGACTACTTAGGTTAACCAAGTGGTTGAACCACTGGTTGAACCAATTGGTTGATCCGATTTGATCTGACCCAGTACCTTTTTTCAGTCAATCTCTGATTCGATTTTTAAAACATTGAAAATAAGGGTAATATAATCCCATCATCCAAGCCTCTATCTTTGTAACAAGGTAGATTATAGAGCATAAAAAAAGCTCCATAAGAATTCAACCAACATATTAATATATGATAAGAAGCACATAAATATGTTCGATAAAATATGAAAAATAAAACTTTCACACGGTTATTGTCTTTTAAGGGGTGGAGAATAACGATGTTGCTTTTCAAAGTTTTTTTTTTTTTTTTTTAGATAAAATCAATCATTAATGGTCAATCATTAATGGCCGTTCATGTCCTAAACTACTAGCACCAAGATCATTTATCATTCTCATTTTTTATTTTGTCCGAACTGAAATTTCAATCCATGTCTATCCTTGGTGTTACTGCTGCCCACCCCATTGGTGGTGGTTTTCAAAGTTGATGCAAGGTATCAGTGTCCTTTTCACAATATTTACCCTTTTCTAACTTAAAGTAATTTTGAATTAACACATATCCTATTTGGTCAATTTTTCATCACCAAGAAATAGACTTTGTTTGTATTATTTTCGACAATAGCTTTCAGCACCTAATCACCAAACACTTTTATTCATTCTCTTTATGGCATGATTGCGCAGCAATATGTGACAATACCAAACCACTGAGGATAAAATAATGCTAATGATCTGGATGATGGTACTAGCTAGCCAATAGATTTTGTTGGGACTAGAGTTTATATTTTGAAGTTTTTTTTTTTTGTTTATTTAGAGGTAAGCATTCGGTTTGTTCGATTTCAATCGAATCGATATAGTTAAAATTAAATAAACTAAAATTCTAAAAAATTAAAATCGAAATCGAACCAAAATGAACCAAAATCGAAACAGAACCGAACCGAACCGAACCGAACCGAACCGAACAATCTATTCGGTTTGTCGGTTAGACTATTGCTATTGTTTAGTGGATATGGCTCAAAGTTAGAATCGTGATTAAATTATATTAACAATTATAATTTTATATACACAATTGTTGTGTTTCAAAGTTGTGTCAAAACTTGGATTTCAAAACATATATATATATATAATTGTTATTTTCTAAACATATCACAAAATATGCATAGAATTTGGGTATTTACATAATTGTATAAACTTATTCGGTTTTCGGTTTTTGACCCAAACCGAAACCAAAAATCGAAACCGAATAAAAAATATTAGTATTTTCAAAACCGAAATCGAATCGAATTTTTTTTCAAACTGAACCGAATCTCTTATTCGGTTCGGTTCGGTTCGGTTCGGTTCGATTCGATTTTTAGTCCAAAACCGAATAATACTCACCCCTATTTATTTGGGTACTTTGTTTCAGTAATTATCATTAACAAATCTAAAAATATATATATAAAAAATCCTCATATTGAGGCAGTTGGCACACTCCTTCCGATTTGTCAGTTGTTATACTTACTACCTCCACTTCACATATTGGGAAAGTAATGTTGTTAAATAAACCCAAGGAAGATTACTTAATCAGTATCTGCAACAAAACTTTGCATTTGTTTCTTGGTGTTCATTCTTTAAATAATGTGCCCTATTTTTATATGAGGGTTCACTATAAATATTAGTCATTACTTGTTAATCGTAATGTCCATTTTAAATTCCTAGTAAATTAATAAACATGCATGCATGCATGCATGCATTAAGATATTTAATTCATAAGTACCATGAGTGAGATCCCAAATAACTTAATTACCAAACACAAAAAACTTTCTGCACCCTAGCACCAACCCTAACCCTATCCGTAACCCTAACCCTAACCCTAACCCTATATAGAGGATATTTGCCAGACTCATAGTCACAGTCATACCTAATTATTCAGATATTTTAAGCAAGGTTATATGTCTGACGTATAAGTGGTGATTCTTTGTCTTTGTTAGTACTGATTGTAAGATTCTGACAGGTGCTAACCTTTACGTTTAATTACACCCTAATCTCAGTCTCCAGTTAGACTTTTCCTTCGTTTATCACAAGCTAGCTATCATCCAAAGTTACATGCCAATTAATCTCTCTGTAGAAATCATTTGCTGGTCTTTTTATTTATCCAAGTTGCCAAAAAATTAATTAAATAGGGACAACTTTGACAGCGGGAAGGCTCACGCTAATATAATATTGTGTGCTTAAATGATTTAATTAAGGTTTCCACGTGATTGATCCACTGTTCATGATGGATCGATGTATGTTTACAAATTATTAGCAAATTATTAGTCACTATAACCGGTGGGGGTAGTTGATTCTTAAATGTGTTGATTTCTTTATGTATGACTATTTGAAGAACCAGACCATAAGAGTGATTTTTAAGTCACAAGCTGCGGTTTACGTCCTAGCTGGATCAGGTCGTAGAAGGTTCGAGTAAAATTTTGATACAATAGACGGTATCAAAAATTTGATACTGTTTCTGTATGACATGTGGGTCCCTCCTCTTCCAAAGAGGAAGGGGGCCCACATGTCATACAAGAACAATATCAAAACTTCGAAACCTTCTACTGTATGAAAGTTTTACTCGAAAGGTTCTGTAGGCTTGGAGGTCTCATGTCTGTTGCTTCCCAGAGAATGTTGTTTCCAAAGGAAGAAATAAATTTTCTTAAGAAATTTAGGAGTCTCTTGTGATCAAAATACAAATTGTAAAGACATTTAGTAGTCTCTTGTGATCAAAATACAAATTATAAAGGCAACATAGAAATATTGCAACATAAAAGTTGTGGTTCGTATGAATACGGAATACCTACCTCTACTATCAAATTATAGAATTTTATTTTTACTCTTTATAAAGAGATTTAAAAACAGCTCAAAATATAAATCGTCTAAATCATAATATTCTAACTAATTGTATAACTATCTAATATTATCTAATTATATAGCTAAACATTTTTAACTTAAGATGGAAGACATTTTTTCTAACGGGGTAAATTTGATTTCACGGGATAGTGTTTAAAAAAAATTTCAATTTTAATTATTTTTTAATTAAAAAAATATACGCAGTGTTGCACGTGCACTAGTTTACCTTAATAGAATAACAACTATGTGTTGGTTTTGCTTTTCTTCAAAAACTCAAATTTCTTTTCCTATCTTTAGTCCCACATCGGATAGGGCAAAGCCCTCTTGTGTACATATATTACTTTCTCTTCTTTGCTCTATTAAGTTGTTGTGTGGGGAACCCCTTGGGCCACACGCGCGCGCCGCCGCCGCCGCCGGGCCCGGCTCGACTCGGTTCGGTTCGGCGCGCGTAACGGGTGCGGGTACGCGCCTACATCTGCGGGCGCCGAATGCCGATCCAATTTTCTCTTCGGGTTGTGTCATTTTATGCTTGTATGTAGATGACATTCTTATCCTAGGATCATCACTGGAATTGATAAATATTACAAAGAACTATTTATCTAGCCAGTTTGATATGAAAGACCTAGGAGAAGCCAACCTAATTTTAGGAATGCAAGTGACCAAAGGCAAAGAGGATTATACTCTATCTTTAGCACATTCAATTAAAAAAATGCTAAAAAGGTTTGAGTTATTTGATAAGAAATCTGTCCTTACTCCCTATGACAGCAATATTGTACTGAAAAAGAATGAAGGATCACCTTTGGAACAACATAAATATTCACAGATGATAGGCTCCCTTATGTATATAACAAACAGGACAAGACCTGATATTGATTTGCTATTGGGAGACTAAGTAGATATACCAGTAACCTAAATCAGTCACATTGGACTGCCTTGGATAGGGTATTTAGATATCTTAAGGGCACCCTAGATTACAAACTTTATTTTACTAGGCACCCTGATATCATAGAAGGTTATTCAGATGCAAACTGGGTAACCGACTCACATGATATAAAATCTACTACTGGATATGTATTTACTCTAGGAGGAGCTGCGATCTCCTGGAGCTCTTGTAAGCAAACTATCATAGTTAGGAGTACAATGGACTCCGAAATGATAGCTTTAGATACAACTTGCACAGAAGCTGAATGGCTTAAAAATCTTATTATGCATATACCTGTTTCTCTTAGTCCTGTTCCTGCAATTTCTATAAATTGTGATAATAAATCTTTTATTGAACTACTAAAGCATGATTCTGTGAATGCTAAGATGAACAGGCACCTGCAGCTGCGCTTCAAGTCAATAAAAAGCCTACTAGGCAAATATGTGGTTCTTGATTATATAAAGTCAGAAAAAAATCTTGCAGATCACTTGACGAAGGGTTTGTCTAGGACTTTGATCCTAGAATCATCGAGGGGGATGGGGTTAAGCCCATAAGTTAGTCACCAGCAGTGGCAACCCAACCGAGTCTGACTGGAGATCCCAAGTAGCCGGTTCAATGGGTAGAAACAAGCTGAACTTAGATGACTTTATGGAACACTGACTCGAGATTAAAAGTCTCATTAAAATAAAGCCCAAGCGGCTGTACATGTGTACAATGATTCCCCATCCCTATGGTGACAGTGTTCCTGTGTGATATGGTTAGGATGAGATTAAACTCTTAATAGGTCCAAGCTGTAATGTTGGGTTGATTCATATCACCAACCATTAAGGACTTACCTATATGAGAGGTCGTGAAGGCCGCGACTATGGGACAGGGCGATCCCAGACAACTCTCATGAATGTGGAAAGTGCGCATGGCCATTTAAAAGTGCCACCCGATAGATCAAGGACCTCTAGCGTACTATGTGTGCTATTTTTCTAAATCTGGTTCAAGAAGTCTGATTCAAGGCATAGTCCATCAAGCACTTCTTCAGATTAAGACAGTAGTCACTACGTGAGATTCAAGATTGTAGTTCATCTCACCTATGCATAGTATTTTACTGCCCAGATGCTCTCTCTCTATTTACTTCACTCTTATCTCTATTTTGGAACTTGACTTTTTTTTTGGGGGGGGGGAGGGATTGTTGGTTTTGCTTTTCTTCAAAAACTCAAATTCCTCTTCCTATCTTTAGTCCCACATCGGATGGGGCAAAGCCCTCTTGTGTACATATATTACTTTCTCTTCTTTGCTCTATTAAGTTGTTGTGTGGGAAACTCCTTGGGCCACACGCGCGCGCCGCCGCCGCCGCCCGGCCCGGCTAGGCTCGGTTCGGTTCGGCGCGCGTAACGGGTGGGGTACGCGCCCACATCTGCGGGCGCCGAATGCCGATCCGATTTCCTCTTCGGGTTCGGGCTGGGACCCTAAAATTCTTTTTGCTCCTCTTAATTCTGTCATTTATTTTTCTGAACGTTGGAATTAATTTCTGAACGTTACGAATGTTTCTGAACCGTTATTGTGTCCAGGTTCATTATTCATTTTGTGTAACGGCTGAATTAATATGAGAATTAATTCAGACCGTTACATATGAGTATTATATATTCGTCCATGTTTCTTTGTAATCTATTCAGAATTTTTTTTTACTCCAAACCTCTGTCAACATTCTGTTCATTTCTCATCGTCTCCAAGCTTTGGGCAGAGCTAAGTCGTGGTCGTTCTCTCCAAGTCGTGTGCGGCAACGAGATACCGGTAGTGCGGGGGTTTTACTACTAGGAGCTTCGGGAACGTCTGTACACAGATCCCGAATAAACTCTTAGGGCAGTGCTTCGTGCACGACTTCCCCAGAGGCCGGTAACATCTATTTAATTTTATTTTTTGTATTCTGAAATTTTAGTAAAAAGGAAAACAACAATATTTCTAACACTATGAACTCCAACTCAACTTTGCAATTGTATCTTTTCTTTTTTTCTATTTCCTATGTCCAGATTTTAATCTATACCTCTATTAATAATACAAGACGTGGGCCTAGACCTAACAAGCCACTGTCTCTTCTCTTCCTCCGTCGTGAAATTATGCAACCATATAATATTTGCTAAATTTTGTTTAATATTGTGTGCCAATTTATAATATTATCTTAAGCATACCGAATTCAACTGGCTCTTGTGGTCAGTTAAAAGAGATATAACATTTCTGGCTAAGCGGATGGTCTCGAAATCAAACCGCAAGTATGGAACAGTGGGCCTAAATGACATACAACGCAGCATGCACAAAGTCATGTGTATATATATTTAAGTATGCAAATTCTAATTATACTTTGGGTTCCAGAAATATTTTAGATCATGAAGATGTCCAACTTAGAATTTAGATCATGAGATTGACTTGTGTTGACCATCCAAAACCTGTTAGTAAATATATTGAATCACAACTCTAGAAAAATAATAATATTTCTGGGACGCAAGGGCGGAGCCAAGATTGTAGTTTGTCCCGGGCTGAGCTTAAAACATCGTAATTTTTTAACAAAATGAGTGTTGTGTCGGTATTGTCATGTTCATATCTTATCATGTCCATACCGTCGTACCGTGTCTGGCCAATGTAGAACCGTGTCCAACATACTAAAAAATAAGGAACGTGACAAAAAAATTATTTAGTTCACCATGTATTATTTTAGCTATAAACTTGAACACTAAGAGCCTTTGGTATCCTCTTGTTGGTGTTTTTGCCTTTGGACTAGTAAAGATAGTCCCACATTGGCTACACCACCAAGTGGGTATCTCAATATAATACTTTGTATGAGTTAAGGTGTGCACATGGGACGTGGTGAGGCACATGGGTGTCATGTGAGGGTGTTTTCCTAGGAGAAAAAATGATTAAATTCTCATGAAAGCATTTATGCTGTTTGTCGTGCTCTTGGAATTATTTTCATAGGAGCTAAGTCCCAAAGGGGCTTATCGACTCGGACTCGGACTCAAGGACGCAAAGTGGCGCTTTGTTGGTGCACTTAGCATATCAGCATCGTCGTAAGGCTGGTGCTTATGCGCTCTTTTATGCACGAGTTTTATGCTCGGGTTGCATGCGCGTGTTGCATGAGCGAGTGCTGAGCGGGCTATGCATTGGGCTGCGATTGTGGGGTATCAATTTTGTATATTGGCTTTTTAGTCCCACATCGGAAAGAAGAGGAGGATGGACTTCCATCCTTTCATATATAAAGAGCCATTTAGCCTCCTTTTGAGACAGACCAAAAAGTTGAGAAAGATGAGTTCAAATGAGTCCGTTCGAGTCACACAAAGAGGTGACTACGAGCGTTCCAGAAGTTCTCTTGTGAACTTGCTGGCTCATGGGAGCAAATCGTCAATAGAGGACGAATCTTGCTTTGAGCAACGGTGGTCTTCACCTCCCCAGCAAGAATAATTTTTTATTCTATCTTCTTCTCATTTTTTTCTTAGTTCATTCTGTCTGATTGCAACTGTGTTTTACAAGGAAGAACGAAGGTAGTTTTCGTTTTATTGTAACTCTGTTTTGTCCGTTTGCAACTGCAATTGCAAGAAAGAACGAAAATTTTGGTTAATTATGATTCTTTTGTAATCTTGAGAGCAAGTTGTAATTATAATCCTTATATAGTTCTTCGTGAAAATCGAGAATAGTCAGAGTGAGAATTTTTGTGAGAACCTTTGATCTCAACCACGCGTTCTTCCATCTTTGGTTAAGCCTCGGGACTAACAATCTCAAAGCAAGATATGAATAAAGATGGGGAACATCCGTTCAAGTCTTCTACACACAAATTTTCACAAACTTAAGAAGATTGACAGAATTTACTTCGAACATTTGGATGAGGGAAGGAGTCATTTGTCAAATATTGAAAGTGAGTTGTCAGTACCTACCATTTTCGAGGATGGAGGAGATAGCGACTGAAGGAAGCGCATTCCAGTTGAAAGAAAGATTACAAGATGACCAAGGATTGTAGAGTATGCGAACAAGGGGCAGAACTTTGCGCATGACAGGACTTGGTGCTTTGCAAGACTTGGCGCATGGCAGCGCATTGGAAGTCTTGGCGTCTTGGCGCATGGCAGAGTTCGGCGCATAGTGTCTTAATGCGCATGATGGTCTCTGTGCATGCAGGACGCGCATGAAGGCTTATGCGCATGGATTGGCGCATAATAGCTTATGCGCATAGATTAATGCATGGTGGTTTATGCATATGGATTAGCACATGGTGGCTTATACGCATGGATTGACGCATTGTGGCCTATGCACATGAAGGCCACTGCACTATACAGGACTTGACGCATGGCTAAAATTGGAACTTGGAAGTAGAACTAATCTGAACCAATATAGCAAGGTATAACTAAATTTGATTTCTTTGATTACTTAACTTGGTTGCTATTATTGCATAGGTTAAGTCCTATGGCGTGGTTGCTGACCAGTGGATGAAAACTGGTGCATCTAGCTACATGTGCTTTAAGAAGAGTTGTTGATCAAGGTCAAACCTTTCAGTGGTGAAGGTCTTGATGGCAAGCAAGGATCAAGCAGAGGATCTGGGTATTGGGATAATGGTTCTAAACTTTGAGAAGTTACAGTCAAAGGAGTGCATGTAGCAACGTACCAGTGATTACCAAGGACCTGATCTCAGGAAGTCTGTTACAGACTTGAGGGTGAACATCCATGTTTGCCAAATGGTCTTGGCAGGAGACATACTTTGAAATAAGGCATTCAGTTTCAAATGGATGTTCGAGCTTCTTCTTGTGACTGAAGTCTCATTATAAGAATTATGGGACCCCAGACTAGGATATGTACTTCGTACTGCCAGATGTCTAGTCTAGGATTTATATCCAAATGTGGGGGTAAATAGGTGGATAAGTGTAAGGTCTGTGCGCAGACAAAGATCACCAGAAATCTGTTCAAACGGGTAAACCAAATTACAGATCTTCTGGAGTTGGTTCACTCAGATATATGTGACTTTAAACAGTTCTCCACAAAGGCCAAGAGGAAGTACTTCATTACTTTCATCGACGACTACTCAAAGTACGCATTCGTCTATCTGCTTAAGTTAAAAGACGAAGCATTCGAGAAGTTCAAAAAGTTCAGGGTTCAGGCTGAACTTCAAATGGGGCAGCAACTTAAGAGACTCAGAAGTGATCTAGGCGGAGAGTATAGGTCTATTAAATTTGCATCGTTCTGCAAAGAAAATAGTATTATCAATGAGACAACTGCTCCGTATTCTCCTCAATCAAATATAGTAGCTGAAAGGAAGAACATGACGTTGACAGAGATGATAAACTCAATACTGTTGACTACGGGTCTTCCAAACTACTTCTGGGGAGAAGCTGTGCTGACAGCTACGTTCATTCGGAACAGAGTGCCATATGCAACTTTCGATGTCACTCCTCAGGAACTCTGGTTTAGAGTCAGACCCAACTTGAACATTATCCTAGTGTGGAAGTATCTAAAAAAAAGAACAAGACGTTGACAGAGATGATGAACTCAATATTGTTGACTACGGGTCTTCCAAACTACTTTTAGGAAGAAGCTGTGCTGACGGCTACGTTCATTCTGAACAGAGTGCCGTACGTAACTTCCGATATCACTCCTCAGGAACTCTAGTTCAGAGTCAGACCTAACTTGAACGTTATTCGAGTGTGGGGGTGTCTGGCGTCTGTGAAGCTTTCGAAATTAAAGATTCAGAAGCTGGAATCGAGGACTACGAAGATAATCTTTCAGGGTGATGCTGAGAAGAGTAATGCTCAAAGATTTTTTGATATCGAATTAAATTATATCATTGAATCTCGCGACGCAGAACTCCTCGAAGATAAATTTGCAATATACAAGAACATTGTTATCGCGAAGATTTTAAAAAATAGTGTGGGTGCACAGGAGGATGAAGCTTCCAACGAAGATGTAGTCCAAGAAGAATTTGTTATCCCAACGACAACAAACGAACCAGAACTCGCAGAGCCGATGTCTAAGTGAGTGAGGCGAGTGAACGACTTCGAAGAAGATTTTATCACTTATCATGTGAAAGCAGATCCGCTTACCTATGATGAGGCAATGAAGACCAGAGATGATGTCTTCTTGAGGGAGGCTATAAATAATGAGTATGACTCAATAACCTCCAACCACACTTGGGTGTTGGTCAATCTGCCTGAAGGAGCTAAACCAATCAGATGCTTATCAGATCTTCAAGTCGATGAAGATGAAAGCAGACAGAATAGTTGAGTTCAAGACAAGCTATTTGCCTAGGAATTTTCTCAGACAATAGGGGATTGAGTTTTTTGGCTTCTCGATGAGAGTGTCATAGATCAGGATGATGATTATCGTAGCTGCTATTCACAAGCTAATTATTTATCAGATGATGGGAAGACAGTAAGTCTTGGATGAAGACAGACATAAGAGATTCACAGATAACAGTCAGAACTATTGTCATTCAGGTTTAAAGACAGTCCGCGATTTGGTGATATCTCGATACGGCCTGAAGCAATTTCCAGGATATGGCAGCAGAAGTTTGACAAGTCATCTAGTCAAAGTTGTCACAGGATCAGCAAGACGGATAAGTGTGTGTACACGAAGTTCTGATAATGGAGGAGTCATCATTTGTATCTATGTGGATGACTTGTTAGTCCCAGTTGTGGACACAGAAGTGTCACTAACAAAGATGTCTTTTTTGTCCAAACTCATGACATGGATTGCGGATGTCATCCTGAGGATATAAGATAATTCGGATGCTAGGTGGGCTTGCTTAGTCACAAGCTCTCAGCATGAAATGTTGATCACACGCTTTGGGTATCAGGGACGATACTCCTCAGGTGTGACATGAATATGAAGGCAAATTCAAGGAAAAGCGTCAGACAGTTGGTGTACTCGAGCATCATCAGCTGAATAATTTAAGCTGCATGTACCACCAGGCATGACATAGCTTTTGTTGTAGGGATGCTGAGTCAGTTCACAAGCAGTATATGTGTTGAACTCTGAAAGTTGTGAAGAGAGTCGTAAGAATTCTCAGGAGAACTCAGTAGTATATCCTGTGCTACAGCAGTTATCCAGATATGAAGGAATGCTTTGGTAATGCCAGTTGGTGCTCAGGAAAGAAGAGTGAAAGATCCACATGTGGACGTGACTTCTCCAGGGGTGGTGTTGCTATATCGTAGAAATCGAAGCAGCAGTCTTTACTCTCAGAATTCTTTGCACTATCAAGTTATAGCATATAAAGCAGAATGGCTCTGGAAGTTCTCAGATGATCTTCCTATGGTTAGTACACAGATTCGGGTGATACCGATATACTGTGAAAACCAAGAAGCTACAGCAGTATCATATGTTCATCTCTTCAACGATTTGAAGAGGACTATGTGGATAAAACACAGGACACTTGTCATGACCCGCACCCGAAAGAAGGGCAGAGTAGTGAGCAACGTCCACCCTACGCTGCAGCACCGACGGTAGAACGCTGTCTGGATCAAATATATAATCTAACATCTCACACAATATATATAAGGTACCTATCAATATCATCTCAACTCGAAACAGAGGAACAATATGGTATATGATAATGATAAACTATACTCAATCACAATGTCAAACTAAGGAAGACAAAGCACGAGATGGAATAACGAAGAAAAAGAGTCACAATACATCCACAAGTCCGAAATAATATATATACATGCTAATAACCTCAATAGAGTCTAATACAAGTCTAAACAATAAGTCTAAGCCTCCTCAGCCTCTGGTACTAGGTCCTCCTGCTCTAAAGTAGTATCCTCTAATGGTACGTCGTCCTGCGGCCCGTAGTAGTGAGACACTGGTCCATAAGCCAATCATCTGAAAAATATATCCAGTCAGGATTTGAGCGAAGTACATACCTCTGAAAGCAGTTCCAAATACATAATCGAGCATATATAACAGATAATAGAAAAGAATACATGATAACTAATCATACGAAATGGAATAAATTAGAGTGAACAGGTAATATACTAGAATGAAGAACAGGCAATAGAATAACTTCAAATAAAAGAAAATAGATAAACTAACTATTGTGCCATAGAGTACAAGTTCATTATGTGATCGGTTTGGGTTGAACGCGAATACAATATGGTAACTCGATTACACATGTGATATGTAATCGACATGTACACGAATACACTTGGCTTGATCACATAACCAACTCATACTCCCCAATCTCCAACTAATACCAATGGATTCAATCACGACATGTTACGAACACGAATATGGGCACACTGAACACGAGTAGTGTGTAAACACGAAGTACACTAAAGTCAATACCTGATACACACGATAAAATACAAGTGAAGGAGTATCCGCTGAACACGGTAAGGGATAACATCTCCTGACATGATCCATATAGTACCAGTCTGTGTAATCAAATATACAGTTCTAGAACATGCGATATATACACTATTATGAAATAAAAACTAACAGAGAGATGTACTCGCCTCTGGTCCTGAGCAAAGGTATCTCTCAATGCCAAAGCTGGTGTCGCACACTCCTATTTAGGAAATAATAAATTAATAGGTGTAATGAAAGAGAATTTGTTAAAATATACAAATGCATGCTTCTAGGCCAACCCTAGGTCATACTAGTCCAACTAGGTTAATCTAGGTGTTTACCTTGGTTTTTGGTCTAATTCTAGCTTCTAGGTTGATACTAGCTAAGATTAAGTAATACTTAACTAGTAGTAGCTAAATACTATGTTGTACTAGATGTTCAAGGTCATACTAAGGTATCCTAGCTTTCATATTATGGTATCTTAGGTATATTATTAATACTCTGATACTTTAATTAATATCTTAGCCTAAACTAGGATATCCCACTTATTAACACTCATCTAGCATACCTACAACACTTTAACTATAATCCTATAGTATCTTACACCTTACTTGGTATCAGATCTTATCTCAATAAGATATTTCCCAAATTCAGGTATCCATCTGCTGATACTTCAACTCCAGCTGATATTCACAGTCTAACCCCTAATGACACACACACACACACAACCACACATTGCTGATACACCAACAGCTCTCCTATCACCAATCATCAACGCACCCTTAATACTTGAGTCCCCAAGTCCTGCAATACCCAATACATCGTTACTACCAGTTAATAGTACCCTCAAGTATCAGTTATCTCACATAACCTCAACCAACATCCCACTGTAGTAGTTATCTGCTGCTGTCAAGGATTTGCAGCTAGCTACCCCCACTCCAAATAAGCCTACAAATGCTATCAGCACATTAAGTTGCACATGCAGCTGCAAATATGTCCCATTGCCTCTCTCTTGATATTACACTCGAGTTTGCACTGATTGCCTAACTCTACACCAACCTCAACACCCTTCTAAACATCCCAACCTGCTGCTATTCAGACCCAGTGTTGCTTCTGCTGCCTTGCTTCTTAATCGAGCACCTCACCAACATCCCAAACTGCTCCTAGTGATGCTGCTATAATGCATAGCAATGTACTGCATTACAGTGTACTACACTGCTACTATTCCTATGTCCAAAATCCGATCTTCCCCTAACCACTACTATTGCTACTGAAGTTGCTAACCTCAAACTCACATTACTATACCCACATTACCAATTTATCAGTAATACCACTGTAACACACTCACTCTCCCCCTCTCGAGTACCTACAGTATCCTTTCTTACTCAAGCACAACATAAAGCCCACACACACTGCTGTGGATTCATTGATCATCCTCACATCCTTTGTATTCGAGTGTATCAACACCCTATTGCACATCCTTCCCTTGGCAACACACAAAATCTAAAACACTGAACTCAGTCACTATTGATCACAGTCACCACGATGTACCTTGTCACGGTAAGTATACAACACCCAATTATACAGAGATCATATACATACACTCACCCACATGTATTAGATAAATAAATCATGAATGAATCAATATTTACACATATACAATAATAATACACACTATCTAATAGATCCATATACATAACACACACTCTAGAGTCATTTCACCAAACACCTAGAGCGCACCATATGGATACTTAGATACGCATTCCCACAAGTGCCTAAACTTCCAATTCTCCATGATAACCATTTTCACATGTCAAATATATAATATAATAACTATTAGAACTACCTACAATAGGAATTAAGGAAAAATTATACAAAATGCCCAAAATAGTGCTCTATATCACACTGTATCATAAAATATCATGATATGACCTACACGTGTCCAATTGTGGACACGTACCTAGTCCTACAACCCTGATCTAAGTCTAATTAGATCTAATTGGTCTCACGACATATAATTGATGTGTCAAACTCGTAATTTTCCTAAAGTACACACAAAAACCTATATAGAACTCACAATACATAACCAAATAGTCTAGAACTTGTTCTTATATGTAGCCCTATGCCATAGGGTCATTCATAATGGTCAAATTCATGATTAAGAAGCTACAATGAAGAAAATTCAGGAATTACCAATTGGGAGATGAATTTTCAATAAAAATAAAATTAGACACATTTCGGATACGATCTCTCCACCCAAGCTCCTTCTCCTTGTGCTCCTTGCTTCTCTAAGATCCAAGTTCCTTGTGGAATGAGAGTGAGAGGAAAAATTGAGGTGAATTGAGTAAAAATTCAATGGAGGAAATGATAAAAATTGGGGATCTAATTTCTAGATCTAAATGAATGCAAATAAGAGGAGAGAGAGGGAGAGGGAGAGAGATAGAGAGAGAGAGAGAGGAGAGCCCCCTCTAATTGTGGTCGCCTCCTTCCTTTTTTTTCAAGTCATGTGCATGGTCCAAATTGTCCCTCTCCATCCAATTATGAATAGGATTAGTGAAAGGCTATTTTGGAAAGCTTCTAACTAATTCTAATTAAGCTAATGCTCTCTAATTAATTAATGGGGGTGGGTCTAATGAGTTTGGATCCAAGCTAGGCTCACTAGTTGTCATGACAAGTCTAATTATTGGACTAGTCTCTAACAAAATAATTAATACATGTCATATTTAATCTATAACTCACTAATAATTAAATAATTAATACAATCATCAAATAATTTTTATAACCCACCAATATAAATATTTATTCCTAAAATTATTTATCCATGCCCATTTACCAAACTATCCCTAGCTGAAAAAGTGAGGGTGACAATACTGAATAAGTGCAAATTGCGTGGATTATTACAGTGCTTTAATGATCGGAGTCAGGTAAATCTGGCGGATCCATTCATGATAGGCCTCAAGGGCCAGTACAGGACACTGAATGAGCGCAGCTAGCGTAGATCATTACATTGTTTCATGATCGGAGCCAAGAGAGTCTGTCAGATCCGTTCATGTAAGGCCTCCAACGCCAGCTGATCCCAAGAACTATAAAGGAAGGTAGTACTCCATGTTATAGTGGCGTGACACCACACGAGGGAGTGAACCTCGCTTTGGGTCATGTCACAGCGGCATAATACCGCATATAGTCAAGGACACAACATATATGGGCTTGGAGGACCTCTGATATTGTGTCGTTGCAATCCTACCATTTAGTTTTATGTTATTAGTTCAAAAAAAAATCTATTAGGCATCTAGCTATTGGTTCAAGGGGGACCATTGACTGGAAGAATATCAGGAACAATGGGTAGTCCTTTGAGATATTGAGGGATGGACCCAGAACCACTGTTGTCTACTAATTATTCTTTTGTGTAGAACAAGTCCAGTGGGAGGATGGCTTAGATGCCTTAATGAGTTCCAGACATTTTGAATGTCTGGTGTGCTTAATAGGAAGCACGGTAGCGCAACACTACAAAAAAGTGTAAGGTCTCCATGCAACAGTGGGTGACACCACCAAGAGGTTCCTCGGTAAGGGTAATACCTCGGCTTTGCGAGCCATGTCACAGCGGCGTAGCACCGCACATAGGCAGGTAGCCTAATGCTGTAGAATAAAGAGTGTAGGTAGCACTATAAAGAGGCCGGTGTCCTTATGTTACAGTGGTGTGACAACACAAAGGTAAAAGATGTAAATCCTCGGCTACGCGAGCCATGTCACAGCGGTGTAATACCGTAAGGAAGCGCAAGGCTCATGTTGGGTAGTTTGGCACTACAAAGAGGCTATGACCTCATGTTACAGTGGCATGACACCACGATGAGGTTTATCCTCGGCTCTGGGCCATGTCATAGCGGAGTAGCACCGCAAGGAATCTCGAGGCTTCATGCCAAGGACTCTTTAAAAGAACTCATATAGAGTGTATGAAAAGAGATATAGGCCGTCTCTTGAGAAAAAATATGTAGATGCCCAAAATACTACACCAAAACCAGGCGTACACAGGACCTTTAATGTGCAACCGGAAGCACAGCTGATGTCATTGTGTGAGTGGAAAGAATTACAGCTATGGTGCAGAATTCAAGGCTTAGTACATTCTTGTATCATACTGTTGTTCGAACCATGCGAAAAGATTCAAGTCGAAGCGATATCTATCCTAATGCATGATGGACAGTCACTGTGGGGAACGCTCAACCCATATTTATTGAGATATGTGGGGGATTGTTGGTATTTTTGCCTTTGGACTAGTAAAGATAGTCCCACATTGGCTATACCACCAAGTGGGTATCTCAATATAATACTTTTTATGAGTTGAGGTGTGCACATGAGGTGTGGTGGGGCACATGGGTGCCATGTGGGGTATTTTCCTAGGAGGAAAAAGGATTAACTCCTCATGAAAGCATTTATGCTTTTTGTCATGCTCTTGGAATTATTTTCATAAAAGCTAAGCCCAAAAGGGACTTAGCGACTCGGACTCGAGCTCGGGCTCAAGGGCGCAAAGTGACGCTTTGTTGGCGCACTTTGCACTTAGCATGTCAGCATCGTCGCAAGGCGCTTGTGCGTTGTTGTTGCGCTCGTGCGCTCGTTTTATGCGCTCGTTTTATGCTCGGGTTGCATGAGCGTATTGCATGAGCGGGCGCTGAACGGGCGTTGTGGGCTATGCATTGGGCTGCGATTGTGGGATATCAATTTTGTATATTGGCTTTTTAGTCCCATATCGAAAAGAAGAGAAGGATGGGCTTCCATCCTTCCCTATATAAAGAGCCATCTAGCCTCCTTTTGAGGCAGACCAAAAAGTTGAGAAAGAGAAGTCCAAAGGAGTCCGTTCGAGTCACACAAAGAGGTGACTACGAGCGTTCCAGAAGTTCTCTTGTGAACTTGCTGGCTCCTGGGAGCAGATCGTCGATAGAGGACGAATCTTGCTTTGAGCAACTGTGGTCTTCACCGTCCCAGCAAGAATAAATTTTTTATTCTGTCTTTTTCTTATTTTTCTTATTGGTTCGTTCTGTCTGATTGCAACTGCGTTTTGCAAGAAAGAATGAAGGTAGTTTTCATTTTATTATAACTCTGTTCTATCCGTCTGCAACTGCGATTGCAATGAAGAACGAAAAGTTTGGTTAATTCTGATTCTTTTGTAATCTTGAGAGCAAGTTGTAATCAGAATCCTTATATAGTTCTTCGTGGAAATCGAGAATAATCAGAGTAAAAACTTTTGTGTGAACCTCTGATCTCGACCACGCGTTCTTCCATCTTTGGTTAAGCCTCGGGACTAACACCTCTTTCAACATCAAGAGAAGATCCGTGATGTGGCAGGTCTCGCCGATGGTGCGGAGGTTCGAATGACGAGGGTAGTGCCAGCGGCGGGACTGACTTACTGGTTATAAGCTTCCGTTCAAGCATATTTATTTTAACTTACCAGTTATATTTGTAAGAGAAAAAATTGAATACTAAGAAAAGTGCATTCAACTTTCTAATTGAGGCAAGAAAGAGCAACCTTCAGCATCGATAGAGCATATAGCGATGTCCACACAACCTAGCAACATCAACTAGGAGCCACCTAGAAGGCCTAATTAGAAAATTCAAACCCACGTAAATTTTGAAAGAAAATGTTGGTTATATTTTTTTTTTTTTGGAAATATATAAAGTCTATTCAAGGATTTGAACTATGATCATATTGAATAATGAACAAGCTCTTAAGCATACCATTAAGCCACCTAGCCCTAACATTAATCTTTCTAAATTGAATGTTCACCCCCTCTAACTAACAACCCGTGGATCTCCACAGCATGATCTGTTTTAATTTTAGTTGTGAATTTGACAAAATTATTTGGACAACCAATTGTGGAGGAATAATACATTTTGTTTACTTCTTCAAATAATTACGAAGTAATAACAACTGAAGTTGTGTCAGGCATATGTAAAGGCCCTTGAGATTCTCCTTTCTTTCCACCTTCCAATGAACTTGTGTTAGTCACAACCTAGCAATTGTATAAGAGAGAGAGAGAGAGAGAGAGAGAGAGAGAGGGGAAGTTGGAACTTGTGAGAGTTGAGAGAGGGAGGGATATGGGGAATTAGCTATTGGGCTGAAAGCTGGTGTGTGTGTGTGTATATATATATATATATATATATATAATCGATTTTTTTAAAATAAAGTAATATATTTATATATAATTGTAAGAAATGGGAGGAGTTTGGTGAAATTATAGAGAAGGCTCGCCAACTCAGTTGGCGGTGGAAGTTATATATATATATATATATATATATATATATATATATATATATATATATATATATATATATAATTTCTTCCTAAATCAATTAAATTTTGTAAATGGATAATAATAAATTATCTATTATAATATTAAAAAAAATTTGATAATACCAAAACAAAAATATTCGAATTTTTTCGTTTAAAGTAATAATTTATAATATAATTATAAAAAAGGGGAAAAGTTGGGAGAATTTGCATATGGGGGACCACTCGCCAACTTACTTGGCGGGATGCTGAGTTGGATAGCATCTCGCCAACTGAGTTGGCGGAGCGCTCTCCTCGAGAGGCTGCTCGCCAACTCAGTTGACGGGTCATGTTGAGTTGGCTTAGACCCGTTGCAATATGCTCGCCAACTGAGTTGGCGAGTAAGGATCCGTTTTCCAACCGTTCCACAACGGCTATTAACAACAACGACTATTACATTCTCCCTCTATAAATTATCTATCTCAACCAAATCATCTCACACTCAATCTACTTCCTCTATTTCCTCTCTTCCCTCTAGCAAACTCTCCAACACTCTCTCTGTCTCTCTGCCTGCAGCTAAAGTTCATTTGAGTTTTCTGTAGCAAAAGTTCTCAACCGTCATGGATCGTAGCGTAAGAATTGTATGCTCGCACGGCGGTAAAGTAAATGGGTTAAATTACGAATGAGGAGAAAGTATAATTTTTTCAACTTATCCGAATATTAGTTTTGAAAATATACGTAATCATATTATTGAACGTTGTTCTATTCATTATGATTTTATTCTGAAGTCTATTTTTTGTTCTAATTATTTTTTGATAGATAGTGAAGATGCATGGAATTATATTCTTGAGATTAATTCACAATCACGGTATATAAAAATATATGTTATTAAAGTAGCAGCAACCTTAGATAGTAGAAATAATGAATATTTTTCTGAATATCAGCATGTTAGTTCGGGTGCTAATTCTTCTCAACAAATAGTTTTATTTATCCAAGAAGGTCATTCATCTCCTGAATCTAACCATGATGATGATAGTGACAACGACGATGGAAATAGTGATGATTTAGTTGAAAATATAGATTATACGGTAGATGATGATGTTGTAAAAGCTATCACTGATAAATTATTTAAGGGACAATCATTTTCTAGTCGTTCTCACTTTAGAAGCTTTATAAGTAATTTAGCAATTAAATATAATTTTAGTTGTTCAACTAGTCTTATGAATAATGCTCGTGGAATTATATATAGTTGTGATCAACCGAATTATAATTGGAGAGTATATGTCAAATCTATTGGAAATGGCGATATAGTTAAAGTTAGTACATTAGAAAATCGTCATTCTTGTTTAGGAAGACTTAGTACAAGACGCCATCGACTAGCTACCGCTTCATGGATTAAGACCATGATAATTGACATTATTAGAGATAACCAGTCATACAGTCCATCACAAATTGTTAAAGATATATATAGGGAGCACCGTATACAAGTTAGTTATTCCAAAGCATGGAGAGCCCGAGAGACAGCATTAGCTGAAATTAATGGTAGTTATGATGAGGCATACGCTAGTCTTGAGGAGTATTGTTATAGAATTATGGAGACAAATCCAGGTAGTACATGTTTTATTAAAACTGCCGAAAACAATAGCTTCCAACGAATTTTTATTTGTTTTAAGTCATGTATTGATGGATTTTTAAGTGGATGTTTACCAATTATTAGTACTGATGCTACATTTCTTTCGTCTAAATATCAAGGTATCTTATTTATTGCTTGTGCTCACGATCCTAACTATCAATTATATCCTATAGCTTATGTTGTTGCTGAAGGTGAGAATAGTGATTCTTGGTCTTGGTTTTTAAATTCTCTTAAAATATTTTTTGAAAGTTGTTTTAATGATTGTAGTACAATTTCATTTATATCTGACAAGCAAAAGGGATTAATAAATGCTGTTCGTGCTATTTTTTCTGCATCTCCTCATTTTTTTGTATTCAATATTTTAAACAAAACATGAAAAAAGTTTCAAAAGAACCAGTATTTCAACGCTTGTTAGACTCGCTTGCTAGATCATATAATAAAACGGATACAGAGAGTGTGTTTGATATAATTAAAGCCGGAAACATAGTGTTGTACGATTGGCTTATTGGTGTAAACGATAAAAGTCGTCGATCTGAACATTGGATAACAGCGTATGCTACTTGTCCTAGATTAGATATTAACACTTCTAATCTTGCTGAATGTTTCAATAGCTGGATTAAGAAATTACGAGATAAGCCAATAATAATACTTCTCGATGGTATTAGAGCCAAGATTATTACACTTCATGACAATCGTAGAAAGTTTGCTGAAAATATAGACACAGATTATTGTCCGAAGATGTTAAAAAATATGGCTTCTATTATCAAAGAGAAGAACCACCTAGAAATATTAGCTATTGATAGTTATAAGTTTGAAATAATAGACCGGGCAACAAGTAGAACCTATATTGTTCATATAACTGACAGATCTTGTACATGTTTTAGATGGTACCATACTTATATACCATGTATACATGCATGTTTTGTTTGTAGATATTGCAATATTAGTATTGATACTTTTTATCCTGCAGTATTTTCGACGCAAAACTTGAAAAGTGTATACGCACCAAAAATGGAGCCAATTTCAGTTCCCCACGAGATCCAAGGTCCTTTGGTAAGAGGATAGATTGGGGTGCCAGATGTAAGACACAAAGCCGAAAGATCAAAGAAAAATTGCATCAAACCCCAGGATTCATCGACAAGAGATCTACGTTGCAGTAATTGTGGTGCTATGGGACACAACCGAAGAAGATGTACTAGTCAACCGAGAGATTAAAATAGAATTGTTCAATACCCAAATATTATAATAAAAAACTATTACAAATCATACAAAAATTATAATCATACAATGTTACAAATTTTCTACTAATCCTCGTCCTCGTCTTGTTGAGTTTGGGTAGGCAGCGGTGCTGATGGAGTCAAAAAAAATTCTGTGAATATCTGGTAGCTTTCATCTCCAGCAGTCTGGCCACTCGGACCCGCTCCTGCATACTGGTAACTAGGGCCCGCTCCAGCATACTGGTCACTCGGGCCCGCTCCAGCATACTGGTAACTCGAGCCCGCTCCTGCATACTGGTCACTCGGGCCCGCTCCAGCAGTATCCCGCCGCCGACGACGAGAGTGTCTCTGTCGTACTAAGCCGGTCGGATAGTCCGGTGGAAGACGGGGTTGTACTGGAGGCATTTCCGGTTCCCGTCCAATACCCAGATGCTCAACACGAGTCACAAGTTCCTCCATAAGACGACGAGTCACATGTTCCTCCATATGAGGTCGTTGTAAATGTTTCCGGTATACACCACTCTAAAATTTGAAACTTGTAAATTAATATATTTATCATATCTATGTATATGTATTTTTGAAAGTAAAATGAAGTCATACCAAATCATGCATTCCATCGACAAAAGCACGCATAGTAGAATCGTCTACGGATATACTCTTGAACCTTTGCTCCTCGTAGTGGTATACTCGGTTGCTCATAAGAGGGCATCCCCACCATTGCCTGTAGTCCAGGCTACCTATGTCTGCAAAATGTAAACAAAATTTTAGCAAACTATTTACACTAAATCAATACGAATAATGAGTAACTTATAACTTACATTCCTCAGTAGAATTTAGTCTGGGAGACATGTCCCTCACACTATATATCTCGAACCGATTATTCCAGTCAGCAACGAGACCAATGATTCGTTGTAATGCATTTGATGTCTCATAACCGACCGTCGGTGGATCATCGGGAATTATTGGGGCCATTCCGAATTGCCGAAGAACACGGTCTGCCGGATGGTACATGGTGAACTGATCATATATAATATGACATCTGTGTAAAGTAAATGCATAGGATGTCATCTTGATTTCTGGAGCATCGGGTTCACATGAGTACGGTAACCAGGTTACCTATTTAAAGATATTGTATCAATTAGATGTGATGTTTATCTACGATCAAAACTTAAATAATTTAAAGATATTTATTGCATATTTAAAAATTACCTCATTATACTGCAGTGTATCAAATTGGCTACGATATAGTGATACAGTCCTGTATTGGTAGTGTTGATAATCAACTACGTCTGTAGGCCAGCACATAGCAACTAAAAATACTCCAACATCACTGAGAATGCTGGTAACAGGCCTACCAATATAGAAGTGCTCATAGGACCAGAACTATAAAACAAAAATATGACATTAGTACAAACAAAATTTGCGTATAAAATTACTCTAACTTTTTAAGGTCTTTCATTCATACATGTATCAGTGAAATACATCCACAAATACTCTTGCGATTGGATCTGACAAATTCTGTCAGATTGGCGTACAAAAAGGCAAGAGTAGCAGCTCCCCACGCATGCTCAGTAGGTTTTGTCAGATCATCCAAGAATGGTAAAAGCTGCACATTTACCATATTTTCTGATGCATCGGGAAATAGAATTGCACCACATAAACAGAGCAGATACGCTCTAGTGTAACGAATGACCTGGATTTATTAAGTGTTATATAGAATTGCACCACTAAATTAAGTAATAAACAAATTTACTAATAAAAATACATACCCAAATTTTATCTACATCAACCACCCCATCAATAGTTTGATGTAGGTCCATAAAGTTGCCACGGAGCCATATAAATTTCACATAATTGCCGTCTTTTAGACCTGAAGGAGGGCTAACACCGAGATACCTCCGGATCAGATCAGATCCCTTTAAGTGCGGATCAAAATATATAGCGTTACCTTTAATAGGTAACCCTAGTATATTCGCCACATCAAAAAGGGTGATCGTCATCTCGTCGAATGGGAGTTGGAAAGTGTTGCGTTCTGGCCACCAACGCTCCGCAAGGCTTACAACTAAATGAAGATCGTGGATTAAATATGTAACACGATCTATATAGTGGAATCCAAAGGATTCCACCAAAGCCTTTTGGACCGAATTTAGCTCCCACGTACGATAATTCCTTTCGGCCCGCCAATGTACATGGATCCGGGTTCGTAAAGCATGATCATGGTCGTATAACTATAAAAAATATATGTATTATATTTTGTGTTTAAATTTATATGCATTAATAAAGTAAACATATGCATTATAAAAAACATATGCATTAATAAAGTTGGCAACTTGTAATTTAAAAAATTACCTCACAGTAAATATTTGACTAGAAATGTGGTCTTCACGCTGCTTAATAATAAGCGCGGTAGTCTGTCCGCCAGGAATACGACCGTCATTGCGGGTAGCCATCGCCAGTAAATATCAGGAGGAGAAAGAGAATTGTGTTTGGGGGTGTGTTGTGTGAGGAGGAGAATGTGTTGTGTGAGGAGGAGAATGAGGAGAATGTGTTGTGTGAGGAGTGTTTGGGGGGGTGTTTATAGGGGTGAAATGTATCCGTTGTGCAACGGATAAAAAGTAACGGTCAGCGGCTCGCCAACTGAGTTGGCGAGCGGCCTTTCGAGGAGAGCGCCCCGCCAACTCAGTTGGCGAGATGCTATCTGTAGTGCCCCACTCCGCGTAGGCACTATGTACAAGTGAGATCGCCTTGCTTGCTCGAACGGAAGTTTTCTCGGAGAGTTCCCGACCGATTAATCAATGTGAGTGGGCAGAACTGCATTCTCTGATTCTTGCACGACTTAATAATGAATCTGAGTTTTTGAAAGCTTGTTGCTTAAGAAGAATGATAGAACCGACTCAGTATGCTAATAAGAGAACTCACATAGCTTATCATTAAAATGAATCTGCTTGCTTGCCTAATAAGAGAACTAGAAATGCTTGTCTGAAATGAGATAGAACCTTGCCATGCTAATAACAATAGTAAAGAGGATTGCTTGCACTTATATCGTATGCTAGACTGGAATACTAGAATGCTTGTCCACAAGAGATAGAATTTGCATGCTAGAGTTATAAGAACTGTTCTTGCTTGTTACTTGTTTAAGAGTTAGCTTGCTTGAATACGTTTTATTGTTGGCTTGTGAAGAGATGGAACTTGGAGAATAGCGTGAACTTGTGAATCTAGACTAATAGCCCACCCTGAGGCTTAAAAACCTTACGGGGGAGATATGGCTATTAGGCAATGTGCATTAAGAGAGTGAGCTTCGGCTATCTGGACTTGATAGATGTGTTTGCTTGTTTGTTCTGGATTAAGTGCATAATCTTGCATCGATAGGAGCTTGCATTCTCGCATTTGGTCAGGACAACTTGTGCACAAGGATTTTCTCTCGAGCGGTTCCTGGGGCACTGGGGATCGTTCGGCCCGGGAAGAGATCTAGATACCTAAGGCTTGTACGTCCTTGGGTAGCCGCGACTCGTCTATTAGTGAGATGGGCTTGTACGTCCCAACTGCTAATCCCGATGAGGGGACCATCATATAGTTAGGGCGCATGCTAGGCTGCTAGGCTAGCCTTCTTGCATACCTAACTGTTTGATGCAGGGACGAACAGAAAACTAGAGAACTGTATACTTTATGTTATGCAAATTGTTGCTAACTTGTGTGTCTGCTGCAGGGATAACCGTTCGGCCGTGGGTAAGAGAAATAAAATAAGTTTATCTATAGCCTGCTTGATCATTCAATATGCATCATGATTTATCTGATAGAGCTTCATTGCATGTGCATCGGTTGGACAATGGCTATTAGTGCAGAGCTGAACCTTAGTCACAGCTGCTAATAGTATCAGTATGTGAGTCATTGGATTAGCTGGATTACCGCTGCCAATCCTGAGTTTTTCGGGGACCGAAATCATATAGATGTGCTGCCTCAATCACTTGATAGAATGATAGTCTACTTGATATGCTTGCCTTGATTCGATATTATCAGTCTGCTAGATTAACTTGCCCCAAACGAGATAGAATGTGATGCACAATACATGCTGCACACTGCACGATAGAGCACTGTCCCGAATCGTATGCTTGAGTATCGAATATGCAAAACTGGTTTCTAACTTGTGTTTTCAAAAAGATGTAATCTGACTATAGTTCCGAGCTGCATGAAAAGAACTTAGGTAAAACTAGCAAGATCACTAGTAATGCAATGTTTTGCCACAAGTTTACTTAGTGTGGGTTTCAGGGGGTGTAGCTTCTGTTCAGTTGTTTATATCTCACCAGTACTTGCATAAAGTGCTGACCCACCAACAGTTTGCTTGTTCTCAGGTGCCTATTCGTGCGAGGAAGCGATAGCCGTGCCTCATCCCAAGGAGCCGAAAATCTGGAATCGATGCTTGGAGCCGCATCGAGTTGTGCCTACTTTGAGTTGCTCTTGTATAAAGGGACATAATGTATGGAACAGTGTTATTGTAATCGAGAGAAGAGTGCTTGAGCGATCTGTAACCTCGGCCATGCGCCGCTTGTAACAATTTCGATTATCAATAAAAGAGCTTATTTTTATTATGCCATTGTGATCTTCACTTTTCTGCAATATGTGTGCCGCTGCTTCAGTATTGAATAGCTTACTTGCCCTTGTATCAAAGCTTTGGCCTTGTGCAAGCGCATCTTAGGCTTGCACGGCATCACGTCCGTGCGAGGACGATCGGTTCCGTAGGGACCAAAGCGAGGACGAACGGCCCTGCGGGACCGGGGCGTGACACTATCCAACTCAGCACCCCGCCAAGTAAGTTGGCGAGTGGTCCCCCCATATGCAAATTACCCCAATATTTTCCATTTTTTATAATTATATTATAAATTATTACTTTAAACGATAAATTTCGAAAAATATTTATTAAAAATTTTAAATCTAAAATTTTAAATAATACCAAAAAATATCAAATAAATAGTATTATGGGATATTTTAGCAAATGCCCCTACAAAAAATGTCAAAAGTAGTATATACCCTAGTAAAAAAAAAACTAGCAAATCCTCCAAAAAGTAGTATATATTATTTCTTTCTAAAGAATTTCACTTTTATATATATATATATATATATATATATATATATATATATATATATATATATATTTGTTAACATATGGTTTTGTTAGATATTTGTGTATATCTACATAATTATCTAACAAAAAATATGTTAGATAATTGTTAGATATTTTTTGTTTAACATATAATATAGATAATATATATTAGATAATTTTTACTAATATAAAATTATCTAATATATATAGATAATATATATTAGATAACAGATAATTTTACTTTTTTGTTTAACTGATAATATTAGATAATTGTATACAGATAATATAGATTCTAAATATATACAAATATCTATATATAATTATCAATCTATATATATCTACATAATTAGTGAAATTCTAAATATATATAGATAATTGTATATATATCTATATAAATCTATAAAAGTGAAATTTTATCTATACAAATATATATAGATAAAATTTTAAGATATGTCCGCACTCTTTTAACCGATTATTTTTATTTTTGGAGGATTTGCTAGTTTTTTGTAATATTATAATAAATAATTTGTTATTATCCATATACAAAATTTAATTAATTTAGAAAGAAATTATATATATATATATATATATATATATATATATATATATATATATATATATATATCCAACTTCCACCGCCAACTGAGTTGGCGGGCCCCAACAACTCGCCAACTCAGTTGGCGAGTTCTCCCCTTCTCTATAATTTTACCAAACTCCTCCCCTTTCTTACAATTATATATAAATATATTACTTTATTTAAAAAAAATCGATAAAAAATTGAAAATTTGGGATGGGTTCCAGCCAACCCTAGCCAACCAATATATCCGTCCATGCTAGGACGTCCCAAAGTCCATATAATATTTATAAATAGATTTTGGACGATCAACACGAATGAATCGTCATATTCGGATCAAAATTCTAAACAGGTCATATTCGGATAAAAATTCTAAACATGACCGCTTCAGGATCCAAACGTTAATTTTAAAATGTTTATGGGATCTGAAGTCGAATTAGCCCTAAAGTTCTCATGCACTGCAAAATAAACTTTATCTGACACATATAAATTATATATACAACAACAATTTCTTATTACAATGCTATTATAATGCACCGAACTCGAATGACTCTTTTGATTACCGAAGAGAGGTATAAGATCCCGGCTGGGTGGCAAAAGGTCAGTGGATTGAGCCACGAAGACGTACTATTCCTTCCATTTATAAATGGTGGAAGTTGAAAAATAATGGGTCCAAAGATATGTAATACAGTGTGCACAAAAATTCTGAACGTTACATTGAATTCCGTGCATTGTGCCGGAAAGTCAAAAGAAAAATGCTATTATAATATTGATAAGTTGGTGAGCTTTGGTATTAGTTTGACTATTGCTTAAGATTAAGTTTGATGTTATATTTGATATTGGTGAGGATGGCGGTGGAGATGTGATGTTTGGTCCGAAATATTCTTCCTATAGGTTTTGTTTGCGACTAAGCAAAATCTATTAAAGTGCTTCGGTGCATTTTTAACTATCAAACTGGTCTGGTTAGTATACGGAAGTACATGTTTGCTAGCATTATAAGATTCCTCTTGAGTAATAGTGAAGATTTGTAGCGAATTAATATATATATAGAAAGACATGGTTTGCTTAGAACTTCAGGTGTCTTGTCATGGTGATTTAAATTTTGGGCAGATAGTTGTAAATATATACATTATCATGATCTTCAACAATTGAGCTACTGATAGAAAAATGAAAAAAAAAAAATCGAAAGTTTTAAATGACTGACGTAACTATATGAGAATTGGTTTTTTTTTTTTTTTTTTTATGAAACCCGATGTGAGTTTTATACATTAAAGGAAATTATCAGAGTGTTTGTTATAAATTTCGTTATTTTTTCAAATTAGGGAATTGTAAGATAATTTTGTGTTAAGTGTTGGAGATTGTTGAATTTGATCAGATTCTGTACTCTTGATTTGCTAATCTAACTATATTTTACAAAGGAAATTGGTACCGATATAGATTAATAGAGGCATTTCAATAATTGTATGAAGTAGGTGGTCCTTCTAATTTTTGCATGTAAATAGCATCCATTATATCGTTTGTGATTATAACACTTTTGAAATAATAATCTTAGCGGTAAACAAAAATCTACGAACCATATTAAGTATTATCAGTAACGTACATGTACATTGTACGTGCGTAAAAATTATTAAAAAAAATTAATATGAAATTGTTATAAATACTGTCATTCCAAAGAATCAAATTCAAGCAACCAAGATAAATATCTTTCATCTTAACCACTTGAGTTAAAAATATTTATTTGTAAATAAATAATATTAAGTAGTTAAGCAATTAGTTATTTAAAAAAGAAGTAAGTAAAATATTTACGTATGATGTAGACGGTTCAATTTTAATTTATTTTTAAGTCTCATTATAAAAGTAGAAATATAATTTGCGGAGAGTTGCTTCTAAAAACCTTTCAACCTCACGGTTACAAAAACTTTTTTGTGTGCTAGTATACTTGATACAAAGAGATCTTTTAACCTTTATTTCGAGTTATTTTTGTTGCAAGTTCTAAACGAGTGGAGTCCCCACCAATTGACTAAGCTTGTTTGGGATTAAATAATTTTTTAAATACTAGTTAAGTGCGAAAAATTTAAGTTATTTACGAAATTAGTTCCTTATAGTTTTTTGTCACGACGCTTTTGTTTTAATAGAATAAAGAAAACTCCTCCACCGAGCTATATATATTAGTAAATTTATATAGTAAAATATTTTTTTATAATATTATTGAAAAATATTTTAAATATATTAAAATTAAAATTTGTTATATATATATGTTTATATATATTTTAACTAGGCATGTTCATGTACGTTATACATACCAAAATAAATAAAAAAACTAAAATCTTATTAAAAAGATTTGATAGAAATTTAAATTATTTTAAACATGATTTGAATATATTTGAATATCAATTTTTTATAAATATGTTTTTAGAATTTTTGATGTGTGTTTAGTTAGATAATATCATATAGTTAGTTTAAATATATTTTAGAATTTGTTATATGTAGTTAGAAAGATTAAAGATTTCAGATTTTCTTTTCTTTTTTTTCATTTTGCTACGTCAGGAGATAACATATGTGATTAGTTTAAAATTTTATTATATATATATATATATATATATATATATATATATATATATATATATATATATATATACACGATCTCATATTATAATAGTAGAAATAAAATTTTTTTATAGATATATTTAAGTTTTAATACATATTAACAAATTTTTATTTCTACTATATATATATATATACATATATATATATATATATATATATATATATATATATATGACCTCTAACCTAGACATGCGTTCTGAGTGGATGGGTGTTCTTCCGGTGAAAGTATTTACAAAATTATTTACCGATCCGAAGGTTCGCATCTACACTACATCCATATCTGTCCATCGACTGTCCTCACATTAATTTTTCAAAAAAAATTAAAAAATCTTTCCGAGGCACATTTAAAAATTGTTTTTCCGGAGAATTTGTATCTATAGAAGAAGTTATTGGAGCAGCAGCCGATTCTAAGTTGAATTGCAAAGTTTATGGTCTTCCGTCAACTTAAGTTTTATCTTATATTACTGAAATTTGGCTGGTATGTACTTAATTTTTAACCAATGATATGCTGGCAGCCTGGCAATTCAATTGCCACAATGTTTTGCCATTGGCATGTGATCCATGTGATGTCCAGGAATGGTTATGTAATCCAACTACCACGTTCATTTCCCCATCTTTGTTTTCATTCTTTCCTTTGGCAAAAGGGTTCTCTTCCTAATGCTGTACTAAGTACCATGACCAGATCCAAAAGGGCTCATCAAGAGAGAGTACCCCCACAAAGCACAGAGCCACACACAGAGATGCTTTCCTCCTTAAACAAGGCTGTTGATAAAGACACTATAAATAACGTAGGACTAGTCCAGTATTAATATTAGTCCAGTTAGAAAAACAAATTATTCGAACTAGATCAAATTTTACTAGGACTGTCCATCCTCTTCACCTCCCTCATTCTTTCCCACCCCCACCCCCTCCGGCCTCTCCTCCTCCCTCTTCTCGCGATTTTTCGTCTCTTCGCATCGTTGGCCTCACCATCGACCGCGTTGTCGTCGTCGAGCCACACCTCAAGCACCTTTCCGTCGGCTCTGTCACGGAGGCGATGAAGAAGAATAAGCAGCAGTGTGCGAGGGACTGCGTGCGGCGGAGGCACACGCTCGCTGGGGGCTGCGGCTACGCCTCGCGCCGGCTCCGATGACGGCGACAACAACAGCAGCAGAAGCGGCAACAACAGCGGAGGCGAGCGCGTGCACCTACGCCTAGTCGCCGTCCTCGCGCGCGCCTCCGCCTCCCGCCAACGCCTCCTCTTCCTCCTCCTCCCGTTCCTCCGCCTCGTTCCCCCTTCCGACCTCCACGCAGCCCCGTCCTCCTGTCACCTCGCGTAGTCCTTCCCTCAAGACTATCAAAATTTTGACAGTCCTACCAATTGGAAGGACTGTCAATATTTTGACAGTTCTAAAAATTTAATATATTTTTTTAGGACTCTCAAAATTTTGACAGTTCTAATAATTAAAAGGACTGTCAAGACAGTCCTGATTATAAAAAAAAATTAATTAGAAGTGAACAGTCCGAATAGTAACTTTTGAAAGTCACAAATTTATAATTATTAATAGTAAAAATTTTGATTATTCTCAGTTATTTGTGTAGTGTCTTTATCAAATAGCCTTAAACAAAGGGAACACTGTCCTACGGCAATGTGGAGCATGGAGTTGGGAGGGAGGCACGTGCATGTGGAGTTATGAGGGGAGGGTCCTAGTGTTCTTCACTTTTAAACGACAGTCATTGCAATCATACTATCCATCCTTCTTCCTTGTTTTAGATTAGGAGGGCAATTAGAGAAAGTCTCCCAACAACCGACTGCTGATACAATCACAAATTGTTCCATTAGCATATGATAGAGGTGAGCATTCGGTTTATTCGATTTTAACCGAATCAAAATAGTCAAAATTGTATAAATCAAAATTCTAAAAAATTAAAATCGAAATCGAACCGAAATAAGTTAAAACCGAAATCAAATAATCTATTCGCTTTATTCAATTTGTTCAATTGATATTGCTATTATTTAATAATCGAATCCAAAATTAGAATCCTAATTAAATTATATTAAAAATAATAATTTTATAAACATATATATTATAGTTCAAAGTTGTGTCCAAAATTAACTTCAAAACATATATATAAAATTGTTGTTTTCAAAATATACATATTTTTAATAATAAATATGCATAGAATTAGAGTATTTAAATAATTGTATAAATTTTGTTTAGTTTTCGGTTTTGGAACAAAACCGAATAAATTTTTTTTTTTGTATTTTTAAAACCGAAATCGAACGAATATTTTTTTTTTTCCAAATTAAACCGAATATTTTATCTAATTCGATTCGATTTGATTTTTGGTCCAAAATCGATTAATGTTCACTCATACTCTCATACTCAAAGTGATTAATTCCTTTGATACAAGAAGAAAAGAAAATGGGCAGGTCCTTGGGATCAAATCGGGGGATGGTTCGACCGTTTTAAGACTTAAAAAAAAAAGAAAATGAAATCTCTATTCCCATTTAGACTTAGTTTAGTCTTGGAGGAAAAAAAAAAATTTAAGTATTCATATCTGTCGGTTACAAACGGATGCGCACCGCTTGTACAGGACTTCGTATCATACACACAAAATAAACTGGAATCATGAATTGACTGAGATACATTTTGGATAGTTCCTTCTTCAGGTGGCCTGCATCGGTAGGGTAGTCGACATTATAAACCATTAGGTGTGGTGGGTTGTATCCGGACATGGGCAGATCCAAGATTTAAAGTTTGGGATGAAGTACTACAGTAGTACTGCTAATCTTATCGAAAATTAGTCAAATATAATATATTTCATTTCAAAATACACAGAAAAATGAGAGAGGTTGGTAAAGGTAAGTGGATTGATTCACTCACCTTCTCAAAGAAGAAAAAGAAGTTATAGGCTTGAGGCTTCAAGCAATCAAGCCATGACGGAATGACGGCCTTGAAACAAATCAGCAATGAAGTTGTAGCCGCTTGTTTGAAAACACACACTCTCTCTCTCTCTTACTCCTTTCTCTTTCTCTCTCTCGTGTGCGCTAATAGTTGTTCTGATTTGGGTGGACTGAATCATCTTGTGCTTTATTATTTTATTTTATTTGGATGGGCTGAATATATTTATCTACTAAAAATAAAAAGAGAAAGTTTAAATCGTATTCTACTTTATTTATTATATTTCAAGATGTACCATATCTAATTACTATAATGTACAAAATATTTTATTTTTGACGAAAATTGTTCCACACTCACGGTCAACACCTTTGACTGAACTTTTTTGACGAAAATATCATTTTCCTGCTACTCCTCCCCTTCGTCCTCGTCCTCCTCCTCCTCCTCCTCCATATATAGCTCCTCCCTCTCCTCTCCTCCATATACAGCTCCTCCTCCTCTTCCTCTTCTCCGCAGTGGGGACAGAGGGATGCTCGTGCGGAAGTCGGGAGGCTCGCGAGTGTGCGAGTGGGCTGCTCGTGCGTGGGGCGGAGGCTGCTCGAGAGGAAGCGGAGGTTGCAAGGGCTAGGGGACTGCTCAGGAGCTGCTCGGGAGGGAACGGAGGCTGCTCGGGAGGGAGCGGAGGCTGCGAGGGGCAGGGGGCTGCGAGGGAGGGAATGGAGGCTGCGGGGGGCAGGTGGCTGCTCGCTTCGATCGAAGGTATTTTTGTCCGAAAAATATGGTCAAACGAATTGACCGTCAGTTGAGGACGATTTTGGTTAAAAGTGGAGAGTTTTGTACATTACGGTAATCGGATATGGTGCACCTTGAATTATGGTAAATAAAGTGGAGTGCAACTATAATTTTCTCAAATAAAAAGTTAGATGGGCTACAGCCCACCCGACAATGCACTTGGATCCGCCCTGTATCCGGATAAGGTCATTTTCGTATTCAATAGTATCTATAAACAAAGCCAACTTGGCCACCGTGCCTTTCAGGGCCGGTCTGGTCCAAGGGCAACCAGGACGACCGTCTATAGCCCACGAACTAGAAGAAAAAGAAAAAAAAATTTAAGAAAAATATATTATTAATATTGTATCTAAAATAGAATTAGTATGTATCATAACCAAAAATAATTGTTGTGTAGTGATTATTATGTTAGACTTACATATTAGATGTCTTTAATTTAATTCTTGGTGACAATATTTTTTTAATTTATTTTTATATTCTTGTTATATTATGTATAGAGATCTGTTTTAAAAGTTTGTCCCGGATCTTCATAAGCTCAAGACCAGCCCGTGACTTTGCTAACATAGGATTAGGAAACCCAAATACAACCTAAGCAAACAACAAAAGTTGTGATCCAGGGGATATATGATCTTCTTTACCGTTAAAAAAATTCCAAAAGAAATCACAAAATGAATTAGATGATCATGATTCATGATGATCTAATTATCCCAAACCCCTCTAAATGCTCTTTCGCCTTGCCAGAGAGTGGAACCGAGTCCCACATGCATAAAGCCAAACACCCACGTTGGACTTTTCCTACAGAGAGGTTGGTCTCACCTCTACAGTATCTGTACCTATCCAAAACTCATAAAAGCACAACGGAATATATCACTACTACTGTTCCTTCGCTGTAGGCATCCAAACCATCTCCAGGTTCAGCAGCTGCAGCTGTGTGCGACTGAAGCAACTCTCCACCAGCAAAACATTTTTATAATCATCCTCTCTCTCTCTCTCTCTTGCCAATAATCTAAAATTATTACAGGGAAGAAGCTTCTTAATTTTCTAACTGAATGTTATTTAATTGACTGCTTCCTATAGAGAGAGAAAGAGGAGAGAGGAAACATATAGCTAGTGAGTCCCAGATCTGCTAACCTTGTTCTCTCCCTCCCTCTCTCTCTCTCTCTCTCTCTCTCTCTGTTCATGGCAGTGAGACCCAAGATATTGGGCTCACTAGAGAGCTCTGGTTCAAAGAAGAAAATGTGGGCTTGAAAAAGAATCAAGGTTCAGAGATGTTCAAGGCTGCCAGATGGAGGAGCGACAAGAACAAGATCAAGGCTGCCTTCAGGTTGCAGTTCCATGCGACCCAGGTACTGCTCTATCTATATCTAAATCCCATTTCCGAGTTCTATCAATGCTGTGAACCCAATTTGCATGGTGTTGATAATTCCTCCAGGTCCATGGATCGGGATGGGAGCCATTGGTGGTCACTCTGGTCCCGCTGGATCTCGGAAAGCCGACCCAGAGGTCGGAGAAGGCGGCCGCGGCCGCCGACGGGGAATGCCAGTGGCAGAGTCCGGTCTACGAAACAGCGAGACTGACGCAGGATCCGAAGACCGGAAAGATCAGTGACAAACCCTACCAGTTTCAGGTTTCGACGATGGTAAGAACAGTCCAACCCCCCCAACCCATTATTTGATCTGCAATTAGAGTTCTATAAGACGTTATATGCAGGGATCAGCCAAGTCTAGAGTGTTGGGAGAGGCCACCATCAATTTGGCAGAGTATTTCGAGGCTTTCAAACCCTCCTCTGTCTCTCTGCCACTCCAGGGATCCACTGCTGGAGCCATCCTTCATGTGAGCACTCTCAGTCTCCCTTCTTCTTTTTTTGAAATTGGTAGCATTAAATTCCATTTGCCTGGTATTAATGGAAATCCCTGGAGCTCACAGGGTTCCTACCTAAGCACCCCCCCCCCCCCCCCCCCCCCCCCCCTCCCCCTCCCAATATAGAGAGAACAGATCAAATTGCCACAAATGCTCATTTTTATTAGAAAACTCAGGCACATCACGTGACCGACAACGGCTTTACTTTGACATAGTCTATGTGTATTTGTCATAACTTTAGCTGTTATGCAAATTTCAGATTACTGTACAGAGAATGCAGGGTGATGCTGAGGGGAGGTATAGATACTGTAGTTCACAAGGTTAGTTGTTCAGTTATTGAGTTTACCACTATTTGATGGCCCTTGTTCAATGTTCCAGAGAAAATGATGAGGATGGAGATGCTAAAAGGCAGCGAAGAACGCTGAAGAGCCAATTAAGCTTTCCTGGGAACGAAATATACAATAGAGTTGCAAAAGGTGCAAATGACGTCAAGCTCAATGAAGTAAGGCCAATTGTACTAAAAAAATACTCATTTTTTCATATTTTTGCAGCACTAATATCCTTGGTTAAGAAGTTAAATTGTAACCACAATGTTGGCAGTATGCACAATAATTATCCCTACCATATAATTAATATGTTATTGAATTAGCTATGATGCTAAATCCACTACATGCACTCATTATCTGCTGGAATCATTAGCATTGTGCATACAATCATTATCTGCTGGAATCTACCGCAACAAATTAAATGCAAACACGAACTTTCCATTCCAATTGCACATTAGTATCTAACACACATGGACTATGCTATGTTGAGATCTATATGTGAAGTACAATTTGCTAGACAAGTATCAAAAAAATGTTACAGGAATCAAAACTATTAGCAGGTACAACTTTTTATTGAAGGAAAAGAAAAACAAATCAATTGGACAGAAATCCCATCCTAAAATTAAATCTGGAAAATTAATTTTAACCAACTGCAATATATATAAAAAAGATAATAGAAATACTGCATTCATTTTTTGACATACCTTTGATATTTATGGATTTCTCCAACTGTTTGACAGGAAGGGACATTTGTAAGTAACCAGGTGCAGGCGAAATTCCAATCAAGCAGAAACGTGCTACTGCATGTTGATTCTGGTGATAACCTTACAAAATCCAGCAGCTTTGATGCTATATCAGCATCAGGTTCAGAGAGCAGCTCAGGACAATATACTCCAAAAGAGAATGGAATTAAGAATGACAGTTCCCAACAGGAATCTGCTAGCATACTGTCGCCACTCAGCAACATGGACACTCCTCGAATTGTTAATTGGTCAGTCAGCTCAGCTCCTGATGAAAGTATCTCCGGATCTATAAACAGTTCAGGAGAAACTGGATTGCAAGAAGCAAAAAACAGTACAGAATCAGGCAGTGGTCTTCAGAAACAAAAAAGTGATCTCAATGCTTTGTCAAGACAGTTAGAAGTATCAGACCTGGAACTGCAAACACTCCGAAAGCAAGTTGTGAAGGAGAGCAGGCGAGGACAAGATATTTCAAGAGAATTAAATAGCATTAAAAAAGAGAGAGATGCACTTAGAAGAGAATTGGAAGAACTCAAGGCCTCCATGAAAAGAGTAGGTGAAAATGAGGGTATTTCAGCCAGGTTGCAGATTGCGACTACAGATCCATGGTCTTTGCTAGAAGAACTGAAGGAAGAGTTAGATCACGAAAAGAATTTGAATGCTAATCTCCGCTTACAACTGGAGAAGACACAAGAATCTAACTCGGAGTTGATATTTGCTGTGAGAGACCTTGAAGAACTGCTAGAGCGGAAGAATGGGGAGGCTCGTGACGATACCCAGGAAAAAGAATCTAGAGATGAAATGTCACATATGAGTGGTGGGCTTCAGCAAGAGTCAGATGAGACAACTTCAGAAAATGAGGAAGAACAGTATGCACTGGATGTACTGATCAAGGAGCACCATGATGCCAAAGGAATATATTCACAAGAGCAGATGATCATAGACCTCAGCAGTGAGTTGGAATTGTATAAGAAAGATCGTGAAGACCTAGAAATGCAAATGGAGCAGCTTGCTCTGGACTATGAAATTCTGAAACAAGAACATCATGATATCTCTTCAAGGCTGGAGCAAATTCAATTGCGAGAGCAGCTTAGAATGCAGTACGAATGTTCAGCACATTTAGCCATCATCAACGACCTCGAAATCCATGTTGAAAGCTTGGAGGCAGAACTTCAGAAGCAGGCTGAAGTGTTTGAAGGCAATCTTGCAACTATAATACATGAAAAAGTTGAGCAAGAACAAAGGGCCATAGAAGCAGAAGAGGCACTGAGGAAGACAAGATGGAATAGTGCAAAAACTGCTGAACAACTTCAGGAGGATGTAAGAAGGCTTTCTGCTCAAATGTCATCAGCATTTGATGCAAATGAGAAGCTTGTATTGCGAACTTTAACAGAATCCAGAGATTTGCATTTGCAGAAAAGCCATCTGGAAGATTTGTTGAAGAAAACAAATGAGGAGCTTACATCAGCGAAGCACCAACACCATGTAAAATGTCAGCAGCTACTGAGCCTAATAGATTTTAAAACAAAAGAAGCGGATAGGCTGTATCTGGAACTTAAAGATAAGCGCGAGGAGCTGGAAAATCAAAGGAAATCTGAAGTAGCAAGGCAGAAGTCTTCCAGAGAAGAAATGTTAATCCTAAAAGCTGAGATGGAACATATCTCAGGAGAGAAAGATCGTCTCTCTGAGCAGATAGCAGAGAAGGAGAAACTGGTAGCTGAGATAGAAGAATTGAAGGCATCGACTACCTCCACTAAAAACTTGTTAAATGAAAGATGCTTAGAGAGCGATTCCCTTGTCAAACAACTTTCTATGATGAAGGAGGAAGCGAAATCATTAGTGGAACACAATGCATTGAGGCATTTGAAGGATGACCAAGATGAAACAATCAAGATTCTAAAATCTGAAGTGGAAAATCTTAGAGCTCAGTATACTGACCTGAAGAGTTCCTTGTCTGATGATGAGTTAGAAAAAGAGAATCTGAGGAAACAAGTTTGTCTATTAAGAGGCGACCTTCAGGAGGAGGCAGACATTATTGCCAGTATCGAGAAAAAGCTCAAGGGTAACAATGCAAAACTAAAAGTCTCAGATGGAACCACGAAAAAAACTGTAAGCAACAAGAAGAAAAGATCTGATGTAGTAACTCGTGGCTCTCAGGAAGTGCCTACCTTGGATGAAAATTCAGAATCGCCCGAGGTAAGACTGATACAACACTATAACTATAAGCTATGTTGCAGAGGTACGATACAAAATGATACGATATGGGCACAACAGCACGGACACGGCACCGATTTCAGTGCTTCCTAGACTTATAAGCTATCAAGTGTGCATTCTCTAGCCCTCCATACACTCCCTATCTTCTTTTTCCACTCACATTCTCATTATTAATTTTGAAATTCTGCACTAGTAACTTTACACCCACATTAAACATAATATACATGTATACACAGGTAAACATTATTTGAATGGTAGTATTTATGGCTAGCTTATTTGATAAGATGAACAAAATGAAAGACATTGGGATGCACTTTCCATGAGATGGTTTTAAACACAAATTAAAGGAACTAAAGAGAATTTTGAAATAAAATGCAATAAAAATAACCAGGTCCATACAAAGGCATAATCCTAGAATTGTACACATAGTCATTCGTAAATTTTCTTCAATGGTTAAAAGTTATAACTTCAACAATAGCCTATGCTGAACAGGCACGAACATAACACGACACTGTTGATATGGTATGTTGGGTGTCATATTTAAGTATAGTATAAGCACATGGGAATATCCTGAGGACATATTTGGGATGCCAGAATATGTCACAGGATATTCCATTATGAGATTATTGTCATAATGATTGAGATCATTGTATTAATGACTGTAAGGCTATATAATGCCAATGAGACAATCAATAAAATCATCAACTAATTTCAACATGGTATCAGAGCCAAGTTTCCACAAACCCTAGCCGTCACCAAACTTCCACAAACCCACAGGAGGATTTCCTAGATCTCCTCCACCGAACTCTTCCACGCCCCCCCCCCCTTCTTCCCTTCTCCGCCCTTCGCAGGCCGCCCTTCGCTGTTGCTGCCCCGTCCCGCTACTGCTGCGGCTACTACTGCTGGTGCGGCTGCTGCGACGGCGGCTGTGACATGCGTGCTGCCGCCTCCTCCGCACCAGCACGAGACAACGCCTAATAGGGATGCCTAGATCTGAAAAAAGGGAGGACATGTTCGGATCTAGGAGCGGACGACGAGGACGAGCGTGAGTCGTGGAGCGGACGTGACGTGATTGGATAGACGACGCATCGATGGAGGAGATCATCAAGAAGCTAGATTCTGCAGAGGTGGCGACGTTGATGAAGTTATTGACGATGTCGGCTGGTGAGAACACGACACGAACGTCGCCGGAGTTGAAGCTTCCCTCCATCGATCTGAAATTAGATGGACCAGCCACCTATCTGAGTTGGTCACGGCGGGTGAGAAGAACCCTTGCAGGAAAAAACATGGAGGGGTTCCTGACGGGCGAGACGACAGAGCCGGACGAGGGCTCAACAGGACGCGATGAGTGGAAGTCCACTCATATGGTGATCTACATCTGGCTTCTCAACTCCTTAGTCCAGTCTATTGCCGCTACAGTAGACGGTATTGAGATGGTGAAAGATGTGTGGGAGAAGTTGAGAAGGACCTATGATGGTGTGGGGAACAACTTACGGGTCTTCCAGATAAAGGGGGAGATTGATGACACCGTACAGGGAGAGAAGACGGTGCAGGAGTATGCCACGGAGTTGGAGCGTCTGTGGTTGGATTATGATCACTCCTCAGATCGGGCGAGCTGCGGGGACCCTAAGTGTAAGGAGAGACAGATGTGTCTGCAGGAGAGGACGATGAAGTTCCTCAAAGGGCTGACTGCAGCTTTCGCACAGAGGACGGCCCTACTTCTAGCCCAACCAAAGATCCCTAGTCTTGAGGAGGCTATCTCAGCCATGATCCAGGAGGAGACACGCATCAGGCTGCAAGCCGGGACAGGTGGTCCCCCCGAAGCAAAGTCAGCACTAGCGATCACCAGCTCAGGTAGCACAGGATCTAAGGGAGAGCCCTGGCAGCATAACCGGCAGTGCTACAACTGTGGGGAGATGGGTCATCATCGGTATGCTTGTACCAAACCACCTAGGGAGGGAGATTCAGGTGGTGGACGAGGACCGTTCGGCGAACGAGGATATAATGGAGGACGTGGTCGTGGTCGAGGGGGTAGACGAGGCGGCCGAGGAGGTTATCGGGCGAACCTCCTGATATCAGAAGGGAACGGAGAAGCTGATGGCACCTTTACTGTGGAGGACCAGGCACTGGGAGACATAAGGAGTAGAACAGAGGAGGCGTCCACCTCATTCTTTGTTAGGGGCAATGCTGCCATGTATGCCCATCCATCAGAAGGTACTGACGAATCACTTGCCCTTGCGTCTATCTCTTCCCTTAAATCATCAGACTGGATTATCGACTCGGGAGCATCTCGGCATGTGACGGGGAATGCTAGTGAGTTTTCTTCCTACACTCACCTAGCATCAGCAGACAACATTCAGACAGCTGATGGCACTTTCCAGCCAGTGGTCGGTAAGGGTACTGTTAATTGTACAGGTTCAGTAAGATTATCCAATGTTTTACATGCTCCATCCTTTCCAGTCAGTCTCTTGTCCATTAGTTCTATAATCCTCCAACTTAAATGCATTGTTTCTTTTGATATTCCTAAGGTGACCTTCCAGGAGAAAGGGACAGGACGAAGACTTGGGACTGGCACTTGGCATGAGGGACTGTGGTACCTAGATCGAGAAGGACTGGACTCAGCATTGGTATCTATGGCAGAGAAGGCTGGCATGGAAGGACTGCAGCAGAGGACTGAGGATACCTTGATACTCCATCATCGGAGGATGGGACATTCTTCCTTTGATACTCTAAGTAAGTTGTATCCAGAGATTTATGCAAAAACAAATAAAGAAAAATTAGTATGTGATTCGTGCGAGTTAGGAAAACTTACTAGGAGCTCATATGTTGGCACGGGTCATAGGAGCACTTTTACTTTTGAGGTAGTACATTCTGATGTCTGGGGTCCATGTGCTACTAACACTATGAATGGTTATAAGTACTTTGTTTCTTTCATTGATTGTGCCTCTCGTGTTACCTGGTTATATTTGATGAAAAATAAGAATGATGTACCTGCTTGTTTTCGGGATTTCCATAAGCATGTCCAGACTCAGTACAAAGCAGTTGTGAAGGTACTGAGGTCTGACAATGGAACGGAGTATACCAACAGGACGCTTGCAGAATACTTGTCAGCACACGGAATACAGCATCAGACCACCTGTGCATACACACCAGCACAAAATGGAGTTGCAGAAAGGAAAAACAGACACCTTCTGGAGGTCGCAAGAAGTATGATGATCGACATGAATGTCCCACAGAGTCTGTGGGGGCATGCAGTATTGACAGCAGCTCAACTCATCAACAGAATGCCCTCGAAGGTCCTCGGATGGAAGTCTCCATGTGAGGTATTGCAAGGCAATAATAGTGGGATACTCCCACTGAAGGTGTTTGGGTGTGTGTGTTTTGTGAAGGACAACAGGCCATCAGTTGGAAAACTTGACCCTAGAGCGGTCAAATGCATCTTCGTAGGCTACTCGGCGACCCAGAAGGGGTATGTGTGCTGGAGTCCAGTAGAGAAGAAGAAGTTTGTCAGTATGGATGTCCACTTTCGGGAGCATGAGCCATACTACCACCAGGACGGAACTTCACACAACACGCCTAATACTGCCAGTATTAGGCGAGAGGGGGAGATGGAGAACTTGGTGGTAACCGATTTAGAAGTTTGGCATGGAGGCACGAAGAAGGGACAAGAAGGTGAAGGTGTTAGGCCTACGGCTCAGGGAGAGTTACTTACCTACAGCAGGAGAGAGAAGCAAACTGCAGGACCAGTACCGCCAGTGCCAGTGCCAAGTCCCTTGCCTGCGTTCGTCCCAACTCCTGAGGCACCGACACCAACCCCCCTTCAGGTGATACCCCCTCCTTCACAAGATATCATTCCTCCTACTTCTACTCCTCCCACACCACTATCTGTACGGAGGACCACTCGCAGCAATGCAGGAAATCCTCCAAACAGATATGGTTGGGATATTGCTCAGTTTGTTTCTTATGACCATATCTCTTCTTCTCATGGAGCATTTATAGCATCTTTGGATAGTATTACTGTACCTAACAATTGGCAGGTTGCCAAGAACGATCCAAAGTGGAAAGCGGCAATGCACGAGGAGTTGGGAGCTCTGGAGAAGAACCACACTTGGGAGCTTGTGAGACTGCCAGAGGGGAAGAGAGCAGTTGGATGCAAGTGGGTCTTTACCGTGAAGCAGAACCCAGATGGACAGGTTGAGCGCTACAAAGCTCGACTAGTAGCCAAAGGATACAGTCAGACGTACGGCATTGACTATGACGAGACCTTTGCACCAGTTGCAAAGATGAGCACTGTCAGGACTCTGATTTCTCTGGCAGCGAATGGTGGATGGAAGCTACACCAACTGGATGTGAAGAATGCGTTTCTTCACGGAGATCTAGTGGAGGAGGTGTACATGGAGATACCACCAGGATTTGGCACCAATCAGACAGTAGGCAAGGTCTGCAGGTTGAAGAAGTCCCTCTATGGACTGAAGCAGTCTCCTCGAGCGTGGTTTGACAGACTCAGAAGGGCGATGATAGGGATGGAATATCAGCAGATCAATGCTGATCATACTGTGTTCTTCCGTCGGAGTGGAGGCCACATCACCATGCTTGCGGTGTATGTGGACGATATGATTATCACAGGAGATGATGAACAGGAGATCGCCCAACTCAAAGGAAAGCTTGGCAAGGAATTCGAGGTGAAGGATCTCGGCCTTCTTCGGTACTTCCTTGGGATTGAGATTGCTCGAGAAGCAGAGGGGATTGTTCTCTCTCAAAGGAAGTATGCACTGGACCTTCTCACAGAAACTGGGATGTTGGGGTGCAAACCTGCAGCGACACCAATAGATCAGAGGTTCAAGATTGATGCTGAGGCTGGAGAACCAGTTGATCGGGACAGATACCAGAGACTGGTTGGCAAGTTGATCTATTTGAGCCACACACGTCCTGATATCTGCTTTGCAGTAAGTGTGGTGAGCCGCTACATGCATGACCCACGGAAGGGTCATATGGATGCAGTGTACCAGATTCTGAGATACTTGAAAGGTGCTCCCGGGAAGGAACTAATATTTAGGAAGAACAATCACGTGAGCATCGAGGGCTACTGTGATTCTGACTGGGCTAGTTGTGCTGATGACAGGAGGTCTACCTCGGGATATTGCATATTTGTAGGAGGTAACTTGGTCTCCTGGAGGAGTAAGAAGCAGTCTGTGGTGGCCAGATCGACAGCTGAAGCAGAGTACAGAGCTATGGCCTTGGGAGTTGCAGAGCTGCTATGGTTGAAGAATATGCTGGTAGAGCTGAAGCTGGATCAAGGAGCCAAGATGAAGCTGTGGTGTGACAATCAGTCAGCTATTAGTATCGCCAACAATCCAGTACAGCATGACAGGACCAAACACATCGAGATTGATAGATTCTTCATCAAAGAGAAGTTGGATAGTGGATTACTGGAGCTTGGCCATGTTCCAACCAGGGATCAAGTAGCAGATGGACTAACCAAGGGACTCGCCTCAGTGAGCATGATTAGAGGATGTGACAAGATGGGCTTAGTGAATATCTTTCACCCATCTTGAGGGGGAGTGTTGATATGGTATGTTGGGTGTCATATTTAAGTATAGTATAAGCACATGGGAATATCCTGAGGACATATTTGGGATGCCAGAATATGTCACAGGATATTCCATTATGAGATTATTGTCATAATGATTGAGATCATTGTATTAATGACTGTAAGGCTATATAATGCCAATGAGACAATCAATAAAATCATCAACTAATTTCAACACGATACGGACGGTGACCACAGATATAGCATTGGTGTCAGCGTGTTCATTTATAGTTTGGTCCGTCCAAACACGAGACCCATTATGGATTACCTGTGCTTGCCACCTAGTATAGTCAAGTTTGTATCTAATAATTGTGAGTTTGTTTAAGAAAGAGTAAAACAAAGTCGACCATAGAGATTGTATAAACCAAGGAAAAGATATGCATGAAGAACCTCTTGTAATATTCCATGTGTAACCAGTTATTAAATTATATTTAAACTTTAGAAATAAACTCAGTGCTATAACATGCAAGATATAAAGGATTATTTTTGAAATATGTTCTTTTTATGCTATAATACTGTCTTCAAGAGCAGGATCTTGCTCTATTTTAAACCTACCTAGCCAATTGATGGGGGGCAAATGCTACTTATTTAATAGTCACTTCTTAAAAGAAGTGCTCAGTATTGTCTTCTAAGTGCCGTTTCAAACTTTTGATGACAGGTTAATCTTCATAATGGACATGGGAGTAATATTCATGAAGGAAAGCAAGTTGAAAGGTAAGTTTGTGGACTATATCATCTATCTTTCCTGTGAAATGTTTAATAATACCAAGAATTCGAACAATACCTTCTAATAACATGAAAAACTGGCATGTTCTTCACTCTGTTCTAATGGCTCATTACATCTGCAGCAATATGCACAACAATTTAAGGAACGAAGGGGAAATTTTGGAGACATGCAAATATGACCTTCACAATGCGGCTGAACTAATTAGTGAAATGGCAAATTTGAGAGAACAAAATGAGTCTATGGCAGTGGAGCTGAAAGATATGCAAGAAAGATATTCAGAGATGAGCCTAAAGTTTGCAGAAGTGGAAGGGGAAAGACAACAGCTTGTAATAACAATCCGCACACTCAAAAATGCTTTCAAGAATTAGCTTTCATTTTACTTCAGTTGAGAACTTGATTTTGTATAGGCAAGGGACTGAGATGCAATGGCAGACCCAGGACTTGCATGGCCAATAGTTATTGTCAGAAAAAAATATGTACAACGTGTACATCTGCAATATAGTTCTTTTTTTCATCTGGATGCTATGTTTCTGATAAATTAATGTAAAATTCTATTTCAACTTGATGAGCTGACATAGAGGAACCTACACAATTGTTGAAATTGATTGGAAAGTTGCATGATAATGTATTGTTTTCTTGAGAAGACACCAGTCTTCCATTTGAGTATATCTCGAGACTAACTTCTGATATTGGATGAATAAAGTTTTGATCACTTCGGATATATATTATACAAAACGTCAAAATCACGTTCTCGTTAAAAAGGAGTATGTATTTATGACTGCAGTCTTCTATATACATTGAGAAATTCAAGAATGTACAGATCACTGATGTGATTCACTACAACTACGAGCAAGAACTGTGAAAACACACCTAAACTTCATCATGATATCGTTTTCTCGTAAAATCTGAGCTAGGGCTGCACCTATTTCTCCAGACCAACTTGCTTTGTTTTTCATTACCAGTTCTTGTGAAAGAAAGATTCTGCAAGGATTAATTAATTAAGATTCTTAAACCATAGATCAAAGTATATTGTCTGGCAAAAGAAGTTACCTGTCTTGCTTTCTTGTCCATGGGGGTCCATGTTGTGGGAATATTGAAGGAAGAATCTTTCTTCGCCTCATTTCTAAGACTTACTTGGACTTTACCTTTATTTCTCCATTTCTTCACTAAATCAGACATCTCGTTTCCTTCTTGGTACCTGAAACTCTTAATAATTGATGGGCTCCTTTTTAAGCTCCCAGGACAGCTGAGACATGTATTGCATTTAAGTGTTTTCTGATGTAATGTTTCTTTCTTACTACTGTTTCTATGAAGAAAGTCAACCTTTCTTTGCGGCCCTTGGTGTAGCCAATGCAAGTGGTTTACCTTTGAGTGTGGACTCACACCGTGAAGTGGTGATTCTATTGCTTGATTTGATAATCCAAGAACATGTCTTGAGCACTTTGGATTGAAAATCCCATTTGAATTTTCTCTTTGGGCTTTCATAGGTGAATCATCTCTGTTAGAGTGAGCAGACTCCTGTCCAATAGCTTTGCTTAATAAACTGTGACTCCTACAGTTTATGGAAGTCCCATTATCTGTGTCCCAGTTGATATCTGAAGAGTTTGAGAAGGTTCTGTGACCAGAAAGGTTGAATGCTGCTCTGCTATCAGGCAGAGAACTCCTAACTGCTGGTTCACTTCTTGGTTCTCGTTTCCCGAAGAAACTTATGGGGCTTGAGATTGAGGAATAATTCTCGTCCAGGAAGATGCTGCTTTGGTCAGTGACTTTGTCCCCTAAATTTTCTTTGAGATGACTATATCTCACTTTACAACCACTATCGAGATTACTCAATATCGAAGTGTTCAACTTCCTCTCTTTGGCAAATATGTCATCATTCATGAACATTTCATCACACACAGTCCTCATGTCCTGAATATTGAAGTCATTCCTGGAGTTATACGGCTGAGATGATCGAGGCAGCTCGACCCTTCTATTATTTCTTTTACTGATTGACCCAAAATAGAAGGTATCATCCATTGGCATATTGAGGTTTTGAGAACTCATTACACACTTCTTCCGTTTTTTCTCAGATTGTAACTTTCCACTATTAATATCTGAATCCACAGAGGAGCACTCTGTCATTACAGATTTGGACTCTCCCATCTCTCCAAATTTGCATAAAACACTGAAAAGATTGGTACTTTGATCAGGTATATGGTACTTTCCGATGGCTTGAATTCTGCGCTCTTGAGACCATTCCAGAAACTCTATAAGCATGCCACCAGAGGAAAGTATGGCATGTGCTGAGAGCGGATTTATGGAAGGAAACATTGTCAGAAATGATTCACCAAGAGTTTCTGATTCGGGCATTGCAGGATAAAGGCCTCTATTTAACCTGGTTGCATTTCCAATGCAGTTCAAAATGATCTCGTCCGTTGACTCAGGCATATATGAGCAAAATAGCTGTAAGTTCAAGTCAAGACTAGCTGCTGCGGCATAAAGTGCATCTGATGATTCCATTATGGCTGAAAGGAAGCTGCTTTCTCCCTCGAAGATCTGGAAGACAATTACCATGCAATTTTTTTTTACAAATGCTGACTCAGAATATAACACTAGTATAAACGGAGAAGAGTTCTAAATAAAAGGAGAAAATGAGAGCCTGTTTTGAATATGCTGGTATAAAGGTTGTTCACTATTTACAAGAACACCTCCTAATAGGAACACATGAGATTTATTCTTTATAAGAAAGTTGTTTAAGGCGAATCCCTTGCTTAGTTTATCATTTTGCAAATAAGGAAAGAAATCTTTTGACAAGCTATCCAAAGGTTATCATCCCAGTAATGCTAAATAAAAATCAAATGTCTAAAGCGGGTGGAACCTTTTGTTACAGGCAAATTGAATCTTCTTTAGAAAATATATCGCAACTTTCCAATGGTTTCTTAAAAGGTAGAAAAAGCTTCCAATAAAATGGTCACACCTTGTACTTTTCATGTGATATTTGCAGCTATTATGCTTTAGATAAATTTTCTTTCCCATTCTGACTTTATTGTCATTTCGATGGAAAATTGTGTATTATATTTAGGACTGGTGACAACAATGATAATGTCAGTGATTACTGCAGCCATAAGAATATGACAGAAATGTACAAAGCGAAGAAGAAGAATAACTACCAATATGCAGCCACTGAAAGCAAAACTAAGTGACAGCAGAATGTTGGTTGCTATGTTCTCCATGAACATGGGTATAGATGTTGTTACTGCTGTGTCGTCTCCAAGATTTCGTGTCTCGTACCAAACTAAACAGACTGCAGCACTAAAGATCAGGTCTATAGGTAGATTAATCTCTCTCTCTACAACTTGTGCACTTCTTTTTTCCAATGATAGGATCTTCTGATATGAACTTCTTCGAGATATGAGCATCTTTTTCCCAAAATTTTGAGTGTTGACAACAATGACTACATCCGGTGATGAAGGCATCCCTGAACTTGTATTCTTAGAATTAAGCGACTGTGGGATGCTCATAGAAGACTCATTGTGTGAGACATTAATGTGATTTTCAGATTCAGAAGAAAAGCAAGTAGTCTTCTCAATAGGCACAAACTTTACCAATTCTACAATATGCTCGCTGTTTAAATTTCTTTGCAGACTGAGCTTAGATTTTGAGACTCCTTCCTGGCCATAAGAAGAGAACTCATGGATTAACGACTATGAAATAAACAAATATCTCATGCAATAGACTTCCTGATAAGTGAGAAAGAACTGTCCATAGATGTAATGATGGGACAATTATAGATGCTAAATTAAAATCAAATCCGTGCAGTAATATCTATCACAAGTTAAGTGGATTTTATTCTAAGGAATTTAAAAAAAAAACATCTCAGTAAAGGGATATTGACAACTCATACTAACATACAAGCGCAAAGAAATATTAGCTTTCAAACTCCATTCTTATTGGCTTGCTCATATAGGATATACACAGGAATAAATGAGGGAATAGTGTCACGGACAAATTTTGTTGTTGTTTTCATGGAAATCCATACAAGTCTCTAAGACTTTGTTCATGGAAGTGGTTACTTCCGTGGTGAATACCAGCAATCGATTTGGCTTGTTAGTATGTGCACCAAGTGCTTACTTGCAAATGTTGCTGCGGAATATCGACTTGGTAGGGACGTGCACTGATACTTCCTAATAAATGCAAGATGAAGTAACGTGCACCGAGTGCAATGTTGCTTAAAGAGCAAAGCTCACAGCCGCACTATAGCACTGCAAATATTATCGTGGAATATAAAGCAATCAAGTTGCTAACACATCCCAAGATCTGAAAACTTTGTTGATAGAACTTCTGCTGGGGTGATGAAGATCACCATTGCTCAAAGCAAAATTTGATCATTTCCGTCGATCCACTCCCAAGAACCAACAAGTTCGAAAGAACTTCTGGAACGCTCAAGTTTGTTACCTCCTTGACTTCGAACAGAGCACAGACTCAGCTCTCTCTTTGTTGTTGTGGCTGCTGATGCTACTGCACTCTTTCTTCTTTGTTCTCTGCCTTTTTGAGTGCAAAAAAGAAGGTCATTTATCGGAGAGCCAACTCCTTAGTAGCCATAACCTCCCGCTACCAATGTGGGGAAAACTAGGGAGTTACTCCCTACTAAATGAACGGTTATCATCATTAACTCCCTATAAATAGGGAGTTACAAACTGAACCGCCGCAGCATGAGCAAAACTATAGGAGCAGAGAAGCAAACTCGCAGAACCAAGCAACCATGTGGTTCAACAGCCTCGCAACCCAATTGCCCCAAAGTAACGCTATTTTGCGTCCTTCGACCACACCCGAGTCCGAGTTGCTAGGCCCTTATGGAGCCTAACTCCAAAGGAAATCCTTTTTGAATATGGTAACAAAAACAAATGTTTCTTGTGGAATTTGAACCTTGTCCACTAGAGAAACCCTCTCATCCAATAACCACTTGAGCTAACTCACCCCATGTGTGCAAATCAATAAACGATAGCTCAAATATTGAAAGACATACAATTGGGATTTGCCACATCATGAAGTAGTGGGACCAGGGGTCACTAGTGACTAATTTCAAATAAACGCCAACGAACTTTACACTGATCCCGTGACAATAGGGTCATAAATACAATCAAGAGAAATGGATCAAATTCTTGAAGTTAATAGCTAACTACATATGTCGTCCAACTAGTCCAGTATTTGTAGAATTTAAGCATGAGGATTGCAGTTTAGAAATCAGATATAAGAACAGCCATAGTTATGGCAGGAGGTGTTGACTTGTGCTTAGAATCTTTAAATTTTTATACTAATAAGGAAATATATGACTTCTACATCTGAATTACTTTTAACTACCACAATAAGGAAAAAAAAAATCATATCATCCATACATGATACATCTGAATACTTGACCAAAAGTTTCAAAGATCCGTCTGGACTGTAAGAACTGCATACATTATGTACAAAAGTAGCCTAAAAAGAGTGAATTTGAGCTTCATAGTCTCTTCCATGAACAACTTGAGCTGGAAAACCAGAAGAACCGTGCTAGAAGAAGAAACTTACCATACTTAGATGTTGGTTCACATCAAAACCTTCGCAAAATGTCTTGGATAGGCTATGATTTTCCATGCTGACTTTGAGGAAGTGAACTTGAATGTAACCACGTAATTTCAGAGATAAAGAAGTGAACTTGGATAGTCTAGATGATGCAGATGGACCTCCAAATTCAAAGATCACTTTGAATGTATTGAAAGGGAAAGAAGCTGAAACGTTCCTGGAGAACAAAGTGATAGAATATGTAAAATCTTATTCATAGAAATAGGTCATTGCACAAGCAATTATATATCGAAAGACAAAATCTCAAATACTATGCTTCTTATTTAGATCCTCTAGCATACCATCCAATAAGTTTTCAACTTATAACAGTAAAAGTTCAACTATGCAAATTTCAAAGAGAATCTATTCAACTTTCTTGATTTTTGATAATAGTATCAGTCATAATATAACAACAGAATTTGACACACGTGAAATGAAGAAACCTGCATCTTTGTCATAGAATTAACAATGTTACCACAAAGAAGGTATTTTGATGTTAGATACCACAAGATTGTATTGTCATGTAATAACTGATTTAAAGGCATTGGCAAGAGCTATACCCTTGTTAACTAATTAAGTTCTTAATAATCTACCAGCACAATTTTATACAGGCATAACTTGCAGAATTCAAAATCCTTCTTGATTTTAAGTTAAAAGTGATTTCATTTCTGCAGATTCTTTCTATGTGAGAGTAATGAGGTTAATGTGATTGTAATCTACATTGACATGTTATAGAAGCTTCCTACTTAGGATTGAATCTTTGAAGCAGTAGGAAAGTAGAATTAGTAGTATCTTTCCTAGTTAGAGAAACATAATTTCTTCTGTACTATCTCCAATGTGGCAAAACTCGTAAATCTAAAGACTAAATAGGCAATGGCATATCTCCAAAATAAATTACAAATATAGAAGTAAAGATGTAGTGCAGTACTTCGATATTTTTGAATAACAACTTGTAGTATTGCACTGGGATTTTTTTTAAGAAGTTCTCTGTCAACACAATATTTAATATGGTTTTCAGAATCATGTAGTAATACTCTCAGAGTATCAAAAACATCCCAAAATTAAATACAGTCTCTAACTATTAAAATATGAAACCGGTACCCATTTAACAGCATTTGGAACTCACTCATGGGAAATCAGTAGGCAGTCTGAGTGTTCCAGAGTTTCCAAAATATAATTTGCAAATCCACTTTTTTCCGGTGCATCAAATTCATTTGAAATTTTATAGGATTCTCTTACTTCATGAAACTTAATGTTCATACAAGTCAACTTCTGGTTTAGTGGCAACCAGAGATATCTCTCTGCTATGATAAGGATTTTACTGTTTTGATGGTCACTTGATCTCATAAGGCTCTCAAGAAGAGAAAGTGATGGGTGTGATTCAATTAGTTGTTTCTCAGCTTTCTGCCGTGCATCTTGGAGCATGGACTCCAGGGGTCTCAATCTTACTACCAGAACGTCCGTGTTTCTTGTCAAATTGCTTATATACAGAAGAGCAGCATGGATGCCATAGAAGCACAACAAGTATGCCAACTGCTTAATTGCATATATTGCAAGTAATCCCACAAAAGCTTCATCCATACAGCCTGAAGAGAGCTGATTTTCACTTCTATCACTAATAAGCTTCAGCAGCTTTTGTTTCGATAAACTTAGAAATCCTGAATCATCTGTTGTTGGGAAAAAAGCAGTGCTTCTTAAATCCGTTCCATATTTCAAAATGGCTAGATAACTCTTCTGGATATGATCAATAAGTTCTAAAATGGGATCCGATAGGTAAACCTGATGAACCTTTATATCCCACTTCACAAAATCCACTTTAGGAAGATCAGATGGTTCTTTCAAAGAATCATCAGAAGGTATAACCTTTCCTCTGCACCCATTCATGGTTCCTTCCCCGCAGCTTTTCCTAGAGGTGCCTCTGCAGACATCTAGGAAAAAGTTGAGATCATTAGATTGTGACATAGATGCAAATAATGAAGAAGCCTTTTCTGCATTTGTTTTCAGCATATGGTTTTCAGTAGCTGCCATGTTACTATCCTCTTTGGGGGTCCGAGTTAGAGCAGGTCTGGCACATGGATCGTTTGCACTAGGGATATTCCCCTGGAGTTCACTAAGTACTTCCTTGCGATACAACATGTTTGGCCTTTCAAGAGAATCGTCCAGGAAAGTAGTGTCAAAGTCTATTGTATCCTCACTAGTGAATCCCAGCTCAGAGGCAACGCTGTAACTGCTTACCTCCTGCACTATGCACATGTAAGTCGAGCAAATTTCACGATTGCATGTTCCTTCCATCAAAGGATGCCAATCTAAATATAGTCCATCACAAGCAGTCATCCTATGTGGTTTGAGGATATGAAGAATATCTCCTAAAATGAGATCTCGTGATTTCATATCTTTATCATGATGAAGAACAGGCACGGGCAATGATTTGAATGTATCATCTACTAGAGCTAGCTCAGAACTAACTACCGACTCATAAAATCTTCCAACAGAATCCATGTCATTTTTGAACATCTGCTCAGATATATCTAGTTCCTTTTCTGCCTCTGAACTGCTTAAAACTTCAAAGATATGACCAGAAGGAATGTCAAGGATCTCGACTTCCTGAAAACGAAGAGATCTCAGAATAGGAGAACAATCTCCAGTCGACGTGATTGGATATATTCCATAATTTTCTTCAAGGAGCATGTTACCATTGAGATGTATGACATTCATCTCTAACACAGAATTAAAGGATATGGATTTATCCTCTGTGCAGTCTTCAGAAGCAACACATGTTGATAAATCCTCCAAAATGTCAATATTAGTGGATGCACTGAATTCCTTTGCATTAACCACCAATTCATCACCATGTGTCCCGTCATGAAGTTCAACAGCAGGAAGCATAGCACTGAAAGCTTCTTTATTGGACAGACTTCCTTCAAAACCCAGACCAATCTCCCTGACTTCAAAGTGGGGAACTTTGAATGTATGTTTTGATATATTATCTGATGATGAGGTATCATCTTTGACATAAGAAGAGTCAGAAATATCTTCTACTAAACTTATTGACTTTGCAATTGTGAACGGATATGTGATTGTCAATTCCATTTCAATGTCAACATCATCCTACAACCAAAAAGGATATGTTATCAATATAGAGGACTAACAAGAACAAAAATACTGAGATGAAATGTTTATTATGGTACAAGCTAGAAATACGAATTATTAACCAAATTACCCTAAAAATTTGCACCCAATGCTTGCTCTGACTGCTATAGGAACTAACTATCATTAAAATAGTCAGTCACCTAAAACAGGGTTGTCATAGCTTGACGTAAGTAACTTCATGGAATAATCTGTTAGAGTAGCTAGAGTTAGTGGGTCTATGTAGTCACTTAATTCCTACGTTGTTTAGACTTGTATATTCAAACCACTAAATGAAATATACCCCAAACGGTCCCAAATTGTTTTCTATGTGGTACTGGAGCAAGGTTCATCTTAGGCCTAGCTCTCTACCAAATCAAATTTCTCCCTGAAACCCTAAACCTAGTTCACCCTTTTCCTCTCCCAATCCCACTTCTTTCCCAAATGAAAACCATAGCCACCATTTCCCTATCCCCAACCCTAACCCCATTTCCAATACCCAAAATCATAGCCACCATCATTTTCTCTTACAAAACCCTTACCCTATCACCATCCCAATCCCCAAACCCCTTCAAAACCCTACATCCAAATCCTAGACCAAGATCTCACAAAAAACAACATTATTACAAATCCACAGTACCCAAATCACCATCAATAAACCTAAACCCTAGCTCCTCTTCCTACCAATCTCGCCCATCCCGTCTAAACCCTAAAACTTAAACCTAATCTAATCTGAGCAGCCAACGACATAACATGTCATCACCTCCACCCTCACTAGCCAAGTGCACTCAACCCAACCATTGTTATGTCGGTCACATGAACCCACTTCGAACCCACCCTCTGCTCTTACCGTGATGATGTCATCCCAGCACCGTCGCCAACCTCCACAACACCATCGCCTGTTCAACTCCACCTAACCTGATTCCCTATATTAGTTGCCACCTAGCCGGACACTTTTTGTCCTCCTCCATAGCCCTCTCTTGTTGTCTCAAGACAGGTCCCCACCTTCCTTGCTCCCCATCAGTATCCCCAATCCATAGCGTCTAATTTCCTTTTTTCTTCATTCCTGGCATCCATGATCCGGCCATCACTGTCATGGCTTCCTTCCCCTCTGACCATCCTCGACCAACAGTCCACTAGCAACCTACCATCTTACTGCATTCCCCAGTCTAGACCATTCCCTAGTATAGTTCACATTGCCTTTATGCATTCCCTAGCCTAACCCGATCTCTAGTTTAAAAAAGAAAAAGATGCTACCCTAGGAAACCCAAGAAACCAGCTCAAGAAAACAATGATAATAAAGTATCTTTTGTTTTTTATAAATATTGTTCTATATTATCTATTGCTTGTCTACTACTAATTCTACTATTTGTCAACATTGTTTGAGTCTATTACTAGGACTTGCTTGTAAAAAAAAAAAACTTCTTACGAGTATAAAATGATAATCATGTCCAACTTGAGGGGGATTGTCGACTACATGTTCTGCTACCAATTTCTACCCATCTATTCTATTATCGAATAGACATTTTCGGTTGCTTGTTGTGTCCTCTCTATCTTGTCTACTACTGTTAATCTTAGTGGTCACTTTATCTATCAACTGCCATTGTATGCCAACCTCTCTCGACTATTGACTTTCTCAGCTACTCTTCACGGTCACTTTATCTTTCGACTTTTAGGGCCGTGTGTCCTCGTGCTCCAATATACTATGCCTACTACTGCTTCTGTCTCTTGGGTTGAGTATTGATCATTGTTGCTGATGTTGACCATCTATGGTGGTCCATGTTTCTACTAATTGCTTGTTTGTCTACCAATGTTGATGTTGCTACTATTGTTGTTTTAGCTTTATTAGTTCTTTTCCTACTCCATTTAACAAGCTAGACATGGTTTGCATCTTCCAGCTTGAGGGGGAGTCTTAGGGATGATTGAGTTAGTGGGTCTAGGTAGGTACTTTAATCCCACAATGGATAGAACTGTAGGAGGAAGGTTCTCATATAAATCTACTTGAACAACTTCATGAAAGTTATCCATCCCATTTGACCCCAATGTAGTTTTTGTACCTCATCCATTTCATCTTATTCTTGTATATGCAAATTGACTGTTATACATAATTCATGATAAGATAGTTCAGAGACAACCTAACAGGTCACTATATACTAGTTACAACGGGTTATAAAAACTGTCACTTTTTATGGAGCTTTCTTATGCTCCATAACAAACTCAGTTCTGACAAAACTTTCCAATGGTATACTAGTTACTTAGCTGGCGCTCAACAGAATGCTTAATTACAAACTAACTAACTTAAGTCTTCTCTTCTTAAATGTTTTCTCACTCCAGACTTCTAAGCTAGAAAAGCAATAAGAGGAGCAACTCGATCCAATTCCAAACTCAACAAGTAAATCACCAAATCACGAAAATTCAAATTATCCATACCAGAATCATAATAAAAGAAAACAGAATTTGCATTTCTTCCAACAGAAAAATGAATTCTTTACCAGAGGAATTTCAACGCAGGGAATCTCAAAGCCGACCCCTGCCTCCTTCACTCCACATGAATTGATACACTCTCTCTGCGAGCAGAACACAATCATCAAACACCATCAATCTTTTGATTCTAAAAGTAGGTGCCGTGTTTCTGTTGCATCATGTCGGACATGTAAGCCGTGTCCTTAATTCCCATACTTACCAAAGGAAACTCCAGTTCGACTAGTTCGAACTGGATCTCCTTCATCTGTTCATCCACTCCCGCTCTCTGCAATAGACCATCGCACAATTTACAAACCAAAACAGTCGAATCAAACTAAACAATAAAAAAAGAATTAGCGATCGATCGATCGATGACCTCTGAGGAATCGATCCCGCCGCCGTCGTTGAGAAATTCGGGGATGACGCCGGAGAGGAAGTCGGATAGCGCGCCGGAGAATTCGAAGCGATCGATCTCGAGGTTGATCGGGATTTCGAGCTCGGAGAGCAGGAGCTCGAGCTCGGATGGTGGATTCGGTTGGGGGAGGGGGGAGGGGAGGGAGAGGAGGTTGAGACTCCTTAAGGCTTCGGTTAGGGTTTGTGCGGAGAAGAAGAAATCGGTGTTGAGGAATCGAGACCTCATGCCTGAAAATTAGGGTTTTGCGTTTTCTGGATTTCTAGATCTGGAGAGAGGAGGGAGAGGGAGATTTGAAATGGGAGTGGAATGTGGGAGGAGGCTATTTATAGCTCGGATTGGTGCTATCGTGCGCTGAAAGGAAGACGGCGTAGGTTAGATCTTTTGGAAGACGGGTTTTGCTGATTTTGCAAGTTGCAACCAATTAAATTTTGGCTAAATTACAACTTGATACTCTAAACTATCCAAAATGTTCAATCTGACATCCTCAACTTTCATAGATGCTAACTTAATACCCTGAAGAAAGAGTAGACCAAATTGCTCATCTCCCTCCTCTCTCCCTCTCCTCCCCTCTCTCTCCGGCGACACCCCCCCCCCCCCTCTCTCTCCGATGTCAGCGATCGGAGGTAGGGGACACAACAGTAGGCGGCAGCGGCAGCAGTAGCAGGGTATTAAGTTAGCACCTATCAAAGTTACACCGCGGGGGGAGGGGGGGTCGACCGCGGAGGCGTCGGCGGAGTCACCGGTGGGCGCGGGGACGGAGGCGCGGAGGGGGGGGGGGGGCGGGGTTCGCCGGGAGACACTGTCAGAGAAGTAGGGGAGAGGGGGTTGCGGTGGGAAAGGAAAGAATATTCTTATCATTTTAAAATTTTTGGGTATCAATATGAAAATTATTATATAGTTGAAGGTATTAAGTTAGCATCTATCAAAATTGAGGGTGTCAAGTTGTACATTTTGGATAGTTGATGGTATCAAGTTGTAATTAAGCCTTAAATTTTGCAATTAGATTAGACTAAGATAAAAGGTTGGGGTTTGGGATCACTCATCATTAGGGGGTGAGCATTATTTAATTTTGGACCAAAAATCGAACCGAATCAAACCGGATAAGAGATTTGGTTCGGTTTGAAAAAAAATCGGTTCGTTTCTGTTTTAAAATACTAAAATTTCTTATTCTGTTTCTGTTTCTGTTTCGGTTTTGGTTTTTGGTTTCGGTTTCGATCCAAAACCGAAAACCAAATAAGATTTATGCAATTATGTAAAAATGTGTATATTTTAAAAACAATAATTCTATGTTTATGTTTTGAAGCACAATTTTGAAATACAACAAATGTGTGTATAAAATTATAATTTAACCACAATTTTAATATTGGGTCTGATCCATTAAACAATATCAATAGTCCAACCTAACAAACCGAATAGCTTATCCGTTTCGGTTCGGTTCGGTTTTGGCTAATTTCGGTTCGATTTCGATTTCGATTTCGGTTTTAATATTTTAAAATTTTGGTTTATTCGATTTTAACTATTTCGGTTCGGTTTAAACAGAATGCTTATCCCTACTCATCATTGTCTTTTTTTTCCTCCTTTTTTAAGCAGTTCCAAAATATTTTTGCAACTCTCAAGTCAATTTAATAAAATAAAATATTATTTGTTGGACATAATCTAAGTAAATGACTAAATTAACTTGGGATTGTTAAAAATAATCTAAGTGGGTCTGAAGAAGAAAAAAATTTATTCCATAAAATTTCAATTATTGTGTATGTTCAAAAGGGTGTGTCATTTCCAAACAATGTGTTTGTTAACATTTTTTTTGTCTCTTCATCATTTATAAAATGCAGTCCGATCAGTGTTTGATTCATTAATTGATACAATCAAGAGAGAGAGAGAGCCAACTTTTATTGCTTGATGTGCTGCTATAGGAGGAGGAGTTTCGTTGTATCCCGGAAGACTAAGTCGTCATTCATCCGTAAGCACTTGTGCGGGACGAGTATTGTCTTAAGGACATTGAACCAAGTTCAAGCCTCAGTCTCGATCAATTTTTTTATTATATATTTCAATTTCTAGAATACAGAATAAATAACAATCTTAAGACAATATTTGTTTCTGTATTTTAATCTATTTTCTTTAAACTCTGAATTTAGTTATGATTTGTTCTACTAAACTAGAACATAAACAAAATACTTCTCTATTCTGTTTTTTTCTTCTTCTTTCTCATTTACTGGTTTGTACTACTATATTACAACAGACAAAATGTTTGCTGTTGAGAATATTGTGATGATCACTTATGTCCCTGTACATATCGGACAAGGGGAAAAGCTGAAAAAGTTCAATGGAACTGATTTCAAGCACTGGCAGCAGATGTTTATACGTGAGGATATACGTACGACTTAGACGACTAACATTTTCAAGACTTTTTATAAGGAGTAGAGGTATATCCATTACAAATTATAATTAAAATATAATCAAATCTATAACAAATTATAATTAAAATGTAAACATATATATAACAAATTTTAATTCAAATATATTTAAATATTTAAACTACTTTACAATAATATCAGAAAAATATCTCTTACATGCAACGCACGTGCCATTTACTAGTATATATAATTTCTTTCCTTTAATTCTAATTACTTATTAACCATTTTTCCTTATATTTTGTTGTCTAATCTCGAAATAGAAAATTTTAAGTAAATTTCTTGAATTCCATATAAGGGGTTTACAGAGAGTCATTTTTGTTAATATGTGAAGACATGAAAAGAAGGGTCAAAGTTGTCACGACCCGCATCCGGAATGGGGATACGAGTACGTGAACAACGTCCAACCTATGCTGCAGCATCGACGGTAGAGCGTTGTTTGGGTCAACAATACTATCTAACATCTCACACCAAATATATAAGGTACCTGTTGTCACACCCATTCCCATATTTGGTATTCTTGAATTTGTGATAATTAAAAATTTTTTTGTAGATGTATTCATGTTGTATTTTACATATTGATTCATGTTAATTATGATGTATTTTATTTAATTGTATTCCTGTTTATTGTGGGAGATTACCCGAGACCAATAGTGAACATCTTGGCAATTGCTTTGGACCCGTGGTAGGACCCGTATATAGGATGGATACCAGACCCGGTTCATTCTTGGAACCACTAAGCCTATTTTTGGATGGTTATGATTGTAAGAGGATTAGTCATGACTAGAATACCCTTTTTCTCTTGTGTATATATACTTCTCTTTCTCTCTCCTCTATTTTATTTTGTATTTCTTTTCTTTACTTCTTCATTCCTCTTATTCCTTCCCTCAAGAGCTCCCAACCGGAACCCTAAGCCCTAGCCCTAGACTTGGTTCTAGGAAGAGGTTTGTTAGTCCACCAAGGCAAGTACATCTTGATCAAAGTGGTAAAACCATGATTTTTTGGATTTTTTATATATTTAGTAAATTAAAATGTGTTTGATGGAAAATGTTCTTCTTGATGTCCTCATTATTTTTAATTCTTAGAGTTTTTGGTTTTGATGAACGGTTTTGAGTAGATCTGAGTTTTAAGATTTTGGATTTTTATGTGTTTTGTGAGTTTTTTTGGTTTTGATCTACTAAAACTTAGTGTTTTCGAAAACTAGTTTTTTCTTATGTTAGAGTATTTCATTTCGAACATTTTGGCTTTTGTTTCACTTGATTTTGACTTAAAATAAAAATTTTATGAATAAAATATTTTTTGAATTTTTGGAGTTTTTTCGCCATGGGTGAACTTGTTGTCTGGAGAAGACGAAGTTCACATGCGGCCAGTGAGCTATGCGGCAGAGGGTGCTATGCGGCATGAAAATTTTATGCGGCCTGAACTCCTTGTCGCACACCAGCATGCGTCCATCTCTTTTGGACGCATGACTGATACATATGTGTTCTAAAGGGACTCCATGTGTTCACTCGCTGAATGAATGAGAATTTTGCTAAGTCCAAGAGGCCTCCATGCGACAATTGATTCCATATGTGGCACCGACCCATATGCGGCAAGCAAGCAAATGCGGCCAGCAGAGCATGCGGCCACTTTCCCTTGGACGCATGGCTCTGATTGTTTGGCACATATTTTTATGGTTTTTGTCATTTCTCTCTGACACTTTATGGCATGTCACATTCATCACTTCAGTCACTTCACTGACACGCATTTAATGTACGTCACTTCGGCACTTGTTCCAAGTGAGTGGACTTTTTCTGGAGCATGCGAGTTGGAGGAGCATGCGACCTGAGGTAGCATGCGGCTTGGAGCCATATGCGGCCTAGGGCAGCATGTGGCCAGCTCGTCCATGCGGCCAGCTCATCCATACGGCCAATGCTCATGCGCTTGATCAGTATATGCGGCATGTCCCATGCGGCAACCCAAGCATGCACTTCTCATGCGCGTATGTGATTCTATGCGACCTTAGTAATCTATGTACACGTTCCACGATTTTTTTGGGTTTAATTATTAAATTTAGAATATTTCTTTGTTCTATGTGGTTGGTCTTGACAATTTCTTGTGATTGATCCTAAGGAAGAGTGGACTTAGTAAACCAGACTTATGCACTAGAATTGGCTATGTGCATAACATAACATTATGTTGATCCCACTAGATGTGAGTATCATACTGAATCATTACTTGCTAAATGGACTCAGATCTGTGGATTATATCTTACTTTTTCCGTTGGATAGGGTGAGGGGTGTAGTTCTACTCGAAAGACGGTCTGTGACCCCGGTCCTTGTTTGATTTAAGGGTCATCGATATACTTCAGAGTGGTTCATACAATTTCCCTTTTCTCTCTTCTGGCGGCATTGCATAATTATTAATTTGAGGATGATTAGTAGATTGGTTACCTTTGCCTTTGACCGTTGAATAGAGTGAGGGGCGTAGTTCTGCTTGGGAGACGATCTGCAATTCCGGTTCTTGTTTGGTTTAAGGATTGTGGATCTGCTTCAGAGTAGTTCACACCTTTTTTCTTACTCACGTTTGGTGGCATAATTATTAATTCGAGGATTTCACATAAATTGAGGCTTCCATATGACCGATAACTTATGAACCTGATTCAATGTGATAAGAAGATTCAGGTGACTAATTTATAGACCTGACCAACTGTAGTGCCCCACTCCGCGTAGGCGCTATGTACAAGTGATATCGCCTTGCTTGCTCGAACGGAAGTCTTCTTGGAGAGTTCCCGACCGATTAATCAAAGTGAGTGGGCAGAACTGCATTCTCTGATTCTTGCACGACTTAATAATAAATCTGAGTTTTTGAATGCTTATTTGCTTAAGAAGAATATTTTCATAAGAGAATGATAGAACCGACTCAGCATGCTAATAAAAGAACTCACATAGCTTGTCATTGAAACGAATCGGCTGCCTAACTAGAGAATATGTATGCTTGTCAAGTAATAAGATAGAACCATTGCTATGCTAAAGAGAAAGATAGAAATGTTGCATGCTTAGTTACTCCGACACAGCTCAAACGAACCCTTGCCATGCTAAGAAGATCAGTAAAGGAATCGCTTGAAATATGTCCCTTGATTATGCTAAGAAGAGATAGACTTTTGCATGTTAGTTATGAATAAATCGTGCTTGGCATTATATATTTCGTTTGCCTGTTTTGCTATCGATCTGCCATATGTTATAAGTGTGAAGGAGAGTCTAATAGTCCGCCCTGATGTCCGGTCCTTCGGGATCTTGGGGGGTGTGCTATTAGACTGTTGAAAAGATGTGTTTGCTTGAACGAATGAAAGAGAAGAGTCTAATAGTCCGCCCTGACGTCCGGTCCTTCGAGATCTTGGGGGGTGTGCTATTAGATTGTTATATGCTTGTGAATGTGAATGTTGCTTGTCATTGCATTGGTCTCGGACAACTTGTGCACAAGGTAATAGTCTCTCGATCGGTTTCTGGGGCACTGGAAATCGGTCGGTCCGAAAGGGATTGTGTGAGCACCTTGACGTCCGGTCCTACGGGATCTTTGGGGGTGTTGTTGTCCATTAATGGGAAAACTCATGGATCATCATATAGATAGGGCGCTTGCTAGGTTTACCTTCTTGCATACCTATCGATTGATGACACCAAAAGATTGATACATAAGTTTGTATATATATGCATATTGTGACTAACTCGTGTGTCTGCTGCAGGATAACCGTTCGGCTATGGGGTAAGAAATATGAGTTTATACATAAGCCTGCTTGTTCATTTTGTCTGCATTGTAGAGATTATCTGTTAGTGCTTCATGTATTGCATCGGTCGGACAATGACTATTAGTGCAGAGCTGAACCTCGATCACAGCTGCTAATAGGATCAGAATGTGAGTCATTGGTTAGCTGGATTACCGCTACCTATCCTGAGTTTCTCGGGGACCGAAATCATATAGATGTGTTGCCTTAAATGCTTGAAAGAAATCATAGTCCACTTGATATGTTTGCCTTGATTTGATATGATCAGTCTGCTAGATAAGCTTTGCCCCAAGAGTTAGATTGATTGCACAATACATGCTGCGCACTGCACGATGAGAACACTATCCCTTATATGTTGCTCGAATGCTTGAGTATCGAATATGCAAAACTGGTTTCCAACTTATGTTTTCAAAAAGATGTAATCTGACTAGTTCTGAGCTGCATGAAAAGAACTTAGGTAAAACTAGCAAGATCACTAGTAATGAAATATTTTGCCACAAGTTTACTTAGTGTGGGTTTCAGGGGGTGTAGCTTCTGTTCAGTTGTTTATACTCACCAGTACTTATAAAAGTGCTGACCCACCAACATTTTGCTTGTTCTCAGGTGCCTGTTCGTCCGAGGAAGCGATAGCCGTGCCTCATCCCAAGGAACCAAAAATCTGGAGTCGATGCCTTGAGCCGCATCGAGTTGTGCCTGCTTTGAGCTGCTTTTGTATAGAGGGACATAATGTATGTAACAGTGTCATTGTAATCGAGAGACAGAATGTTTGAGCGAATTATAACCTCGGCCATGCGCCGCTTGTAACACTTGTGAATATCAATAAAAGAGCCTATTTTTATATGCCATTGTGTTCTTTACTTTTCTGCAAATGTTATGTGTCGCTGCTTCAGTATGAAATAGCTTACTTACCTTTGTATCAAAGCTTTGGCCTTGTGCAAGCGCATTTTAGGCTTGCACGACATCACGCCCATGCGAGGACGATCGGTTCCATAGGGACCAAAGCAAGGACGAACGGCCCTGCGGGACCGGGACGTGACATAATGGTATCAGAGCGACTCAATTCTTTGTCCATTTCGTTGCCTCCAACTCTGATATGTGCCTGATGTGAGATACAATGAACGTTCGATACAATAAGTCCGTAAATATTCTCAAAGTTGCCAGCAAAAGTTTTCTGGATTTGTTTTTATTGCTTGAGATGTGATTTGTGATTTTTGTATTTGCTGAGTTTTGATTTGGGATGGTGAGGGATGAGGACTATCGCTGCTCTGTGTTTTCGTGAGTTTCTCCTTAATTTTTGAGGACAAAACTCTTTGTTGGTGGGTAAGTATGTAGCGCCCCGCTTCGCGTAGGCACTATGTACAAGTGATATCGCCTTGCTTGCTCGAACGGAAGTCTTCTCGGAGAGTTCCCGACCGATTAATCAAAGTGAGTGGGCAGAACTGCATTCTCTGATTCTTGCACGACTTAATAATGAATCTGAGTTTTTGAATGCTTGTTTGCTTAAGAAGAATATTTTCATAAGAGAATGATAGAACCGACTCAGCATGCTAATAAAAGAACTCACATAGCTTGTCATTGAAACGAATCGGCTGCCTAACTTGTAAACCCCCTCGATTTATTCTGTAGATAGTCAGGGTTAGATTTGGAAAATTTTAGTTTTAGCAGCAGATATTGAGGTTTAGAGTGGAGATAGGTTTGTCTGGTATTTAATTCATTTAATTAAAACCCGTGGCGCGTCCTATTATTGCTTGATTATTCGGAGCCCAATATCAGCCCATAAATTCTATCGGATTATTGTACTTATGACTTGACCCGCCAAATTAGGCACTGGACTTTTCCGTCTTCATAAAATCAGATTTCGTTGTGCTCTAAATTAATTGCACAATTTTCCGAAACCGTAATCTATATTTAATTCCGTGTCGGACACCTGTGTCGTTACCCTAAATTTTGAGATACCAACTTAACCCGTTGAGCCGGACCAACTAAGGGTCCAAGACTGACTCCAAGCCCCCACCATTTTTGACCTTTGCATCATTTCCGGATTTTGACCCCAAGTGCCCCATTTAATTTAAAAGCGCGGGACACTTTAATTCTATTTAAATCGGGGATACCAATTTTGTCTAATCATATTTTAATCCTTAATTAATCCTGATGGCCACTAAATTAAACCCGTGCCAAACCCCCAACACCCCCTCGCCATGCAAATCATCAACCGCAACTTTTTTCGCAATTTTTGCGTCATTTTATGTGTTCGTGCAAATTTTCAAATTTAAGAGACTAATTTGCAAATAGGGTAACATGTGTCAAAACCTCATTGATTTTAAACCCAAATGAAGAAACCCCCTCAACCCTTGACCGGTTCAACACAACCCCACTCTCCCCTTGGAATGAATAAATTTTGTTCATAAGAAATCCTGCCATTCATTCAAATAGGGAGCATCTCCACCACACACTCCACATCACAACTCCCTATAAAGTCTCTTCTCTACACACTTCCCAACCAGCCCTAATCCCCAAACATAGAGAACCCAACCCATTCTCTCTCCTCCCTATTCTACATTCAAAACCGTAGCCTTCATTTCCTTTCTTCTTCTTCTCCTTCCTTTCTTCTTCTCCTCATTTGCATCATTCTTCTTCTTCTTCTTAAATGAAGAACCCGACTCCGGCCAAGCCCCTCACCTCCGGCGGCCAACGTCACTACCCGGACCGGACTGCTCCTCCTTCACCCGAGCTGCTGCTGGCCGCCCTTAGATTCTCCACTGCAGCGAGCCGGCTGTTTCTCGACTGTCGATCATCTGGCATCCCCCATTCCATCTCTTCCTGTCATGACCCGCACCCAGAAATTCGGGCACGAGTGCGTGGGTACGTCCAGCCTACGCCGCAGAGTCGGCGGTAGTACGCTGTCTAGGTCAAATCCACAGTTAACTAAACTAGCTCATTCACAAATAACATAGGCAAGATAATAATGGAAACAGATACTTAAGATTTCAAATGAAATAAATGCGACAACAAATTTAATTGTTTAGTACAGAAATCAGAATTGAAATCGGGGACAAACCCGATTACTAAGATAAAAGAGCAATAAATAAAATAGCTACTGCTATCTACTCTGCAGCAGGGGTCTCCTGGGTAGGATCTGGCTCCTCATAAGTGTCATCTGTTCCCTCATAGGGACCATAATATGTAGGGGCAAGGTCCTCATCATCGCCTAAATCAACGGATCCAGTCAGGAAAGGAGCAAAGTACACAATGCACAACAAGATTAAACTAAATATTTATGATAATTAAATTGAGTATCATATTGAGAAAATTGCATAAACGAACATCAATATCTCAGAGTTAATGCTATAAACAGGATTATGAGAAAGCAGGAATAAATGAGACAGGAAATAAAACTACAACAGTCAGCAAGAGTTATAACAAGACCAGAAACTATCTGTGTGAACTTGTGTTTGTTTTAGAATACATAGTTGGCATGTAGGGGTTTATAAGGCTAATCCGGCCGTCATAAACGGCTATTAAATAGGAATAATCGAGATCCGGCTGAGGGTACAATCGCGTACCAACAGCTATTAAACATGGCAGGGGAAAGGGTAAACTACATGCCTTCTAGTATTCTCCCACCCGACATGAAAAATAAGACATGAACTCCAATATTCAAGACATAAAATCCAGTATTCCTAACACTAGGTGTAATCATCAAGGGTACTAGTAAAGCAGGGAATTAATTGTCACAATATAAAGATTCAACTTGAAGTGCAGGTACTTGCCTGTTGTTTGGATCCAATTAATTGTACTCGGAGAAATTTTCCAGAGATAAGCCCAGATGCTGAAATAGACATTACCAATATGCTCAGAAGATGTCAAACAGCTAGAAACGCCTGTCCTTGGATCCAATTTGGAGACAAGGGCAAAAACGACAGTTTCGGGTCAAAACGGGGTCCGCCGGTGGGCCCGCTTTGCACCGAAAAACATGTCCGGGTCAACGGTCTCCAAATTCACCAAACTTAGTGTCAACAGGTCAGGAACGATGATATGAACCCAACGGAACTTCCAGAATTGGATTCCGATGAGCCGATCACGAAATCGCCCGTCGAGCGGGGCCTGTGGGGCCCACGACACGCGATTTCGTCAACGTTCTCAGAATCGAACCAAACTTGACCCACAGGACCAGCGTATCGCTACGAGTCTGATGGCACAAGTTTTGTCTCGATCCGACGAGTGTACAAGAAGTTAGGGCGAAAAGCAGAAAAGTCGGATACGGGGCGATGTCCGCGGATACGTGTTGATTCCGGTGTGCACGCACACCCGAATCAGCTTCCGCGAAATCTCACACGTCCGTATCGACGGTGCGCACGTATCTGTGAAGACCGCATGTGACCAAGTCGTCCCGTTTGGCGGGGCGTACTCAGTTTCGGGGTGAAACAGGGTCTGGTTTTTCCTGTTTTTGGATCGCGGTGTGCGATCACCACAGGACGCGATGCCCCGAGCGGTTTGTCCGGGCACCGAGAGGGTCATACAGGCTTCGCAAAGTAATTTACAAAATTAAAAACAGAGCTACGAACAAAAAGTTACACACACCTGAAGGGGACCCAAAAATCAGGGTCAAGTTGTGTCCGACACGGTTCGACGTGTCCGAGTCCAAAATTAGGGCTAGGGTTAGGTCTGGGAGCTGCGGCGGGGCCGGCCGGAGGCTGAGGCGGCGCTGGCTGGCCGGAGGCGGTCGGGGGCGCTGGGGCGCGGCCGGGCGGAGGCACGGCGGAGCGGGGCGGCGCCGGGGACGGCGGCTGCTGTTCGTGGGGAAGCCGGAGGCGGGTGCTGGAGGAGAGGGAAAGAGGAGGAGGGGCTGGCGGCTCTCGGCGGGGTACGGCGAAAGCGGGGCTGGGCACGGCGAGGTGGGGCGAGGGTCAGGCGGGGGGTGTCCGGTGGGGTTTTGTGGTGGCCGGAGGGTTTCGGTGCGGGGGACTTTATAGGGCGAGCTGACCGGAGAAGGCGGAGGGGGGCGCCGGAGGCGGGCGACGTGGGCGAGCGGGACGGGGTGCGTGGCTGCCGGCGCGGCGGACGCGGGAGGCGGCGCCGGACGCGGGGGGGGGGGGAGAGCGACCGGGTCTGCGGGGGAGGGCTGGGTCAGCTAGCGGGTCGGGTAGGCGGCGGGTCGGGTATGACTGACCCGACCCGACCCGGTAGGAAACGGGTTGGGGAATGGGCTGCTGGGCCGGTCCACTGGGCAGGGCCGGCCCAAGAAAAAATAATAAAAAATATTATAATAATAATAAGAAATAATAAAATCATTTAATTAAATAATTAATTAATTAAAATAGTTTTTAGGCATTTAAAAATAGGTCTGAGGCCCAAAAAAATCCAGAAAAATTACCCTAAGTCAAGTTTTTCATTTTACACCCAAAAATATTATTTCCATGATATTTTAATATTATTTATTAACCATAAAATTTTATTTAATAATTAAAACCTTGATTTTAATTTCGGAAAATTCCCAGAAAATTCCAGAAAATTGGGAAAAATGTAAGTTTTAATAATTTTGAAAATTCAGGGGGTTTACACTTCCTGATTGACTCAGCCCGACTCCGGTGCCACTGAGCGGCCTGTAGTGCCTCAAATCCCGATCCGACCGGGATGTGCACTATATAATTGGGCTTGTGGCTAGTCCGTCAGAGTATGCTTAGATCTTCGGCATCTTCTTGCCTCGGACGAAATGCGATGATCCTTTCCAACTCATGGAAAGGCCTCTATTGAAACGAGTCCAATAGTTTTCGTGTTTGGTTGCTTGGTTTTCTTGATTGCCGCTTTGGGATTTGGATTTGGTGTTGCTTTCGATTTGCTTGGTTTTCGCTGCTGGTTTTATTGATTGGAGCTTGAATTTTGGGGAGTTTGGCAAGGAAGGATAGGCAAGAAATCTAACTCGGTGCTCGTGCTGTTGCAGGTCCGCGTAACTGACGTTTGATCGTCGCTAGGCGGGATTCCGTGTTTCAGCAACTTTTCCCTTAACCAGTGAGTGGTTTGGTCCCTTCTTTCCTACTTCTTCATGCCAACATCTTAAAGTTTCAAACGTTCACTCGATGATGCCCGGTTGGACGCCTAGGGAATGCTTAGCCACAATGCATGCCAGCCACTAAGAAAGGAACATGGGAATTGTAGACTAATTTTACTATATGCTTGCACACCTTATAATTTCAGTTGGTTGGAATGGGAATTTGGTTGTTGGCTGCGGCCTGGTGCCTCGGATAGAATTTGGACCCATGGGATATCAAAATCGGAACACCGCATTGAGAAAATGTGAACTGTTGCATAAGATATATATTGCTGCTTTACTTCTTCTGTTTAATTCGATGCATTGTATGAGATGTGAAATATTCATGCATTCGCATGGTCTGGGACAACTTGTGCACAAGGTTTGGCATTTCCTCGAAACGGTTTCCGGGGCACTGGAACCGTATCGATCCGGAGGGAAATATTCGATTCGTGCTAGTCACGATGCTTAGCGGGACCTTCAGCAGGGCTTGCTACCCGGGCTGATAGGGCGCGCCGCTAAGGCGGAGAAATACGTCCCTAAGGTGTCGATCACACCAATGACCGCATAGAATAGAACACATGCTAATTTATTGTCTTGTGCAGATGGTAAGTATACTTGTGTTTCATTGCAGGGAAGGTGTGCATCGGTTGAGTAAGCAATCGATGCACTGGTTGGATTCAATGCTATTTTCATTTATATCAAAACATGCAACTGATATGAATTGAAGTCACTTGCTTCTTTATAGAAGTAATCTTAATGCATGCTCGCCCCTAATAAGCTAGTGTTGATTTAGTCGAGTGGGATTCATCCCGCTCACCAGTACAAGTTGAGTACTGACCCACGTTGTGGGCAACTATTTCAGGCACTCAGACGGTGCAACGCTAGTGGCTAGACGAGAAGGCGTTAGAAGCACCTCTACTTTTGAAGTATAGTTGGAGTCAGTTCATTTTGGAGGCTTGGACTTTCAATCTATACAAGGGCGTAATGTATGGACGACGGGGACTATCTGATGGAGCGGCGCCTGCATTTTGAGTTATCTTTTTGTAATACAATTCAAGTAGCCGAGAAGGCGCATCAATGTAGACTCTATGTAATTACTCTGAATTATCAATGAAAAAGCATATTTCTTCCTGCACTGTGTTCAAATCTCTGCGATTGTGTTTCTAAATTGTGTTTCAAAAGTGGGTTCCTTTAACTGCAAGTTCTTGCCTTGTACGAGCGCAACTCCAGGCTCGTACGGCATCACGCCCCAAGCGAGGACGAATCGGTTCCGTGAAGGATCCAGCGAGGACGATTGACCCTTTCGGGATCGGGGCGTGACATATTGGTATCAGAGCCAGGTTTTACATTCGTGGGATTTCAAAAGATTATAAAAGAGTTTGATGCGCCTCTCAATTGGGTTGCATTCGGCGTCCGCTGCATGGGATGAGTCGCCTATACAATGAGCCCATAGATACAAAATCTATCGTTTTTGGAGTGTTAATAAGCTACTCTCTTTTGTAGCAATGGCTAAGAAAAACACTGCCGCTGCAAGCAGTGCTCAACCCGTCCAGAGCGACCATGCAAGTTCTGGAGAATCCGGAGGAGCGGGTTCAACCGATATGTCCGAACGGCTTATGCATCTCATGGAGATGCAGCAGCAACAAGCCATTTCTCAACAGGCGCAGTTTGCTGCTCAACAAAAGCAGATAGACACCATGATGCAACTGATTGCATCCTTGGTGCCCAACAACGGGGGAGCCACAGCGCCGCCTGCTGCACCGCCGGCTGTGGCGGTAGAGGATGATTCCGAAGAAACACAGCCTCCAGCAAGGAACAACTGCCGTGCTGCAGAGTTCACAAAAATGCATCCACCAACGTTCAACGGACGGGCAGAACCGGACGTGGTAATGGGATGGATTGCTAAGCTGGAGGGACTCTTCAATCTGGTCGGCATCCGGGGATCCAAGCGAGGACGAATCGGTTCCGTGAAGGATCCAGCGAGGACGATTGACCCTTTCGGGATCGGGGCGTGACACGGCCACCCTCCGGCCGACTGAGTCTCCTCGACCGAGCCACGGCTAGCCTCCCGCCGCCTAGCTCAGGCACCGCACCCCCGCGGATCTTCGGCGTTGTCCTCGCGTCCGGCCCGCACCCCCGCAGCTCGGCGCTGCAACCCGCAGTTCTCCGGCTGTTGTCCCTGCAACCTCGTCGAGACACCCCGACAGACCCCGCAGCTCCGGCGAACACCACCCCCTCGACTCCTCTGATCAGTTCCTTCCCCCCCCCGCAGCGGCTATCCAGCCTCCCATCCGCCCGCTGCTGACCGGCCGATCAGCAGTGCATTTTCCCCCGTCCGGCGGTGCACCCGCAACCGACATCATCCCCGCAGCGGCTTCCCCATCTCCTCTCTGTCATTCATCATCACCACCACTAGCTCCCTCATCCGAGCTCCCAATAGCACCACCGCACGGCCACCCTCCACCGGTCCTCCACCCTCCACCGTTCGGCTATGGGGTAAGAAATATGAGTTTATACATAAGCCTGCTTGTTCATTTTGTCTGCATTGTAGAGATTATCTGTTAGTGCTTCATGCATTACATCGATTAGACAATGACTATTAGTGCAAAGCTGAACCTCGGTCACAGCTGCTAATAGGATCAGAATGTGAGTCATTGGTTAGCTGGATTACCGCTACCTATCCTGAGTTTCTCGGGGAGCAAAATCATATAGATATGTTGCCTTAAATGCTTGAAAGAAATGATAGTCCACTAGATATGTTTGCCTTGATTCGATATGATCAGTCAGCTAGATAAGCTTGGCCCCAAGAGTTAGATTAATTGCACAATACATGTTGCGTACTGCACGATGAGAACACTGTCCCTTATATGTTGCTCGAATGCTTGAGTATCGAATATGCAAAACTGGTTTCCAACTTGTGTTTTCAAAAAGATGTAATCTGACTAGTTCTAAGCTGCATGAAAAGAACTTAGATAAAACTAGCAAGATCACTAGTAATGCAATATTTTGCCACAAGTTTACTTAGTGTGGGTTTCAGGGGGTGTAGCTTTTGTTCAGTTGTTTATACTCACCAGTACTTATAAAAGTGCTGACCCACCAACAGTTTGCTTGTTCTCAGGTGCCTGTTCGTCCGAGGAAGCGATAGCTATGCCTCATCCCAAGGAACCGAAAATCTGGAGTCGATGCCTTGAGCCGCATCGAGTTGTGCCTGCTTTGAGCTACTTTTGTATAGAGGGACATAATGTATGGAACAGTGTCATTGTAATCGAGAGACAGAGCGTTTGAGCGAATTGTAACCTCGGCCATGCGCCGCTTGTAACACTTATGAATATCAATAAAAGAGCCTGTTTTTATATGCCATTGTGTTCTTTACTTTTCTGCAAATGTTGTGTGCCGCTGCTTCAGTATGAAATAGCTTACTTGCCCTTGTATCAAAGCTTTGGCCTTGTACAAGCGCATTTTAGGCTTGCACGGTGTCGCACCCCGATCCCGTAGGGGCTGATCGTCCTCGCTTGATCCCTACGGAACTGTTCATCCTCGCTTGGGCGCGATGCCGTGCAAGCCTAAGTTGCGCTTGCACCAGGCAACGTACCTGCACAAGACACAAGTTAGACGAAAATATACATATATAGGCACAGAGTAAAACGCAGAGAACCAAAGTTGAACACATTTGATAGCACACAAAATACTTTTATTTTATTGAATACTGAAGATTTGGATTACAAAGGTTTGCTTGGCTGAGTTACAAAATATGCCTTAGAAGGCTTACAACTCTTTTTATATTCCCAAAATTAGCCACAACGCCCATTACATTATGTCCTTGTAGTAGGACCAAAATAACCAAAACATCTAGCAGAGGAGGAGTAGCCCACTGGAGAGGTAAACAGCGGACGAAGCAGCACGAACACAGTCCTATGGAAGGGTGCGCACACGCTGATTCAGGTTCAGGATGCTTGCCAAACTCTCGCTTCCAGTACCTGGATATTTGCCCACAAACGTGGGTCAGTACTACCACATGTACTGGTGAGCGACCGTGGCCAAACTCACCTTAGAAATCCATACTAAATAAATATATGAAGCTAGCATTATTAGGTGATCTTTCTGGTTGTCTAGTTTCTTTTTAACAATTCATGCAAGGAAACATAGACAAATATATAGCATATGCATATGATATTTCTTACCCACGGCCGAGCGGTTATCCCTGCAGCAGACACACAAGTTAGGCACAATTTGCATATGAATAACTTATGAATCAATCTTTTAATATTAATATTAAAATATTATAAAAATAATATTTTCTGGTGTAAAATAAAAAACTAGACATAGGGTAATTTTTTGGGAATTTATTGGACCCCAGAAGCATTTTTAAAGCCCTAAAAACTAATGTATATTTAAACCAAATTAAACCATGACTGAACCCGGTTTATTTGGAATTAAACCAAACCAAACCAAACCGACCCAAACCGCTATCAAACCGAACCGGACCAAACCCAGCCCTTAACAGGTCGGGTCGGATCCGAATCGAACCCGACCCGGACCCGTTAATCCTAATCGAAACCCTAGTCGGAATCCTAACCTATTTACTGTTCCGACGCCCCTATTTAATCCCCCTCCGCCCGTATTGCCAGAACCCTAACTTCCTCCGCCCTCTCTCCGAGCCCCCGCTCCGATCTCCCTTCCTCCGCCCTAAGCCCCGCCTGAACCCTAACTCGAGACTCCCCCGCAGAACCTCGAGAACCCCCTAACACCACCACCTCACCCTTCGTCACCCTCCGCCTGAGCCGCCTCGACCACCTGTCACCCGACGTCCTCCACCCGTCCCCGACCAGAACGACCACCCTCCAGTCTCCCATAGCCCCCGACCACCATCCAGTTCCATCCTCCGCCGACGACTCCACCATGCCTCAACTAAGCTCCTCCGCCTCCCTCAGCTCCGGCCATCTCCCACATCAAACCCTAGACCGGACACACCCCGGACACGGCACAGCCCTGTGTCGCAGTGTCAAGACGACCACGGACACAAAGAACCCCGTTCCACGGAGCCCTGTTCAGGTAACCCGTTCTCTCTCCTCGTTGTTTCATTTTTCTTTCCGTCAGTTGTGACGCGTAGACTGTGTAACCCTCTCGATGCCCGTACAACCCGCTCGGTGCGTCGCATCATGTGGCGATCGCGAACTGCGATCCAAAAATAGGAAAAATGATACCCCATTTTTACCCGAAACTGAGTACGCCCCGCCAAACGGGACGACTTGGTCGCACGCGGTCTTCACCAAAAGGTGCGCGCCGTTGATACGAACGTGCAGAATTTTGCAGAAGTTGATTCGGATGTGCGTGCACACCGGAATCAACGCGTATCCGTCGACAATACCCCGTATTCGCCTGTTCTGGAACACGTTGTAACTGTGTGTACACACGTCGGATCGAGAAGAAACTTACGCCATTGGACTCATAGCAATACGCTGGTCCTGTGACCCAAGTTTGGTTCGATTCTGAGAACGTTGACAAAATTGCGTATCGTAGGCCCGCGGCTCCACTTGACGGACGATTTTGTGATCGGCTCATCGGAATCCAATTCTGGAAGTTCCGTTGGGTTCGTATCATCGTTCTGGACTTGTTGACACTAAGTTGGACAAATTTGGAGACCATTGGTTCTGACACATTTTTTGGTACGAAGCGGGCCACACGTGGACCCCACTTTGACCCAAAATTACCGTTTTGCCCCTGTGTCCAAATTGGACGAAAGGGAAGTACTTTTTAGCTATTTTGCTTATTCTGGGAACGTTGGTGATATTTATTTCAGCATCCGGAGATATTTGTTCTGAGGCCGTAGCTTCTAATCCTGTGTGCTTGACTTCTGGACAGTACACTTTGCAGCTTTCTTACCAGGCAAGATACCTTGCCAAATTGCTTACAGTATTTTGCATGCTTAGTATATTTCTGTATATTTATTGTATTCGGTATATTTCTTGCATGTGTAGTTTTCTTTCAGTCATTACTATGTATTAGATATGTTGACACACACATGGCACTTAGTATCATCGAGGACAATCATTAGGCGTATGGGCTTTTAACCACTCTGGTAAACCAGAGTAACTAGCACGCACTATGGTAGTCATGTCCGATGGTCGCTACCCCCGAGGTATGTCGATTGATTGGGTCCGAGGGTCGCTACCCCAGAGGTATGTCGGCTGATGATGTCCACTGACGAGCGTATGAGTTATGAGGATTAGATCGAGTAGCCTACCCTTGTCCATACATCAAAAAGTTATTCTCATTTGCATTCATATAGATTGTCTTGTACAGCGAACTTATTTATTTTCAAATTATATGCATATTTACTGTATTCAAATTGGCTCATTTTTCTGTATCTTGTTACGTCCCTCTGAGGACCTGGTCCTCTGCCAGGTGTATCTGTTCTTGAGTATTTGAAGGAGCACGGATTTGGATGGTTATATATGTTTCATGGATGTCCTCTCTTCGAGCCCGTGATTGTTAGCTGGTATTCTTATATGGTGTTGTTGTGTTGTACTTATATTTTATTTGCTCTTATATTCGAGTTGGTAGTGGATTTGTTTCCATCCAACTATCATCCTTAGATACTTATGTTGAGATCTAGTTATATAGATGCTGGTTATTCATTTATATTGATTTTCTTTGGATAAGATTTAGATTATACCCTGTGACTTATGATATATTTTATACCACTTGTAGATTAATCATATTACAACGTATGTATGGGATATGGTTTCCATATATTAAAGTTGCTATATCCATGCGGCTGGCATGCTTACGTGTTCCTAGTCCTACGTATTTTGGGACTGGGGTGTGACAGTGTGCATATAACCCATAAACGAGCTTTTCAAAATTGAGAAAATTGAAACAAAGTCCAAAGGCATATAACCAAGCTCTGATACCAATCTGTCACGCCCCGATCTCCCATAGGCTAATCGGCCGTCCCCGCTAGCCGAGAATCACCGTGCCAGCGCTCCCGCGAGACGATCGCTTCACCCTTCTGGCCGTGATGCTGCACGAGCGTGAGCCGCGCCCGTGCAAGGCCGAGGTTCATTGCTGGCGGTAAGAAGTCTAAGCCACAGAGTCGCATAGATTGTCCATGTGCAGCAAAATTATAAACGCATAGACGATTGGTAACAAGTTCACTGAGTCGTCAATAACGAAAGCATTAAGTAACACAAGTATAGAAGTAAAGCAAACTATTTATTTATATTGAACAAGTGTAACATGCGACGTATAGCCGAGATTATAAGTCGCTCAAGCCTCTCTATCTCTGAAATAGTAAAAGCGTGCCAAGTGGCTACATTTGTAGAATGATGTATAGGCGATGTTTCAATATTATATCTTGTATATGTGCTTCAGTTCTAGATGCAACGCTCCAAGGCTTCAGAGTGAGCTCCATGCCTTAGGAAGCACGAAGGAGGCATCCGCACCGAACGAGGTTCTCCTACACCCTACAAATAATTCGGTGGGCTATCAGTACATGAATGCACTGGTGGGGAGGCTAATATACCGCTCGACAAATCTAAACACGTTCAATAGGTTCCGTGCACCATCTATTAAGTTATCATTCTAATCTTGCCTTAGGATCTGTTTCATGGCAATGTTGAATAGCATATCTCGTGTGGCAGTGCGCCGTGCGATATAAGAGAAAACACGACGAGACTTACCGACTTACCATTTGTCCTTCCCTATCCAAGGAAAACCAAGTTAATTCAAGAACAAGCAGCATATATATAATAAATCAAGGGGCAAATAGCATATGCAAAGACAAGTGTTAGTGAGCAAGATTATGTTCGGGAGCACGAGTTACTCGGATTATCAGGTTTGTTGTATATAATATTCAAGTGTTCCATATGCACAAGTATTTTATACTCAGGATCGTTCAGGTATTTTCGATTTTCTCGATGCGATGCAATGACTCGCACACGAATTGCCGCTAAGTGAGGAGGACTTATCTATATGAACATAAGTCGCTGGCATAGCCATAAAGGACATAGTCATAGACGAGGATGGGGTACAACGTAAAGTACATGAGGCACTACACGCAATCCCATCTTATATATGAGACTATCAATCTTAGTGTGAGAATGGCGCAGCATGAAGCGCACACGCTATCCTACTTGTACATAAAAAAGATTGTTACGTGAGTTCCATCCGGATCGGCCCCGGTGCCCTAGAGACCATCCGTGGAATGAGGTCCGAAGATCCCCCTTATTTCCAAGTTGTCCGCGACATGCAGGTCTGGGTCTTCCAAATTCCCATTTTGATAAGATAATCTATGATTTGTGTTCTGAACGAGTATTGCTCCACGAGCTGTGATTCTTGATTTGCTTGGCATGATTCTTTTTCAGATAAAAACTTGACATGATTCTCATTCAGTATCCAACTTGCCTTGTTGCATTCCCCTGGTGCGGAGACTGCCTTGGTGACCCAACGGTCCCGGATACTTGCAGGTTCATATTGCACAGAAAGACTATTCGATAGTCTTCTTGCTGACTCAATGCATGCACGATACGCGATAGTGTTCTTGATTGTGGTATGAGTTTCGTGTGGCAAACATTGAGTCGAGGCAATATTATAAGTTAACATATAAGCAAGCAAGCATTGTATTTGTGTAAACATAAGCATTCACATTGGCTCAGACTCGAAGGTAAGCCGAGGAGTAAAACCGTAAAGGGACTTACCGAGCGACATAATCTATGGTCGTGCTGTGTAGCAAGTAAAGAAGTGCACTACAAAGAGTGTAATGTTCATATCATTCTACTCGAGGCGTAGCGGAGTCTAGTTGCACAAGGCAAAGGTAGCATGCAAGGTCTGTATATAAGCAAAGTTTCATTTCCATGTTCTAGCACAAGCAATACAAGTTGGAATTATTCCCTTAGCTAGGTGCATTGTGTTCTTATTAGCATACATGGGGTGATTCATCTAGCGACTAGCATAAATTTTTTATATTTTAAGTGTGTTGGCTAAGCAAAGACAAGTTCATCGTAGCCACCCACCTTAGCGATAATTTGCCTCGGTCGAGCGATACTTCGAGCGAGCCTCTGAAAGCCTAAGCCGGAACTACTGAAGGGACAAGTCAGGAAATCCTTTTGCCAAAATTGAGTCTTCTCGCTGAGCAAAGCGGGTCGGGATATTTTACTTTTGTCGTTTGAATCGGCAGTCCGCTTGAGCAGAATGGGTCGTTACATATACTAAGATTTTAGGCTCATATTGGTTACTAACTAGCTAAAACTAGCTAAATTTAGCTATACTAGGTTATTACCTAGGTTACTAAGTTAATACTAGTTAATTCTAGTAAATACCTTAGATACATACTAATTTACATTAACTATGAGCTGGTATCAAAATACCTTAGCTAACACCTACAGTAATTAGTATACCTTGGTATCAACATACTTTAGCTAACAATCAATAACTAATATTATCATACTAACTGTTCTAACTGTCACTTACCATCCACTACTTCTAACTTAACTAATCAAATATATGTCATCAATGTTACCTCAATTGATATCCTTTCTAGATGATACACTAGTTAATACTTTCACAACTATCTGACTAACTATTACATATATGTATACTGTCACCACCCCATTTCCAGAGCCGGGTATTTTTTTTAATTTGGTTAATTGTGTATTATTTATAATTAATTATAATTATATTTAATTAGTGATTGTATTATTTTTATATTGATTGTTTTAGGATTTTGGCTAGCCTGGACCCCATGTCAGACCCGACCAACACCCTTGTGAGGATTATTTTGGGGCTTAAAAATATTTATTATATTTTTAGTGGGTTAGTTGGAGAGATTTGGAGTTAGTTTGAGTAATTTTGGAACCCGGAACCCAAACCCAAGTGGGAGGAGGGCATTTTGGACTTTTGGACTTTATGTAACCCTTTATGTGTGTAGTGGCCGGCCCCCAAACCCTTCCCACACCCGTAAACACAGCAGCCCCCTCTTCTTCTTCTTCTTCTTCTTCTTCTTTCTTCTTCTTCACTTCTTCTTCTTCTTCTTCTTCTTCTTCTCCACTCTTTCTTCTTCCTTTCTTCTTCCCACATCAAAGTAAGCACCATATTTCTTTTCTTTCTTCTTCTATTCTCCATGGTTGGTAACCCTAACCCTACATTCTTTCCCAACCTAGGTGGGTAGAGCTTAGATTTGGTGTTGGAGCTTGGATTGGGAGCTTGGAAGCTTGGTTTGGTGGATTTGGAGCTTTTTGGAGATTTTGGCTTGGGATTCCAACTTCCAAGAGGTAAACCCTAATTTTCTCTCTTGTAATTACTTTTATATAGTGTAATTAATAGTTTAGAACCTTTCTAGACCCTTAGGCTACCCGTGGAAGGAAGTTGGAACTAGTTTGGTTGAGTTTAGAGACTTTAACACTACGTTTTGTGTCAATTTCGGGTGGAATCCGAATTTGGCCCAATTTTGGGTGATGTCCTAGGTTAGACGGACCTAGGTAGACGTTGTCGGGTGTCTTGAGGGTGAGTGTGTGTCTCCGTTCGGACACGGAAAGCCGTATCGCAGAGAAACGGGCGTTTCGGGCGAATTTGGGATTTTCATCGTCGTCGGTTCTAAGTGCGTGCGCGTTTTCGTCACAGGCCTAGAATCGACGGGGTAGCACTTTTTCTAGGACCTAGACATCATTTAGGACCCGTGGGTAAATTTTGGGCCGATTTCGAGTTGGTTTAGTGTGCGTTTCAGGAGGTTTTCCGAACCGCACACCGCGTGTTCGTCGAAATGACCGAACGGCCATTTCGACGTAGTTTTCTAGTTTCGGGCTTGTGCACGCATTGGATTAGCTTCGGGGAGTGTGTGCTAGAATTCTCGGGCTATATTTTATATATTTATAGGTGTTTGTGCGTGTCGGGGTCGTTGGGCATGCGTTGGTGAGCATTGTGGGCGTTTTGTGCATTGTGTTGTGTGTGTTGTGTTTATATATATATATATATATATATATATATATATATATATATATATATATATATATATATATATATATATATATGTATGTGTGTATGTGTATATATGTATGAGTGTTTGTGTGTGTGGTTATGTATTAGTGAGTGTGTGTGAGAGAGTGTGTGTGTGAGGGTGTGTGAGAGTGAGTGTGTGTGAGTGAGGGTATATAAATATATATGTTAGTGTGTGTGTGTGTAGATATATATATATATATATATATATATAAATATATATTAGTGTGTGCATATATATATAAATATGTGTTTATATATATATATATATATATATATATATATATATATATATATATATATATATAGCTATGTATATATATATAGCTATGTATATATTTATACGTGTGTGTGTGTTGATATGTGTTTAAGTGTGTGTGTTAGATTATGTATATAAGTGTGTGTGTATATATATATATATATATCTAGTTGTATATATATATATATATATATATATATATATATATATATATATATATATATATATGTGTGTGTGTGTGTGTGTGTGTGTGTGTGTGTGTGCTCGTGTGTGTGGCGAAGCGAGGGGCGGGAAGACAGCCTGCACAGCAACAGCAGCAGCAATATGAAGCAACAGCAGCAGCAAGCACATGTAGCAACAACAAGCACATGCAGCAGCAGCAGGCCCTAGCAGCTTCGCTTACGCGCCGCGTTGGCTAGAAGAGTACTAGTGAGGGAGAGAGAGAGTGATATATATATATATATATATATATATATATCTATAGTTAGCTAGATATATTGATAGTTAGATAGATAAGTTGATAGATAGATAATAAGGTAGATAGATAGTTAGATAGATAGCTATTAGTTAGATAGGTAAATAGATAGATAGTTACTTAGATAAATATGTAGCTAGATAGATACGTAGATAACTAGATAGGTATATATATATATATGTGTGTGTGTGTGGATATCTATATATATATGTACATAGGTACTTAGATATGTAAATATATGATAGATATATATATTTTTTAGCCTAGATTAATAACTAGGTATATATTTATTAGCCTAATAGCTAGTTAGAGGGGTTTGAGAGCGGTATCTCAATACCTTGAGATACCGAGGTATCTCAATACCTTGAGATATCCAAGGTATTGAGTTTTGAGCGAGGTTTTTGAGCAATAGCCTAGGAATAGTATTGGAGTAATTTTTATATGCTTATGTGTATATATTTACGCGTGCTAGCATAGGTTTTAGAGGGTATAGGCGGGACGTATAGCGTAGGGTGAGGTATTGGATACCGAGGGTATCCCGGTATCTCAAGGAGGCGAGTTTGAGAGTTTTCTAGCTTAATGAGCTCGGTTTGACCTAGAATTTCAGGAGCACCCTAGTTTGACCTAGACTTGACCGTAGTTGACTCAGTTGACCGCCAAAGTCAACTTTTGACCTAGTTTTGACCCAGAGTTGACTTTTTGGACCTAGAGTTGACTTTTGACCAAGATTTTACCGGTTTGACCCGTTTGACCTAGAACGACCTTAGAAGCCTATTTTTAGTTATTTTATATCTGTTTAACTCATTAGAATCCTGTTTAACCTTGCTTTTCGTAATAGGTCCTTGTGACACCGGTTCGGATCGCCAGTTGCTCAGGACGTCAGGCGAGTACATTCTCTGATAGTTTTCATTATCTGATGATTATTATGATTCAGCTTCTAGTATAGTATCATCTGATTATTCTGGCACAACACGGGATACTGACTGGTATTTCTGGATTCATTTACTTGCGACACGTGCATTTCATGTTTCTGGCCTCTATTCTGGAATCACTACAGGCATCACTACAGGCATCACTCATGTTTTAGGCTGGACTCATTTTGATTTACGTGTCGGGTCTTGGATTCACTTGTATTAGTCGGGGTGGGGAAATACTCGAGTAGACATGTAAACATTTCCATCTGGAATCATCAGGAATCACTCCCTCTGGTCTAATCTGGAATGATAGCAGCCGCGCACCCAGTGCGCGGTAAGCCGTACTTACCCCTAGCCGTTTACATGTCGAAACAAGTATTTTAAAGACACCGAGTTCATTCTTTCTAGTCTGGACTCTCTTGCATTTCTTGCTGGTCTCACTTACATGTTTTTGGACTTGACTCACTACATGTATTTTCTGCTGGACTCACTACACGTTCATGTGCACAGACTTACTCTTAGTGTAGATTTCTTGTGTCTTGCAGTCATTACTATCTTGCTCTGATATCCATGCATCTTTACCTTTATGCACCAGTGATTTATATATTTCTTGTTTCATACTTGCTTCATTCTTCTTGCTACTTGTTATAGCTGTTTTATAGTTTTTATCATTTAAATGGAACTGCTGTTAGAGATGTACTTGCTCCAGTCCTGACTGGACATATTTTTTAGAGTATCCGGAGGAGTGGTGTCCGATGTTTTATGGACCTGAGCCTGTCGATGGTGCAGATAGGGACCCTCTAGTTTAGGGGTAATTTTCGGGTTGGTAGCCGGGATCACTAAGACCTTGTTATTATTTTATTAGCTTTAGCACCGGATTTGTCTCCAGTTTTGTATTGAGACCTTGTTTGTATATTATTTTGGATGATGTATTATTATTATTATTGATGTTGTGGTTGTTGTAGTTGTTGTTGGTTAGACTTTATAGTTGTTAGTCTTTCTTGTTATCTTATCGTGCTTAGATTCGTGATTGAGTACATTGTGATTATCATTATGATATTGCTCATCCGTTTGGAGTTGAGATCTTGACAGGTTTATATATTGATTGTGTGAGATTGTTATCTAGATAGTTGACCTAGACAGCGTTCTACCGCCGATGCTGCGGCGTAGGCTGGACGTACCCACGACTCATGTCCAATTTTTTGGGTGCGGGTCGTGACATATACTATGAGATATACCATCAAATCATCACATATTCTCTGATAACATTAAGCACTTTAACTGCTATACTAGTGTACACAACCTATCTTAACACTACTAACTATACCTGATACTCTAACTTAACACATTTACTAATTAATGACTGATAGCCTACTAATACTAACTAGAAGTGAACTAAAATTTCATAATTCCTTAATTATACTAACTGATATATAACTAACATCTACTTTGATATCTCACTTATTACATGAACTCACCCCTTGCCTTGTTGCTACTGCTTTAACTCCATCCTACACCTGCTTCTTGCAGTATTCCCAACTGCAAATTTACAGAAATTCCCCATTGATCTCATAATATTCTCCCTACCTGGTACAACCCACCAAAGCACAACAACATACACTTTAAGTCACAATGATTCCCAGGTCTAGAACAGAACATACCACCTTATCACTTTCCTTCTTACCAAATCACTCAACATATGACACTCTTCCCTTGTTATATTTACTCAAATTACAAAGAGCACGCATACACAACTATGTGTATTCACTGATACAACAATCAGTGTATCCTCCATTGTTTCTACTTAAAACCAATATCCTGAAACATCCAACATACTGAACATTAGTTCCCCCTTGCATTTGCTACAAACTAATACACCCTCACTTCATTTAATTTCCATGCAATTCAGTCGAACTGAAAATAACTGAAACCAATTCATCACTAACACACCATCCTCAATACTGACACAGTGTAGTGCACCTCGGTGCACTGCCTACACATATAGTGTGATTACGGTCACAGAGAGTTCATAATACTCCTCTTACAATAATCAACACACATATCTAATATATAATCATATATATATATATATATATATATATATATATATATATATATATATATATATATATATATATATATATATATATATAACAGTTATATCACACACACACACAATTGCCATAATGCCAAACACTATGTGTGCAATCTCTAATACACTTTTGTACACACTAAATTGAAACACCAAAACTCTCAATTCTCCATGAATAGCATTCTCACATATCAAATACACCTAATAATAGCTATTAGAACTAGTTACAATAGAAAATAAAGAGAATTGCACAAAATCACACAAAATGAGTCTCGTATCACACAGTATCATGATACGGCCTACTTGTGTCCAAGTGTGGACACGTAACTAGTCCTCCAACCCCGATCTAAGTCCAATTAGACTAAATTAGTCTCATGACACACACTTGATATGTCAATCTCGTAATTCCCTCAAAATACACATAAAAACCTATGTATAAGTGTCAATTCTCACCAATAGAGCCTAGATCTTCATCCTATAGGTAGCCCTATGCCATTGGGGTGTTCCTAAGAGTCAAATGCATGATTTGGAACTCAAATTAGAAGAAAATTCAGATCTATACCTATTGGGAGATGGATTCCCAATAAATTGTTCCTACGAACACGATCTTCTTGCCAAAGCTCATCCTCCTAGTGCTTCTTGCAATTCCAAACTCCAATGCTCCTTGAGTGATGAGAATGAGAGAAAATATGCATGAATTGAGAGGGATTGATGGAGGGATGAATGAATTGGAGAAGAACACAATTGGGGATCTAGAATTGAGTGTGCAAATAAAGAAGAGAGAGAATGGAGAGACCAATATACCCCCCTTCCCTTCTCTCCAAGTCACAACAAATGTCCAATATGCCCCTACATGCCAAATATGAGGAATAATTAAGAAGGGCTATTTTGGGAAGTCTCTACACTAATGCAAATTAAGCTAATCCTCCTAATTAATTAGAGTAATGGGTCTAATTGGGCCTAGTCCAATGTTGCGCTCACTAGTTGTCATGTCTAAATAATAAGCTAGTCCACTACTATAAATAAATAATACAAATCACAATTAAATTAAATTAAATAGCACTATAATAATTATTAATCACTAAAATAAACAGATATTCAAAATGACCAAAATACCCTCATTTGGAAAAGTGGGGGTGACAAACCTACCCTCCTTAGAAAAATTTTGTCCTCAAAATTTAAGGAAGGAACCAACTACAACAAGCAATCACAACAAGCAAGAAAGAATTATACCTCATGGCTCAAACATATAAGGATATCGCTCACGCATCTCGGCTTCCCTCTCCCAAGTAGACTCTTTCGGAGAGTGATGCCTCCACGCGACGTATACCAAAGGAATCATCTGGTTCCGCATCACCTTCTCTTTGCGATCCAGAATCTCCATAGGCTGCTCTGGGTAGTTGAGAGTCGAACCAATCTTTTTATGATTCTTGTCTTATTCTCCTTGATACATTTTTATCGCATGTCACATCAATCATCTTTAGTCAATTCTCTCTGACACACATTTCTGACCCATCACTATGCACTTGGGTGCATGCTTCCAGTGGGTGCATGCGGCAAGTGAGTCCATGCAGCCAGTGGGCGCATGCGACCAGGAATAATTGTGCACATTTTGTGTTCCTTTTAATTATGTCCATTTAATAAATTTTTTAGTAATTATTGCTGTATTCTTTTTTATGTTGATACAAGTTTATATATCAGACAAGTTTTGCATGTAGTTCATAAGACAAGTTTATATACAACTTCACAATTCTCATGACATCGTAAAAATATTTGTGTATAAAAATTTATTGTATTTGGCATCGTACAATCGAGTGTGAGTATTGCCTAATGTATCACGTGTCACGAATACGATAACTCGTGGAAAGCTCGTACTCATGACTCGTCATTCTAGGAAAGTTCTCAAGTGTCCACGACTCGAGAACTTGAAATAATTTAGTAATAATTAAACAAGATAAGATTTCCCTAGATCATTGGGAGGGAAGAATAGTGCGCTACAGGCTACCCCGATCTCTAAGTGCCTCATGCAGCATGGAATAACCCTGCTAGGAAAGGGCTCCATGACTGACCAAGTTTACGCGTGCTACGACACTTACAAGACAAGTTTATATACAAGTTTATGTTACAAGACAAGTTTATGTTTATAAAGCAAGTTTATGATCACAAGTTTAAGTTTATTCTTACAAGTTCAAATTTATGTTTATGACAAAGTAACCAGTTATGTTGTAGTGATGTTAATGTGCATTTAAGTTTACTCGACAACATACCCGTAGCCATTTGGGTTGACTGTAGTGTCAGTGGTAGAAATATTCTTCAAAGCATGCATTTGTTAGTAACTAGGTTTGTGATAACCCTAATTAGTTAATTATAGCAAGCCGTAGGCATGGTTGGCCTTGCAATAAATGTTGTCTATTCGTTAAGCTCGCCCTTTAATTCATTCTTTCGGCGCGTGGTTAGGGTGCAAAGTTCTGCTTGGATGAAGGTCTGCAACCTCGGTCCTTGTTTGGTTTAAGGGTTGTGGTCCCGATCAAGAGTAGTTCCTATGCCATCTTGCTACTTGTTACCTTACTTTCCTTTATGGCACTTGTTAATATTTCTTTCAGTTATATTCTTGAGATAAGTACATTGGTACCGTACAAGTCTCGATCTGCATTTATTTATTTTTTGTCTCTTTTCTGCTGTATGTTATGATGTGTTTGGTCTATCACCTTGAGCTCCTTTGTGATACTTGTTGCTTGGTGTTCTGATCCCACTGGTTTTGTATGTCCAAATTACCCCGAGGAGAACCAGGGTCCACCGTACTTCCAGCAAGATGGCTCGCACTCGTAGGACTGCGGCCGAAGTTCGCAAGTGAGTTTCCTTCCTCCACCCATCGTAGTGTTATTTTATTTTGTGGCATTTTAGCAAGAGACAGTATTAGTCCCTTATTTTGATATCACTTTTCTGACTTCGGTCAATATGATGTATATATTGTACCATAGCTGGTATATTGGATCATGCATAATTATACTCTGCTAGTGCACCATTTTGTATTTACTAGTTTTATGATCATATGTGGTATGTAATTTGTGATATCTTTTTTACTTTTATATATGATATACTCTTGTATTTGATGTTTATGGATTGAGATACTAAGATTTTTTGGCCTTAGGACTGACCTCATAGCATGCTAGAGTCCACCCATATGTCTCCTAGACAACCTTAGCACATTTTAGCTTATTTCGGTATTCTGCAGGGTGTGGTTGGCCATGTTAGTCCTCGTTTTTATCCAGTATCATAGAAGCGGGACGTGACAACGTCGGAACGTTAACACGTTTCGGTGGAAGACGAAAGTCAGAGACAGGCAACCAAGACTCACGGTGAGGCTGATCGTTAGGGACTTCGGTCTTGGCCGTGTCATTGATATCAGCAGGATCCCAATGGTGCAGGAGGTGCTACGCATGTCAGCTAGCGTTGACGTGACGGTCGAGAAGTTGGAGAAGATAGAAGATGCAAAGCAGCTCGGGGGATCATAGATCGGTGACATGGGGGAGCAGAAACTCTGTCACGGGACGACAGGCATGGAGTTCAGTTGAGGAACCATGGGGCCAACATCCTCTCATCAGACTGGAATGGGAGATTGTTGAGGTCCAGTCTGGATTTAGTAGATTTTGGATCCTAAATATGGTCAAAGATTTGATTTGATGTAATTTAAAATTCTATTGAATGTAAGATTTGATTAGATTTTAAATTTATATCAAATATTTAATTTGACCATATTTGGACGTCCATAATTGATGTTGAGTTATTTTAGGTGTAATAAGATTCTTATTTTAGGGTTTCCTATTTAGAAAATCTTATTATGACCTAAAATATGATTTTTCATCCTATAAATATAGGAGGAGGGTGGAGGCACAAAGCAAGCACAAATGTGGAGATTCATGATGCTCGTTCACAGATAATCTAAGAGAAAGTCCGTGCTTTGCTCTTAGGGTTATTCTCCATACAAGACAGAAGAAAGAAAAGATCTAATCGAGGAGTCAATTTCGATTAGGGAAATTTCTATGGGTTTCTGAGTGATTTCAATTGTAATCTTTGTCGTTATTTCTTGAGTGTGGTGAGGGGGTTGAACCTATTAGGGCAAATTATTTCAAACATTAGTTTTTTTGTGATCTTGTAATTTGATCTGAGTTATAAAGGTTAAAATTTGTCCAGGTGATGTAGTCGCCACCATATACTTGTCTTTATCTGGGCTTGGTGTTCCTTAGACAGGGGTTGGTTATCTCAGGTGGGTTGGCCTAAAGTTTATGCTACGGTCAGTCTCAGACACAGTATCGGAGCACTTGTAGGACATGTCCGTTCTGAACAATTAGATCATTAAACTATCAAATTTTATAATTTTCTCTCTGAAACGGACTAGCTACCCTAAGAATAGGACTCCGCCCATGTTTAGACAGAAAAAAAAGTGAAAGCCCAATTACATTGTGTTGGGCTTGGTTCCAACCAATACCCGACCTGTTTGACAGATTAGTCCTCTTCCCATCCGCTCTGCCGACATCGTGTCTTTTTACGTAGTACGTGTGAGACGTAGGGAACCTTCCTTATGCAAACGTGGATGTCCCTCTTCCCACTCATGTGCCTCATCCCTTCTTTTACTCCCCCATAACTAGCCTCCGTTTCTCTCCTCCTACTTCCCACTACTACACTACCTGATCCAGAATTAATTACTACCGCTACAGCAACAATTTTCACTTCAATGGATCCTTACAGTGCGAATGATCATGGGCAAATTCAACCACAACGCCCTCCTGGCATCGGTAAGTGACCATTTTTAATTTCTTTAATTCATTTTTTTTTGTACTCAAAATTTGAATAATTTGTTTTCCGGCAAAAGCTAGCCAGCCAGAAGTTTTTAAAATTTTGGGTCTGTTTCGCAATTATAGGATAACCGTTATGAGATATTTTTTATAGTAATAGTTACGAGAGGTACGATTTTGAATGGTTATAAATAACTGCTTTTAAAACAGACAAATTTAATGAACAGTTCTGAATTTTTTTTATACGAATAAAATTATCCAGATGTCTATATATAAACGAAACGATTACAAATGACAGAACTATAATCCAGTCCATATGTCGATCAGAAAGTAAAAATTTATATATGATTAAAATAATAGAAACATGTAAAATAATAGAAATGTCTGAATAAAAGTAGAAGAGAGATTTTAAAAACTTATTGGAGAAAATAAAAGTAGAAGAGAGACATAGATGATAAAAAAAATGATAGAATATTAGTATATATCAAGGTGTCTAAATGGACGGACTGGTCCGGAACTCGCCACGGGCTTTGTCCGGTCAAATCCGGTCCCGACCGGTCCGGACCCCGTCAACGATCCGGACCGGCTCGGCCCACCTCCTCCGCGGGTCCAGGCTGGGTCGACAAATCGGCCCATAAGTCCGGCCCGGTTCGGTATGCAACTTTGCTGGTCCGGATCGGTTCAGGATTGGGACGGTCCGGACTGATTTTTTTATTTACTTTAATATATATAAGTTTTTTTTTTTTTTTTGTAATAATTCTTATTTTACAACCCATTCATAATAACAAAAAATTGTAATATATATATATATATATATATATATATATATATATATATATATATATATATATATAATCGGGCCGGTCTGGTCCGATCGTGGACCGGTCCTGATCCAGACCGGTTCGGTCCGGTCCCATCCTGACCGGGTTATGGGTCCGGACTGTGTCGAATTATTTGTTGACTAGGCCGGACCGGTCCGGTCTGCCGCTCTCTTCGGGTTGAGTCCGGTCCGGACCGGACCGGACCCGGTATTCCCGGACCACGTGCCGATCCGGACCGACCCATACACACATTAAAGTATATATAATTATATATTTTTTATGAGAATATAAATAAAATAAAATAATAAAATTTTTAAAATTTATCGATTTTGGATGTCTATAAAGATAGTGAAAATTATTTTACATCAGATTTGTGAGATTTAACCGATCAAAATCAGCGTCTCAAAAAAAAAAAAAAACATTTTTTTGATCGATTCAAAAAAATCTTAAAATTGATAAAAAATACTGTTACCCTGCAAAAGGGAGGCCAAACGAACTAGTGATTTTATCATTTAACATCTCCAAAAGTTTGGACGCGCGTTTATGGCTGCTCTGTGGTTCTTGTTTGTTGAGGAGCAGGTTTGGAAGAAGAAGAGCACCACCACGAGAAGAAGTCGATTATGAAGAAGATGAAGGACAAGGCGAAGAGGTTCAAGAACACCATCAGCGAGAAAGCACACGGCTACGGTCACAGTCACGAAGAACACACTCCTAGCGAAGTGGAGGAGGAGGAGGAGGAGGAGGAGGAAGCAGATCCTGAGGTTCACAAGAATGGAGGACAGGGGAGTGTCTCTCCGGTGACGAGCATCGGCCGGGCCGAGGAGGACCCTGCTGCGCCTAACGGCAGAACGTCCGCCCCCAGTGATCAGACCCAACTCATCTCCTCCTCATCTAATGGTAGTAAATCTTTTTCCTAATTTATAACTTCTCAATTTCATGTATTTTTATTTAAACAAATTAAATGGTTGTAATAATTTCCCTACGCTACTAAAACATTAAACAAATTAAATGGTTGTAATAATTTCCCTACGCTACTAAAACAAATCACATCTCAATTAGATTTTACATTATATTTTTTAGGGACACTATAAAAGTTATTCGGGACTGTCATAACTGTCAAACATTTTGACAGTCATTCCGATAGATAGAATTGTCAAAAAATTTAACAGTCCAAATATTGTTATTTACATAATGTCAAAAAATTTGACAGTTCTTTTAATGTGACAGACTGTCAAAATTGTCTATTTTAGGACTGTCAAAATTTCTACCAAAAAATTTTGACAACCCTTGAGTAAGAAGTCTAAGTGCCCCTAAAAAAAGCCTTTTACAAAAATATATATACACATACTCTATATATACACATACTCTTACGACTTGATGTTGACACGATTGTTAATCGTGTAGACATGTCAAGATAGCTATTATAAAATTGTATTCAGAGCATTGAAGTATGCTGAAATTACTACGAAAGCACTTTTTTTTTTGTGAAATTTAGATAAGAGTACGAAAACGTCATTTGGAATCACGTTTTCTTTGTTTTGCATTCATTCTGAAAGATATTTTCTATGTAAAGATTCATATTAAATTTGTATTAATAGTCTCCACTTAATTCTTACGTCCCTTAATTAAGAATGTATGTAAAATGTTTTTTAGAATGACAATTTTTTTTACAAAATTGTTAAAATAGGTCATTTTGAAAGACATTTTTTCTAACAGTTATTATATAATCGCTTTTTTTTAAGTGTCAATTAACAGATATTATATTCTCTAGAACATATTTATTTAATATGTGAGAAAAATGTCCATTGGAAGGCTAAAAAACGTCTTTACAATGAACTTTTTTTTTTATTTGTTTGACTGTCATTAGTTACATAAATCGGAACAATGGGTTCTCCAAGTATTTTATAAAAAAATTTGTACCGTGGCTGAAATTTCAGCTATGTTGTTTGCTCTGAATGCAATTTTCTGTAAATTAATAGAAATGGTGAAGCACATGCAGGTAGCAACGTGGTCGGAGAATCCCCAATGAGCCCCTCCTTCCAAAACATGGTCGTCTCCGACGAAGGCCAAGGCGAGAAAGAGGCTCTCATGTCAGCTCCCACCGGCACCCACGACAACAAGTTCTCTCTCGAGAATCCTCCTCGCCTCACGGAGGACCAACCCAAAGAACCCAGCCAAGTTGACGAGGAGGAGGAGGAGGCTGTCACCGTCACCTACGACACCAAGTTCTCTCCCGAGAATCCTCTTCGCCTCATTGAGGACAAATTACCCAAAGGACCCAGCCAAGTTGACGAGGAGGAGGAGAAAGAGGCTCTAAAGTCACCTCCCACCGGCCCCCACGACAACCAGTTCTCTCCCGAGAATCCTTTCAAAGAGGACAAGCCCAAAGAACCCAACCAAGTTGATGAGGAGGAGAATGAGGCTCTCAAGTCACCTCCCACCGACAACCAGTTCTCTCCCGAGAGTCCTCCTCGCCTCACGGAGGACAAATTACCCAAAGAACCCAGCCAAGTTGACGAGGAGGAGAACGAGGCTCCCAAGTCACCTCCCACCGGCTACCAGTTCTCTCCCGAAAATCTTTCTCGCCTCAAGGAGGGCAAATTACCCAAAGAACCCAGCCAAGTTGAGGAGGAGGAGGAGGAGGAAGAGGCTCTCAAGTCACCCCACGATAACAAATTATTCCCCGAGGAGGACAAATTACCCAAAGAACACAGCCACGTTGACGAGACCGACAAGGGGACGGAGACGGTGGCGGAGATGGGGACGGGGACGTCGATGAAGGGCAACATGCCGGATAAGCTGAGGCCGGGGGACGAGGACAGCGCGCTGTCCGAGTCCATATCGGACTTGCAGAAGAAGGAACAGGATACCGTGGCCGAGGCTGAGGGAGGGGGAGGGACAGGGATGGTGGGTAAGATCAAGGGGATGGTCACCTCTTTCCTCGGCGCGGGGAGCTAAGGTCAGCGGGAGCAGCACTGCACCGGCAGGCAGCAGCCGATGAGCAAGTGCGAGGACCCGCGCAGGAAGTGGGAAGTCGGGTTGGTGCACAATAAAGGATATCAAGCAATAAGCTTAGGTTGTGGTATATTGTGAGCTGTTTGGCGCTGATTTGGTGCGCGCGCGTGTAGAATTCTACTTATGTTTTTCTTCTCTGTTTATTTTTAGAGTATGCAAGGATGCTCTTTAGCATCCAAATAATGCTTTGCTACTCCTGTACTGTTCACATTTCACAGTATCCACGAAGAATAATGTTATTTATTACTCCAAACGGCATTGCCTTTTAATGTGACATCTACCGTCACGGTTAATACGGCAGATAATATGATAACTTTTAAATTTAAAAAAATTTACTGTAACAAAATTAATTTATATTAAATTAATATAAACAAAATAAATTTAATTAAATTTAAAATAAAGAAACAGTCCGCCAACTGGGTTGGCGGAAAACAGACATAGAACATACGTGGAAGAATGGGATCCAACGATAGGACCGCAGCCGATTGTCCACCAATTTTGTTGACAAAAATTGTCCTTGGGCCAACTTAGTTGGCGGAAAATGAATAGTGGGGCTTGCGGTCGGTTGGGTGTGGGTGAGGAGTGGTTTAATTTGGTTTGTTTTATTTAGTTATGTTTTGATATTTTTATTTAGTTTTTTTTTTAATTTTAGTTTATTTTACTTAGTTTTTTTTTCATATTAAAATTTATTTTGATAAAAAAAGACTAATATTTATTTTTTTACATTATTTTGTTTATTTTTTTTCTTTACTTAGTTTTTTTTTTCATATTAAAGTCTATTTTCATATTAAAGTTTATTTTTATAAGAAAAAAAATTAAGTAAAGAAAAAAAAGGACTCTAAGGCTTACTTTATTTTAATGGTTTTATTTTTTTTTATATGGAAAAAAAAGAAGAAGACTAAGTAAAGAAGAAAGACAACTAATAGGTTATAGAATGGTTTGGTTTAAGAGTTGGTTTATGTCCAACGGCTATTTCACAACCACTCTTTCAACGACTCTTTCATTTTTCCAATGTTCATATCCAACGTTCGTCTAACTTTCGTTTCGAAGTTACCTATATAAACGTAGCATTTGTTTCATATCAGCATATCAAACATTGCAAACAAATTTTTTCTTTCTTTCCACACAAGAAAAGCTCAGTTAAATATTAAAATCTTTGAAGTCCATTTTTGTTGTTGCCATGGATCGAAGTCTAACAGTACTACGCTCGCTTGGTGGTGTACTAAATTGGTTAGCTTATGAAGGAGGTTTAGTTGAAGTTCTTTTAATTGATCAAAATATTTCGTTTGATAATTTACGTAATCTAATAATTAATTTTTTTTTCGATTGACTATGAATTTTTATTGGTACATTTTTGTCTATCTAATTGTATAAATTTAGTTAGTGAGCAAGCATGCAAATTTATTCTTGAAGTTAATATACAATCACAGTATATTAATATTTTTGTGACTCCACCACCACCACCACCACAACCACTACCACCAAGAAATAGTAGTGCTCCTAGTTCTTCTCACCAAGTTATTTCATTTACTGAAAAGAACATAGAGTAGATTATGGTAATACTGACGATGAAAATAGTGATGATTTAATATAAAATATAAATGATGAACTTGATGATAATGTTGATAGTTTAAACAATTTATTCATTGGAAAAGAATTTATGAATCGTCATGCATTTAGAAGTTTTATTAGTGATATAGTAATTGCAAATAATTTTTCTTGCCGGGCTACTAGAAATAATACTAGTGGAATTGTATATAAATGTAACATTTCAAGTTGTAATTGGACAGTGTACGCTAAAGCCATTGGTAACGACAAAATATTGGTCATTAGTACGCTAAAAAATGTGCATTCTTATTTATATGAACTTACAACGGAAAATCATCCATTAGCGACAACTGTATAGGTTAAGAATAAGATTATTGATAAAATTCGTGATAATCAGTCGTATAGTCCATCGAATGTTGTAAATGATATCTATAGGGAACACCAAATACATATTAAATATTGTAAAGCTAGAGAAATTGCTTTATCAGAAATAAATGGTAGTTATGATATCCATCGCATGTTATATAAAGACTACATAAAATAATAAGTTTCAAAGAATTTTTATTTGTTTCAAAGCATGCATTGATGACTTTTTAAGGGGATGTTTACCTGTGATTAGTACTGATGCTACATTTTTTTTTCTCTAGATTTCAAGATATTTTATTTATTGAGTGTGTTCATGATCCTAACTATCAATTATTTCCAATTGCTTATGCTGTTGCTGAGAGCGAAAACACAAATTCTTGGACTTGGTTTTTAAACGGTTTGAAAACATCTTTTGAAGGTAGTTTTAATGCGTGTGATACAATTTCTTTTATATCAGATAAACATAAAGGATTAATAAATGCCATGCGTGGTACTTTTTCAGAATCGTCTTATTTTTTTGTATTCAACATTTTAAACAAAAATTAAAAAATGTATGTAGATTGCCTATTTTTCAACGTAAATTAGACTATCTTGCAAGATGTTATAATGAAACAAATGCGAACATTTGCTTTGATGTAATTAAGGCTGAAAATATCGATGTTTACAATTGGCTTGTTGGAGTAAATGGTGAAACTCGTGTTTTATCACACTGGATCACAGCTTATTCTCCTTATCCTAGATTAGATATTAACACGTCAAACCTTGCTGAATGCTTCAATAACTGGGTTAAAAATTTACGCGATAAACCAATAATAACACTTCTTGATGGTATTCGAGCCAAAATTATAACACTTCAGGACAAAAATCGGCAAAAATATAAAAATCTTGAAACTGATTATTGTCTGAAGATGTTAAAAACTATGGCCTGTATTACAAAGAAAAGACATAAGCTACAAATATTGAGTATAGTTGGTTATTTATTTAAAATAATAGATCGTGAAAAAAATAGAACATATGTTGTTAGGTTAGATGAAAAATATTGTACATGTTTTAAATTGTATCATACTTGTTTGCCATGTGTACATGTATGTTATGCTTGTAATTCTAAAAATATTAGCATCGTGAGTTTTTATCCAGATATTTTTTTCAAAGAAGCATTAAGAAGCGTATATGAGCCGCACCTGGAGCCAATTCCAGTCCTTTACAACATTCAAAGTACATTGGTTATAGGCGACATTGGAGTACCTGATGTACGATGGAAAGCGGGAAGACCAAAGAAGAATCACATCACCTAATGCTACACCATTTAAACAAATATGAGCGTATGATTTCATATAATTTTTAAAAATTTATTTTGTTCAACTTTTTAAATAACTTACCATCATCTATTGAGTCCATTAGTTGAGACAACTGTACCACGAGTTGTCTCTCCAATCTAGAATGCCACTGTGGAATCATTTTGTGTGCTCTTTTAGCTGCACTCCCTCTACTACGGTTTAAACATGGTGGCTCATCGAAAATCTTTTTTTCACCCAGAATTTTCGCATAGCATGATCAGCTGGATGATACATAATATGATCGTCGTATATTAGGAAAAAAATATGGACACTAAGGTCATAGGCTGTTGTTTGTATTTCAGTAGGATTCTGCTCAAGCCGGTACAGACAATTTATCACCTATTTTATGACAAAAAATTTATAAGATAATGGTCATAATAGTTTTATAAAATAATAATTCAGATATTTTACCTCGTTATACTTCAATGTATCAAATTGGACCCGGTATAAAGAGATAACCACCTGTTCACAGTGTACTGGATCTGCTGTATCCGTAATCTACCGTAAAGCTAACGGAAAGACACAATCGTCAGTATTAATGCGGGAGACTGACCTACCAATATGAAAGTTCTCGTAGGACCAAACCTAGAAAATACGAGCATATGATATAAGTGCACATATTTTCAATGTAAATGGAATTAAGTAAAACTTTTATACATACATGTATTAATGTCGCGCAACAACTTAAATTTATCTTCGTTTCATTCACGTCGAGAAATTATACAAAATATGTCATATAACTATATAAATATGCCAACACTGACGCTCCCCAAGCGTGGCGCGTAGGTGCGGCCATGTATACTAAAAAAGGTAAAAAACGTAAATCAACTAAATCTGATGAGTCTGGAAATAATATTTTGCTTAATAAACCTAGTAAGCAGGCTCTGGTGCAAGCATTGACCCGAACAGATGATGAAGAAATGATATGCGTTAAATTAAAATAAAAATATATTACGTAAATTGTGGTGCCCCGTTCCCCCTATTCGGGGAGCGCGGCTAAGAAATACTAGACAGTATCGTTCGATCGGGATAGATTGAATCAAGAACTCATCCTCGTTATGGATTTGTCTCTTCGAAATCGATTCCCATATTCAGTGGACCGTGCCCCAAGGATCGACTTAGCGGCAGAGTCAGGAGGGACCTCTCCGCTGCATTCTTTGTTGCCTAGTTTTCGCTGTCGCTTGTTGCTTTCGTGCCTTGAGTTGGTTTTCGGATTTGCTTGGGTTTTCTTGAATGGTTTCGATGGATTTCATTGCTTTCGTTCTTAGGACTGCACTTCAATTCCAATAAGGAAAAGAGAGGAAGAAGTACTGATCAGCTGTTCATGTCAATACAGGTGAACCAGCTGTAGTCGTCGCTCGAGCGGACTCCTAAAGCACTTCTTTCCTTTTCCTTCCAACTACCAAAGTGAGTGGCTACCAACCCGATTAGCTAGCCCTACTTGCTAGTCTTCACATCTAAATCTTGTGTTCGTGCTTTGCCCGATCAAACGATACCAAGTAAATAACTAAAAGATATCAAGATAATAAGGGAATAGACTTGGGAAATATTGCTTGTCAAATGAAACCTGTGAACGGTTACTTACTTATATGCTTGCTCGTTTGGAATGTTCATCATATGCATAAATATAAGTTAGAATGTATATTTCTTCTTAAAATTGTGCTATGTAAAGAACTCTTCTCATATGCCATAAACTGAACAGATAGGCTATGCAAAAAGTAAATCTTGCCCTGTACTGCCCTGCTCCTGATATGCCCTGATTTGCCTCGATTGCTAACTTAGTGTACTGCGTTGATCACGGACAACTTGTGCACAAGGTCTTAGTTCCCGCGGACGGTCGCTGGGGCACTGGCACCGATCTGATCCGGACGGAACTCATGATAGTCGCCTGCTATAGGACGGAATACCTTGGGACGTCCTGATCTATGCGTCGCACGGCACTCCGTACTGAGACTAGCCCGTCCATTATGGCAACGTGCCAGTGATCCCCCTTGTATATTTAAACCTGTTGCTACTAACTTGTGTCTTCTTGGCAGGGAAGGCAAGGTAAGTATTATGCAGGTGGTTCAGACGGGCAGGTAAATGTCACCGAGCGGTGGCAGGTTATTTCATTGATTTCTATATCTAATTCTTGCTGTAAAATGAACTAAGGCAAGATAGAAACCCACAAATATGCATGCTTCATTAAAACAACATGTTGATTGGTATAGTTGGGATAGCTTGCCTTCACCAGTACGTTTCGATGTACTGACCCTCGTTGAAACAGGTTCCCCGCGCTAAGGAGAGCCGAGCGAGGAGCAGGAGACAAACCCCCAATCCAGTCCAGCTGTAGGCACGCCTCGACCGTGCCAACCTTTGAAGCATTTTGAAGAAGAAGAAGCATTTTGAAGTTAGAAGCTAGCCACCAAGCAACCATGCAACTTCGTGGCAAAGCAGTCGTTCCGACGCAAGGTCTTATATTTTGAGTTTAGTAAGGATGTAATGTACAGGACTGCTATCTCATTTTGTGTCAACACTTTTGTAAGCCCATAGAGGCAATCCTTATGACTCAGTTCAAGGAGTTTGTAATAGATGTTCATATTATCAATAAAAAGAGAACTTTTCCATGTTTCAATATGTGTTTCAATTATCTGCGTACTCTGAATATGTGCTCGCTATGCGAAACAAAAATACTTAGCCTTGTGCGGTGCGCAACCTAGGCCCGCACGGCGGTCACGCCCGGGGGACGACTAACGATTCCACGGGATCGGGGCGTGACATGTTGGTATCAGAGCACAGCTTCAAAGTTCCTTTGACTTGAACTGGAAAAGTTTTCTTAACGATAAATCCCTGTGCGAACTCCTGAACTCGTTAAGGCCAAAATGAGATACGTTCATGCAATAAGTCTATAATACATTATGATCCTGATGTAATTTACCTTCCTTGCAAGGAACGACGCAAGCGCAACCATCAGCGTTGGCGCCAGGCGAGACAAGGACTCAGGAGAGCAGTTCCGGAACTTCAGGAAGCTCTCGGAGCCAACGGGGCATGTCTCGATCAGATTCCCTTCAGCAGGTGATGCAAATGTTCACGGAGCAACGGCAGAGGGATGATGCCCGCCAAGCCAAGTTCGAGAGCAACCTAGAGGCCCGGCTCTCAGTCCAACAAAAGCAGGTAGATACCCTGCAGCAGCTTGTTCAGACCCTGGCCTCCAACCATTCTGCCGCAACGACAGCTACACCAGTGGAGCAGCCAGTGCTTGAAGTCGAACCACCGCTAGCGCCAAGGACGAGGCAAGTGACTGCCTTCCCCTTTGGCAACTTCAAGAAGGTCTGCAACACGCCGTTTAATGGGACTGAGGACCCAATCGTGGCCCTAGATTAGCTCGCCGAGCTTGAAGATCATTTTTCTCTCCTAGAAGTGCCGGAAGACAAGCGCGTCACCTGTGCCCAACTATTGCTTCGCCTCAACGCGCACGACTGGTGGGACATGCATCGACGATCTCTTCAACTTGGCCATGGAGAGGAGGCGATCGCGTGGACGACTTTTCGTACCGCATTTGAGGAGGAGTTTATACCCCCACCACTACGACGTCAACGGGAAAACGATTTCGTTCAACTCCGGCAGGGCAGCATGACGGTGAAGCAATACTCGGCAGAATTCAATAAACTGGCCAAATTTGCTACCGCTTATCTACCGGATGCAGCGAGTCGTGCCAGACGATTCGAAGGAGGGCTACATCCTGGCATTCACGGGCACGTAGCCGTTCCGCAGTATCAGACGATGAGGGAAGTCTTAAACCATGCCCTCTCCCTGGAACCGCAGTATCCTCACATTGCTGCCGGCGCTGTGCAAACTTCCAATCACAAACGCCAAGGCAATGATAGAGGAAACAACGCTGCAAAGCGTCCAAATAACGGCGGTAAACAGCGTGGAGACACCAGCAAGACCTGCAACTTTTGCAGGAAGCCAGGGCATATCGAAAAAGATTGTCGCCGCAAGCTTGGGACTTGCCTCCGTTGCGGCGATCCAGGCCATCAGATTAGCAGCTGTCCGCGTCGTCCACCGCAACAACCAGATCAGACTCTGGCTCCTCAGGCAAATCGAGCGGTGCCGCAGCCAGGGCGTAATCAAGCTCAAGGCCGAGTCTACACCATGACACGGGAAGAAGCTCTAGCTTCGGATACCGTCGTGTCAGGTACCTTACTTTTCAATAATATACCTGCTCGCGTTCTATTTGATTCGGGTGCAACCCATAGCTTTATTTCTACAAACTTCGCCACGGAGAACAATATAAAAATGACTCCGTTGCATTTAGATTTAAGCGTTAGCACCCCATCTGGTACAAAAATTCCTGTCTGTTCAGCATGCCTAGGCGGTTATATCTGTATTGGGGAGAGAAAGCTGTCACTTGATATTTTAGTTCTTGATGTACGGGACTATGATATCATTTTGGGAATGGACTGGCTAGGCTCGTGCGCGGCAACTATTGAGTGTGCAGAGAAGCGAGTCATTTTCCGTCTGCCCGGAGAAGCCGTGTTCTGTTACACCAGTAGTCCAGCGAACAATGCGACCAGGGCCTGCATGGTGATTTCGGCAAAATCTGCTCGGTGAATGCTCTACACAGGCTGCGAGGGATTCCTAGCATCGGTTTGGGACACACGGCAGGACTACGCAAACGTCGAGTCAACTTTCGTTGAGGCAGAGTTCCCCGATGTGTTCCCGAGCGAACTACCCGGTATGCCGCCAGACCGAGAGATTGAATTCACTATCGACACATTTCCAAATACACAGCCAATTTCCAAGCCTCCGTACAGAATGGCACCTGCAGAGCTGAATGAATTAAAGCGCCAACTCCAGGAATTACTTGATCGCGGGTTCATCCGTCCGAGCGTGTCTCCTTGGGGCGCTCCCGTGCTCTTTGTGAAGAAAAAGGACGGAACTCTACGCCTCTGCATAGACTATAGGGAATTAAACAAAGTCACAATCAGGAACAAATATCCTCTGCCACGGATAGATGACTTGTTTGATCAGTTACAAGGGGCAACGGTGTTTTCTAAAATTGATCTTCGCTCGGGTTACCACCAGCTGAAGATTAAGCCAGAAGACGTGCCCAAGACTGCTTTCAGAACCCGCTACGGCCATTACGAGTTTTTCGTGATGCCGTTTGGACTGATGAATGCTCCTGCTGCATTCATGGATACGATGAACCGTGTCTTTAGGCCCTTCATCGATAAATTCGTGGTGGTGTTTATCGATGACATCTTAGTGTACTCGAAGACTAGGGATGAGCACGCAGGACACCTGCGGATGGTGCTGCAAACCCTTCGAGACCACAAGTTATATGCCAAATTAAGCAAATCAGAATTTTGGCTGGACAGTATCTCGTTTTTGGGGCATATCATCTCCTCGGAAGGCATCTCAGTTAATCCGAAGAAGATAGAAGCAATCATGCAGTGAAAACGACCGGAGTCAGCTAGCGACATCCGAAGTTTCCTTGGTCTGGCAGGGTACTACCGGAGATTTATACAAAATTTTGCTAGAATCGCTTCACCCTTGACTCAGTTGACACGAAAGGGTGCTAAGTTTACTTGGACAGAGGACTGTGAAGCTTCATTTACGGAGTTAAAGCAGCGCCTCATCTCTGCCCCAATTCTTACTCTGCCGAACGGACCGGATGACTTTAAAATATATAGTGATGCCTCAGGAAAGGGTCTAGGATGTGTCCTGATACAGTGCGATAAGGTGATAGCCTACGCGTCTAGACAGCTAAAGCCTCACGAGCAGAACTACCCAACGCATGATCTCGAACTTGCCGCGGTAGTGTTTGCATTGAAGCTGTGGCGTCACTATCTTTATGGTGTACCATGTGAAATCTATACGGACCATAAAAGCTTGAAATACTTGTACACTCAAAAGGATTTGAATCTTCGGCAGCGGCGATGGCTTGAACTCCTGAGCGACTTCGATCTCACGATCAGATACACGCCTGGAAAGGGAAACGTAGTAGCTGACGCATTGAGTCGAGTGTTTGTAGGGAGTTTGGTTATTGATGATAGGCTGCGCCGAGATCTTGAATCACTGGGTATTACACTGAAAATAAGATATAAGAAGTGGGCGCAAGTAGCTCAACTGCGCCTCGAGCCCGACTTGTTACACAAAGTGAAGGCCACTCAGAAGGACGACCCGTTCCTGCAGAAGATACATGCCCTTATCTTGGCAGAAAAGGCGTCCGACTTTGCGGTAAGCACGGATGGGATGCTTCGAGTAAAGGAAAGACTATGTGTTCCGAACGACGCGGCTCTCAGACAAGAGATACTCACGGAAGCTCACTATGCTAGTTATACTTCTCATCCGGGTAGTACTAAGATGTATCGGGATCTTCGCACGACGTTTTGGTGGCACGGCTTAAAACGGGATGTGGCGCAGTTTGTGTCGCATTGCATGGCTTGTCAACGAGTAAAGGCCGAACACCAGAAACCAGGCGGAGAGCTTCAGAACCTTGCTATTCCGGAGTGGAAATGGGATGATATAACGATGGACTTTATTGTTGGCTTGCCGAGGACACAACGGGGACATGATGCAGTCTGGGTTATCGTCGATCGACTCACCAAGTCAGCTCACTTTCTGCCTATCAAATCTACTTGGAGTGCCGACCGCCTGGCTCAGATATATCTCAACGAAATCGTCCGACTCCACGGCGTGCCCGTAACCATAGTCTCCGATCGAGATGGTCGATTCATATCACGTTTCTGGGGAAGCCTGCAGTCAGCAATGGTGACGAAGTTGAAATTCAGCTCCGCCTACCATCCACAGACCGATGGCCAAACAGAGCGCGTCAACCAGATCCTCGAAGACATGCTGCGACTCTACGCCTTGGACACGAAGACTAGTTGGGACCTTCATCTACCTCTAGCCGAATTTGCTTACAACAATAGTTATCAATCAAGCATTCAAATGGCGCCGTATAAGACGTTATACGGGCGAAAGTATAGATCTCCTATCTGTTGGGACGAAGTCGGGGAGCGGCAAGTACTTGGCCCTGATCTCGTGGAGCAGACCGTCCAGAAGGTTCGGCTGATTCGGGACAGATTAAAGATAGCTCAAAGTCGTCAAAAGAGCTATGCGGATGTTCATCGGAGACCGCTAGAGTTTCAAGTAGGTGACCGGGTATTCCTCAAGGTCTCGCCCATGCGAGGGGTCAGCAGGTTCGGAGCGAAGGGAAAGCTAAGTCCACGATTTGTCGGCCCGTTCGAAATACTAAAGCGGGTTGCTTCAGTTGCTTATCAGATCGCCCTACCACCATCCCTAGCTGACGTACATGATATATTCCATGTTTTCCAACTTAGAAAATATGTGTACGATCCAAGCCACGTGGTAGACCTGGGACAACTGAACCTTCAGCCCGACTTGACGTATGTAGAACAGCCGGTACAAATTTTGGATAGAAAAGATAAGCTGCTTCGGACCCGTTCGGTTCCTCTAGTGCGCGTGCTTTGGCGGAATCACTCTGTCGAAGAATCTACTTGGGAGCTCGAATCTGATATGAGGGAACGGTTCCCCTCATTATTTCCTAGTGGTAGGTTTTATTCCTTAAGTTTTGGGACAAAACTTCCAATTAGTTGGGTAGGATGTGGTGCCCCGTTCCCCCTATTCGGGGAGCGCGGCTAAGAAATACTAGACGGTATCGTTCGATCGGGATAGATTGAATCAAGAACTCATCCTCGTTATGGATTTGTCTCTTCGGAATCGATTCCCATATTCAGTGGACCGTGCCCCAAGGATCGACTTAGCGGCAGAGTCAGGAGGGACCTCTCCACTGCATTCTTTGTTGCCTAGTTTTCGCTGTCGCTTGTTGCTTTCGTGCCTTGAGTTGGTTTTCGGATTTACTTGGGTTTTCTTGAACGGTTTCGATGGATTTCATTGCTTTCGTTCTTAGGACTGCACTTCAATTCCGATAAGGGAAAGAGAGGAAGAAGTACTGATCAGCTGTTCGTGTCAATGCAGGTGAACCAGCTGTAGTCGTCGCTCGAGCGGACTCCTAAAGCACTTCTTTCCTTTTCCTTCCAACTACCAAAGTGAGTGGCTACCAACCCGATTAGCTAGCCCTACTTGCTAGTCTTCACATCTAAATCTTGTGTTCGTGCTTTGCCCGATCAAACGATACCAAGTAAATAACTAAAAGATATCAAGATAATAAGGGAATAGACTTGGGAAATATTGCTTGTCAAATGAAACCTGTGAACGGTTACTTACTTATATGCTTGCTCGTTTGGAATGTTCATCATATGCATAAATATAAGTTAGAATGCATATTTCTTCTTAAAATTGTCCTATGTAAAGAACTCTTCTCATATGCCATAAACTGAACAGATAGGCTATGCAAAAAGTAAATCTTGCCCTGTACTGCCCTGCTCCTGATATGCCCTGATTTGCCTCGATTGCTAACTTAGTGTACTGCGTTGATCACGGACAATTTGTGCACAAGGTCTTAGTTCCTGCGGACGATCGCTGGGGCACTGGCACCGATCCGATCCGGACGGAACTCATGAGAGTCGCCTGCTATAGGACGGAATGCCTTGGGACGTCCTGATCTATGCGTCGCACGGCACTCCGTACTGAGACTAGCCCGTCCATTATGGCAACGTGCCAGTGATCCCCCTTGTATATTTAAACCTGTTGCTACTAACTTGTGTCTTCTTGGCAGGGAAGGCAAGGTAAGTATTATGCAGGTGGTTCAGACGGGCAGGTAAATGTCACCGAGCGGTGGCAGGTTATTTCATTGATTTCTATATCTAATTCTTGCTGTAAAATGAACTAAGGCAAGATAGAAACCCACAAATATGCATGCTTCATTAAAACAACGTGTTGATTGGTATAGTTGGGATAGCTTGCCTTCACCAGTACGTTTCGATGTACTGACCCTCGTTGAAACATGTTTTCCGCGCTAAGGAGAGCCGAGCGAGGAGCAGGAGACAAACCCCCAATCCAGTCCAGCTGTAGGCACGCCTCGACCGTGCCAACCTTTGAAACATTTTGAAAAAGAAGAAGCATTTTGAAGTTAGAAGCTAGCCACCAAGCAACCATGCAACTTCGTGGCAAAGCAGTCGTTCCGACGCAAGGTCTTATATTTTGAGTTTAGTAAGGATGTAATGTACAGGACTGCTATCTCATTTTGTGTCAACACTTTTGTAAGCCCATAGAGGCAATCCTTATGACTCAGTTCAAGGAGTTTGTAATAGATGTTCATATTATCAATAAAAAGAGAACTTTTCCATGTTTCAATATGTGTTTTAATTATCTGCGTACTCTGAATATGTGCTCGCTATGCGAAACAAAAATACTTAGCCTTGTGCGGTGCGCAACCTAGGCCCGCACGGCGGTCACGTCCGGGGGACGACTAACGATTCCACGGGATCGGGGCGTGACATAAATAATAATATTAAGTTACGAAAAATATCATACTTATCCGATCATCATCCACTGAGATAACTTGATCACCAATACGATCTAGGTGCAAAAGTTGTAACGGAGCCAGGTAAACGTCACAAGGTTTTTACTAGGTTTATTAAGCGGCGCCTCCATACCTAGATACTTCTTAATCATACTGTCGGCAAAAATTAATTTATCAAATATTATAAGTTCACCCGTAATAAGTAAACCTAAAATATGTGCCACGTCTGCTAGAATAATACTCATCTCTCCTAATGGTAGATGAAAGGTATTTCGTTCGGGCCACCAATGCTTAACTAAACTGAAGATTAAGTCTCTATCCTGTTGCAGAAAATGTATCTTGTCAACATAAAAAAAAGTCAAATATTTCCAATAATGCCACTTGGTGGTCGCTCTGTTAGCCCAATGTTTATGTTGAGTTTTTGAATATGGCTAATCGATTAAGTTTAGCATTATAGTAATCGATCAATCACTATAGTATCTTATACTTAATCTCAGCATTTTCCAGATATGTAATAGTTGCTTCTGTATATTTTCTTGTTTGTCTAACATGTACTTGCAGAAAGCAATAAGCAAGATAAGCAATGGCCATATGCAATATAACGATGAGCCAAAGACGACGTTATACCAGAAGATTTTGTCCAACCGCCTATGACTTATCTGGAGCCTCGCACCCGGGGGTTCCACTGCCCGGTCAGCGGACGGGGGTCGAGGGGGCAGCGCCCTTATGGGGGTTCAGGGGCGAAGTCCCTGAAAGGTATTCAGATTTCCAGATCTGATTATCTTTGGACAACTGCCGTCAAGGAAAAAATTATCTTCAAATCAGCAAATATTTCAGAAGTTTGGCGTCATCAGTGTTCTTGGTTTTCATATGTAATCTTTTATTTATTTGAGTCTAGGAATGATGTAAGCTGAGTCGCACTGGCAAAACCCAAGTACCTATACCCAGATACCTAGTCCACTCAAATGAACCAAAGAACCTATCCACCAAATCAGGCCACATTCATTAACAAAGTCTACCATACTTAGAAACCGTACTCGTGCCGAACTCGTGCCGAACTCGGTTACCCTTTTGGTATGAAATCAACCAGTTCAATAAGCTCATAGTTTCATGGCCCAACGGTTAAAAATTTGAATTAAACTCCATCTGAATTCTGGCCGAATTCTGTTTGCCTACACCCTATAAATAGGATTGGAATTCTTCATTCTTACTCACTCACTCAACCATTCTCTATCTTTCTATCCTATAGTGAGTAAACCCTCAGAGCCTAAAATTTCTTATCTCCAAGATTAACTCTCTAACCTTCTAAGTGTCAAGTGCGGTCTCGGTCTAGAAGTCTACAAGAGTTGTAAAGAGATTGGCTCTATCAGTTTTCTCTCTTCTTCTGTGTGAAGTCTGCATGCCCTTTGTATCAAACATACGTGTGTGAAATTATGAGACTTCGGATCAAATCTCGTGGTGTAAAGAAGTCGGCAAGCCTTCGGATCAAAGCTTGTAATTCACCATTGGTGATTATAGTGGATAAAACTCTGAGTTTGAGTTCTCGGGACATGACTAGTCATCTCAGAGGGAAATCAATATACATCGCGGTGTTTACGTTTGCTCTCTCTTACTTTATTATATTACATATACACTGCTAGTTACTTACTTTCTTCACTCTGCTTAATTTTTAATTGGGTAGATTATTCCGCTGCACTCTATTCACCCCCCTCCAGAGTTTCCATACACGGTCCTACAATTGGTATCAGAGCTGGTAGTCTCTTATTTAGTTTCTGATCCCAATTGCTCCTTCAATTGGTATCAGAGAAGGTAGTCACTTATTTAGTTTCTGATCCCAATTGCTCCTTCAATTGGTATCAGAGCTAGTTCTCTTGATATAGGCTTAACATCCTAAGAGACTTATGGAAACTATTAGATCTATCCACACCAACAATGGTGAATGCCAGTCCACAAATAGATCACCTCTATTTGATGGAACCAGCTACACTTACTGGAAAAATGTATGGATTTCTATCTTAAATCACTAGACTTTGAGCTTTGGTCAATAGTTGAGGATGGCTACAAAAAGCCTGCTAAGATTATTGTAGATGGTAATCTCATAGATAAGCCTAAAGATAAGTACACTGATATAGAAAAAAAATAATCCAGTCTTGATGCTAGAGCTGTTATTGCTTTATTTTGTGCCTTGGACAATGCAGAGTTCAATAGAGTATATACATGTACCACTTCGCATGAGATCCGAAAAATTCTCGAGGTGATTCATGAAGGAACTACTCAAGTGAATGAGTCTAAGATAAGCAGACTGGCACAAGAATACGAGATATTTAAGATAAAGTCAAATGAGATCATCACTCAGATGTTCACAAGATTTTTTGACATCGTCAATCCTCTATCATCTCTCGACAAGGAGTACAACAACCATGAAAAGATACGCAAGGTGCTTAGAGGGCTTCCGAAGAACTGGAACCCAAAAGCAACGACAATCGTTGAAGGAAATAACCTTACTACAATGACGCTGGAAACACTTATGGGAAAGCTGATAACATATGAGCTGGACCTCAACAACCTCGAAGAAGAGTCAACTCCCAAAGAAAAGGCCATCGCACTCAAGGCGCATCATAAAAGATCCTCTGACGATGCTTCTGAAGATGAAAAAACTGACGATGATTCAAACAATGAGGATCTGGCCCAAATTTTTAGGAACTTCATAAAATAATTCTTGATGTTTGTGAAATCAAACCAAAAGAAGAAAGATCTTGAAGAAGAACCAATTTGCTACAATTGCAGAAGGCCATACCACATGATGAAAGATTGCTCCAAAGCAAAAAGAGAGCATCGATATGAACGATCAAACAAAGGAGAATCTTTGTCTCGCAAATATGCAAATACAAGCATCTGGTATGAAAGTGAAGCTAGCAATTCAGAACAAGAAAACCCTCGACATGCTGTAAAAGTATGCTTAACGACATTAACTAACGAGGTAAAAGATAATCCTTTATTTGAATAGGTTTCTTATAATGAATTATCTGATGCTTTCAATGATTTATTTAAAGATCACAAGAAGCTTTTGGATAAGTATAAGCAAGCCAGAAAAGATATTAAATCTTATCAGCTTGAGAATAAAAAGCTTACTTGTCTACTAAATGAAGCTAGAGACTATTCCTCTTCTGATGATTCTGTTTATATCTCCAAACTTAAGCTTAGTTTACAAGAAGCACTTGACTGCTTTGATGAAAGTAATCAAGAAAATGCTAAACTTAAGGAGGACTTGAAATAGGAGAAGGAGAAGTACTCTAATGTCTCACTTAGAATTGATGCTCTTACTACTAAATATGATGATTTATATGCCACCTCTAAAAAGTTAGAGATTAGATTGGGAAAGCAGGTCATACAACCTACTACTCAATCTAACAAGAGACACGTGGCTAAACAAAAGAGCACTCACAACAAGACACCAGCAAGCAAACCAAATGCTCCACACTATCATGCATGTTGAACACAACATACTTCACATAATCATATATTTTATTATAAATATCCACGCATACATGTCACACCACTTCAGATACTCATCCTTCTATACCCAACACAAATGCCCATGCTATATGTCATTATTGTGGTTTAAAAGAACACATTACACATCAGTGTAAGGCTAAAATATTGGTTGATATGAATATGTATAAGTGGGTACCCAAAGCTAACAAATATGTGTAACAACCTATTTTTTTTAAAAATTTAAAAATAAATTTTTAGGATTTTTTGGTGATTTTTAATTATAAATTAAAGGTCCTTCTGGGATTAAAATTTTTATGTATTAAATACAGTATTAAAATATTACAAAAATTATATTTTTTTGTGTATAATTAATTATTGGATGTTGTGTAATTTTTCTGAAATTTATAGGACTCAAAAACTATTTTTAAATAGTTAAAAACTAATATTTTAATTAAACCAGACTAAACCCACTTGAACCGAACCAAACCCATACGAACCGGACCCAACTGAACCCATCCGACCCAAACCCTAACCCTAACCTAATGGGTCGGGTCCTACTCGACCCGACCCGACTCGACCCTACCCGACCCTACCCGACCCGATCCAAACCCTCTCCCCCACGATCCCCGTTCCCCAGACTCCGCCGGCACGACCCCGCCCCTCCCGCCGACTCCGCCGCTCGACACCTCCCATGACCCCACGAACCCTCTCCGGCCTCCCCTGCAACTTCCTCTCCTCGCCTATTTAAACCCTCGACCCGGCCGCCCCCATCACCCATCACCATCCACGGCCACCGTCGAGTTCCCCGACTCCGCCGCACCGAGCTCCTCCGACGACCCTTCACCACCTTCTCCCTCCGACGAAGAACCCAGACGACGGCGACGCCGACACCAGCACCGCCACAGCAGCTGCAACAGGCGCCGATGAGCACAGCAACCGCCGTCGCCACCGCCGTGCCCCGCCGCGCCGCCCTGTCACGAACAACAACAAGGTATACCTCTTTCCGCTCGCGTAACTCCTTGTACGTTGATCCAAATTTTGTTCTGTCGAATCCTAGGCGAAGACCACGTGACCCTCTCGAACCCCATGTAAATAGTTCGGGGTATCGCGTCCTGTGTCGGTCGTAAACTGTGACACTAAAACAGGAAAAATAATTCATATTTTTGTAATTCAAAAATTGTCCCGAACTCACAAGTTCATGGCCGATTTACTCCCAACCTGTTTATTATTTCTAAATTCTGTTTGAATAGTTAATTAGACAACATAACCAAGTTTTAAACCCTGTAATTAGTTTATTTTATTGTGCTGTATGTTGTATTTTATTCGTGGGTGAAATTGACCAAAAATTTGGTCTTTAAAACCCAAAATTTTTTGAAACTGGGTGCGTCCCGCTAAATGAGGCGACTTGGTCGTGTACGAATTTTACCGAAGGGTGCGCATCGTCAATGCAGATGTGTGGTATTTTATGGAAGTTGATTTGGATGTGCGTGTACACTAGAATCAATGCGTATCTGTCGAAAATATTCCGTATCAGACCTATTCTGAAACTTGTTGTAACTTCATTTGTGCTTATCATTTCACAACGAAACTTACGTCATTGGATTCGTATCATTACGCTGGTCCTGTGACCCAAGTTTGGTTTGATTCTGAGAACGTTGACGAAATCCCGTATCGTGGGTCCCACGGCTCCACTTGACGGGCGATTCTGTGACCGGATCATCAAAATCTAGTTCCGAATATTTCGTTGGATTCGTATCATCGTTCTGGACTTGTAGACACTAATTTTGACGAATTTGGAGGACTTTGTCTCTGGCACATTTTTTGGTGCGAAGTGGGCCACATGTGGACCCCGCTTTGACAAAAAACTGTCAAGTTTGTCCCTGTGTCCAAATTTGACTTATGGATAGGCAATCCTAGATATTTTATATCTTCTGAGCATGATGGTCATGATTATTTCAGCATCCGGAGGAGTACCTGAAGATCTTGCTGTGGCCGAAGCAACTGTTGGAAACCAAATCCCAGACAAGTGTACCTTGCCAATCTTGCAGTACTTGCTTCATAATATTCTTTTGATTTATTACTTTGTTATGTATGTTCAACCTAGGACCGTGTGATATTACTTAACGTCCAAATAAGATTCGGGTGTCAACTCCGTACGCTGAGCTGTGTAACATCACCTAGAGATTGATATCGCGACCCTATACATTTTCGTGCTTGCATTATCAAGTACGTTATACTATAGGACACTTGACACTGTTCATGGGACATAATCTTTTCTGAGTTATTCATGGTAATTCTGTATAGGTTACAGGATTTGTGACATAGACTTTATATATATGCATAGTTATCATTATGACTTGCTGCATTAGATATGATCTTGCGTGTCATGGATATGAGACGTGTGATTACATTGGGTGGGGGAGATACACACAGGCTACAGGCTGATTATATATATATATATATTTATTACGGTGCCGTAGCCACTACAGTGCTAGGCCCACTACATAGTATAACTACATAGTATAACTGGTACCGACTTTCCGACACAGAGCTTGTAGTAGTCTCAGCCTGAGTTCTAGTGATGCTCTCATTTTGTATATCACTTAGCTGGTTACATAGTTTGCCCTTTTGATACATTTTATATACTTTATTTATTTGGCTTGAGTTATTCTTGTACCTTGCTATGTCCCCTGAGGACCTGGAATCCGGATTATGTCCCCAGGTATAGCAGAGGAGATCTACCCCGAGGTATACGTGACATGAGTAGATATTGGAGCAGTACCAGCACCAGAGGACCAGGTGATACCAGAGGATTTCTCCTGAGTATTTGCTTTATATACTCAGTCATTTCTGTTCTTGATACTTTATTTTATGTCTCGTGGATTAATGTATTAAACTCATTATCGGGTTGTTCCCCAAGATATTTATTGAGACTTGTTGATTATTATTTCATCTTGATTATTCTGATATTAATTGTGTTTATTTTCTGTGGATGAGATTAGAATTAGAAATATGGCATGAATTATAGACCCTTATTATTGTTTTACAGCTTAAGTACACTCTAATGGGTCCATTAAATTGGGTTTGTCCATTGGTGTGTGCTGCTGGCCATTGCCACGTGTCTAGTCCCTCGGTATTTTGTGACTAGGGTGTGACATAGTTTTTGTGGTGGCCCATGCAGGTCTTTGACTAAGTCCTCGACTAAGGTCTACGACTATTGTCTATGACTATATTGCTTCAGTTTCAACTAAGGAACTGAGCAAGTCTGCAATTAAAATATGATAAGTTATAGGATCTTATCCACTTGATTGATTCGTTCTTGACATCTATATCGACTTCAAATTAATTTTTGGACTTGCATCCTGCCTTGATTCTTTTGTGCGCCTCTCATAGTTTACTTTGGATGCAGAGTAATGGATTCACAAGCATGCGACGAGACTCCCGTAGGAACACTACAAGTTGCAGTTGTCACCTACGACGATGGAGTGACACCAGTGGGTGGAGGTCAATCAGCTCAACAAAGCAATCAAGCTGGTCAATATACCTCAAGATTTTGGCGAGACGATATTCCACCACCGCCGTAATTTACTCCACCGATGCCTACCTTTCCACCAGGACAGCATATGGATGGTCAGCAGATGTTCCAAATATTCTACGCAATGATGCAAGCCCAACAGCAGATTTATCAAGAGGCTCAGCGTCACGAGGCAGAGAATCTGAGAAATAGTATAGTGACTGTACTGGAACAGGCGAACCTACCAGCTCGACGGCCATCGACGGGATCTATCACCGATTTTCGCCAACTGAAGTCCCGTACCTTTTTTGGCAAGGAGGAGCCCACTGAAGTTCATGAGTGGATCACAAACACTCAACACCAATTGGAAGCAGCTGAGCTTCCAAGGGAGCGTTGGATGACTGCCGTCCGGATGCAGTTGATGGAAAATGTACATCACTGGTGGCTATCTGAGGAGACACGGCTCAGACCAGACCGAGTCACTTGGGAAGAGTTCTCTAGACTCTTTCAGGAGATGTACATTTTATCTATTGCTCGATCAGAAATTTGGGACAAGTTCAATCGCCTCACTCAAGACAATATGACAATGGAAGAATACAATGTGAAGTTCATTCGTCTGAGTTGCTTCACCCCTACCCTGATCCCGACAGAAGAGGAGAAGGCTGAGAAGTTCTTCGACGGACTAAACTTTGAGCTACAGAGACTGATTGGCTCTGTTGCACCTACTTCTTACTCGGACATCCTTGCTGCAGCCCAACGCATGGAGCCCGTTACCAGGAGAGAATCCAACCTAAAGCGGCCTTTCACATTATCACTAGCCAAAGAACCACAAGAAGAAGCTGCAAAAAGATCTCACATGCACCAGCCACTCAGAGCATCTCCACAGATACTGTCTACATGTCAATATTGTGGCAAGCGAGGCCATTATGAGAGCGAGTGCAGACGCAAGTTGGGATTATGCTTGATTTACGGATCCAACCAATATTTAGCCAAGAATTGTCCTGAGCATTGAGAGGGAGCACTAATGTTAAACCGACAAGCTTTACCAGCACCGAGGCCACCTTTGGCAACCCAGGCAGCACTTTTTCAGCAGGCCCAGCAACATCAGAGGGCACCACCACAAGGACGCGGACAAGCTTTTGCGATAACAATGGAGGACGCATAGACTCGTGGATTAACAAATACGCGTAAGATTTAATTTTTATCATAGCTATCTATCCCTAGTAATGCCTTAGCACGTGCCTGTTAATTCCATTCTCTAGCCCAAGCCTAATAATATGAACTTGTTACTATTTGATACCCAAGTTTTCCTAAGATGTAGATTTTCTTGCTCTATCCAGATTCCTTTGCCATGCAGAACACCAAGGTGAGAGGCGTCATGATCGGTCTCCTCCAAACAAATGATCAAACCAAAGTGATCATCAAGGAGCCAAAGAAAATAACTAGCGGCATTGGCAGAATAAAGATAGGGGAAGATATAAAGCCAAAAAATCTCCACATTACCGGCCCACCATCAAGATTGGCCTTGGGGTAAGCCGGACAAGCCATCAAACTTGGACAACCCTCCTAATTAGGAAATCAACCCCTCTCCCTCGATCCCTAAGTCTCTACCTCTCTTCTAATATAGCCTCCGTGGTCCACCCAACTCCTCTCTGCTAATTGATCTAGCAATCAACCAGGCTCATATTTTGAGTTTCTACTGGAAAGACCTCGAGTAGCTTGATGAGAGGAACCCAGAATCCTATCTCCATGACGTCGTTAGAACCGGAGACTTCGACGTCGCTGCCAACCCTACTCGCCATCATTTATTTATTTATTTTCTTTTAAAATCAATGGTAAGGGACAACCAAATTTTGTTCTGGCTATAACAATTCAACCTTCTGGGTTGGCCCTGCTCACCATAGACCAATGTCATTGAGTATACTGGAACAAGAGACAGTTAAGTGTCGACAATTATCAATATCATCACCAAAGGCCTCGTCATAGGTGAAGCAAAACTCCAAAGATCGCAGGAAATAAATAAAAAAGGTGAATCTCATTTCCCTGCTGATAAAGAAAGCCAAGCTTCCCAACGAGCCCATCACTTCAATAACAAGGAACTTGTCTATGTAGACCCGCTTATGGTAGAAGTACTCAGAAAGAAGCTTCGCCAACAGCAGATCAACATCGACAATGGAAGCTAGGTCAATATCCTCTACAAAACTCCACAAAGTGAATAAACCCTCACCCAAAGCTAAGTTACAGAACCAGAATACTGGAGAGCGAGAACATACGTAGGCCGCTACGCTATACTAAGTATTACAGTATCCCATGTTATGGTCACAACTATAAATTATGTTAGATGTTATTACAAGAATACAGTCTAAGGCCAATCTGATCTCGTATCTATAGGCAATATCAACTAAACAAGTAGTAAGAACAATAAACATATGGAGAGCAAGTAAGGCCAAATGACTGAGAATACACATATGATGCATTAATGACGTTTGAAGTATAAATAGTGCAGACTGAAGTACTTCCCCTCACAGTTTACCAATATGCTCTAGAATTAAAGTGCCCCCTCAAAGTATGAAAGATAATTAGGGTTGGTGTAAACCCCCTCAAAATTTTTAAGGTAGACTGGATATGGTAAAAAATTTGGTTCAGTTACAGGTTGTCTAAGGATTAAAAATTAGGGTTATGTAGACTGGTTCTTAAATTTAAATTCTTGGTGCATCTGACCGTTGCTACAATAATTGGAGCACAACAATAGCCTTTACTTTTCAACAAATCTTTGTACTCTTAACCTAACAAGCCAACCTAGGCACTGGATATTTTTGTCACTAACAAACATACTCCTATGTGCTCTATTTTAATTGCACAACTTTCCAGTAAAAAAAAATTAATTCTTTAATCCCATGCCTTATACTTATGTCGTTGCCATCAATTTTTGGGACACAAACTTAACCCGTTTCGCCTAACCAATTAAAGGACCCAAAACTAATACCAAACCTACACCGTCCATGATATTTGTGTCACTCCTAATTAATACCCCATGTACTACCATTTAATTTAAGAGCACCTATGATACAATATTTAATTAAATTGAGGAAACTGACTTAGCCTAACCCCAACTTAACCCTCACACCCATTCATGAGGCTCATATAAAATATCCAACACTCTCTCCATCCTATAAAATATCAAACACCAATTTTCCTACATCAAAACCTCACTCTTTCTCTTTTATTTGTAAATACCCAAACTATAGGAACTCAAATGCAAAGAGGTTGCTAGGTGTCACACTCCTATTGGTACAAATAAAATGGAGGAACCCCCATCCTCAAGTGACCGATCACCTTACACTCTCTCTTCCCTTGCATAGTATTATTCCCTCATATAGAATCCTAGCCCTTGATTCAAATCATCCCCTATCACAACCACCCATTCCCCCTATATTAACACACATACACCCCCATCCCCATGTGGCCTGCCCAAATCCTAACGAAATCTAGTTTTTCCTTACCATACTCTCTCTCCTCCCCTCCCTCACTCACAGCAGAATCTTTCTTATTCTTCTCCATTATTCTTCTTCTTCTCACCTCCATTTTTTTATCTTCTCCACCATAGCCAACACCACCCCCACCGAGCATCACCGCTGCCACCATCACTACCAGACCACCTTTATCATGCCACCACCACTACCACTATCACTATTACCTCCACCACGACCTCACCACCGCTGTCACCTACGTCAATACCTCCACCACGACCTCACCGTCGGCTGCTACCAACACCACCACCACCACGAACTCACCACCATTGCCACCACCTCACAACACTACCACCGTTAAGCACCACCACCGACCAGTGCCACCATTACCACTACTGAACACCACCATCACCACTCCAACGTCGTTCCTCCTAAGCATAACCTACCTCCTCCTCTCGTCGTCCCGTCCTTCGTTCTCAAGCAATAACGGTTCGACATCCTCTTCGCTGTGCCGAGCAGCTATCACTTAAACTTAGGTATACTTCCTTCCTCATCATCATTCATGCAAGCATCCTTTTTGGCCATTAAATTTTTGTCACTTAGTTAACGGGCTAGATTAATAGGTTATATGGTGAGTAGTTTTGATGACAAGTTGATTTTGTGAAGATAACACATATGTCAATGCTTATAATAGGTTGGGATGGTGTATAATATTGTGGTATAGCATGGGTGAATGATTACTAGAGGAGAACCGTAAGTATAGAATACTAGGTCTTATTAACGAGCATTATAGTGAGTTAGGGAGTTGGGTTGATGATTAGCCCATGTTTAATTAAATGCATATTTAGGAGTATAAACATGATATATGTTATTGGTTTAGTGTATGGGTTCATGCCAAAATTAGAATATAAATTCAGATTAGGGTATTTTGCATGTGTAGACTTGATGGTGTTGTACCAATATAATTTTATTAGGTAGTAATGATGGTATGGTCGAGGATGAACATTATTTATAGATGACCGAAATTATACTTGATGAATACTAGCATTTGAGGATATTATATGAGGACGTTTTACGAATTGGTGATTTCGTACTTAACGCAATATTTTCCTAGTCAACTTTGGTCAACCCTCTAGTTAGTACCTTAGTTGTGAGTTTGGTAACTAAGATAAACCTACGTTAGTTCATGATGTCATCTTTTCTTTAAGTTGTTTTGAGCTATATTACTAATTAATTTATATATCTTCTCTAGGTACTTTGGGATCCTCGGACTTGGACGTTGTACCGGAGCCCCGCCTTCAGCATCCGAATCCAGGCAAGTGTACCTTGCCACTCTGTAACTCAGTTCCAGTTTTCCCTATTTATTGCATCTGTACATTGTGTGCACTTTGGATCAAAATCGTTACTTAGCATCCGGTTCATATCTGGGTACAGACGTTCGTCGGTAACATCTAGTATCGATTGTTAGATGCTTTCTGATATCTTTATGTACCTACTTGGATACATTGGGACCCTAAGACACATTCAGACATCGTCATCATGCCAGATTTTTTGTATCCTGATAGTGTCAGCATGACCCAAATCTGTGATGACTATAGGATCGTGATTGGTGCTAGCTACTTCAGTATGACAAGACTGTTAGATAGAGGTTTCGGCTCAGCGAGCTGCGGATGCGTCTTGTTGACCGCATTGGGAGAGAAAGACAGTTACTAGACGCTTGGGCTAGTTCGCATACAATATATATATATATATATATATATATATATATATATATATATATATATATATATATATATATATATATATATATATATATATATATATATATATAACCTTATTTACGTAGAGATCCTATATCCGGAGTCGTAGTACTTATTGTGTGACTCTGTGCTCAGAGCTACGGGTATGCACCGTGTGTCTTTGTGCCTCGGAGCTACAAATTTATATTTGGAAAGCCCACGTGTCAAACATTGTCTTCAAGTTGTGTCTCACTTAGGTGGTTATTCTAGATTACACCGACGTATCACATGTTCCTTTCTGTTTTACTATGGCATGTTATTTTTGTACCTTGTTACGTCCCTCTGAGCCCTTTCAGGCATATGCGAGAACTACCCGGAGGAGTATGAACCTGGTGTATATCTAGGAGCATGACTTGTTGCAGAGGACAAGATTCTTTCCGAGGACTTCGCTTGATCACCGGTAGTGACTTCACCTTATGTCCAGTATTATTATCTAGTTAGCAGTTATCGGCTCTAGTTATCTTATTGCTTCTTTTCATTCAGTACTTGCATTAGCGGATTTGTCCCCTTGTGACTCTATCCGTGTTGTATTATGTTATATTTTAAGACTTATTTTATTTTTGCACATTAGTAGACTTATTTTCTCTATGTGTTTTATATTCTTATGTTTGTGGATGAGATTAGTTATATTGCTTATGTTTTAATGTTTGGTTATATCATTATACTTTACAGCTTAGGTGCACTCCAATGGGTCCATTAGATTTGGTTTCCCGTCAGAGTGTACCCGCTAGCCATTATCACGTGGATCAGTTCCTTATATTTAGAACTGGGATATGACATAGTTTTTGTGGTGGCCCTTTCAGGTTCTAGATTTAAATCGTCTTGGTTACCTGACTATGCCAAGCGAGCCTGTAATTAGGAATAGATATTAGGATCTCATCTACATGCTTGAGTACTTCACATAACATCTCTATTTCAATTTTATTTTGCAAATTTGTATCATATTTATTCCAAAATGCTGGTCTTAAACATGACTACTTTTCAGAGTTATGAATCTCCGTAGCGGACGTGTCGTGCAGCCGGGCGATGTCCCCCGTGACGTCGGGTCATCTAGGAAACCGGCACTTGGCATGTTCTTCAGTTGACCCGAGTTCCCCAGGGACAGTCATATGGGCAGCCAGAGGTGCCTCCAGATGGGCACCAGTCACTACTAAAAATTGCGGGATTAGCGACGTTTTTAGCGATGTCAAAGTAAAACGTCACTAATATTAAAGATATCAACGACTCCAAAGAATAACGTCGCTATAAGTCGCTGTTTGGCGGCATATAGCAACGTTTAGCGACTGTAATTCAGTTTTTTAAAAGAATAGTCGCTATAAGTTTATTTAAGGTTGTTAAACGTCGCTGATTTAGATTATTAGCGACATTTAGCGACTTATTTAGTGACGTTAATCTATTAAATATTTAGCGACGTATTTAGCGACATCTATAACGTCGCTAAATATTTATATTAGCGACGTCATTAGTTAGCGTCGCTAAACGTCGCTAATTCATTTCATTTAGGGTTGACGAATTCCTTTCTCCCCATTTCCTTCAATCTCTCTCTCCCAAAATTTTAAACCCCCCCTCCGTCGTGTCCGGCTCTCCTCCTCCCTCCGGCGTCCCCTCCTCCCTTTCGGCGCCCCACCTCGGCGACCCCCTCCGTCCGGCGTCCCGTCCTTCCTCCGGCGTCCTCCTCCCTCCGGCGGCTCCTCCTTCCTCCGGCGTTCTCCTCTCTCCAGCTCCCCTCATCCTCACTCGGTGAGATCTCTCTGTCTTCTTTCTCTGTCTCTCTCTCTTTAACACGACACAACACGACACGACATGACACACACTAACCCTAACCCTAACTTGAATACACACGCACGCGGACATACTAACACATGCGAACATTAACCCTAATACTGACACGGATACACCGACACACACAAACATAGACAAGACATGACATAGACATGACATGGGATACGACACAGACACATACACTGATGTGACCCCATTTCTAGTTCAGTGAGCACAATAGTATCAGTGTAGGAACTCAATGTTAGAGCTCAGCTGTGACCGAGTATCAGAGCTTGCATATCTTGCAATGTAGATCTCAGCACTCAATATTTCAGAGTGAGAATAAGATCTCTTGTCCAGTCACCTACAAAAAGCCAGCTCAGCTCTACTGTACAGTCATCAAATTAGTACAGTCAGCAAATTATGATTAGTTGCTAATACATGTAATCAGTTTAGTATAAATAAGAGAATGAGGGAGAATAGAGGGGATGGATGTATTGTTGCTTTCTTAGTTTTAAATTACTTTAGATCTGTAACTTCTTCTTCTTCTTCTTCTTCCTTACAACTCTAATAAAAACCTTAGAATTTCTAAATCCCCAACTCTTTCTTCTTCTATTACTGAATTTCTTCATTTCCATGTCTAATTCATATGTTTCTCCTTCCTCACCTGGACTCCTACAAAGAGTACCGTATCATACACTGACATGACACAAAATATGACACAGACCCTAATCCTATCTCTCTTCTAGTTAGCTGTCTGAGTTTAGATACAACCTTACGTATCTGCATCGTATATAATACGATGCAGATCTCGACTGAAGAAGAGTCGTATACACGGACAAGGGAATGACTCTTCAAAGCTGAGACACGATACGATATTGGCTTCTTCTAGAACTCGTATCCAAACGATGCAACTGCTCTTCCTTCAATTGATCACTGCCAAATGTTGCACACTAAAAATTATGAACTGCTCTCCCTAGTGACCTAAGCTCACTCAATCACTCAAACAACTATATGCACACACACATACATAGGGCATTGTGTATCAAGTTAGAGCAGTTCTTACCTTCCTCCAGAGAATCATATTGTATTTAACGATTTATAGGACACATACTGTCATTTTTGCAGAAGTATCTAGAAATGGATATAAATTACTATCTGTATTATCGTTCGTGAATGTACAACCGTCATTCTGATAACATGTGCGGTGTGAGGGATGAATTCATTGAGGGTGTACAACAGTTCCTGCAGTTCGCCAAGGCGTTCCCTCAGTACATGGACGGTACCAAAATTAAGTGTCCGTGTGTGAGATGTCACAACTTGAAATATTATTCAAAAGTGAAAGTCACATATTATTTGTACTCGAAGGGCTTCACACCAAATTACTATCAGTGGATCACGTACGGAGAACTTGTGTCTCTAGCATTAGAGTCAGAGCCTTATGTGGAGTCTTATATGGATGTCCACGACCACGCTACTTACGATGATGAGTGGGTAAACATGGTTTTTGATGCGGTGGAGCCTAGTTTCAATTCAGACAATCATGATGCAGCTGAGGAGGTAATGAATGCCGATGCTGCAAAGTTTATGAAGTTGCTGTAGAATGCAATGACTCTATTATATCCTGGTTATGAGGATCATTCGCCGTTGGAGGTGGTTACAAGATTATTGAGCATCAAGTCCGATTTTAATATGTCGCAAGAATGCTATAACCGACTGATCGATTTGATTATAGAGATCTTGCCCGAGGGTGCAAAGTTGCCTAAAGACTTCTACTGATCTAAGAGGATGGTGAGATCGCTCTGGATGGAATACGAAAAAATCGATGCATGTCGCAACGGGTGCATGTTGTACTACAAAGACGACTAGGATGAAGATGCGTGCAGATTCTGTGGTGCTGATCACTACAAGGCCACGGGTAGAGAAAAGTCTGTCGGTGCAAGGAAGCCTACCGATTCGATGCACTACTTGCCTTTGACGCCACGGTTGTAGAGGTTGTTTATGTTTAAGGAGACTGCAGAAAATATGAGTTGGCACAGGCAAAAACAGATCGAAGGAGTATTGGATCATCCATCCGATGGAGAAGCATGGAAGTACTTTGATCGAGAGTATCCAGATTTTGCTTCGGATCCGCGTAATGTCAGACTGGGGCTCTCCTCTGACGGTTTTACCCTATTCGGACTTTCGGGCTTCCAGTATTCATGTTGGCCTGTGTTCGTCACTCCGTACAATCTACCGCCTTGGATGTGCATGAAGACTTTGTATATATTCTTAACTATTATTATCCCAGGTCTGAACAATCCGAAGAGGAATATCAATGTGTATTTATAGCCTTTGATAGATGAGTTAAATCAGCTATAGGAAGTAGGTGCCAACACGTACGATATTTCTAGAAAGCAGAATTTTCAGATGAGGGCAGCACTTATGTGGACCATCAACGACTTTTCGGCCTATAAAATGTTATCGGGATGGAGCACTTATGGTCGTCTCTCATGTCCGTATTGCCTGGACCATACTAAGACTTTCCGTTTGAAACACGGAGGCAAACCGTGCTTCTTCGATTATCATCGACAATTTCTGTCGAAGGATCATCCGTACCGGAGGAATAGGAATGATTTTCGTACGGGCGTTGTAGAGAAGGCCAATCCACCGCTAAGGTGGCCCGGATACACGATATGGAAAGAGGTAAAAGATTTACCAAGTGCTATCGAAGAGCCTGCTAAGGGGTACAAGTGTGACGGATTTGGTCGCACCCATAACTGGACGAAGAGGAGTATATTCTGGGATCTGCCATATTGGAGCACTAATCTGATCAGACATAACCTTGATGTCATGCATATCGAGAAAACTATGTTTGATAACATAATTAATACTGTAATGGTGGTAAAGGGGAAGACGAAAGACAATCCGAAGGCCAGGTTGGACTTAGAAGAAATATGCAGACGTCCTGCGTTGTATTTGATAGAGGAGGGGAATAAAAAAATTAAAGCAGCCTAAATCAGTTTTCTCACAAGGGAAAGAGGATAAAGGAAGACTTTTTAGGTGGATTCAGGGTCTAAAGTTTCCAGACGGGTACCTGTCGAACTTGAGAAGATGCGTCTATCTCAAGGAGAACAAACTGGCGGGTATGAAGAGCCACGATTGTCACGTATTCATGGAGAGGTTAATTTCGATTGCATTTCGGGAATTCTTACCACAGGTCATTTGGGATCCACTGACAGAGCTCAGCATATTCTTCAGAGATCTTTGTTCTACTAAGTTGCTCGTTGATCGTCTAGAAAAGCAAGAGAAGGACATTGCGGTAACACCATATAAGCTCGAGAAGATATTTCCTCCTGGATTCTTCGACTCTATGGAGTATTTGCTAATTTATCTTTTCTATGAGGCACGTGTTGGTGGTCCTGTCGATTATCGGTGGATGTACCTCTTCGAGCGGCATCTGAATCACCTAAAGAAAAAGGTGAAAAATAAGGCACGGGTTGTCATGCCCCAGTCCCAAAATACGTCAGCCATATGTATATAAACTCCAATATATGGAAACCATACACACATATATGTTGTACATGAATATCACATCCACCGGTGGTAATATACTGTCATAAGTCACACGCAATCTATATCTCATCCACAACAAAAATAAATAAATAAATAAGAATAAATAACTGAATATCAAATAGGAAGTCTCAAAGTATGATAGTCAGATGGAAACAAATCCATTACAAATTGACTATACTAAAACTACTAAATGACAGAAGAGATCAAACTCTAAGATAAGATAAATGTCCAAAAAGAAATAGCAACTAGAATATCCATTAGCTGCGATGGATCAAAGATACTCTGAAGATAAGACCTCCTCAGTCTGATAAGAAGCGTCAGGTCCGGGTCCGTACTCCTGTGGATACTCCTGCCCGTCTATATCTGAAAAGGTACCAGGTCCTCAGAGGGACGTAACAAGATATATATAAATATGCCAATAAAGTACTGAAAAATAAACATCCAATAAGTGTCGCCTAACCATCTATGTGAATGCAGTTTGAGAACAACTTTCCAACAAGTGGACTATCTGGCTAAAATGAGATTGGCATGATTCTCTTGGAGATTCAGGGGCCTACAAAGCATGTCATCTTTTGAATGGCAGAGGCCGCATGATAATATATAATATATATTGGTCATCATGACCGCGCATCTCCGGTGGAGCGTACCGGTTACACAAGGAAAGTATAAAGGAGCCCAAATGCCTTACTTGTTGTTCTCCCCAATCCCATGCTCTAAGGATGTCACATCCATGACACGATGATACCTCTAAATAACTGCCAGGTCTACTAGCATGCAAAGTTTCTATCAACAGTTATCCCTATCCGTCGTACGACCTATACGTACCAGTGGTCATCCGAGTACGCAAGTCCGTATCCTACATGTGACTCACACTCGTGTAAGAACAATGTCAGGCCAATGAAACATAAGAATGCCTCATGATAATGGGGTGGTCTCATAAAGTATGTCCAAATGCATATACATAATAAAAATAGGATACGACGTCACCGTCGTTGCACCCAAGTTTCCTTGGATGCGCAGTTTATATAGCAGTTTAAAATATATGAATTTAAATGACAGAAATAAAATATGCATGCATCATATGGAATGTAATCACAGTACAATAACAAGGTATACTTGCCTGGCAAGCAATCTGTATATAGTAAGCGTCCAGATGTCAAGGACACGGGATCAGGACCTAAGGCCTCCGAATAAACGTCTCCGGATGCTGAAATAGACATTACCAACATTTCCAAAATCAGCGAGATAGCTAAAAAATACTAACCTTTCGTCCAATTTGGACACAGGGGCAAAACGATAATTTTGGGTCAAAGCGGGGTCCACATGTGGCCCACTTTGCACCAAAAAGTGTGCCAGGATAAAGGTCTCTAAATAGGACAAATTATAGGTCAAATAAATTCTAAACATCAATACAAACTCAACGGTATGTCCAATTTTGGATTCCGGAGAGCCGAACACAATTTCGCCCAAAAAGTCAACCGTATGGCCCGCAAATAGGTGGCTTAGTCAACTGTCTCGGAATTGTGTGAAAATTGGGTCACAGGACCAGCGCGATACCACGAGTCCAGTGGCACAAGTTTTGTCACATTCTGTCGAATGTACAATAAATGGTGCGATATTTTACAAAAGTCATGATATAGGGACTTTTCGCGGATACGGGCTGATTCCGACGCACACACTCGTTCGAATCAATTTTCGTGAAAGATCGCACATCTGGACATACCATACGCGCTTTTCGGTATAATTGGTACACCACAGGATGGTCCCGTTTGGCGGGGGGCGCTCCGTATCACAAATTCTAGAGTTTCGAAAATAGGTTTTTAGTGATTTTTAACCCAATATAATTCTGCATATAGCATCAAATAAAATAATATAATTAACAAAAAATAATCTAGGTTAGGTGGTCTTCACATAGCAAAATGAATTTCTAAGTTTGGATCTCTGTGGTAGGAGATACGAGTTCGTAAACATGGATGGTTACAGCAGTTTTTCTGGAATTAAAAGTTATAATTTTTCTCCAACTTGGTCTCGATTTTCACCTAGGGTTACGCGCTGATCAAAGAAAACTAATACACAGTATTGGAAGAGGGATAGGTCGCGAACATATCGATGAAAACGGGATCGAATTTGGTCGAGCGATGGAGCGGGATTCAACGCGTGAACATGACTTCGCTGTTGTGAATTTCTTCAGTGCGTGCGGGATCTCGGGAACGGGGACGAACGACGGGCGTCTCCGGCGGGCGGCGTTAGGAGCTCTGGAGGTCAGCGGCGGCTCAGGGTAGTCGAGATGGTAAGGGTTTAGGGTTTAGGGTTAAGGTTTTAATATATATATATATATATATATATATATATATATATATATATATATATATATATATATATATATATATATATATATATATATAAAAGAGAAGATGAGAGAGGGGGGGGGGGGGTCGGCTTCCGCGCGGGGAAGGGGTTTGATGCCGATGCTGCTGCTATTCTTTACTACCGGGTAGGGTTTTAGGGCTAGAGGGTTTGGGTTAGTATTTAGGGTTTAGGGTTTTGGTTTCTTTTATTTTTTTCTTTTTTCTTTTTTCTTTTTTCTTTTTTCTTTTTTCTTTTTTCTTTTTTCTTTTTTCTTTTTTCTTTTTTCTTTTTTCTTTTTTCTTTTATTCTTTCTTTTCTTTATTAATAATAATATATATATATATATATGTATGTAAATTCCCTCACCTAAAATTAGACCTACTTTTCTTAGATAGTGAAATTAGGGCTAGTTTGAACCAATTAGAATTTAGAACATGGCATTTGATTTAATTGTACACTATTTTATCGCGTAGCGCATATTACCGTTGCTTCTATAATTGGAGCACCTCACTAGCCATTGCCTTCCAACAAACTTCATAACCTCATCCTAGACATGTCCGCCTACTATTCTGACCCTTGTGCAACTTATAATATTGCCCTCTGTTGCTATATTTTAGTCGCACAATAAACGTCGCGGACGTTATTTCTTAATTCGAAATAATTTCCAACTTTGTACCCCTGTGCATTCCAATCGGAATTGGAAACACAATCTTGGCCGTTTTGTACAACCCGAATTTTATTAATATTCTGCACTGTACCCCCTATGCCCCTGACACTTGTGGCCCGTCTAATTTTAATCCCATGTACTCCTAATTAATTCTAGAACATCGTGCGCATTCGGTTTTATTAATTAAAATCAAATTTCTGCCTTTGTGCAATTTTTCTAATTGTTGGGGGGCTTTTATACAAAAATGCATTGAGGTGTCCCCACCATTGGATAATTCATAAAGAAATCTATTTTTCCCTTCACGTAGATTTTTCCGTAATTTTCGGGATGTGCAATGCGCGCACATCGTCCCCTATTTAAATTTCAGCCTTGTATTTAAATAATGCAATATCATAGCCCTCCAAACATCCTCATGCAAGCCCAAGGCCCACCCCAAGGAATGTTGACCAAGTCCAAAACCTAGGTCAAACATCAAACCCTAGGTCAACCTCAAGAGCTCACCTTATCACATATAAATATACCTTAAAAATCCTTTCACCAAAACAAAACCCAATGCAAAAACCTAACCCAGCCGAATTCACCCATCCCTACTGTGCATCCCACTTCACCGGCCAACTTGCCGGAGACTCTATCATTTCCTCCGCCTTGCCTCGGGCTGGCCGGATCAGCACCACGGCCTGCCTCCTTCCCCTACCGAGTAACTGGACCACCCTCCCCCTGCTGAACCACCGATCACCACGACCTCGACGCCGGAGCTCCGACTCGACTCCTCCCCTTCCTAAGTTCCTCCTCCCTGACTCCCTCCTCCGCCTTGGCCGGAGCTTGCCTGGCCGGAGAGCCACCACCTGCATCATCATCATCAATAATCTTCATCATCATCATCACCTTATCACCACCATTATTATCACCTTCACCATCGCCATCTACGTCGTAGTCATCACCCTCGTCGTCCTCCTCGTCATCACCACCATCATCGTAGCCAGCTGTCATCATCACCTCCTTATCATCGTTATTATCATCGTTGTCACCATCAACCTATCATCTATATCATCGTCCTTGTCATTACCATCGTCCACATCATCAACATGCTCATCGCCATCACCCACCTCATTATCCTCGTCTTCACCATCATATAAAATCCCTCATCATTATATCATCATCGTCTTATCATGATCATCATCATCATCTCATCATTGTCGTCATCATTATTAGCATCATCGCCGCCACCATCATACACATCATCCTCCACATCATCATCGTCATTGTCATCATCGCCTCGACTATCCTCGTCATCATCGGCATTATCATCCTCGTTATCATCGTCGTCTCACCATTAATCATCATCCATATCATCCTCGTCATCACCTCTATCATCGTTAACCTAATTAGCTTCTTAATCACCATAAACCTAATTAACCACCATCATCATCATCACCTCATCGTCATCCCATCATCATCATCACCTCATCGTCACCTCACCATTCATCATCATCATCACTGTCGTCCTCACCATCATCGTCGTTATAGTCGTCACCATTGTCATCATCGTCGTCAACCTCACCGTCGTACCCGTGCACGTACTCCGAGGTATGAACCTGTCCGTCTTCTCCTTTATGTGTGTTTGTGTGCGTTCCAGTAGGACAGTAGTATTTTGTTACCATTGTTAGCTGATATCGGACCCTGATTCGGTGAACCCAGTGCTGCGTACACGAACTCATACTCGTACGCGTATAGCATTCAGTTTGATATATCTATATATATATTTAGTATATGCATACTATTCAACTTGGTATACGTATAATTATTGGATGATATATATGTATATTATAATTAATTATATGCTAATTAATAGTTGTGACTATATACGTATGTATTATACGACCCTAGGACACCGTGGACTGTCCCGTACTTACCTTGACCATGTTGACCCTAAGAACTTATGAATTGCCTGCCTTGCGTACCTTAACGTACTAGGCTTAGACACCTGTTAGTCGACTGTCTGATTGTGTACAGCACTTGAAGATGAGACCCCGCGTAATTTAATGCATAATTGACCGTGTTAGATGACTAGTGTTACCCCTAGTATACCCCTGAGTCCAGTATAAATATTGTTGTGTATGTACTAGCGTAATGACTAATGATTTTATTATATCGTATTATGTGTACATAGGATATTGGATTTGTTCTGCGCGACTTTTGGAGCAGGTTATTGGTACATTGCAGCTTCCTAGCCAGGCAAGTATACCTTGCCATTGTACTGTTATTTATATTCCATATGATTGCATACATATTTATTTTCTGTCTTTAGTTCATATATTTTCACAGTTATATAAAATGCACGTGACGGTATCGTCGCGATATATTTTTATTTATGTATTGCATTGACCTTGTTCATGAGACTACCCCATTATCATGTAGTATCATTAGGTTCACTGGCCGTGACACAGTTGTTACACGAGTGTGAGTCTCATATAGATCATGGACTGCGTGACAGGTCTGGCCTCCTGTGTGTATGGGCCGTACGTTAGGAATAACTGCTGCTAGAAACTTTGCATGCTAGTAGACTTGGCAGTTATTAGAGGTTTATCGTGTCATGGACATGACATGCTTAGAGCATGGGGTGGAGAGAACAACAAGTACCGCATTTGAGCTCCTTTGCACTTTTTCTGTGCGCTCGGATTCTCCGCCGGAGATACGGGTGGTGATGACCCTTATATATTATGTACATTGGCGGGCCTCCACCGTTCAAAAGACGACGTGCCTTTGAGGCCCCTGGATCTTCAAAAGAGAACCATGCAAAATCTCAGTTTTCAACCAGATAGCTCACTTGTGGGGAAAGTTGTTCTTAACTGCATTCATTTAGACGGTTAGGCGACCGTTGGATATTTATTTCAGTACTTTATTGGCATGTGTTTAAGTATCTTGTTATGTCCCTCTGAGGACCTGGTCCCCTGTCAGGTGTATCTGTTCTTGAGTATTCGCAGGAGCGCAGATTCAGATGGTTACGTATGTTTCGAGGATGTCTTTTCTTCGAGCCGTGATTGCTAGCTGGTATACTTATATTGTGTTTGAGTGTGTTGTACTTATATTATATTTGCACTTATGTTTGAGTTGGTAGTGGATTTATTTCCATCCAACTATCATCCTTAGATACTTCTTATATGATCTAGTTTTATAGATGTTGGTTATTTAATTATATTTAATTTTCGTGGATGAGATTTAGATTACACCCTATGACTTGTGACGTACGTTTTATACCACTTGTGGATTTGATATTCATATTACAGCGTACGTGTGGATTTGGTTTCCATATATTGGAGTTGCCATATCCATACGGCTGGCATGCTTACGTGTCCTAGTCCTACGTATTTTTGGGACTGGGGCGTGACTTGTTTTTAGTGGTGGCCCATGCAGGTCGAGAGCATATTGTCTCGGTTACGTTACTGTACCGAGCAAGCCTGCACCTAGGATTATAGTATAGGATCTCATCCATAATTGACTATTATTCATCTTTCTCCTATCTGTTCTATTTGAACAATTGTATCCTGCTTGATTCCTGTACTTCCCTAATAGTTCTTTGAGTATAGCCTTCTGCTAGAATATAGGAACCCCTGTTATTAGGATGATAATTAGGGTATCACACCTATTAAGAATACAACGAGAATATAGACACACCACTAAGTTTGGAATATCTAGTGAACCCTATAATCCCTTATCTCTAGAATTGGTTTACCATTACCCCCTGATGTATTATGAGGACCTGCGAGTAGTATAGATACAACTAGAGTTAGTTAAAAGTCTTACCATGATGTTTGACCCTAGTATTGAGGAACCAATAGAAAACCAAAATTTAAAATTAGGACTGAACCTAACCTTCATAGTTAGATAATATTAGAACTATAAACTTAGATCATTGTCTTTATTGTTAGTAGACAGCACCTTAGGAAGCCAAGAGCATTGAATATAGTATTTTCTTGAACATACCGCAAACACAGAGAGTAGCGTAGCATCTCCCCTTAGGAAACCATGATATTATCTGGAGCCTTCTATTTAAAATTTAATCTTGTTCCCCTAAAAATTTTGTGCTCGTTATTTGTGCGACGACTATGTTGTTCTTCCCTTCTCTCAACTCGTGCCACCTAACCCTTCCATAATTTCTAGTAACACTTGTTCTATGAGCACTATGATTAAGACTTAAGATAACTAATACCTTTGTAATACAATATGATACCCTAATAAGTACCAAGACCCTTACTCGTAAACCTTAGCAAGAGCCTCTACTGTATCCTTAAGACAGTACAATATTAGGAAATTCTTTTAAGTTGGATAGTATGCCTCATAGCATAGTATCATATAGTCCTATTGGCCCATTGATGTAGTATAATGGAATGACATCAACTTTAGACTTGCATTAGAGGTTAGCGTTTATTCAGACTATAGAAATTAAAGGTCCATACCCCTATGTGGTCGACCAGCAACGTAGACAAGGAGCTAGTATGATAACTGTAGAGACTGAAGAGTCTCACCTCCTTGGGAACTTGAATTAGTTTTCACCTTCCCTCATCATAATCTAGCGTACTGATATTTTTGTACTCTCTCGACCTATGCTGCTATTTTATAGCCTAGTTTTGTAAGCTTATTCTTTTATCAAGCTTGATCAGGATATTGTATTATTGGGGACGCCTACTAGTACATTGTCTAATCAGAATTTGTGTATTAAGGTCTAGCTAACCTTAGTACATTTGGTTCGCCCTTCGTAATACTACTTTATGTGGATTGAAATGTATAGTTGAGCAGTAGACAAATATACTTACCCTCTAGATACGACAAAGCATATCATATCAAGTACATAACTGCACCGATGTGAGCATGCGAATAAGAAATTACCAAATAGTGTTTCAATCCACAACTACCTTGACAATTCCCATTTGAATCCTTTAAACACTTTGATTCCCATACTTCCATTCTATTATCCCTCCTTGAACTCTTTACCATTATTTTCCGTCTTCCCTTATTTCGGAAAGAAGAAACCTCGTGCTTGGAAATAAGTGATACACTGATAGTGCTAGGTATACCCCATAGACTAATCATATGACTTGGTGACCCTCTGTTATAAATGATTAAGGACATATCATAGATGTTATGTTGGTGTTAAAAACTTCAAGGATTCAATAACATGATTAAATAATTTGGGGCATAGCTTTCTTAGATGCATAGCCTTAGATGATAGATGGGTAAATTCTAAGTTGGGTAGAAACTGCAATGTTAACTCAAGGAGAATTCTTTAGACTTTAATCAAGTGAGGTTAGATAGAGAAACCCTACCCTAGTTTAATTTTGAGGACAAAATTATTTTAATTTGGGTAGATTGTAAACCCCCTCATCCAAAATTAGACCTACTTTGCTTAGATAGTAAAATTAGGGCTAGTTTGAACCAATTAGAATTTAGAACACGGCATTTGATTTAACTGTACACTATTTTATCGCGTAGCGCACATTACCGTTGCTTCTATAATTGGAGCACCTCACTAGCCATTGTCTTCCAACAAACTTTACAATCTCATCCTAGACATGTCCGCCTACTATTTTGACCCTTGTACAACTTATAATATGGCTCTCTGGTGCTATATTTTAGCCGCACAATAAACGTCGCGGACGTTATTTCTTAATTCGAAATAATTTCCAACTTTGTACCCCTGTGCGTTCCAATCGGAATTGGAGACACAATCTTGGCCGTTTTGTACAACCCAAATTTTATTAATATTCTGCACTGTATCCCCTACGCCCCTGACACTTGTGGCCCGCCTAATTTTAATCCCATATACTCCTAATTAATTCTAGAACATCGTGCACATTTGGTTTTATTAATTAAAATTCAATTTCTGCCTTTGTGTAATTTTTCCAATTGTTGGGGGGATTTTTTGCAAAAATACATTGAGGTGTCCCCACCATTAGATAATTCATAAAGAAATCTATTTTTCCCTTCACGTGGATTTTTACGTAATTTTTGGGATGTGCAACGCGCGCACATCGTCCCCCATTTAAATTTTAGCCTTGCATTTAAATAATGCAATATCATAGCCCTCCAAACATCCTCATGCAAGCCCAAGGCCCACCCCAAGGAATGTTGACCATGTCCAAAACCTAGGTCAAACATCAAACCCTAGGTCAACCTCAAGAGCTTACTTCATCACATATAAATATACCTTAACAATTCTTTCACCAAAACAAAACCCAATGCAAAAACCTAACCCATCCGAATTCACCCATCCCTACTGTGCATCCCCCTTCACCGGCCAACTCGCCGGAGACTCTATCGTTTCCTCCGCCTCGCCTGGGGCTGGCTGGATCAGCACCACGGCCTGCCTCCTTCCCCTACCGAGCAACTGGACCACCCTCCCCCTGCTGAACCACCGATCACCACGACCTCGACGCTGGAGCTCCGACTCGACTCCTCCCCTTCCTAAGTTCCTCCTCCCTGACTCCCTCCCCCGCCTTGGTCAGAGCTTGCCTGGCCGGAGAGCCACCACCTGCATCATCATCATCAATAATCTTCATCATCATCATCACTTTATCATCACCTTCACCATCACCATCGCCATCTACGTCGTAGTCATCACCCTCGTCGTCCTCCTCGTCATCACCACCATCATTGTAGCCAGCCGTCATCATCACCTCCTTATCATCGTCATTATCATCGTCATCACCATCAACCTATCATCTATATCATCGTCCTTGTCATTACCATCGTCCATATCATCAACATGCTCATCACCATCATCCACCTCATTATCCTCGTCTTCACCATCATGTAAAATCCCTCATCATTCTATCATCATCGTCTCATCATGATCATCATTATCATCTCATTATTGTCGTTATCATTATTAGCATCATCGCCGCCACCATCATACACATCATCCTCCACATCATCATCGTCATTGTCATCATCGCCTCGACTATCCTCGTCATCATCGGCATTATCATCCTCGTTATCATCGTTGTCTCACCATTAATCATTATCCATATCATCCTCGTCATCACCTCTATCATCGTTAACCTAATTAGCACCCTAATCACCATAAACCTAATTAACCACCATCATCATCATCACCTCATCGTCATCCCATCATCATCATCACCTCATCGTCACCTCACCATTCATCATCATCATCACTGTCGTCCTCACCATCATCGTCGTTATAGTCGTCACCATCGTCATCATCGTCGTCAACCTCACCGTCGTACCCGTGCACGTACTCCAAGGTATGAACCTGTCTGTCTTCTCCTTTATGTGTGTTTGTGTGCGTTCCAGTAGGACAGTAGTATTTCGTTACCATTGTTAGCTGATATCAGACCCTGATTCGGTGTACCCAGTGCTGCATACACGAACTCGTACTCGTACGCGTATAGCATTCAGTTTGATATATCTATATCTATATTTAGTATATGCATACTATTCAACTTGATATACGTATAATTATTGGATGATATATATGTATATTATAATTAATTATATGCTAATTAATAGTTGTGACTATATACGTATGTATTATACGACCCTAGGACACCGTGGACTATCCCGTACTTACCTTGACCATGTTGACCCTAAGAACATATGAATTTCCTGCCTTGCGTACCTTAACGTACTAGGCTTAGACACCTGTCAGTCGACTATCTGATTGTGTACAGCACTTGAAGATGAGACCTCGCGTAATTCAATGCATAATTGACCGTGTTAGATGACTAGTGTTACCCCTAGTATACCCTTGAGTCCAGTATAAATATTATTGTGTATGTACTAGCGTAATGACTAATGATTTTATTATATCGTATTATATGTACATAGGATATTGGATTTGTTCTGCGCGACTTCTAGAGCAGGTTATTGGTACATTGCAGCTTTCTTGCCAGACAAACATACCTTGCCATTGTACTGTTATTTATATTCCATATGATTGCATGCATCTTTATTTTCTGTCTTTAGTTCATATATTTTCACAGTTATATAAAATGCGCACGACGGTGTCGTCGTGATATATTTTTATTTATGTATTGCATTGAACTTGTTCATGAGACTACCCCATTATCATGTAGCATCATTAGGTTCACTGGCCGTGACACAGTTGTTACACGAGTGTGAGTCTCATATAGATCACGGACTGCTTGACAGGTCTGGCCTCCTGTGCGTATGGGTCGTGCGTTAGGAATAACTGCTGTTAGAAACTTTGCATGCTAGTAGACTTGGCAGTTATTAGAGGTTTATCCTATCATGGACATGACATGCTTAGAGCATGGGGTGGGGAGAACAACAAGTACCGCATTTGAGCTCCTTTGTACTTTTTCTGTGCGCCCGGATTCTCCGCCGGAGATACGGTTGGTGATGACCCTTATATATTATGTACATTGACGGGCCTCCGCCGTTCAAAAGACGACGTGCCTTTGAGGCCCCTGGATCTTCAAAAGAAAACCATGCCAAATCTCAGTTTTCAGCCAGATAGCTCACTTGTGGGGAAAGTTGTTCTTAACTGCATTCACTTAGACGGTTAGGCGACCGTTGGATATTTATTTCAGTACTTTATTGGCATGTGTTTAAGTATCTTGTTATGTCCCTCTGAGGACCTGGTCCCCTGCCAGGTGTATCTGTTCTTGAGTATTCGCAGGAGCGCAGATTCGGATGGTTACTTATGTTTCGAGGATGTCTTCTCTTCGAGCCGTGATTGCTAGCTGGTATACTTATATTGTGTTTGAGTGTGTTGTACTTATATTGTATTTGCGCTTATGTTCGAGTTGTTAGTGAATTTGTTTCCATCCAACTATCATCCTTAGATACTTCTTATTAAGATCTAGTTTCATAGATGTTGGTTATTTAATTATATTTGATTTTCGTGGATGAGATTTAGATTATACCCTGTGACTTGTGACGTACGTTTTATACCACTTATGGATTTGATATTCATATTACAGCGTACGTGTGGATTTGGTTTCCATATATTGGAGTTGCCATATCCATACGGCTGGCATGCTTACGTGTCCTAGTCCTACGTATTTTTGGGACTGGGGCATGAAAAAAAAAATATATATATATATATATATATATATATATATATATATATATATATATATAATTTACAGAAAATTATATTTGTTCATAAAAAATAATCTTTCAACCGTCCACAAGGTCTCCTACATAAAATAAATTAAGGTAAAATAATAGTTGCTCCATAAATCTCTAAATGCATAATTACCTAGAAATAAAAATCTAATAAATTATATTTTCTAGTAACTAATAAATACTATAAATAAATTAAATGATTAAATTAAATTAAATAATTAATACATTTTTTAAAATTAGGAATTTTATATTCTATCCAAGTTATAAAAATTTCGTCCTCGAAATTAAAACTAAGCCACGATAGAAAGTCAAGGATGGTATAAGATAGAAATTTACAAAGTAAATTCATACCTTGGTCTACGAATAGATACGGAAAGCGTTTGCACATATCGTCCTCGCGCTCCCAAGTTGATTCTCCTGGCGCGCCATGCTTCCATGCTACGCGGACCAAGGGAATAGACTGGTTCCTCAACACTTTCTCTCGACGATCAAGGATTCCCACGGGTTGCTCTTGGTATGACAAGCTCGGCATAATGGTGATCTCAGAATGGTCGAGAACATGACTGCTATCTGCCAAATATCGCCTAAGTTACGATACATGGAATACATCATGTACTCCCTCGAGTGAAGGTGGTAGCGCAAGTCGATATGCCACTTCTACCACTCTCTCTAGCACGTCAAATGGTCCAATATACCTTGGACTCAACTTGCCATGCCCTCCGAATCGAATGGTGTCTCTAGTAGGTGATATCCTCAAAAAAATATGATCGCCCTCTTTAAACTCCAAGGGACGACGATGAAGGTCTGTCCACTGCTTCTGCCTATCTTGCGCTATTCGCAAGTGCCCTTGTATCTTCTTTACTGTCTCAACGGTGTTGACCACCAATTATGGTCCCAAAATCTGACGTTCTCTCACGTCACTCCAACACACGGGAGACCTACACTTTCTTCCATACAATGCTTCAAACGGAGGCATCTGGATGCTCGCTTGACAGCTATTGTTATAAGAAAACTCCATTAGATGTAGGTAGTCCTCCCATGATCCTCCAAAGTCTAACATACAAGCCCTCAACATATCTTCCAGTGTCTGAATAGTATGTTCGGACTGCCCATCTGTCTGCGGGTGATAAGATGTATTGAACTTCAGACGAGTCCCAAGACTCTCTTGCATGCTTCTCCAAAAGTGTGATGTAAAATGCGAATCCATGTCTGACACAATGCTGACCGATATGTCGTACAATCTTACGATTTGCCTTATACATAAGTCAGCCAAAGCTTCTGTAGACTGGCCAACTCTAAAAGGCAAGAAATAGGCTAACTTGGTGAGTCGATCCACTATTACCCATACTGTATCTCTTCCACTTGACTCTTGGGAAAACCTATGACGAAGTCCATAGTGATGTGCTCCCACTTCCACTCAGGAATTGGAAGTAGTTACAATAACCCTGTTGTTCTCTGATGCTCCGTATTTACTTGCTGACATACTAGATATTTGGCTACAAAGTGAGCTATCTCTCTTTTCATCCCATGCCACAAAAAAGTGCTGTCGTAAGTCACGGTACATTTTGGTGCCTCCAGGATAAATATAATTTATTAAACTATGTGCTTCTGCTATTAGCTCCTATCGAATCTCTCCATTGGGAACATAAAGACGATCACCACATCGTAATATTCCGTCATCATGAATGCACAATCCCGTCTGCTCTCCGGCCTCTGTCCTTTCTTTCAATCTCCTGAATCTGGCGTCCGTAGGCAAGGCTGCCTTGATCATCTGTACTAGTGATGATTGTACTTGCAATTTGGCTAATATCCCATCTGCTCCGGGTAATATTACTTCTATGCCAAGATCTTGCAAGTCCTCTAATAATTTCCTCTGTGTTGTCAAGAAGTAAGCTGTTGGTTTCCGGCTTAACGCATCTGCTACTAAGTTAGTCTTGCCTGGGTGATAATGTAGCTTTATCTCAAAATCCTTCATCAACTCAAGCCATCGACGTTGTCTCATATTTAACTCCTTCTGTGTGAAGACATACTTGAAGATTTTGTGGTCTGTATAGATCTTCACTCATTCTCCATATAAGTAATGTCTCCATAGCTTTAGAGAAAAACAACGGCTGTAAGTTCCAAGTCATGAGTTGGATAATTCTTCTCATGCACTTGTAACTATCTAGATGCATATGCAATCACCTTGCCATGCTGCATCAATACGTATCCTAAGCCTTTTTCTGATGCGTCACTGTAAATCATATAACCTCCTGATCCTGATGGAATAGTCAATACTGGTGCTGTGGTCAGTCGCTTCTTCAACTACTCGAAAGCGGTGTAAACCCCTGATTTTTTTCTAAAATTTTAAAATTTATTTTTCACAATTTTTCTAGAATTTTTTGGGATTTTTAATTAATTAAAACTAAGGTATTTTAAAATTAAATAATCTTTAAATGATATTAATTAATATTCAAATATTATGAAAATAATATTTTTTGGTGTAAAATGGAAAATTAGACATAGGATAATTTTTCGAGAATTTATTGGACCCCGGAAACATTTTTAAAACCTTAAAAACTAAGTTTTAATTAAACAAAAATTAAACCCTGAACCAAACTCGGTTTTTCCTTTGAACCGACCCAAATCGGACCGGACCCAGTCTAGCTGAATCAGGTCCAACCCTAGTGGGTCGGATCCGGGTCTAACCCGAAACCCGCCGACCCGAAACCCGCCTACCCGTAACCCCCAACCCTTTCTCTTCCCCGACTTTCCCTCTCCCCGGCGCCGCTCTGGCTTCCCGCAACTGCCGCAGCCTCGCCTCCGCAACGACAGCCGCTCTGCCTCCCCGGCCAGCAACAGCCATCGCTCCCCCTCCCTCTCTCCCTATAAAACCCTCTGCCACCGCCCTTCTCCTCCAGCCCTCCGCCTCTCTCTCATCTCAACCGTGCCCGATGATCCTCCGCCACCAACCACCGTCGTCCCCGACGACCACGGCCTCCCCATCTCCTCATCTCAGCCCCGAGCCCAGCCCCGCTCCGCCGTCTCCCCGAGCTCTCCCGCCACTGTCGCCTCCGCGTCCAGCCATCCACCCTAGTCTCCGCCCTGAGCTCCGCCTTGACCTCGCCGTAGCAGCTCCGCCTGAGCTCCGCCGCCTCCGACAAACCACTCCCCACAGCACCACAGCCGAGCCGAGTCGAGCTGCCTCCGCCTCCCTCAGCCCCGAGCAGCCCGTCGGAACCCTAACCCTAGACACAGTGCTGTGTCGTATCGCGTCGCCTCGCGGACACGAGGAATCCCGTATTTTTCGTCCTCTTTGGAGCCCTGTTCAGGTAGACTTTTCTCTCTCGTCATTCCCACATTTTCTGTTCTGTCTGTTGTGATGCGTTGTGTAACCCTCTCGATGCCCGTGCAACCCGCTCGGTGTGTCGCATCCTGTGGCGATCGCGAACTGCGATCCAAAAATAGGAAAATACTCATCCTATTTTTCCCCCAAACTGAGTGCGCCCCGCCAAACGGGATGACTTGGTAGCGCGCGGTCTTCACCGAAAGATGTGCGCCGTTAATACGGACGTGTAAGATTTTACAGAAGTTGATTTGGATGTGCGTGCACACCGAAATCAACGCGTATCCGCCGACAACGCCCCGTATCGGCCTATTCTGGAACACATTATAACTTTATGTACATATGTCGGATCAAAATAAAACTTACGCCATCGGACTCATAGCAATACGCTGGTCTTGTGACCCAAGTTTGGTTCGATTCTGAGAACGTTGACAAAATCGCGTATCGTGGGCCCGCGGCTCCACTTGACAGGCAATTTTATGATCGGCTCATCGGAATCCAATTCTGGAAGTTTCGTTGGGTTTGTATCATCGTTCTGGACTTGTTGATACTAAGTTTGACAAATTCGGAGAACTTTGTCTCTAGCACGTGTTTCGGTGCGAAGCGGCCCACATGTGGACCTCGCTTTGACCAGAAACTGTCATTTTTGCCCCTGTGTCCAAATTGGACTCAAGGACAGGCATTTCTAGCTATTTGATATTTTCTAAATCTGATGATGATGTTTATTTCAGCAACCGGAGGACAACCTGCAAATCTCGCTGCTGCCAGAGCTACAGTTGGAGTCAGAACCCCAGACAAGTGTACCTTGCCAAACCTTGCAGTTCTTGTTACATATTTCCTTGAATTATTCATATGTTGTACATGCTTAACCTAGGACCGTGTGACTTTACTTAGCGTCCGATTAATATTCGGGTGCCAACTCCGTACGCGGAATTGTGTAACGTCACCTAGAGATGGATATCGTGACCCTTTACAATCTCGTGCTTGCATTATCAAGTACGTTATACCCAGGACACCTGACACTAATCATGAGATAGAATCTTCCTGAAATATTTATGGTAATTCCGTATAGGTTACAGAATTTGTGACATAGACATTATATTCTTAGCTATCTTATGACTTGTTGTATTAGTTATGATCTTGCGTGACATGGACATGAGACATCGTGAACCTGTGACGTATGATTATATTAGGTGGAGAGAGATTTACCATACAAAAGGCTAATTATATATATATATATATATTACTTTACTGGAAGTGCCTTAGACTCTGACACAGAGCTTTGGTACCGTACTGGCCCTTCGAGAGAATACTGCTATGGGTTTCTCCGACACAGATCCTATAGTAGTCTCAGCCTGAGTATGACTAAAACTCTCACTTGCATATCACTTAGCTGGTTATATAGTTTACCTTATTAGTTCATTTATTTCTGTACTGTATTTATTTTGGCATGAGTTATTTTGTACCTTGCTATGTCCCCTGAGGACCTGGATTTGGATTATGTCCCCAGGGTTAGCAGAGGATATCTATCCTGAGGTGTACGGAATATGAGCACTTCTCGGAGCAGTACCAGAACCTGAGGACGAGGTGATCGCTGAGGATTTTTCCTAAATATCTGCTTCTTCTATGCTCAGTCTTGATGCAATTAAACTCTTATAATTCTTGTTTAATGAACAATTGTAACAGACTTACTATCGGGTTGTTCCCCGATTTATTTACTTGTGACTTGATGATGTTTATATTTTCCATTTGTTGATATTGCTGTATTTATTCTATGGATGAGATTAGTAGACCCTTATTATTGTACTACAGCTTAAGTACGCCCCGATGGATCCATTAAATTGGGTTGTCCATCGGTATGTGCTGCTGGCCATTGCCACGTGTCTAGTCCCTCGATATTTTGGGACTGGGGCGTGACATGGTTTTTGTGGTGGCCCATGCAGGTAAACGACTAAATTATTTGGTTTCAATTTAGGGACCGAGCAAGCCTGCAGTAAGAATAGGATAAGGATCTCATCCACTTGCTTGAATTGTTTTTGATATCTATATCGGATTCAAATTAAAATTTTGACTTGCATCTTGCCTTGATTCCTGTGCGCCTCTTATAGTTTATTTTTGATGCAGAGTAATGGAATCACGAGCAAACGACGAAACTCCAACAAGAACACCAATAGGTGCTGTAGCCACCTACGGAGAAGATGAAGTGACGCCATTGAGTGGAGATCTCTCTACTCACCGAAGCAGCCAAGCAGATCAGCATGTTTCTAGATTTTGGCGTGATGACATCCCACCGTCACCGCAGTTCGTTCCACCAATGCCTGTATTCCCACAAGGGCAGCCTATGGACGGGCAACAGATATTTCAAATGATCTACGCAATGATGCAAGCCCTATAGCAGATTCATCAAGAAGCTCAGCGTCATGAGACGGAGTACTTGAGAAATAGCCTAGTAACTGCACTGGAGTAGGCCAACCTACCAGCTCGACGGCCAACGACGGGCTCTATCACCGATTTCCACCAGCTGAAGCCCCGTACCTTCTCAGGCAAGGAGGAGCCCACAGAAGTTCATGAGTGGCTCACCAACACTTAGCATCAATTAGAAGCAGCTGAGCTCCCACAGGAACGTTGGATGACTACCGTCATAATGTAATTGACGGGCAACGTACATCACTGGTGGCTATCTGAGGATAGACGGCTCAGACCAGACCGAGTTACTTGGGAGGAGTTCTCCAGACTCTTTCAGGAGATGTACATTCCAGCTATCGCTCGATCAGAACTGCAGGACAAGTTCAATCGCCTCACTCAGGACAGTATGATAGTGGAAGAGTACAACGCAGAATTTATTCGTCTGAGTCGCTTCGTCCCTACCTTGATCCCGACAGAAGAAGAGAAGGCTGAGAAGTTCTTCGACGGACTAAACTTTGAGCTATAAAGAATGATCGGATCCGTTGCACCTACTTCGTACACGGACGTCCTTGCTGTAGCTCGACGTATAGAGTGTGTCACCAGGCGAGAGTCCAACCTGAAAAGGCCTCTCACATCAACACCAGCCAGAGCACCGCATGGAGAAGCTGCAAAGAAACCTCACATGCATCAAGCACCATAGGGAGCTGTATCCAAATCCTTAACTCTTCCTACTTGTCACTACTGCGGCAAGATATACCATATTGAGAAGGAGTGTAGACATAAATTCTGATTATGCTTAGCTTGTAGATCCAGACAGCATGCAGTTAGGGAATGCCCTGAGCGTAGAGAAGGAGCACCAATGGTAAACCCACAAGCTCTACCAGTACTAGGAGGATATCAACCAAGGACACCCTTGGCATCTCGAGAAGCACCCTTCCAGCAAGCCCAGCAACAGCAGAGGGCACCACCTCAAGGACGCGGACATGCTTTTGCAATGACTTTGGAGGACGCGCAGACTCTTGGTATAGCTAATGCGCGTAAGTTTTTGTAGTTATCTATTCTATTTTTGTTTTAGCTCGTGCCTATTGGTTCGTGACCTTAGCCTTGACCTGGTAGTTTTGAACTTGCTAATAATTGATAACCTATTGATAACCTAGTATGTTTTTATAAGTGATAACCTAGTTTTTCTAAACTGTACTTTTCTAGATTTCCTTTATTCTGGAAATTGCATAACTTCCATTGATTAGGGAAGTGATTCCCTATATATTTTGCTTAAACCCTCATCCTTGACCGATTTTGATTAAATCGTGATGTGCTTCAAACAATGTTTGTAACCGTGTCATCTCTGTTGACCGATTATTCTTTGATTGCGAGGACACAATCCTCTTAACGGGGTATATTGTAAACCCCCTGATTTTTTTCTAAAAGTTTAAAATTTATTTTTCACAATTTTTCTGGAATTTTCTAGAATTTTTAATTAATTAAAACTAAGGTATTTTGAAATTAAATAATTTTTAAATAATGTTAATTAATGTTAAAATATTATGTAAATAATATTTTTTGGTGTAAAATAGAAAATTAGACATAGGGTGATTTTTCGAGAATTTATTGGACCCCAGAAACATTTTTAAAACCCTAAAATCTAAGTTTTAATTAAACCAAAATTAAACCCTGAACCAAACCCGATTTTTCCTTTGAACCGACCCGAACCAGACCGGACCCGGTCTAGCTGAACCAGGTCCAACCCTAGTGGGTCGGATCCGGGTCTAACCCGAAACCCGCCTACCCGTAACCCCCAACCCTTTCTCTTCCCCGACTTTCCCTCTCCCCGGCGCCGCTCCGGCTTCCCGCAACTGCCGCCGCCTCGCCTCCGCAACGGCCGCCGCTCTGCCTCCCCGGCCAGCAACGGTCGCCGCTCCCCCTCCCTCTCTCCCTATAAAACCCTCTGCCACCGCCCTTCTCCTCCAGCCCTCCGCCTCTCTCTCGTCTCAGCCGTGCCCGACGATCCTCCGTCACCAACCACCGTCGTTCCCGACGACCACGGCCTCCCCATCTCCTCGTCTCAGCCCCAAGCCCAGCCTCGCTCTGCCGTCTCCCCGAGCTCTTCCGCCACTGTCGCCTCCGCGTCCAGCCATCCACCCTAGCCTCCGCCCTGAGCTCCGCCTCGACCTCGCCGCAGCAGCTCCGCCTGAGCTCCGCCGCCTCCGACGAACCACTCCTTGCAGCACCACAGCCGAGCCCGCCGGAACCCTAACCCTAGACACAGTGCTGTGCCGTGTCATGTCGCGTAGTCTCACGGACACGAGGAATCCCGTATTTTTCGTCCTTTTTGGAGCCCTTTTCAGGTAGACTTTTCTCTATCCTCGCTGCCCCATTTTCTGTTCCGTCTGTTGTGACGCGTAGACTGCGTAACCCTCTCGATGCTCGTGCAACCCGCTCGGTGTGTCACGTCCTGTGGCGATCGCGAACTGCGATCCAAAAACAGGAAAATACTCGCCCTATTTTTTCCCGGAACTGAGTGCGCCCCGCCAAACGGGATGACTTGGTCGACCACGGTCTTCACCGAAAGGTGCGCGCCGTTAATACGTACGTGTGGGATTTCATAGAAGTTGATTTGGATGTGCGTGCACACCGGAATTAACTCGTATCCGCCGACAACGCCCCGTATCGGCCTGTTCTGGAATATGTTATAACTTTGTGCACACATGTCGGATCGAAACGAAACTTGTGCCATCAGACTCATAGTAATACGCTGGTCCTGTGACCCAAGTTTGGTTCGATTCTGAGAACGTTGACAAAATTGCGTATCGTGGGCCCCGCGGCTTCACTTGACGGACGATTTTATGATCGGCTCATCGGAATCAAATTCTGGAAGTTCTGTTGGGATCGTATCATTGTTCTGGACTTGTTGACACTAAGTTTGACGAATTCAGAGAACTTTGTCTCTGGCACGTGTTTCGATGCGAAGCGGCCAACATGTGGACCCCACTTTGACCAGAAACTGTCATTTTTGCCCCTGTGTCCAAATTGGACTCAAGGACAGGCATTTCTAGCTATTTGATATTTTTTGAATCTGATGGTGATATTTATTTCAGCAACCGGAGGACTACCTGTAAATCCCGCTGCTGCCAGAGCTACAGTTGGAGTCAGAACCCCAGGCAAGTGTACCTTGCCAAACATTACAGTTCTTGTTACATATTTCCTTAACTTATTCATATGTTTTACATGCTTAACCTAGGACCGTGTGACTTTACTTAGAGTCCGATTAATATTCGGGTGCTAACTTCGTACGCGGAATTGTGTAATGTCACCTAAAGATGGATATCGTGACCCTTTACAATCTCGTGCTTGCATTATCAAGTAAGTTATACCCAGGACACCTGAAACTAATCATGAGACAAAATCTTCCTAAAATATTCATGGTGATTCTGTATAGGTTACAAGATTTGTGACATAGACATTATATTCTTAGCTATATTATGACTTGTTGCATTAGTTATGATCTTGCGTGACATGGACATGAGACATCGTGAACCTGTGACGTATGATTACATTGGGTGAGGAGAGATTTACCATACAAAAGGCTGATTATATATATATATTACTTTACTGGAAGTGCCTTAGACTCTGATACAGAGCTATGGGTTTCCCCGACACAGATCCTATAGTAGTCTCAGCCCGAGTATGACTAAAACTCTCACTTTCATATCACTTAGCTGGTTATATAGTCTACCTTATTATTTTATTTATTGCTGCACTGCATTTATTTTGGCATGAGTTATTTTGTACCTTGCTATGTCCCCTGAGGACCTGGATTTGGATTATGTCTCCAGGGTTAGCAGAGGATATCTATCCTGAGGTGTACGGAACAAGAGCACTTCTCGGAGCAGTACCAGAACCTAAGGACGAGGTGATCGCTGAGGATTTTTCCTAAATATCTGATTCTTCTATGCTCAGTCTTGATGCAATTAAACTCTTATAATTCTTGTTTAATAAACAATTGTAACAGACTTATTATCGGGTTGTTCCCCGATTTATTTACTTGTGCCTTGATGATGTTTATATTTTTCTTTTGTTGATATTGCTGTATTTATTCTGTGGATGAGATTAGTAGACCCTTATTATTGTACTACAGCTTAAGTACGCCCCGATGGATCCATTAAATTGGGTTATCCATCGGTGTGTGTTGCTGGCCATTGCCACGTGTCTAGTCCCTCGATATTTTGGGACTGGATCGTGGCAAGCGGCTTGACACTCATCGATCCATACAAACTCTTGATCCTTGTATGTCAACCGAGTCATAGGTGCTGCTATCCTTGAGAAGTTCTCCATGAACCGTCGGTAATATCCCGCAAGTCCAAGGAAACTTCTCATCTCTGATGCTGATTTAGGAACGGGCCATGTCTCGACTGCCGAAATTTTCTCTGGATCAACAGAAATACCATCTCCCGTAATGACATGCCCAAGAAATAAGACTCTGTCCAAGAAGAACTTATATTTACCGAGCTTTGCATATAACTGCTCTCTCCTCAATGTCTCTAGAATAATCCGTAGGTGCTTCTCGTGCTCCTCGTGGCTCTTCGAATAGACAAGTATGTCATCTATGAAGACGACCACGAACTGGTCCAAATACTGATGGAATACTCGATTTATTAAGTTCATAAAGATAGCTGGAGCATTGGTCAACCCAAATGGCATGACCAGAAACTCATAGTATCCATATCTTGTCCTAAATGCGGTCTTCGGGATGTCCTGCTTCCGTACCTTCACTGGTGATATCCCGATCTCAAGTCTATCTTCGAGAACACCTTAGCTCCACTAAGCTGATCAAATAAGTCATCAATGGCAATGGGTATTTATTCTTCACAGTCACTACATTCAAGGATCTGTAGTCAATGCACATACGCACTGACCCATCCTTCTTTGGTACAAACAACACTGGTGCTCCCCAGGGTGATGCACTCGGTCGGATGAAACCTTTCTCCTCTAATTATTTCAACTGTGTCTTCAGCTCATCCATCTCCTTCTTCGCCAATCTATAAACATGCGACGCTATGGGTGCTGCTCCTGGTGTCAATTCAATCGAGAACTCTACATCTCTGTCTGGGGGTAGGCCTGACAATCCTCTGGAAAAATGTCTTGAAACTCTAAAATAATGGGGTGATAGATAACATCGTCCATTGTAAGCTGAACACCATCAATGGCTTCTGTGGATCCTCATGTAAACTCTTCGTCTGGCCTGGTACCTTAAAAAGAATGCTTCCTCCAAAATAGTCAAAGAAAGCGTGGTACTTGCTTAGCCAGTCCATTCCAAGCACAATATCAAAATTTGGCATAGGAAGGACTAAGAGTCGGGCATTCATCTCTCTGCCATGAATCACTACAGGACACGATCTACAAATCCGACTAACAGGTACAACTCCTCCTCCGGTGAGAATTCTAACGCAACTCGGTAAAGGTGTAGTGGAAATATTGTGTTTGGCAATAAAACTAGAAGATATGAACGAGTGGATGGCTCTCGTATCAAATAATGTCACAGCAAAAAAAGTAAAAGCAAGAGTAATACCTGCTATGACATCAATCTCTTGATCCATGTCATCCACTTCTAGTGCAAAAGCTTGCCCATTCCTCTGTGGTAATCAATGACTGGTCCTTGTGTACTGATCCTCCTGAGTAGGTAGCGGTGGTCCTCGCTGAAATCCTCCTGCTGCTGGGGGTCGAGGTGCTCCTGGTCTAGTCATCTGCTGAGCTGGCTTCGGTGCTGAAAGCGCTAGCCTCTGTATTGGCGGTGGAAGTGTCATTGTCTGCTGCATTGGACAGTCTCTCGCCATATGCTGTCTGGAACCACACCTCATACATTGTCCCAAATGAGTCTAACAGTCTCTTGAAATGTGTCCGTGTTTTCCACAATAATTGCAGTGGGATTTCTCTGAAATCTGGTACGGTCCTTCTCTGTGCTGGTACTGCTGTTGCTGTGCCAAAGGATGTCTGATAGGTCCTCCTTGCTGTATCCTTGCTGGTCCTTGCTGTGTCTTCAATTGACCTACCTTTCCCTTGCTGATGGACTCTTAAAATCTTGCTTCTGTCAATAATTCGGTATAAGAGATCCGAGACTGTGAGCTAGTATAATGTTGGAGCTCCTGAGTCAGCCCGCGGTAGAATCTCTTGGCCTTTTCCAAGTCATTCGGTATCAGGGCAACGCCATATTTACTAAGGCGACTAAACTCTGCATCATACTCGTCAACTGTCTTGTTTCTCTTCTCTAGATGTAGGAATTGATCATACAACGCATCCCTTACAGTGTCTGGGAAGTACTACCTCTCAAAGCACTCCAAGAATTGTTCCCAAGTCTGATACGTACCCAACTGGTGCTCCATTGATTTCCACCAGTGTCACGACCCGCAACCGGTATAGGGCACGAGTGCGTGGGTACGTCCAGCCTACGCCGCAGCATCGGCGGTAGAACGTTGTCTAGGTCATGATACTATCTAATCAATCTCACATGAATATCCAACTCCATGAGGAGACACATATATATCACATAAACTAAGGCACGATGAGATATCGAAGAAAATATATGAAATACAAGACAAGTCTAAACAACAAAATAATCATACCTGCAATCAATAATATCCAATCTCCAAGTATACTGGAAAACAAGCTCTCTAAGTCAAAGTCTGGAAAAAATATCCAGTCAGGATTGGAGCAAAGTACATCTCTAACAGCAGTTCTACATCAATGATATAAACTATATAGCAGTAAATAGATGGAAATATACAAGATGCATATACATGTACGAGAGATACACAATAAAGGAAATACTGAAAATAAATACGAGAATAAACAATATGTCAATGAAAAAAATACTAATGACTAAGTGTGTGAGTACTAGCTTTAACATATGATCGACTTGGGAACTTGTACACTAGTACGGGCCTGGCTAGTCATATATGCGGTGTATGACCAACACTAACATGTGAACAAGACTTGTACATGAAGGGTATGATCATATATCTACACTAAAATACTTCCCACCCCCGACTGGTATAGTAGATCCAACCATGGTACGCTATGGCACGGGATTCTCTAGGAAGGTAGCAAGTCTTTCCGAAAATCAGTGTTTGTACATGCACAAGATAAACAATAAAATAAGACTTGTACACGATACACCATATACAAGGAATAACATCTCATGACGAGATCTGGATATACCAATCCGTGTAACCATCGTGTCAAGAAATATAGATATTTACACTAAATAATATAGAGGATATCATAGATAAGAAACTATCAAAGAATGTACTCGTCTGTGGCCTTTTGCTGGTATAAATCAGAATCCAAGTCACAGTCCAAATAACCTATGTATTGCAATTTTACCATGTCAAAATATAATTTATTTTAATTTATTTAATTTTGGAATAATTACTCTAAAATCTGATTTTAATCTTACTATTCTAATTTTTTTAGGTCAAATCCTAGTTTTGCCCAAAATAACCTAAATTTTTATCGACTCGAGACTCATGGCACGCAAATCGAGGCGATCTGTTGACCGAAGAGTCAACCAACACAAACTCAACTTTTATGCATGATTTCCCGTAGATTTCATCATCAAAAATATGCTAGAATTTACGGCTCATCCAAATTCAAATTCGTTTGGGAATTATGGCACATACAAATTTCGTATCGTGCACCGATGGTTAAATTCTAACCTAGAAGTTCTACAGAATTAACAGTATATAAATACTTCAAATTAAATTCTGAGAAAACATATGTCAATGATCTCAATATTAGCTTTCTGAAACTTTAAACGGTTCATGATTTTGATTCATGGTTCTCCCGGAATCTCGAAAACATTGAAATACGTATATTTTCAGACATGCTGTGCTCTACGAATTTTTCAGAATTTAATACTCATAATTTCGTAAAACAATTTATATATTCAAAAATCTAACCTTAATATCGTTCTAATTCAAGAAACTAGGTCTTGTTTGGAGTCCGGAGCTATGTGCAATGGCTTCTGGAAAATAAAGGAACCCTAGATGGCAATTCTCCAAAATTCGGCTCAAGGAAAACCCTAGAAATTAATAACTTAAACTATTATATATATAGAGGAGAGAGAGAGCAGCCGCGGCTCGGAGAGCGCCACATGGCAGCCATCCGATGCTGCCCGCTCAGATCGAACGGTCACGGTTCGATGTGGCTCGGCTCAGCTCAGTCCGACTCGGACTAGAACGCGGCTCGGCTCGGCTCGGCTCAAGGTCGGCTCGGCGCACCCACACCCACCCCGCAGTATCTGACAGGCGGGCCCCACCCAGTTCGCTGCGGGAGGCTGACAGGTGGGCCCCAGTTGGCTGACTGGGCAGAAATAATTACTTTTTGGGTTTTCTTTTTCAGAAAATAGTTTTTAATTCAGTTTTTCCTAATTAACTCAAAATAAATGCTAAAAATAATCAGAAAATTCCCAAAAAATTCTAGAAAATATATTTAATTATTTAGAACCTAAAATAAAAGTTTGGGATATTTTTAATTAAGTTGGACCTAAAATAAATTCTTGAAAGTCCTAGGAAATTAGAGTTACTAGTTTTTAATTAACTAAAAAATTGTGAAAAAATCCCAATAGCCCCAAATTAACCTAATAATAATATTAAGTAAGAATTTCAGGATACAGAGGTTACAAGTCTACCCATCTAAAAAAAAATTCGTCCTCAAAATTTAAAATCCTCAATAGTTTTTTTTAAACCATATAATCATGAAGTAAATTCATATTGTTATATCACAAAATTTTCAAAATTCTATAAATATATCATATTCCTGAAAATCCTCGAATTCGTTTTCCACACAATGCTCAAACAATGTAATGCTTATGAAATCTTCCAATACAACAGAAATATAAATTTATATCTTGCAGTCAAATAAATATAATGATAATCTCCTTAATTTTCTCGAATTTAATAACAAATTCAATCATATCTTAATCTTCATAAAAAATTAATGATTTAACCAAATCGTCAATTCTGCCATATCAAGTTATCAACTTTTTATTTAAATTAATATTTATCCTCAAAATTTAAGGCACATTGTCTCTCTCTGTCAAATCATAACCTCTTCATTAATCTTTGTTACGGTCAACACCAATAATTACGGTCTAAGAAAATTCTAGCTACAGTACCAATACTAAATATAATGTCACCTATTTTAGAACTATTGCTACAAGGTACTACGCTACGGGTTAACTCTAGATTGATGCCTACTGCTCACATGTCCAACTAAGAAATACTTACAAACTCACAAGTCATACTCAGTCAACACTAATACAAGACACAGACATAATTGTAAGTCACCCATTATCACACTAACAAGGAATCCTAATGGAAAAAAAACTCTAGGAGGAACTGGACTGAGGAACTGAAGGTATTCCTACAGCTAGTAAAGAAAAGAAGCGATGGAACAAAGTCATGTAATAACAGAAGTGGATAAGTATTGAGATGATACTTTAAGAACAAATTTAAGATACAACCTGATAATCATACACGTCTGTCCGAAATCATGACACTCAGAATCCTCGCCACGCTAGTAAGCATAGCTACGATGAACGATAGATTCCATAACTTAGGTATGCAACTCTGTAATCATGTCGTCTAGAATCCTCGATGTGCCGACTAGTATAGCTGCGAGAAATTCTAAATTTCATAACTAAGATATATACATCTGAAGTCAGGTACCTATGTTTTCGACATGCCAGCTAATATGGCTGCGATAAATTCTAGGCTCCATAACCAAAGTAGACGTTTTACCTTTCTCACTGTCCTCATCATTATATGTCATCAGATGATACCGTAAATTTTAGCCCATAAAATTTATCTCGATATGAAATCAAAACTCAACAACGATACCAAGAATTAAATTTAACAACTGGTCAACAAGAATCAAACTCAATATCAACAAGTGAGAACGGACGAAAATAAGGGGGAATGATTTAAATTTAAAATTATAATGAGATTCTCAAGGGTCGTCCCAGGAATCTCTCAAATAATTTATGATTATGTATTCTCTCCCATCCTAGTATCCTATGTCCTATATATTATCGCAGGCACGCAGTAGTATAACTAAGACGTCGCACTACCACGACATCGCACAACTTGCGAAGTCTGACCTGCATGGGCCACCACTAAAAATGTGTCATGACCCATACCCGGTATAGGGTACGAGTGCGTGGGTACGTCCAGCCTACGCCGCAGCATCGGCGGTAGAACGCTGTCTAGGTCATGATACTATCTAATCAATCTCACATGAATATCCAACTCCATGAGGAGACACAGATATCACAATATAATATGGAATACTCAATCACATAAACTAAGACACGATGAAATATCGAAGAAAATATATGAAATACAAGACAAGTCTAAACAACAAAATAATCATACCTGCAATCAATAATATCCAATCTCCAAGTATACTGAAAAAAGTCCTCTAAGTCAAAGTCTGGAAAAAATATCCAGTCAGGATTGGAGCAAAGTACATCTCTAACAGCAGTTCTACATCAATGATATAAACTATGTAGCAGTAAATAAATAAAAATATACAAGATGCATATACATGTACGAGAGATACACAATAAAGAAAATACTGAAAATAAATACGAGAATAAACAATATGTCAATGAACAAAATACTAATGACTAAGTGTGTGAGTACTAGCTTTATCATGTGATCGGCTTGGGAACTTGTACACGAGTACGGGCCTGGCTAGTCATACGTGCGGTGTATGACCAACTCTAACATGTGAACAAGACTTGTACATTAAGGGTATGATCACATATCTACACTAAAATACTCTCCACCCCCAACTGGTATAGTAGATCCAACCATGGTACGCAATGGCACGGGATTCTCTAGGAAGGTAGCAAGTCTCCCCGAGAATCAGTGTCTGTACATGCACAAGATAAACAATAAAACAAGACTTGTACACGATACACCATATACAAGAAATAATATCTCATGACGAGATCCGGATATACCAATCCGTGTAACCATCGTGTCAAGAAATATGGATATTTATACTAAATATAATGAACATAGAGGATATCATAGATAAGAAACTATCAGAGAATGTACTTCCCTGTGGTTCTTTGCTGGTATGAATCAGAATCCAAGTCACAGTCCAAATAACCTATGTATTACAATTTTACCATGTCAAAATATACTTTATTTTAATTTATTTAATTCTGGAATAATTACTCTAAAATCATATTTTAATCTAACTATTCTGATTTTTTAGGTCAAATCCTAGTTTTGCCTAAAAGAACCTAAATTTTTTATCGACTCGAGACTCATGACACGCAAATCGAGGCAATCTGTTGACCAAAAATTCAACCGACACAAACTCGACTTTCATGCATGATTTTCCATAGATTTCATCATCAAAAATATGCTAGAATTTACGGTTCGTCCGAATTCAAATTTATTTGGGAATTATGGCACATACAAATTTCGTATCGTGCACCGATGGTTAAATTCTAACCTAGAAGTTCTACAGAATTAACAGTATATAAATAATTTGAACTAAATTCTGGGGAAAACATATGTCAATGATCTCGACATTAGCTTTTCGAAAATTTAAACGGTTCATGATTCTGATTCCTGGTTCTCTCAAAATCGCGAAAACATTGAAACATGTCTATTTTTGAACATGCTGTGCTCTACGAATTTTCCAGAATTTAATACTCATAATTTCATAAATAAATTTATATATTCAAAAAGATAACCTCAATATCGTTCTAACGCAAGAAACTGGGTCTCGTTTGGAGTTCGAAACTATGTGCAATGGCTTCTGGAATATAAAGGAACCCTAGATGGCAATTCTCTAAAATTCGGCTCAAGGAAAACCCTAGAAATTAATAATTTAAACTATTATATATATATATAGAGGAGAGAGAGAGCAGCCGCCGCTTGGAGAGTGCCACGTGGCAGCCATCCGACGCTGCCCGCTCATATCGAACGATCACGGTTCGATGCGGCTCGGTCAGCTCAGTCCGACTCGGACTAGGACGCGGCTCGTCTCGGCTCAGCTCAAGATCGGCTCGGCGCACCCACACCCACCCCGCAGTATCTGACAGGCGGGCCACACCCAGTTCGCTGCGAGAGGCTAACAGGTGGGCCCCAGTTGGCTGACTGGACAGAAATAATTATTTTTTGGGTTTTCTTTTTCAGAAAATAGTTTTTAATTCAGTTTTTCCTAATTAACTCAAAATAAATGTTAAAATAATCAAAAAAATTCCCAAAAAATTCTAGAAAATATATTTGATTATTTAGAACCTAAAATAAAAGTTTGGAATATTTTAATTAAGTTGGACCTAAAATAAATTCTTGAATGTCCTAGGAAATTAGTGTTACTAGTTTTTAATTAACTAAAAAATTGTGGAAAAATCCCAATAGCCCCAAATTAACCTACTAACAATATTTAAGGAAGAATTTCAGGATACAGAGGTTACAACCAGTGATGAGCGTTACCATCTAGCAGCGTCCTTACGCCTGTCATCCATAGATCTGTAGGCAACTATGATGCGTCTAACAACTTTCGGGTGTGGGTAATCCAGTTTGTAGTCTCCTCTGGGCTCTCAGTGCCTTTGTACGGCTTGGGACCTATATGTATATAGTTCTTTACTGAACCAACTCTAGCTCGAGGTACTGGAACTAGTGCTTGAGCTGGTACAGTAGCCTGTGCAGCCATTCTCTCAAGTCTGCTAGAAATTCTTGCCTCTACTCTGCTGCTTGTTGCCTTTGCTCTACAGCTAGTGCGGCTGCCTATTGTCTCTGTTCCTGCACATCATTTGGAAGAATTGGAACAGCTGTATCTGTCAGCACCCTGATTTTCAGAATATTTTAAAAACATTTTCTCGCAAATTTTTTGTAATTTTTGGAATTTAAAACTAAGGTATTTTATGATTAAAGAATTTTTAAATGATGTTAATTAATATTGAAATAATATGAAAATAATATTTTATGGTATAAAATGAAAAACTCGACATATGAAAATATTTTAGGAATTTATTAGACCCCAGAAGCATTTTTAAAGCCCTAAAAACTAATGTAAATTTAAACCGAATTAAACCCGTGCCCAACACCCAACACCCCCTCACCATGCAAATCACCAAAAATAATTTCCTCCACAAATTTGGCTCATTTTATGTGTTCGTGCAATTTTCAAAATTTAAGGGGCTAAGTTGCAATTATTTAATTTAGGTGCCCTCACCCTATTGGCCATGACCAAATGGAGAGCCTACCTTGTGTTGACCGTAGTCAACACTTCCCTCCTCCTCCTTTGCATGAAGAAAAAACCAAGTCTTCATGAAAGATCTTAGCCCTCTATTTTAATTGGGCAAATCTACACCCTCCATCCAATGCACCCCTCCCTATAAAACCATCACCATCACCCTCACAACTTCCAAGCCGGCCCTAATCCCTAGGTGTGGAAAAACCCCCTCTCTCTCTCCTCCCTCCTCCATTATTTTATTTTCTCCATGCCATTTCTTCTTCCTTTATTCTTCTTCTTCTTCTTCCTTTATTATTCTTCTCCCTGAGAGAAGCCTCCGGCCCGACTCCGGTGGATCACCCCGCTCCGGCCTGCTACCCCCGCCGGCTTGCGCTTTCCCGACCGCCGGCCTGGCTCCCCCGACCGTCGGCCCGTGCTTTCCCCACCGCCCGACTGTGCAGCCGTTCCGCCGACTGTACAGCCCGCTCCGACCGGACTAAGCAGCTCCACCCGCCTGCGACCCAACACAGCAGCTCCCCGACCCGCTCCGCCGACCGTGCAGCCCGCCCGACAGTGCGGCTCCGGTCCCGACTCCACGGGACAGCCACCCCCGTCCGGTCCTGACTCCAGGGGACAGCCACCCCCGTCCGGTCCGACTCTCCCCCGTCCGGCTTCAGACTCCCCTCCGACCCAGCTGTGCAGACTCCGGCCACAGACTCCGGCCAACTGTGCAAACTCTGACCTATTTGCTCCGGCCGACTCCCACGCCGGCCTACTCCACCACCATCCGGTCATCATCATCACCTCCACTCGGCACCACTCGAGCGCCGCCCGCTGCCCTAGCCCCGGACACGGCCAACCCGGACATAGCAGCATTCCCGTGACCCGGACACGGTAGATTCGAACCAGGACACGAAACAGTCACCCGGACACGAGGAATTCTTGTTCCACGGAGCCCTGTTCAGGTAACCCGTTCTCTCTCCTCGTTATTCTGTTTTTCATTCCGTCAGTTGTGTCGCGTAGACTGTGTAACCCTCTCGATGCCCGTTGTAATCACCTGAAATTTTAAGAATTTTTTTATTTAAATTTTCTGGAATTAATTAGCAATTTTTGTGAATTTTAAATCTATAAATTAAAGTAGTCTAATTTAAAATGAATTTTTAAATGAAATTAAATAATATTAAAATGTGATGAAAATTATATTTTCTAGTGTAAAATTAAAAACCGAGCATGGGGTATTTTTCCGGGAATTTATTGGAACCCGGATAAAATTTTAAAGCATTATAAACTATTGTATAATTTAACTGATTTAAATTAAACCAATTATTTAACCCAAACCAACCCAGTGACTGAACCGGACCGGCCGGTCTGATCAAACCGAACCGGTCCAACCCTTAGTGGGTCAGACCCGACCCGCCAGCACAAAATCCGACCCGTTTGTTAACCCTAACCCCCAAACTGTTCGAATCCCTCCGGCAGCCGTTACCGCCGCCGGCGACGCCCCCTCTTCGGCTCCCTCAACCGCCGACCGCCACCATTCCCCTCCCCTGGAACGGCCGACCCGTCCTCTTCCCTTCCGGCGAACCCCCGTCGGTCTCCCTCCCTCTAGAACCCTATATAAGCCAAGACTACCGCCGAAAAACCCCTTAGACAGCTCCTTCTCCGGTGACCCCGACGCCGGACCACCCCTGCTCATCGCCTAGTCTTCCAGAGACCACCTCCCAGCGCCGGATCTGTCCGCCAGACCACAGCGACTTCCTGCCGCACCTCCAGAACCGGTCGTCCCTCTCCTGGGCACCGACCAGGACCTCCAACGAACCCGAGCTCCACTCATCCCCCATTCAGCCGACGTCCGGCCGAGATCCGGCCACCCAGCCGTAGCTGACCACCCAGGACCGGAGCCGACCTCCGTCGGCCTGAACACCACTCCCAGTCTTCTCCCCTCGCCCCGGACACGCCCTGCCCGACCACCGGAGTTCCAGAACCCTAAAACCTAGGGTGGACACAGGACACAGGACTCGACTCAGGACACGAGGACACAAGGATTCGGGTTTTTTGGACAAGTTCAGGTACCCATAACTTTTGACTCGTAGCTCAGAATTCAATTCCGTAAATTATATCGCGTAGCCTGTATGACCCTCTCGGTGCCCGAATAAACCGCTCGGGGCATCGCGTCCTGAGGTGATCGTGAACCGCGATCCAAAACAGGAAAAATCCACGCCCTATTTTACCTCGGAACTGGGTACGCCCCGCCAAACGGGACAACTTGGTCACGTGCGGTCTTCACCGACACGTGAGCATCGTAGATACGGACGTGCGGGCTTTCGCAGAAGCTGATTCGGATGTGCGTGCACACCGAAATCAGTGCGTATCCGCGGACAACATCTCGTATCCGACTTTTCTATAATTAGCTGTAACTTAGTGTATTCATGTCAGATCGAGACGAAACTTGCGCCATTGGATTCGTAGCAATACGCTGGTCCTGTGGGTCAAGTTTGGTTCGATTCTGAGAACGTTGGAAAATCGTGTGTCGTGGGCTCCACAAGCTCCACCTGACGGGCGATTTTGAGAACGGCTCATCGGAATCCAATTCTGGAAGTTCCGTTGGGTTCGTATCGACGTTCCTGACCTGTTGACACTAAGTTGGACTAATTTGGAGACTCTTGACCCTTACCCGGTTTTCGGTACAAAGCGACCTACACATGGACCCGTTTTGGCCTAGAAATATCGTTTTTGCCCTTGTGTCCAAATGGACTTAAGAACAGGCATTTCTAACTATTTTCTATGTTCTGAGACTGTTGGTAATGTTCATTTCAGCTTTTGGAGGAGTTATTGCTGAACCCACTGTTACAAGGACCGCCACTGATATTCCAATCCCAGGCAAGTGTACCTTGCCATAAATTTCAGTCTAATTGTTTATTTTGTTCTATTGCTCTATTTTCTGTGACTAGTGTACATGATATAACCTAGGACCGTATGACATACTTAGCGTCCGATCACAGTCGGGTGCCAACCCCGTACGCGGAGTTGTGTATGTCATTAGTGATGGACATTCGAGACCCTTTATATTCTCGTGCTTGTTATCAAGTACACTACAACCTAGGACACTTGACACCATACATTGACAGAATCTTCCTGACACATTCAAGGTGATTCTGTGTAGGATACATGATGGACATAGTTATTATACTCTTAGATTATGACTGTTGCATTAGCTCTGATCTCACGTGACATGGACATGAGACGTGCGGTTACATTGGGTGGGAAGAGACACACAGGCTACAGGCTGTTCTCTATATATATACTACTATTGTGAGGTTGTAGACTCTCGAGCAGAGCTAGACCACTACTAGATATTGCTGCTACCGGCTCCCCGACACAGAGCTTGTAGCAGTCTCAGCCTGGGTACTAGTGTTGCTCTCAGTTGTATTTTCACATAGATGGTTATGTAGTTACCCTGCTTATTTTATTTTCTATTTCACTGCATTACTTGTGGCTTGTGATTTCTGTACCTTGCTATGTCCCCTGAGGACCTGGAATGGATGATGTCCCCAGGTTTAGCAGAAGAGCATTATCCCGAGGTTTACGGGACAGGAGCTGAAGTTGTACCAGGAGCTATTGCTGAAGGAGAACCTAACATAGAAGCAGAGGTGATGGCAGAGGATTTTACTTGAGATTATGATATTTGTACTCTTCAGATACTCTATTTTTGGACTCTTTTGTTCTGGTCTGATGAACCAGTGTTTTAGACTCTTATCGGGTTGTTCCTGACATACTCTGCTGAGACTGGACTTTGATGTACTTTCTTTATTTGCTAATGTTCTTATTATTCTGTGTATGCATGAGATTAGATTTTGACTTATTGTTGTAGATCTATATTACAGCTTAAGTATGCCGATGGATCCATTAAATTGGGTTTGTTCATCGTTGTATGCTGCTGGCCATTGCCACGTGTCCAGTTCCTCGATATTTTAGGACTGGGGCGTGACACCGTGCAACCCACTCGGTGCATCGCGTCCTATGGCGATCGTGAACCGCGATCCAAAAACAGGAAAACTAATATCCCGTTTTTACCCAAAACTGAGTATGTCCCGCCAAACGGTCTTCACCGAAACGTGCAGGATTTCGCAGAAGTTGATTTGGATGTGCGTGCACACCGGAATCAACGCGTATCCGCCGACAACGCCCCATATCTGCCTGTTCTGAAATACGTCATAACATTGTGTACACATGTCGGATCGAAACGAAACTTACACCATCGGACTCGTAGCAATACGCTGGTCCTGTGACCCAAGTTTGGTTCGATTCTGAGAACGTTGACAAAATCGCGTATCGTGGGCCCCACGGCTCCACTTGATGGACGATTTTGTGAACGGCTCATCGGAATCCAGTTCTGGAAGTTCCGTCGGGTTCATATCATCGTTCCTGACTTGTTGACACTAAGTTTGATAAATTTGGAGACCATTGGCCCTGACACGTTCTTCGGTGCAAAGCGGCCCACAGGTGGACCCCGCTTTGACCAGAAACTGTCATTTTTGCCCGTGTTCAAATTGGACTTAAGGACAGGCATTTCTAGCTATTTGATATTTTCTGAGACTGTTGGTGATATTTATTATAGCTTTTGGAGGAGTACCTGCAGGATCCACTAATACAGGGACAACTGTTGGTATTCAAACCCCAGGCAAGTGTACCTTGCTAAAACTTGCAATTCTTGTTACATATTTTCTTGATTCATTTATATGGTTGTGCATACTCGACCTAGGACCGTGTGACTTACTTAGCGTCCGATTATTAGTCGGGTGCCAACACTGTACGCAGAGTTGTGTAACATCACCTAGAGATGGACATTCGTGACCCTTTACATTCTCGTACTTGTCTTATCAAGTACATTATAACCCAGAACACTTGACACTATTCATGAGACAGAATCTTCCTGAGATATTTATGGTGATTCTGTATAGGATGCAAAACTTGACATAGACATTATATTCATAGATATTATATGACGTGTTGCATTATCTATGATCGTGCGTGACATGTACATGAGACGTTGTGGACATGAGACATGTGGTTACATTGGGTGGGGAGAGACACACAGGCTACATGCTGTTTTATATATATCTACTACTATTGTGAGGTCGTAGACTCTCCAGCAGAGCTAGGCACATCACATGTTATATATACCTACTACTATTGTGAGGCCGTAGACTCTCCAGCAGAGCTAGGTACATTACTTGTTATTACTACTACCGGCTCCCCGACACAGAGCTTGTAGTGGTCTCAGCCTGAGTACTAGTGATGCTCTCACTTGTATTTCACATAGATGGTTACATATTGACCCTATTTATTTTATTTATTTTCTGCACTGCATTATTTTGGCTTGAGTTATTTTGTACCTTGCTATGTCCCCTGAGGACCTGGATCCGGATTATGTCCCCAGGATTAGCAGATGAGATCGACCCCGAGGTATACAGGACAGGAGCACTAGCAGGGGCTGGAGCAGACACTGGAGCAGTACCAGATCCAGTAGACGAGTGATCATCGAGAGTATCTTCTGAGTATCTACTGTTCCATACTCAGTATTTGCTGTGGTTATCTTTATTCTTGTATCTTGACAGATGTATCAGACTCATTATCGGGTTATTTCCCGAGTTTATATTTTATTAAGATTGATCTTGCTTTATGATTCTGATATTGTCATATTCATTTCTGTGGATGAGATTAGTATATCTAGACCCTTATTATTGTATTACAGCTTAAGTACGCCCCGATGGATCCATTAAATTGGGTTCGTCCATCGGTGTGTGCTGCTGGCCATTGATACGTGTCTAGTCCCTCGGTATTTTGGGACTGGGACGTGACAGTGTCTGGCCATCCTACGGTACTGATGAAGCTGGAAAAGTCCCATTAGGTGAAGCTGAAGGATTAGATAGAACTGGATTGTGAGTCTGTCCATCCGGCCCCGGAAGTCTAGGAGTCGTCGAGGTCTCTCCCTGAGTTTGGCCATTGACTCCTGAAGGTGTGTCGCCTCCGGCGGCAGTACATCTACTACGCATATCCATCTCTCTGCAAGTGGTGGACAAAAAGATTAGAAGGAGTACAGGAATCAAACATGATGCAAGCATTTAAATAGGACGTTGAAAGAAATAATGAGTTTTAGTAAAGCGTGGATGAAATCCTATACTCTATTCCTATACGTAGGCTTGTTCGGTACAGTAACATAACCGAGATAATATATTCTTAACCTGTATGGGCCACCACTAAGAACATGTTACGCCCCAGTCCCAAAATACGTAGGACTAGGAATACGTAACACGCCAGCCGTATGTATACGAACTCCAATATATGGAAACCATACACACACGTACGTTGTACATGAATATCACATCCACCAGTGGTAATATACTGTCACAAGTTACACGCAATCTATATCTCATCCACAGCATAAACAAATAAATATAAATAAATAACTGAATATCAAATAGGAAGTCTCAAAGTATGATAGTCGGATGGAAACAAATCCACTGCAAATCGACTATACTAAAACTACTAAATGACAGAAGAGATCAAACTCTAAGATAAGATAAATGTCCAAAAAGAAATAGCAACTAGAATATCCATCAGCTGCGATGGATCAAAGATACTCTGAAGATAAGACCTCCTCAGTCTGATAAGAAGCGTCATGTCCGGGTTCGTACTCCTGTGGATACTCCTGCCCGTCTATATCTAGAAAGGTACCAGGTCCTCAGAGTGACGTAACAAGATACATATAAATATGCCAATAAAGTACTAAAAAATAAACATCCAATAAGTGTCGCCTAACCATCTATGTGAATACAGTTTGAGAACAACTTTCCAACAAGTGGGCTATCTGGCTAAAATAGGATTGGCATGATTCTCTTAGAGATTCAGGGGCCTACAAAGCATGTCGTCTTTTGAACGGCAGAGGCCGCCTGATAATATATAATATATAGTGGTCATCATGACCGCGCATCTCCGGCGGAGCATACGGGTTACATAAGGAAAGTACAAAGGAGCCCAAATGCCTTACTTGTTGTTTTTCCTACCCCATGCTCTAAGCATGTCACATCCATGACACGATGATACCTCTAAATAACTGATAGGTCTACTAGCATACAAAGTTTCTATCAGCAGTTATCCCTATCCGTCACACGACCTATACGTACCAGTGGCCAGCCGAGTACGCAAATCCGTGTCCTACATGTGACTCATACTCATGTAAGAACAGTGTCAGGCCAATAAAACATAAGAATGTCTCATGATAATGGGGTGGTCTCATAAAGTAGGTCCAAATGCATATACATAATAAAAACAGGATACGACGTCACCGTCGTTGCACCCAAGTTTTCTTGGACACGCAGTTTATATAGAAGTTTAAAATATATGAATTTAAATGACAGAAATAAAACATGCATGCATCATATGGAATATAATCACAGTACAATGGAAATGTATACTTGCCTGGCAAGCAATCTGTATAGAGTAAGCGTCCAGATGTCAAGGACACGGGATCAGAAACTAAGGCCTCCGAATAAACATCTCCGGATGCTGAAATAGACATCACCAATATTTTCAGAATTAGCGAGATAGCTAAAAAATATTACCCTTTCGTCCAATTTGGACACAGGGACAAAACAGTAATTTCGGGTCAAAGCGGGGTCCACAAGTGGCCACTTTGTACCAAAAAATGTGCCAGGGATAAAGTTCTCTAAATGGGATAAATTATAGTTCAGACAAATTCTAAACGTCAATACAAAATTAACGGTATGTCCAATTTTGGATTTCGGAGAGCCGAACACAATTTCGTCCAAAAAGTCAACCGTGGGGCCCGCAAATAGGTGACTTGGTCAACTGTCTCAGAATCGCGTAAAAATTGGATCACAGGACCAGCGTGATACCACGAGTCCAGTGGCGCAAGTTTTGTCGCATTATGACAAGCGTACAATAAATGGTACGGTATTTTGTAAAAGTCATGATACGGGAACTTTTTGCGGATACGGGCTGATTTCGACGCACACACGCGTCCGAATCAGTTTTCGTAAAATTCTACACGTCTGGACATACCATACGCGCCTTTCGGTGCAATTAGTGCTCGACGGGACGGTCCCGTTTGGCGGGGCGTACTCCGTGTCCAAATTCTAGAGTTTTAAAAATAGGTTTTTAGTGATTTTTAACCCAATATAATTCTGCATACAACATCAAATAAAATAATATAATTGACAGAAAATAATCTAGGTTAGGTGGTCTTCACATAGCAAAATGAATTTCTAATTTTGGATCTCTGTGGTGGGAGATACGAGTCCGTAAACATGGATGGTTACAACAGTTTTTCTGGAATTAAAAATTATGATTTTTCTCCAACTTGGTCTCAGTTTTCAGCTAGGGTTACGTGTTGATCGAAGAAAACTAATACACAGTATTGGAAGAGGGATAGGTCGCGAACATACCATTGAAGACGGGGTCGAATTTGGTCGAGCGATGGAGTAGAAATCAACGCGTGAACAGGACTTCGCTGCTGTGAATTTTTGCAGTGCATGCGGGATCTCGTGAATGGCCACGAGCGGCGGGTGGCGCTGGGGGCTTTTGTGGTCGGCGGCGGCTCAGGGTAGTCGAGATGGTATGGGTTTAGGGTTAAAGTTTTAATATAATATATATATATAGGAGAAGATGAGAGAGGGAGGGGGGGTCGGCTTCCGCGCGGGGAAGGGGTTTGATGCCACTGCTGCTGTTATGCTTTACTAGCGGGTAGGGTTTTAGGGCTAGCGGGTTTGGGTTAGTATTTAGGGTTTAGGGTTTTGGTTTCTTTTATTTATTTCTTTTTCCTTTTTCCTTTTTCTTTCTTTTCTTTTATTCTTTCTTTTCTTTTTATTCTTTATTATTATTAATAATATATATATATATATATATATATATATATATATATATATATATATATATATATATATATATATATATATATATATATATATTACAGAAAATTATATTTGTTCATAAAAAATAATCTTTCAACCGTCCACAAGGTCTCCTACATGAAATAAATTAAGTTAAAATAATAGTTGCTCCATAAATCTCTAAATGCATAATTACCTAGAAATAAAAATTCAATAAATTATATTTTCTAATAACTAATAAATACTATAAATAAATTAAATAATTAAATTAAATTAAATTAAATAATTAATATGGTTTTTAAAATTAGGGGTTTTACACGGGTTGAGGGCTCTATTTGTGAAGCTTATGTTCTCTAAGAGATTACAAACTTTTGCTCGGCGTATTTCAAATCTCATATTGCTAATAATAGAATGAGAGCTCTGAGAAACGATGACGAATATCAGGAATCTAATAATACAATACTCAAAGTATTCAATGCGTTCGAAAAGCCTTCGGGGAAAATAAAGAAGAGATATTTGAATGACGACGAGCTAAGGGCTGCTCAGTTGTATATATTACTCAATTGCGACGAGGATGAAGTGGAGAAGCTAGAGGGGTAAGTAATTAATACGTCCACGTTTATATCATCTCAATGTAATAGTATAAGCTACTATTATGCTACTAATCAACAGTTGCTTCATTATTTTTCAGTACATATAATGATGAGTTGAGGTTGGTTAGACCCTACATAACAGACGAAGAAGTAGAATAAGAAATAAGATGCCATTTTTTTTCTTGGTTGAGCGCATATGTAAGGAGCTTGGTAATTACTTTTTCTTTCTGCACTTGCACAATAAATAACTTACTATCGCTACTTTGGTATTTAGGTCGATCGTCTAATAATAACTGAGACTGAATCTATTAGAACTCTAGCCAAGGGACCAATTACTGCCGTTAAAATATGGCTAAGTTTTTGTGTGAATGGGTTTAGGTTCAAGTCAACAAATGCTCCTATCAGAGATAGCTTTCTGGATCTTGATTTCACAAAAAATAGTTGTTTGTGTATCAAATCTTCGAACTACAAAGAGGTCGATCCATGCAATGATTTTTTTGGCATCTTACGAGAGATTGTGGAGTTGACATATAATTATGGCACATAACCTGCTAATATCATGCTATTCAAGTGTGAATGGTTCGATCTGATTCAAGATCAAGGTTAGAAAATTGACAAGCATGGCCTTGTGGATATAAACTACAAGCGTAGATATCAAGGCTATGAACCATTTGTCCTATCAAGTCAGGCTCCGTTCGTGTACTTCACAACTTATCCTAGACGAGGGACAGCAAGGTCGGATTGGTGGGCAGTATGCAAGACTAAAGCTAGAAATACCTTTGACATTGACAAAATAGCTTATCAGGAGGACGAGCTACCTCTTGTAAAAAATATTATAGATGTGGACTCAATGGAAGTTACTCATTACACGAGTAATAATTTAGAAGATGTAGAATTATCCAAAGAGGAAGATGAAGACAAAGACGAAGTAGATGAAAGTGAAGACGAGGAGGAGGAAGAGGAAGAGGATGATGAGGAAGGCGAACAAGATAAATTTTCTGAAGATGATTGAAAATAAAATATTTTGCCTATAAAATGTACTATATTTTGACTGTAGAATGTACTATTTTGACGAATATATGTATTATGTTTTGACTGTAGAATGTACTATCCATTTAGACTTGTGATACCACTAGTTATTTACTGTACAATTTTATGAATGTTGTGAGATATGCATAACATTTTGACTGTAGAATGTACTATATATTTGTGTATTTCTTTATTCATCATATGTTGTTATCAGGTATGATAGGACGACACGGAGGGTTCGGCAGGTCCCAAGGTAGACAGATTGCTCCTCCGGTACTGCCTACTGTTGGTTTTGGATCCTCGTCATCCAGTACTCCAGTATATCGATCAGTCACATCTCCGACTGCGACGATGTTACGTGGCATCACTCCTGGGACGAGTAGTTCCAGGCCTGATAGTACTCCCTCGTCCAGCGTTCCTCCTGCTGACGAAACCATGAAGACAAATGAGCATATGGAGGAGGTCGTGCTGACGTTGTCCCAACATCAGCTAGATCCTCCATGGCACCTCCGGAGGAGACGAGGACAGAGATTTGGGCCAACGGTACAAAGTAAGTCAATTAGATGGTTTAGCATCATATATATCGTATATTTCTTTATTTATCATATATTAACTTTTTTAATCAAAATAATTATCTCTGTATAGATATCGTCCATCGTCGGTTCAGAGATGCCTAGGCGTCTTTATGAGGAACAACTATGGTGGCCCTTAGATCAACTACTCTGAAGCTCCAGAGGAAAGGAAGGCGTTCTGGTTTACGCACTTCAAGGTAAAAGTATATTATATAAATCCTCTAATTTATGCATATTATATAACTTATTAAATTATTTATTGTAGCAAACGTATTTTTATCCACCGCACCGGGCCGAGTTGATCGAGCGTATATTTCCTGCCGTTGCCTCCAAGCTTATCCGTGATGCTCTGGATGACCAGAAGGCTCGTGGTCGTGTTAGAAAACCAATCCAAGGTTGGATCATGCCTGAGCAGTGGACTGCGATGAGGGCTAGATTCGACGATCCGAGGTACAAGAAAAGGTCTGAGAAGGCCAAGGCGGCTAGGCAAAATGCTGCAAAGTGGTATGGTGGCTCAATTCCGATGACGGAATATTTCCATTGTTTGGTATATTTTTATTTCAGTATATTATTTTAATGTAAGTATGATAAAATGGTAGTAGAAAAAATATTTAATTTTAGTACTAAATAATATATTTTTAACAAGTACAGAGGGGTGAGGATGCAAACATGGTGGCCGTTAATTTATGTTACTTTACTTTGTGTTAATTTTAATATAACTTAGGCAATTATCGAGTATCCAAACTTTTTTAGGCGAAGTATCTTAGGCTGCGTGAGTGGGCGACTTCTAGTGCACCTACAGCTGGAGATGCTGGTACTTCCTCGCAGCCCTCTCTAGCTTCGTCGGTGGACGAGCTATGGGTGACCGCCGCTGGTGGTCTCCAGAGGGGTACGTACTACGGTACAGGATCCTATGGCACCCTTGTTGCGACGCAGTTATCTAGGGCCTCCCCGACAAGTGCGCATTCCCCACAACCCTCACAGTCGTCGGCCCGAGTCCAGGAGGCCGTTGAACATCAGATTGCGTCTCTCCATGACGAGTTACTACGAAGGATGGAGGAGCAGCCCTAGTCCCAGCCGTAGGAGGACGATACGACGCTCATCGCATGATTTGATATGCTCGAGCCCAGCATCATGGAGCTTCAGGATTTGACAACTAATCTTAGAGCCTCGACAGAGCGTAGCGTGACGGAGCTGCAGGCTTCACAGTTATCCATGGGCGAGAGGCTAACGATGATGCAAGATTCAATGGTTCATAGCAGTACGAGGATGTTATCTACCATGGATTCATACAACCAGCGACTCGCAGAGTTGGAGCGGATACGTTCTCCTGGTGCACCTATATCGACACAAACTGCAACGACGTCACTGCCTTATCCATCGAAATCGGTGTCGATTTCATGGGAGAAGTATCATATGTTCTTATCCTTCATGCGCGCCGATGGTTATCCTCCTGCAGATCCGCAGTAGTCCTAGTTAGGACCGTTTTATTATTGATTGTTTGTGTTTCAGACATTATTTTTTGTATTCTTTAGGACGAAGCTTTTAATTTATTGTATTCTTTGTATTCTTTAGGACGAGACTCAATTTTATGGATATTTGCTGCATTCTTTACGACGATATTTTCTCCTAATTCGGTTTTTAATTTCAATATTTTGTTTTCTTTAAATTTTATTATATTATTCATATTACATATATGTTAATTTATCGGTGTTGAGTGTTCAACCCAAGGGGGTCGACGAACCTAGTAAATTCAACGAAGGGTTACTCCGGGTCTATTTGTACATATTGTGAATTAATAAACTGCAGGAATAATAGTTTGGAAATAATTCAGTATTCATTTTTTTTATTTTTTCACTGTATCTTTAGCAACGTTTTAACGACATTTTGCGACATTTTACGACGTTAAGTTACGTCACTAAATACGTCGCTAATTACGTCGCTAAAAATGTTGCTAATTACGTCGCTATACACGTCGCTAAACAAAGTCGCTGTTCGTCGCAAATTGCTGACATGGCAGTATTGCCAGGTCATAGTAACGTCGCTATAAACGTCGCTACGTACGTCGCTATAAACGTCACTACGTAAGTCGCTAATTTACGATATATAGCGACAAATATACACGTCGCTAATTTAGCAACGTCGCGTTGCTAAACGTCGCTAATCTAGCGACGCATTGACATCTCTAGAAAACGTCGGCATAGCGACATTTGGCGACATTTTTCCTGTCAGCGACTAGTTTAAAGGCGACTTCAGTAAAACATCGCTAAAATTATTTAGCGACATTTTTTGATTATTTAGTGACGTTTCTTTACGTCACTAATTTGACTTATTCTGGTAGTGAGTCTCCGCACCGGGCAGATCATGAGGGCCAGCGGACCGCAGGACAGGAGAAGCAATAGTTGCCCCCCATCTCCAATTCTCCCACAGATGCCATACATGCCCTTCCCACCAGGGCAACCCATGGACGGGCCACAGATATTCCAGATGGTCTACGCTATGATGCAGGCCTAGCAGCAGGTCCAACAGCAGGCCAGCAGCGCCAAGCTGAGTCTTTGAAAGGGAGTATTGTGACGGCTTTGGGACAGGCATCACTCCCAGCTCGCCAGTAGACGATGGGGTATGTCTTAGACTTTCGTCGTATGATACCACTTCCATTTGCTGGCACGTAAGAGCCGACGGAGGTACACGCATATCTTACCAATATTCAACACTAGTTGGAGGCCACCGATCTCCCGAGACATAGATGGATGACCGCTGTAAGGATGCAGCTTACCGACAACGCTCATCACTGGTGTCTTTCAGAGAAGGAGCATTTAGGGCACGATCGGGTCACTTGGGAGGAGTTCTCTAGACTCTTCAAGGAGATGTTTATTCCTTCCACTTCTAGTATGGAACTTCGGGACAGGTTACAAAACCTCAGGCAGGGCAGTTCGACCATTGAGGAGTATAATGCTGAGTTCCTCCGCTTGACCCGTTTTGCCCCGTACTTGAGTCTGACTGAGGACAAGAAGGCTGAGAAGTTCTATGAAGGCCTGAGTTTTGAGACACAGAGGTTCATTGGATCTATAGCCCCCACCTCCTACTCCGAGGTTCTATTAGCAGCTCGATGCCAGGATCGTATCAAGAAGATGGAGGCCAATCTAAAGCGCTCATATGCATCATCATCGTTAATTCGAGCATCGCAGGAAGGACCTGCAAACATCCCCTGGTACCACAACAGCAGAGAGTAGCACCTTTGCAGGGACCAGTGATTCTCACTTGCCATTACTGCAGCAAGAGGGCACACGTGTTGAGAGATTGTCGATGGAGGTTGGGAGTATGCATGAGATATGGATCTGACCAACATGCAGTCCGGGATTTCCCAGAACAGAGGATTCCAGTACCGATGATTCATCGACCAGCCTTAGCAGCACCGAGGCTTTACCAGCAGCCCCCAGGGCCAGTCTTTTCAGGACCGAGGCTGCCCTACGCAGGAGTTGGAGCGATGTGACCACTAGGTGGAATTCAGAGGAGGTCACCCTTGGCCCCACAGGCAGTTTTTTGTCAACAGGCTCGACAACAGCGAAGGGCACCAGCACCGGGGCAGGGCCGGGCCTTTGCGATGACCATTGAGGAGGCAGAAATCGCTGGAGAGGTGATCGCAGGTACTATTTTAGTAGCTTCTCATTACCATCAGTAGTATTATTTGATTATGGTACCATATACTCTTTCGTAGCTGCTAGTTTCGTGGCCACCCATAGAATAGCAACTGCACCTGTAAACCCCCTCGTCTAAAAATATGAATTTAATCAATTACCTTACTGAGTAGAACCCCAACCCAAACCCAAAATTTAGGTATCAGTCTACCTCAAACCTGAATGCCACGACACTAGTGTACCACTCATAATATAGCTTCTAATGTTTAAATACACGATAAATTATCTAGTTAAACTGTTAGTTAAATTTTTAATTAAGGCTAGGTTCACCTCAAGCAACACTTATTCAGCCCACCAATACTCATTCCCATTGGACCAGCCCATCTCAATGAGACCAGACAAGCCCAAGCCAAGATCAGCCCACAAACTTCTCCATATGTATATATATATGAAGTTCCTTCCTTGAAACCCTAGAGAAAACCATTACCACCCTCTACAAACCCTAGCCGACCCCTCCCCTACTTCCGGCCAGACCACAACTAGCCGCCTGCCCTCAGCCATTACCCGACCGCCCACCATCAGCCATTACCCGACCGCCTGCCCTCAGCCATTACCCTGACCGACTGCTGCCGCCATACACCACCCCCGCTCCGCCTGACGCCGACAGACCCGCCAACCGACCCGCCAGACAGGCCGCTGCCGCCGCCCAGCGCTGCGCTGCTGCTGCGATCACCCGCAGTCGCTGCTGCGAGCCGCTGCCGCCGCTGCCTTGCTCGCCGGCTGCTGACCGGAGCACCGCCACCCACCGGAAGACGACTACGCTGAAGAACCTCGCCCAGCCGCTAGGTAACGCCTATACTCCTTCCCCCTAGTATCATATTCATATGTGAGTATTGTGTCGTCGAAATTGAGAGTTGGATTCTTGGACACAACATTATTAACCCTAATCTTTATATAAAATGGCATGACAATTAACCAGGGTTAGAACTCATCTAATAACCATCGAATAACTTAATTTAGACCTGTCATCTAGGTCCAGTATCTCATTCGGACACTGGACATAAACCAAGTATGGTTGAATATGAAACCAAGGACATGTTTCCGTGCAGAGCAGAAATAGTTGTCAACCATAAACCGATAATTATTGTCACGAGGAAAACGTTGACCAAAGACAGAACATGGGTACACCCTAGCTACGTGCACCTGTGATGCTGTAATCGGTCAGCAGTAAACCTGTAACAATACCTAGGAGCAACGCCATAATTACTTAGGTATGTTAGTGTCTGATGTTAGATTGTTATATTATATTTTTGTGTTTAGGACCTTTGGATCAGCCAGGAGACATCGCAGGAACCAGCTTTTGGCATTCACAGCTTCCGGATACAGGCAAGATACCTTGCTATATTTACTGTCTAATTTAAATATGCATATGTTGTATTGTATTCTTGTTGTTTGTACAACTGTGCGCGTCCGAGTTGTCTCGGTTGCATTCGACGGTTATGTCGATGATTAGTATAGATGGACTTAGATCTTAGCAGACTCAACCCATTGGACGATACTCTGTGATTGTCTGAGACCTGACACCTTACACGCACACTGAGATACATTCATATTGGGATGCGGGCTTGCGCACTCGACTAGCTATCGTTGCGTACATCCTACATCACGGCTAGCATGTAGTCAGGATATAATTTAGTGACTTGGCATATAGATTCATGGTATGTACGTCGAGTAGTCGACTTGCATATCTACATTGGGTGGGGAGGACAACTAGGAGGCGTATGGGATACACACATTGGAGCCGTAGTTCGGAGGAACCCGGGTCCAATGAGTTTCCTTTTATACTGATGCCACGTTCTTCGGAGCGATATGGACGATATACTGTACAGATGCCATTTTCTTCGGAGTATGGACGCTATGCCTATGCCTACTCATACGCATCAGAGTTGACCTCATATTGCATTCACTTAGATGGTTAGCACACCCTTATTGTATTTATTTTATTCAGTATTCATATATAGCATGTTGTTTTCTTGTATCTTGTTACGTCCCTCTGAGGACCTGGTACCTTTCCAGATTTAGACGAGGCTTACTACCCCACAGTATACGGCCCAGGACAGGAGACGAGATTCGCTTCAGCCGAGGAGTTGGAGGTGCAGCCGTCAGAGTTTTCGTGACCAGTTGGTAGGCCTTTAGCCTAGATGGAGGGCATCATTATCCTCTCAGCTGATGCCATAGCCATTTTTTTTATATCTCATTTTAGTACTTTATTTCGTCATAGTAGTGGGTTTGTTCCTACCAGACATCATTAGTTGTACTATGATATCTTGAGACTGGTATTTATTAACCAGCAGTTTATTTAGTGTTTCTTTCTCTTTGTATTGTGGATGAGATTAGTTTACCTGTTATTGACTGATATTTGACATGTTAGTATCATAGGACAGCGTAGCACTCTTCGTGGATCCATTAAATTGGGATATCCTCGGAGACGTGTCAGCTGGCTATTGCCACGTGGCCTGGTTCCATATATTTTGGGACTGGGGCGTGACATGGTTTTAGTGGTGGCCCATGCAGGTCTACTTTTTCGCTTGTGGTATGGTAACATGCCCAGCGAGCCTGCAATAGGATAGAAATTATTAGGTCTCATCCACTTTGATTCGCCTTTGAACTTCCTTCATACTGCTTCTAAATATATGCATCCTGTTTGTTTGTTCTCGTACTCTTTTAATGAAGCTCTATCCCTTGCAGCAAGATGAATTTGCGCAGTGGACGAGGAGCACCCCGTGCCGCGGTGCCGGATAACACCACTCAAGGAGATGAGGTACCCCAAGAGCAACACCCGCTGTAGACACCACTGATACATTGGCACGAGACACCACGGGGCGATCCTACACCACCACCTGAAGGACAGACTTCCCAGACCATCCCCACGCAACATTATGAGGGCCAGACTTCAGGAGCTACACCGATACCGCAGACTGAGAGGCCGACATCTGAGGAGACGCCTACTGCACAACCAGAGATTCCACTACCACCGCCTCCACCTTATCCGCCCCAGATGCCGCAGCTAGATGGCCAGCCACAGATGCTTCAGTTCTTCCAGGCAATGATACAAGCACAGTGGCAGCAAACAGAGACATTACGACAGAGTCTGATGGCAGTACTAGAGAGGACACCTGTCACGACACCAGCACCAGCACCAGCACCTCCACCAGCCCCGACAGGTGGCACTGTTAGATGGTTCCGACAGATGGGACCAGATACCTTCTCAGGCAATGAGACTGCAGAACAGATCTCCGATTGGATCGCCAACACGGAGATGCTATTAGAGGCCTCACAACTGCAACCAGACCTTTGGATGACCGCAGTAAGGGCCCAACTAAAAGGCAACGCCCATCACTGGTGGGATTCCATTGAGCGCAGTGTAGGTAAGAACCAGACTTGGGAACAGTTCTTAGAGTACTTCAATGCGAAGTATTTTCCAGCAACAGTCAGAAATGCCCTATACTCCCAGTTCCTACATCTAGAACAGGGGAATATGACTGTTGACGCATATGACGCAGAGTTTAGCCGCCTTAGCAGATTTGGAGCCGTCCTGATACCCAATGATCTAGAGAAGGCTCAGAGATTCTACCACGGTCTCAATTTCGAGCTACAGAGATACACCACCGCACAGGCAAGGGTTTCTTATGAGGATGTCCTAGCAGAGGCAAGGATCCAGGAGGCCATTGTCAGAAGATCTAGACGTTCCAGCACGACCACGCCAGCTAGAGTCCAACCCGGAGCAGGAGGACCCATCCGTCGTCCTGGAGCGCAGACACAGCAGAGAGCATCACCATATCCACACCAGGAACTCCCGACTTGCCACTTCTGTGGTAAGAGAGGTCACTTCGAGAAGGACTGCCGAAAGAGACTTGGGACATGCATGATTTGTGGAGCCAGCCAGCACCTTGCCAGAGACTGCCCACAGCGCAGGGAGACAGCCCCACAGGCCGGACAGAGACCAGCAGCACCAGCCCCGAGGATACTACCCCCACCAGGAGGCCAACGTCCACCAGCACCCGGAGGATTCCAGAGGGGACCACCCTTGCCCCCACAGCAGGCACAGTTTGATCGTGCCCGACAGCAGGCAGGAGGACAGAGACAGGGACAGGCCTTTGCCTTAGCAACCACCGAAGAGGAAACAGAAGGAGAGGCAATCACAGGTACCATTTTAGTCGCATCTCTACCTGCGACAGCATTGTTTGATTCTGGTGCTACATTGTCATTTATATCTAGTAGATTTGTAGCAATGCATAGAGTAGCGACTTCCCCCTTACCTAGGAGTTGGAAGATTCTTACCGGAGGAGGTATCGTGCCGGTTACCAGCACTATTAGAACGTGCTCGGTAGTCGTATGTGGTAGAGAGATGAGAGCGCGATTCTTGGTATTGCCTATGCCGTACTTTGATGTTGTGTTAGGTATGGATTGGTTAAGCCAGTATAACGCCATACTGAACTGCCGGAAGGGTAGCGTCACTTTTAGACCACCAGATCAACCGGAGTTCGAGTACATGCGAGGGACCGTCGAACAAGGAGTAGGACAGACAGCTGGGACTTGCATGGCTATGGAGATTGCGCCCCCACCTATAGTTACAGAATTCGAGGATGTTTTTCCCGACGAATTGCCAGGCTTACCCCCAGATAGAGACGTGGAGTTCACCATTGAGCTAGTACCAGGAGCAGCACCGGTATCTTCTAATGTGTACCGATTGGCGAAGAAGGAGTTAGACGAGTTGAAGCTACAATTGGAGGAGTTTCAGAGCAAGGGATTTATCCGTCCTAGTGCATCACCATGGGGAGCACCAGTATTGTTTGTGCCTAAGAAGGATGGAACAGTACGTATGTGTATTGATTACAGAGCCCTTAATGCTTTGACTATCAAGAACAAGTACCCCCTGTCGCGGATTGACGATTTATTCGACCAGTTGACAGGAGCAGTAGTGTTCACCAAGATCGACTTAAGATCGGGTTATCATCAAGTGAAGGTGCGAAGAGAAGACATTCAGAAGACAGCATTCAGGACTCGTTATGGTCACTACGAGTTCTTAGTGATGCCTTTTGGACTGACGAATGCGCCAGCTGTATTTATGAACTTGATGAACAGAGTATTCCACCAATACTTAAACCGGTTCGTGGTAGTTTTCATCGACGACATTTTGGTGTATTCGAAGAGCCACGAGGAGCACGAAGAGCACTTGAGACTAGTGTTAGAGACACTGAGGAAAGAGAGACTTTATGCCAAGCTGAGCAAGTGTGAGTTTCTCCTAGATCGTGTCGCTTTCCTTGGACACGTCATCTCAAGAAACGATATCTCAGTAGATCCGGCAAAGATTTCATCTGTAGAGACATGGCCAACCCCTACCAATGTCTCAGAGGTGAGGAGTTTCCTAGGACTTGCCGGATATTATCGGAGGTTCGTAGAGAACTTCGCAAAGATTGCAGAGCCAATGACCCGCTTGACCCGTAAGGAGCAAGAGTTCACTTGGACAGAGGAGTCTCAAAAGGCGTTCGATGAGCTGAAGAAACGCTTGACTACAGCACCTATCTTGACCATACCTTCTGGACCCGGAGGATTTGTAATCTACAGCGATGCATCCGGGAAAGGATTAGGATGCGTCTTGATGCAGCATGGAAAGGTTGTAGCTTATGCTTCTAGGCAGTTGAGGACACATGAGAAGAACTATCCCACCCATGACTTGGAACTTGCCGCGGTGATCTTTGCTTTAAAGCTTTGGAGGCATTACCTATATGGAGAAAGAGTGGAGATATTTACGGATCATAAGAGCCTGAAATATGTCTACACTCAGAAGGATCTTAATCAGAGGCAGAGACGTTGGCTCGAGGTGATGACAGACTTCGAAATTGAGCTACAGTACCACCCGGGAAAGGCCAACGTAGTAGCAGACGCATTGAGCAGAAGACCTATGGCATTCTTCTTAACTACTCAACAACATCTGTTGAGAGATCTAGAGCAGATGGATACAGAGGTTGTCATACCCGGAGTAGACGGACAGTTGTCAAGTTTCCAATTGCAATCGACACTAGTGGAGAGAATCAAGGCTGCCTTGCCGACAGATGCCAGATTTCAGAGGCTCAGACAGAGGACAGAGGCTGGATTACAGACAGGACTGCGGATACATGAAGACGGAACACTGAGATGCGGAGATCGTCTCTATGTTCCAAATGGAGAACTTCGGCAAGAATTGATGTCAGAGGCACACAGTTCCACCTATTCCATTCATCCAGGAGGCACGAAGATGTACAGAGATCTAAGACAGTACTACTGGTGGCACGGAATGAAGAGAGAGATAGCACGTTTTGTGGCCAAGTGCCTGGTGTGTCAGCAAGTCAAGGCCGAGCACCAGAGATCTGCAGGATTGCTTCAACCGCTTCCTATACCGGAGTGGAAATGGGAGCATATCACTATGGACTTTGTTACAGGCTTCCCGAGGAGTCCTAGTGGGCGCAATGCAGTATGGGTAATCGTGGATAGACTCACCAAGTCCGCACACTTTTTACCCTTTAGAGTGGGACAATCGACGGAGGCTTTAGCAGATATGTACATGAGGGAGATTGTGCGCCTACATGGAGTGCCAGTTAGCATTGTGTTTGACAGGGATACGAGATTTACGTCTTACTTTTGGCGGAGTATACAGGAGAGCCTTGGTACTCGCCTAAAGTTTAGCACAGCGTATCACCCCCAAACAGATGGTCAGTCGGAGCGCACCATCCAGACGTTAGAAGACATGTTGAGAGCGTGCATGCTTGACTTCGAAGGATCATGGGAGGACCACCTACATTTGGTCGAGTTTTCCTACAACAACAGCTATCAAGCGAGCATTCAGATGGCTCCCTATGAAGCGTTGTATGGCAGGAAGTGTCGTTCTCCAGTATGCTGGAGTGATATAGGCGAGCGACAGATTCTCGGACCAGAGATGGTTGTTCGGACGGTAGAGAAGGTAAAGAAGATCCAAGGACACCTTCGAGCAGCACAAGACCGACAGAAGCATTGGGCGAATGCACATCGTCGACCCTTAGAGTTTCAGGTAGGAGATCACGTATTCTTACGAATCTCACCTACTCGAGGGACTATTAGATTCGGAGGCAGAGGGAAGCTGAGTCCGAGGTACATCGGACCATTCGACATCTTAGAACGCGTCGGAGAGGTTGCTTACAGATTAGCATTACCGCAGACCTTGGAAGGAGTCCACGACGTCTTCCATGTATCTCAATTAAGGAGGTACATATCGGATCCTAGTCACGTGCTTGACCATTCCGAGATCACAGTCGGGCCGAGCTTATCATACCAAGAGGAGCCTGTGGAGATTCTAGACAGAAGTGAGAAGGTATTACGAGGGCAGACCATTTTCCTAGTTCGTGTCGCATGGAGGTATCATACACCAGGCGAGTCGACTTGGGAACGCGAGGAAGATATTCGTCAACGTTATCCCCATCTCTTCGAAGGACTAGGTACGCGTTAGAATTTCCTTTTCAGTCATTAGCTCTTACCTTACGTATGTTTTAATTTCGAGGACGAAATGCTCTAAGGAGGGTAGATTGTAAACCCCCTCGTCTAAAAATATGAATTTAATCAATTACCTTACTGAGTAGAACCCCAACCCAAACCCAAAATTTAGGTATCAGTCTACCTCAAACCTGAATGCCACGACACTGGTGTACCACTCATAATATAGCTTCTAATGTTTAAATACACGATGAATTATCTAGTTAAACTGTTAGTTAAATTTTTAATTAAGGCTAGGTTCACCTCAAGCAACACTTATTCAGCCCACCAATACTCATTCCCATTGGACCAGCCCATCTCAATGAGACCAGACAAGCCCAAGCCAAGATCAGCCCACAAACTTCTCCATATGTATATATATATGAAGTTCCTTCCTTGAAACCCTAGAGAAAACCATTACCACCCTCTACAAACCCTAGCCGACCCCTCCCCTACTTCCGGCCAGACCACAACTAGCCGCCTGCCCTCAGCCATTACCCGACCGCCCACCATCAGCCATTACCCGACCGCCTGCCCTCAGCCATTACCCCGACCGACTGCTGCCGCCATACACCACCCCCGCTCCGCCTGACGCCGACAGACCCGCCAACCGACCCGCCAGACAGGCCGCTGCCGCCGCCCAGCGCTGCGCTGCTGCTGCGATCACCCGCAGTCGCTGCTGCGAGCCGCTGCCGCCGCTGCCTTGCTCGCCGGCTGCTGACCGGAGCACCGCCACCCACCGGAAGACGACTACGCTGAAGAACCTCGCCCAGCCGCTAGGTAACGCCTATACTCCTTCCCCCTAGTATCATATTCATATGTGAGTATTGTGTCGTCGAAATTGAGAGTTGGATTCTTGGACACAACATTATTAACCCTAATCTTTATATAAAATGGCATGACAATTAACCAGGGTTAGAACTCATCTAATAACCATCGAATAACTTAATTTAGACCTGTCATCTAGGTCCAGTATCTCATTCGGACACTGGACATAAACCAAGTATGGTTGAATATGAAACCAAGGACATGTTTTCGTGCAGAGCAGAAATAGTTGTCAACCATAAACCGATAATTATTGTCACGAGGAAAACGTTGACCAAAGACAGAACATGGGTACACCCTAGCTACGTGCACCTGTGATGCTGTAATCGGTCAGCAGTAAACCTGTAACAATACCTAGGAGCAACGCCATAATTACTTAGGTATGTTAGTGTCTGATGTTAGATTGTTATATTATATTTTTGTGTTTAGGACCTTTGGATCAGCCAGGAGACATCGCAGGAACCAGCTTTTGGCATTCACAGCTTCCGGATACAGGCAAGATACCTTGCTATATTTACTGTCTAATTTAAATATGCATATGTTGTATTGTATTCTTGTTGTTTGTACAACTGTGCGCGTCCGAGTTGTCTCGGTTGCATTCGACGGTTATGTCGATGATTAGTATAGATGGACTTAGATCTTAGCAGACTCAACCCATTGGACGATACTCTGTGATTGTCTGAGACCTGACACCTTACACGCACACTGAGATACATTCATATTGGGATGCGGGCTTGCGCACTCGACTAGCTATCGTTGCGTACATCCTACATCACGGCTAGCATGTAGTCAGGATATAATTTAGTGACTTGGCATATAGATTCATGGTATGTACGTCGAGTAGTCGACTTGCGTATCTACATTGGGTGGGGAGGACAACTAGGAGGCGTATGGGATACACACATTGGAGCCGTAGTTCGGAGGAACCCGGGTCCAATGAGTTTCCTTTTATACTGATGCCACGTTCTTCGGAGCGATATGGACGATATACTGTACAGATGCCATTTTCTTCGGAGTATGGACGCTATGCCTACGCCTACTCATACGCATCAGAGTTGACCTCACATTGCATTCACTTAGATGGTTAGCACACCCTTATTGTATTTATTTTATTCAGTATTCATATATAGCATGTTGTTTTCTTGTATCTTGTTACGTCCCTCTGAGGACCTGGTACATTTCCAGATTTAGACGAGGCTTACTACCCCACAGTATACGGCCCAGGACAGGAGACGAGATTTGCTTCAGCCGAGGAGTTGGAGGTGCAGCCGTCAGAGTTTCCGTGACCAGTTGGTAGGCCTTTAGCCTAGATGGAGGGCATCATTATCCTCTCAGCTGATGCCATAGCCATTTCTTTTATATCTCATTTTAGTACTTTATTTCGTCATAGTAGTGGGTTTGTTCCTACCAGACATCATTAGTTGTACTATGATATCTTGAGACTGGTATTTATTAACTAGCAGTTTATTTAGTGTTTCTTTCTCTTTGTATTGTGGATGAGATTAGTTTACCTGTTATTGACTGATATTGGACATGTTAGTATCATAGGACAGCGTAGCACTCTTCGTGGATCCATTAAATTGGGATATCCTCGGAGACGTGTCAGCTGGCTATTGCCACGTGGCCTGGTTCCATATATTTTGGGACTGGGGCGTGACAGCACCCCTTCCGAAGATTAAGAAGATTTTTACGGGAGATAAAATAGTACCAGACTATGACATTGTCCTAGGCATGGATTGGTTGAGCCAATACCATGCGACACTAGATTGCCAACGTGATGCGTTATATTTAGACCACCAGATCATACTGAGTTCGAGTTTCTTCGGGGAACCCGAGTGCATGGTGTCCAACCTGTCTTAGTGGCACACATTACAGAAGGTGAACCGGTGTACCCCCGAATTATATCAAAGTTTGAGGATATATTTCTCGAGGATCTTCCAGGCCTGCCACATGACAGAGAGATAGGTTTACTATAGAGTTGACTCCCGGAGCCGAGCCAGTTACTCCCCTTATCTACAAACTAGCACCAAAAGAGTTGGTGGTGTTGAAGGTCCAGGTAGATGATCTCTTAGACAAGGGTTTCATTTGGGCTAGTATTTCTCCATGGAAAGAATCCATCTTATTTGTGCTGAAGAAGGATGGGACGGTACATTTGTGTATCGATTACAGGGCGCTAAATATTGTAACGATAAAGAACAAGTACCCTCTGTCGTGCATCGATAATTTATTTGATCAGCTGAGTGGCACATGTATATTCTCGAAGATCGATCTCAGATTCGGTTATCATCAGATCAAGGTAAGAAATGAGGACATTTCGAAGACAACTTTTCAGACGAAGTACAGTCACTATGAGTTTCTAGTCATGCTGTTTGGTTTAACCAACGCGCCAGCAGTATTTATGAGCCTGATGAATAAGGTTTTCCACCAGTACTTGAATAAGTTTGTGGTGGTATTTATTGACGACATCTTGGTATATTCCAAGAGCTATGAGGAGCACGAGGAGCATCTCAGGATCGTGTTACAGACGCTGAGCCAGGAGAGGTTGTATGCCAAGCTCAGCAAGTACGAGTTCTTCTTGGATATGGTACCTTTCCTTGGTCACCTAATCACTGGAGATGGACTATCAGTTGACCCGGAGAAGATTGTCGCAGTGGAGACGTGGCCTACCCCTACATAAGTTATGGAGGTTAAGAGTTTTCTCGGACTTGTCGGATATTATCAGAGGTTCATGGAAAATTTCTCGAGGATCGCTGCGCCTATAATGCGATTGACGTATAAAGGCAAGGAGTTTATCTGGACTGAGGAGTGTCAGACGGCTTTTGATGAGCTGAAGAAGCATTTGACGACAATACCGATCTCGATACTTCCTTCTGGATCTGGAGGATTTGTGGTGTGTAGCGATGCATCTGGAAGCGGATTAGGATGTATACTGATGCAGCATGGCAAAGTGATAGCTTACGCATTGAGACAGCTGAGGGTTCATGAAAAAAATTACCCAACACATGATCTAGAGCTAGCTGCGATAATATTTGCTTTAAAGCTATGGCGGCACTACCTTTAGAGCGGGTTGAGATTTACACAAATCACAAAATTCTGAAGTATGTCTACACTCAGAAGGATCTCAACATGAGACAGAGGCGTTGCCTAGAGATTATGACAGACTATGATATTGAGTTACAGTACCACCCTGGCAAGGCGAATGTTGTAGCAGATGCCTTAAGGAGGAAGCCCATGGCATAGTTTTTGACGACTCAGCGACATTTGTTAGAGGATCTCCAGGAGCTCGGGATAGAGGTTGTATTGCCAGGCAGGGATGGACAGATGGCCAGTCTAGAAGTTCAGTCTATATTGGTTGATAGGATCAAGGCATCCTTGCCTACCGATGCGATATTTCGGTGATTGCGAGAGAGGACAAAGGCCGACATACAGTCGGGACTACGGATTAACGAAGACGGAACGTTGAGGTATGGAGATCGTTTATATATTTCGAGTGGCGAGCTACGCCAGGAGTTGATCACCGAGGCCCATAGTTCAATCTATTCTATTCATTCCGGGGGTACGAAGATATACCAAGATTTGAGACTACACTACTGGTGGTATAGGATGAAGAGGGAGATTGTGATATTCGTGGCAAGATGTTTGGTCTATCAGCAATTCAAGGCCGAACATCAGAGGACTGCAGGACTATTGCAGCCGTTTCCCATTCCTGAGTGGAAGTGAGAGCACATTACCATGGACTTCGTCATGGGATTTTCGAGGACCCCTAGCGGGAAGGATGCAGTCTGGGTTATCGTGGACCGACTCACCAAGTTGGCACATTTCTTGCCCTTCAGAGTTGGGCAATCCACAGAGATATTGGCTGATATGTACATGAGGCAGATAGTACGACTACATGGAGTGCCTGTCAGTATTGTATCAGATCGTGATTCCAGATTCACGTCATATTTTTGGCAGAGTATGTAGAAGAGTCTAGGAACTTGCCTCAAGTTCAGCGCTGCATATCATCCACATACTGATGGTCAGTCAGAGCGTATGATTCAGATACTAGAGGATATATTGAGAGTGTGCATGATCGACTTTGGAGGATCTTGGGAGGACCATCTATACTTGGTGGAATTTCCTACAACAACAGCTACCAAGCAAGAAAATAGATGGCACCTTATGAGGTACTGTACAGCAGGAAGTGCAGGTCGTCGATATGTTGGAGTGATGTAGAAGAGCGTCAGATACTTGGTCCAAAGTTGGTGACACAAACAGTGGAGAAAGTGAAGCAGATTCAGAGCCACCTGCGCGCAGCACAGGATAGGCAGAAATATTGGGCAGACGCGCACCGTAGACCTTTGGAATTCAAAAAAGGTGACCATGTATTTTTGAAGATATTATCTACTCGTGGTACCATCAGATTTGGGGGCAGAGGCAAGCTGAGTCCGAGGTATATCGGACATTTTGACATCTTGGAGCGAGTCGGCCAAGTAGCTTATCGTCTTACATTGCATCCGTCATTAGAAGGCGTGCACGATATATTTCATGTATCTCAATTTAGAAGATACGTGGCAGACCCTAGCCACATGCTCGATCATTCAGATATTACAGTCGGGCCCAGTTTATCATATGTGGAGCAGCCAATAGGGATACTCGATCGTAGTGAGAATGTTTTGAGGGGGCAGACTATTCGACTGGTCAGGATTTAATGGAAGCATTATTCGCCGGACGAGTTTACTTGGGAGCGCGAGGATTCTGATCGACAGCATTTTCCTCATTTATTTGAGGACCAAGGTACAAATTTACGTACTATATTTCAATTACCTGTTAACTTTTTAATTCTCGCAACACTTATTCGTGCTTTACTTTTAATTTTGGGGACCAAATTCTTCTAAGTTGGAAAGGATGTAAATCCCCTCAAAAAAATTTTGGTAGACTGGATATGGTAAGAATTTTGGTTTAGTTTCAGGTTGTCTAAGGATTATAAATTAGGGTTATGTAGACTGGTTCTTTAATTTAAACTCTTGGTGCATTTGACCGTTGCTACAATAATTGGAGCACAACAATAATATTTACTTTCCAACAAATCTTTGTACTCTTGACCTGACAAGCCAACATAGGCACAGGATATTTCTGTCACTCACAAACATACTCCCAAGTGCTTTATTTTAATTGCACAACTTTTCAGTCACAAAAAATTAATTCTTTAATCTTATGCCTTGTACCTATGTGATTTTTGGGACACAAACTCAACCCGTTTCGTCTAACAAATTAAAGGATCCAAGACTAATATCAAGCCTACACCGTCCATGATATTTTTGTTACTCCCAATTGAGACCCCATGTACTCCCATTTAATTTAAGAGCACCTATGAAACAATATTTAATTAAATTGAGAAAACATACTTAAACTAACCCCAACTTAACCTGCACACCCATTCATGAGGCTCATACAAAATACCCAACACCCTCTCCATCATACAAAATATCAAATACCAAAATTTTCACATCAAATCCTCACTCTTTCTCTTTCATTTGTAAATACCCAAATATTACGGACTCAAATGCAAAGAGGTTGCTAGGTGTCACACTCTTATTGGTGCAAATCAAATGGAGAAACCCCTTATCCTCATGTGACCGGTCACCTCACACTCTCTCTCCCCTTGCATAGTAATATTCTCTCATGTATAATCCTAGCCCTTAATTCAAATCTCCCCTATCACAACCACTCATTCCCCCTATATTAACACACACAGAGCCCCATCCCCATGTGGCCGGCCCTAATCCCAAGAAAACCTAGTTTTTTCTCACCACACTCTCTCTCCTCCCCTCCCTCACTCATAGCTGAATCTTCCTCTCCCTTCTTCTTCTCTATTCTTCTTCTTATTCTTCTTCTCACCTTCATTTTTTCTTCATCTTCTCCACCACAGCCAATACCACCCCCACCGAGCATCACTGCTGCCACCATCACCACCGGACCACCTTTAGCATACCACCACCACTGCCACCATCACCATCACCATCACCTCCACCACGACCTCACTACCGATTCCACCTACGCCAATACCTCCACCACGACCTCACCGTTGGCTGCTACCAATACCAACACCACCACCACCACCACCATGACCTCGCCACATTGCCACCACCTCATGACACCACCACCGCCGAGCACCACCACCATCACCACGACCGACCACTACCACCATCACCACCACCGAACACCACCATCACCACTTGACCGCCGTTCCTCCTAGGCATAACCTACCTCCTCCTCTCGTTGTCCCGTTCATTGTTCTCAAGCAACAACGGTTCAACATCCTCTTCGCTGTGCCGAGCAGCTATCACTTAAATTAGGTAAACTTTCTTCCTCCTATCATCATTCATGCAAGCATCCTTCTTGGCCATTAAATTTTTGTCACTTAGTTAACAGGTTATTTTCATAGGTTATATGGTGAGTAGTTTTGATGGCAAGTTGATTTTGTGAAGATAACACATGTGTCAATGCTTCCAGCAGGTTGGGACGGTGTATAATGTTATGGTTTTGCATGGGTGAATGGCTTTTAGAGGAGAACCGTACATATAGAATACTAGGTCTTATTAATGAGCATTGTATTGAGTTAGGGAGTTGGATTTATAATTAGCCCATGTTTACTTAAATACATATTGAGGAGTGTAAACATGATATACGTTATTGGTTTAGTGTTTGGGTTCATGCCAAAATTAGAATATAAATTTAGATTAGGGTATTTTGCATGTGTAGACTTGATGGTGTTGTACCAATATAATTTTATTAGGTAGTAATGATGGTATGGTCGAGGATGATTATTATTTATAGATGACCGAAATCACACTTGATGAATACTAGTGTTTGAGGATATTATATGAGGACGTTTTGCTAATTGGTGATTTCGTACTTAATGCAACATTTCCCTAGTCAACTTTGGTCAACTCTTTAGTTAGTACCTTAGTCATGAGTTTGGTAACTAAGACAAACCTATGTTAGTTCATGATGTCATCTCTTCTTTAAGATAGTTTCGAGCTAGATTATTAATTAATTTATATATCTTCTCTAGGTACTTTACGATCCTCGGACTTGGACGTTGTACCGAAGCCCCGCCTTCAGCATCCAGATCCAGGCAAGTGTACCTTGCCACTCTGTAACTCAGTTCCAATTTTCCTTATTTATTGCATTTGTACATTGTGTGTGCTTTGGATTAAAATCGTTACTTAGCGTACGGTTCATATCCGGGTGCAGACGTTCATCGGTAACGTCTAGTATCGATTGTTAGATGCTTCCCGATACCTTTATGTACCTACTTGGATACATTGGAACCCTATGACACATTCAGACACCGTCATCATGCTAGATTTTCTGTATCCTGATAGTGTCAGTATAACCGGAATCTGTGATGACTATAAGATCGTGATTGGTGCTAGTTACTTCAGTATGACGAGACTGTTAGATAGAGGTTCAGGCTCAGCGAGCTACGGATACGTCTCGTTGACCGTATTGGGAGAAAAAAACAGTTACTAGACGTTTGGGCTACTTCGCATGCACTATATATATATATATATATATATATATATATATATATATATATATATATATATATATATATATATATTATTTACGTAGAGATCTTGTATCCAGAGTCGTAGTACTTACTGTGTGACTCTGTGCTCGGAGCTACGGGCATGCACCGTGTCTCTGTGCCTCGGAGCTACAGATTTATATTTGAAAAGCTCACGTGTCGAACATTGTCTTCAAGTTGTGTCTCACTTAGGTGGTTATTCTAGATTACACCGGCGTATCACATATTTCCTTTCTGTTTTACTATAGCATGTTGTTTTTGTATCTTATTACGTCCCTCTGAGGACCTTGTTCCCTTCCAGGCATAGGCGAGAACTACCCAGAGGAGTACGGACCGGGTGTATATCTAGGAGCAGGACTTGTTGCAGAGGACGAGATCATTTCCGAGGACTTCGCTTGATTACCGGTAGTGACTTTACCTTGGGTCCAGTATCATTATCTATTTAGCAGTTATCGGCCCTAGTTATCTTATTGCTTCTTTTCATTCAGTACTTGTATTAGCGGGTTTGTCCCCGTGTGACTCTATCCGTGTTATATTATGATACATTTTTTGACTTTTTTTTCCTGCACATTAGTAGACTTGTTTTCTCTCTGTGTTTCATATTCTTATGTCTGTGGATGAGATTAGTCATATTATTTATGTTTTAATATTGGGTTATATCATTGTACTTTACAGCTTAGGTGCACTCCAACGGATCCATTAGATTGGGTTGCCCGTCGGAGTGTACCCGCTGGCCAAGGCCACGTGACTCAGTTTCTTATATTTGGAATTAGGGCGTGATAGTCGGTAGCTAAAATCCGAAAACAATTTACAATTAGGGTTAGTCTGATCAACCGCAACAAGTATTAGAAAGAAAAGCTCAAGGACATGTCAAAAATAGCCAGTAAAAGAATAGCAGGAAAACACATATATCTGACAAGTAATCATAAATGAACAATAATAAGCAAAAAAGGATACGTGCGGTACCAATGCACGTTCTACAAAATATAAAGATATGTAATTAACACCAGACAATATAACCCCTCAGAGAAGGAACTAATGCATGAAAATACAAGCAATAACTCACATTCATTGGTTTATCAATCATGTTCTAACAATTAAGACCAATCAAGCTCTATGACTTTATATCATTAACTAGCTAAGGTTATCATATTTCTAATTACTAACAAATACAATTGAGGTTCCATGGAGACATGCGATGCAGACTGTCCAAGCTTGGCCATGGTCCAGGAAGATATAATAATGCACCACTCGACAGTGAGCTAGGACATCACTCGACGGTAAATAAATAAATAAATAAGAGTACATGTATTGTATCACTCGACTATGAACTGAAAATGTGTCCCTCACGACGGAGAGCTCCATAACCATGAAAATTTATAGCCAGCAGGAGTGCATGAAACCCGAAATCCTCATATCTCATGCTCTAGATGAATCGTTACTTGTTATTTAATCATGACAGTTTTACTTGAGATCTTGGTTGTGGTCGTCCAAAAGAACTCACAATACAGTGATGTTTCCCTCGGAGAAAATGCAAGACTATACAATATGTTAAACAACCACAATCAATAGCATGTAACATGCTAGCAACCCACATCGCTAGTTCACCATGTCCAGGAAAGCGCTGCAACGAGCCACAGAGAGAATCGATAGATTACAGTACATGTGAAGAAAGAGCAAAGCATGTATAGTTAATGTCAAGCTGGATAAGCCAATCATAATATCGATGTCTTGCCATAAGATGACCAATCATAACAGTACGTTGTCATGATAAGACGAACTCCATGAAATAGCAAGCTAGCGCATAGGATATATACGTATCCAAAACAATCATGAACTAGATAGAAAAAAGGACATAAGCATGTACTGAACTGGAACATGATCGTATACTCGACATTAGAAAATAATAAAATTAAGGCTATATATTCAGGTACAACTCATTCCCTCTCAAGATTCATTATAAGTTTGCAAATCAGAAGTCAAACTACTAACATCTGTATATTTAGGGTTTGCTTGGTAATGGTGTTTTTACCATTTTTGCGGTATTTTTGAACCGTTCATAACCGGTCCTCTAAAAAAAACTCATTAGTTGCATGCCACTGTTTGTCGAATAGAAACCACTCTTGTTCATTTGCAACAGTTTATGCTCCTAATACTTTGCAATACTATGTTTCAACAGACTTCCGTTCTCCATGCCTGTCAATAAAGAATTCAAATGCCACCCAAAATAAAAGACATTAACCCGGGACATAACTACATTCAGTGACAGACAAAATATTTCGATAGAGAAAATACACACACAAAAAATCACTAATTTTAAACTTAAGGGATACATCATATGGAAATTTATATAAAAAAAGGCTAAATTTTAACTTGATACCTTCAACTATCCATATTGTTCAACTTGATATCCTAAGCTTTTTTAATTACCAACTTGATACCATTAACTATTCAATATTTTCAACTTCATATTCTAAAAATACAAAAATTTGAAAATAACCTTGCCTCTTCCCTCTCCCCCCCCCCCCCACCCCACACCGCCCCTCTCTCTCCGTCGATGCCCTCCCCTCTCTCTCCGGCGATGCACCCCCTCCCCCCCTCTCTCTCTCTCTCTCTCTCTCTCTCTTTCTCTCTCTCTCCGGCGATGGCAGCGGTGCGAGCAACAGCACAGCAAGTGCGCGCGGCGAGAGAGAAGGTGGGAGGGGTGGTGGAAGGGGGAAGCCGACAGGGGCGACGGAGGAGGGGTGGCATGTAAGGAGGGGACAGTCCCGAGGGCTACGGAGAAGGGGGATGCGTGTGAGGGGCAGCAGGGGGTGGGGGGGACGAGAGAGAGGAGTAATTTGGGAAAAAAAATTTAGGGTATCAAGTTGGTAATTAAAATAGTTTAGGGTATCAAGTTGAAAAATATGTATAGTTGGAGGCATCAAGTTCCAAATTAGCCTATAAAAAATAAAAAATAAAGTGGTTAGCACTAGCATTTTAACTCCTCAACTCTTGACTAAAAGTTTGATTATTTGAAAAATAAGTTTTGTAAGTGGGCTAGAAAGAAGTGTTTCAGAAGAAAGCAGTCTTCAAAAAGCACACTTTTTAATTTACAGACCAAGACAAAAGCACACATTTGTCTCTCAGTCTCAACAGAAGTCCAAAATACACATAATTGTTTCTCCCTCTCAGTAAATGACCAAGTGCGTACATTTTTTACTCAGCAGATCAAAATGTGCACACAAAGTCTTCTCATTAAAGACAAGTTGTCATTAAAAGATGTGCTCGACGCCTGACATTACTGCACATCGTACGGAGACTAGGTACATAAGTCGAAGCAATCAAATCGATTGTAAGGGTAATTATGAACTTTTAAACCCTTTTCCAAGAAGAAGAGCCGCGTGGCAGTCCAAGACAAGAGGCTAGCATAAAAAGTGTACACATATTCACATTTTTTTTCTCATAAAAGAAGAATTGTGCGCATTTTATAAATTAAAAAAAATCAATTTTAAAACCGTCAACGAACGGTTAAGGATTCGAGAAAATATTGTGCATTTAATGTCAATATTTCAGAGAACATGAACAGACGGTTGTTACCACGATCAAAATTCTTTTTGTACTGGTGGCCACGTGTCAAGCGAGCATTATTTTGTGCAAGCAGTAAATGCAACGTAGGTGATAGTTACCCCACATATCTGCCTAGAAAAGACAAATACAATGCATATTGGCTATTTTCTGCACATAATCTCAATCTAACCGTTACAGTGGTTATAAATACTTTGAAATTAGCGTCATTCTAGATGATCAAAAGTTTGGATCTTATGCTAGAGACTTCTTGCTGCTAATTTATCCGGTGTTTGAAACTTAGCAAGTTTTCCATCTTCGTTATCAAGTAGTCCAAGGAGTAAAGTAATCAACCGCAGATCATATCTCCATAGCTAATACTTTTCCATAATTCTTTTTTTCTCTTCACTTTTACTTAGATATTCTTGTACAAAATTCTTTGTACTTGCAAAGTAATAATTTTTTAGTTTGTAATAAAAGTTGGCACAACTTTTGTTCAAGTCAAACATAAAGCCAACAAATTATAAAGAAACAAAATTAAACATATCAACCCAAAGTGTATATATGTATACACACACGAGTATATATAGTGAAACCGAAAATCCAGGGATCTCTGCATCCCTGCTTCCATCAATGTGTTCAATGATCAATCAAAATGTACAGTACATGCTCTCTCACGCATGCATCACAACACCCATGAGAAAAAAAAAGAGAACAAAAAAAAAAAGTTAAAAATAAATCTAAGTATTCTTGTGTGTAATTTGAATTTACAGTGTGGCCTCTGCAGCTACGACAACAGTGCCATTTGCGCCCATGAAATGGACGAATCCTTAAGAATGGCTGTTACTGAGGTGTCGATTCCGTCTTCCAACATTGCACATATTATTTGCATTGATGGCCTCTTCGAAGGTTCAGGATCGATGCAGAGACTCACCACACCACATATTACAGAAAGGTCTTCGGTCCTGACATTTTGTAGTTCTGGATCTACTAGCATGCCCGTCCTTCCTTGATGCTGGAGATTTTCCATAGCCTGCAAAAATTTCAAGACCATGGATATAGTTGAGCATTTATGACCACAATATTATTCAGTGTGGTAATTAATGTAACATTTGCATTGATGATTATGTTGGCATTTGGTGATAACAAGTAGGCAGACTATAATTCATGATTCATGATTTATACTAATGGGAAAAATTATTCAGTGGGACGAGCTCACCACATGGAAGTGGTGAGCCTGGAGTCTCCTGTCTCCTCTAATACTGTCATGATGACGCATCACTAAGACTAAATTAGAGGAAAAAACTGAACATGGTGTGTTATGACACTGTTGGGTGAGACTCCAGGCTCACCACTGCTACGTTATAAGCCCATCACACTGAATAATTTCTCTACTAATGGTTCCTTACCCAATCTACTAAGCTCCCTTTGGTTTTGCTGTAGGGAGGTCTTCCACTGATTAGTTCCAGTAAGAGCACTCCGAAAGCATATATGTTGCCCTGCACATCCATTTGCCGACTTTCAAGAGAATCTTCAATTCCGTGAAATGCACTTCCATTGATGCCGAGACCCGAGTCGTGTAGTTTCGAGTGTATGGTTTTCCAACTCTCGAAATCGACCAACTGCAACGAAAAGATACAACTTATCAGTGACATCGAGAATTTGTTTGCTCAGTGCTTGAAGGACAATATTATTATTTTGACTGCAGGGACCAATAATATGGTCAAAGTAGATACTAGCCTCTGGAAGAAGCTGGAGCCACAAAGATGTGAGTTTTGAAGTTGGTTTTTGTGCATAATCATACTACCTATGTTGCAATACCTATGGTGCAAGATTACGGACACAGATTAAGTACACGATACAGATACAGATACAGATATAGACACAGGATATGAATATTTTCAAATAGGTACATATGCAGTCCCTGTATTACATGAATATGAACCTCAATATTACAAGAAAACCGACACGGATATGGATACTACAAATGCTTCACTATATAGAAGATAATTGATTGTGGTTGCTAATAGAAAGAAATGTCCGAAAACAATATTATACTCTGTATAAAGGACATTGCATCCAATCCATTTAAAATTGCAGATCTAAAATCTAAAATATAATTCGAAGTCAAACTTCATAACATGACCAATTCTCGAGCAATGCTTGATCTGTCAACAGGTGTACTTATAAACGCTGACACAATTTTAAAGCCCTATAAACGAAACTAAAAGGTACGGTACAAAATTCCAGATAATTTAGTACCTTTGGAGAAAACTCTTCTGTAAGATAAACTCCACTAGAGTTCAATTCAGACATCGTGAAAGGAGGCTGCAGTTGTGTGTGTAAATATCTTAGCCCCCTAGCAACACCTATAGTAATTTTCATGCGTCTGAGCCATGATAGCTGATATCCTTCGCCATCTAGAAAAACACACAAGTCACATTGTTGAGATTCCGAGGCATGTGAAATCAAATTTGTTATCAGAAGTGGCCACAGTAGTTATTCGACTTACAATGGAGGTGTTCGTACAAGGTCCCATTAGGAGGATACTCGAAGATTAGCATCCTTGAGAATGGGTCACTCTCTCTGCAATACCCAAGCAACTTTGCTATGTTCCCATGATCTAGCCTTGCTGAATCCGCCACCTAGAACAAGTGAATTCTTCTCAACCTTATAAATGTCAACATAAATCCTATTAGCAGAATAGTTTTGCTAGATAAATTACCCTTGTTCTAAAGTAATGCTCAAGATCATTCGTCCAGTGGTACTCCGAGATGCAAAGTGATATAACAGCAACTTCTGGTCCATCTTTCATAGTTCCTTTATACATTTTACTGTCGGGAGAAGATCCGATTATATTACTGAAATCTTCACAGGCTATTTCAAGCTCCTGTCGGCTTAACTTCACCACATTTTTAAGCAAATCGTCATCTGCTTATAGAAGTACCAATCAGAATCATATATCTAGTCAATTAGTTCTGCATATCAGCCAAAACAACCGAAGACTCGAGATAAGAACTAACCGATTGATATTGTAATATGGCCCTTCCAGCTTGCTGTTTTCTTCCATGGGATTATGACTGAAGATTTAGGCTGGCATTTTCTGAAAGCAGCAGCACCAAAGCTTATCAAGCACACAACAATGATGACACCGGTAACTAGTTCCACAATCAAAAGCCACTTTGGTTCTCCTAGCCATTTGTGCTTATGCTTCTTCTCACTGGAGTCCAAATAGGATTCATTTGCTACATCCTGGCCTTTCGTAGAGATACCTAAAATGAATGAACACAGCAAATTAGGATGGTGTAGATTTTTCTTTTCTTTTCGATTTTCATCATATTGTCGCATGACATCTATTGTAAATCATCTTTGAAACAATTAATTGGCAATCAATCATCTTAATTAGGAGCACTGTGTAAGAACAACTGGTCCCAACTATTTAGAATGATGTACCCTTTGTTGCAAGTCATCATAATAAAGAGTTCGCTATATGTAGCACAGTCAAATTATTTTTCAAATCCTTTCTTGTAATTTCCGTTGATATAGTCTTAAAACAAGTAGAAGGGGCTTACTAAAGGTCCTACATTTTGAAGTTGACCGTTGCAAAATGGAGTCTACATCATGTAAGCAGTTTCCTTGAAAGCTTGATCTGTAAAAAGAGCCCAGTTGAGCAAATTAAGTTCGTCTATGAACAGTTGAAGACATGCTATTAATGCGAACAACATTGTACCTTGGAAGGTACTTCAAGCATGAAGGTATTTTTCCCTCAAAAAAGTTGTATGAGAAATCCGCAACTTCAAGATGAGGTAGCTGACATAACCCAGTGCTGTTACTGCAAGACATACTTGAATCAGTACATAGACAAAAATCTATGTTCAGAGACTGTATAAATGATAATATTCCTTACCAAGAGTGACTAAATGAACAGAACTTCATCATTTTCCGAATGCAGCAAATCTTGTTCATAGATTTAAGGCAACACATGACGATCTTTCGTGTTTAAACATGATAATAGGTGTGAGGGGATCGGTTTATTCGGTTTCAACCGAACCGAAATAGTCAAAACCGAATAGACCGTAATTCTAAAAATCCAAATCCAAAAGCGAAACTAAACTGAAATTAGCCAAAACCGAAACCGAACCGAATAAACGGTTCGGTTTGTTTGGTAGAGCTATTTCTATTGTTTAATAGGTAGGGTCCAAAGTTGGAATCGTGGTTAAATGATACTAAAATTTGTAATTTTTATACACACATCTGTTGTATTTGCGTCCAAAGTTCGACTAGTTAAATTACCAAAGTTTGGCTTCAAAACACATACATAAAATTGTTGCTTTCAAAATATACATATTTTTGGTCACAAAATATGTATAGACTTGAGGGTATTTACATAATTGCATAAGTTTTATTCAGCTTTCGATTTTTGACTGAGACCGAAACCCAAAACCAAAACCGAATAATTTTTTTTAGCATTTTCAAAACCGAAACCGAACGGAAAATCGAACCAAATCTCTTATTTGATTCGGTTCGATTTCGGTCCAAAACCGAATAATGCTCACCCTACATGATAATACCCACTCCATATAAGAAAGTCTTATAACAAGAATAAAGCCTAAAAGTTAGTGACATGGTTGATTATAATACTTCAAAAGGTTTCAACTTTCAAGTAATTCTCTTAATTTACAACAAAGAAACAAAGTTTGAAGTTGTGCAGAGCAAGTACTCAAATCATGTTTGTCAGAATATTGTTTCAGCATTTGTTTTTAGTTAATGCCTCAATATAACATCTAGTCATGTACAAAACAAGAAAATGGACAACAAGATCAACATAGGAATGGAGCTGTCAGGCATGAGACGCCATAAACTCTCACTGAAAACATGTCGGGCACTTCACGACAGATACTTATAGTTATAAATTATAAATTATGTTTACTTCAAAAATTTAGTTCCAAAATTTCCACAAAATCTGAACACGTCTTTTCCAAGTATCAAAAATTTATACTTATATTCTAATCCAAAAATGTCGAAACTACCAAAACCACCAATATCGATATCAATACTCGACGGGAGGATCTGATATTGACAGAGATACCAATCTTTTGAACTTTGGTTAACACCTCAAGCACGGAAAAATACGAACAATTTTCTTAGTTATGTACATGTACCTACTGGCTACTAGCAGTGACTTTATAGAATGTTCAAATTTCCAATTTTATTCTAGAAAGTTTGCAGGTTCAAAATCGACGGAGAAGTTGAGAAATAGGTTGAACGGCTGGATCATGCCCAGGATTGGGTCTACATGATTGGTTGTCCGGCCATGTAATGTTTTCGTGGTTTTTCAATGTGTACATTTGGTATCAAAGGGAAAAATTATAGTGGTTGTTCTCAACAATAAACTAGGGCTCGTTTGGTTTGTGGAAAGGAAAGGAAATCAATTCCTTGCCCTTTCCTTTCCTTTGGGAAATTAGAATTTCCATCGATTTTTCTTTCCGGTGTTTGGAAAAACCAAGAAAATTGAGGAAAAAAAAAAAATTATCCTTGAGAAGGGAAAGTGAATCCTTGGGTGAGTGGGAGGAACCGTTTTCTCCTCTATTTTTTTTTCATTTGGGAATCATTTTTATCTCCTCCTCATTTTCTTTGCCATCCAAGGAAATTCCATGGGTTTCTCCATGATGGACAATCAGGGTGTGGTTCATTGGCAAGGGGACGACACACACTTTGGGCTTGGGGATCAGCTCTGATGCAAAGAGTCACGATAGGAATACGAGAAAAGTTTGGGCATTACTCTATTAGCCCTCTTGCCGAATGAACACTTGGCGACTCATCCCCTTGCAAATGAATACCCGGCTCCCTGTAATTAACTCGGCTCCTTGCCGGATGAACATTTGGGTTCCATTTTTGTGTCCCATCCCCACGCAAATGAGTACCAGCTCCAAGTAAGTGACTTGGTCCCTCACCGAATGAACACTTTGTTCTCGATGGTTGCTCGTCCCCTCACCATTATACATTCCCCTTGTCAATCATTTCCCATTTGATCTCATAATCTTGGATCTCCTATGTGCTTCAAAACCCCACAAAACAAGGCTCCCATACGCTGGCTACATTGACTGCCAAAAAACAGAAATATTGGACAAGACTTGTATTGTCTAATCTCGGAAACCGAACAACTTTTCCCCTGCCATGGCACCGGGAGGTGGGCGTCCGTAGAGAAGTGCACCAACTGGCCCCAAAAACTGGCCAATCCACCCTCGAAATTGGCCACAACCAAACCCACCAGAGCACAAACAGGCCCTCGGCACCCAAGCCTAAGGAAGTCCCCTCCCTCCTTGCACCAAATATGAACCCTCTTATCTTAACGGCCTTGACGCCATTTCCTAACCACTTGTTCTAGAACCCGAGTCCCCGACGTCAACCAGAGACAGAACCTGCGGCAGGTCACTGCTGTCAGTGCGTACGTGGGCCCACTCGACACTATGCTACGACCCACTTGCAACTGCCGCCGCAACTTCCACCTAAGGAATTTCATTGATTTCTCTCACTGAGGAATTTCATCAAACACTCGATGCAGATGGGAAGGTATGGAATGGGAACCTGCTCTAGTCAACCAATACAAATGAAGTTATATCTATTGGTTTCATTATACTTTATGGCTTCTGCATTCAGAAGACCAAATTAAACTAAACTACACTAAACTAAAGCAAAAGTAAACGAATTAGTGTACAAGAAACTAAAGCAAAAGTAAGCGAATTAGTGTACAAGAAAATATCACTTACTTGCCATATGCCATAGACGATTGCGTCGAGCTGTTGCTTCCAGGAATCGGTCCACTCAGTTTATTCCTATCTAGACGTAGCTCGGCAAGGCTGACCAGCTTACCAAGTTCGGAAGGTATCGAACCGGTCAACGAATTCGACTGAAGATTTCTAAAGAGAAAGATGCACAAAATAAAGCCAGCAATATCCCAACAAAAGCACACGAACTAAAAAACAGAAGAAGAAGAAGAAAAAAAAACGTGTTCATACATTTTTGTGATACTGGTCAACTCCCCAATCTCTGGAGGAATAGAACCCATCAGCCGATTCGTGCCCAGATCCAACACTACGAGACTCTTCAGCAGGCCGATTTGTTTCGGTATCGCGCCAAGAAGCATGTTATTATCTAAGATCCTGCAAAATAGACATAGTTCAATAAAGAACTTTCGTGTCTTCACAAACGAATACGAAAGAAGGAAATTCTAGAAGCACATAGGCGCCGGCGTACAGTTCTTGCAGTGACTCCAGAGAGCCGAGCTCCGGCGCGAGGAATCCTTTCAGAGATGAATTCGAGAGCCTTCTGCAAAACCAAAAAAACTTTCAAACTTACACTACATATTCAAGTACTACCAAGCACTATATGTGTTTCAAACTCAGTACATGATTCCGAAAAGAAAAGAAAAATCGATTCAATACAAGCAATAACAAAGCTTTCATTTCATGGAGATCCAATCCAAATTAAAATGTTTTCAGCGTTCGGACCAGCAACATAAACAGCGTTCAACAATCAACAGGAACACACAAAAAAAAAATGTTACTGCAAGGAAAATAACGGACAAAAATATGCACATGACTATTTTTCACTTGGAGCACACATATGATAGGATTGGAACAAAGTCCTAGTACTGTGGTGTTCTTTTGATTTCTTGGATTTATTTTCGCTGTGACGCAACGGTTTCATATACAACTACGATTCATAACTCGAAGTCCAGAAGATTTTCAACTCCAAACAAATTTATTTGTTTTCACTTACAGAGAGAGCACTTGATTCTGGGGTTTGGAGCAGGTGACGCCGGACCAGCGGCAGGGATCTCCGCTCAGCACGTTCCAGTCGGCCAGCCTCGACAGAGGGTCCTCGGCTATGGCTTGCTTGAAAGCAGTAAGTGCCGAAACTGCAAGTTGTTATAACAACATCCCATTAACAAAATTTAACCAACTTAAAAGAAAAAAGAGTTGCAGCTGACCATCATCATCAAGAACTGATTCAGAAGGAGCATAAAGGAACGCCCATGTGGTCAGGAGGAGGAGCAGAGGAAGCCCAAGTGATCTCATTATATTTTGGAGCCAAGACCAACTAAGCTTCCAGAAATAGCATGAGAGCGCCCAACATGGAAAGGAGCAGAGTATATTTTATGAGCAGCCCACGAACACGAGGGACGAAGAAGAGGAGAGAGCTACAGAAGTGGGAGGAGTTGCTGCTGAGAGAGAGAGAGAGAGAGAGGGAGAGGAAGAGAAGAAAAATAAAAGAAAACAGAGTATACGGGGAGTGGAGAATGTTTTATGTTATAAATGGGGCCTAAAATTAACCGGTGTAGGGGTGGGAGGGGCATAAATGCATAATGATGTCTATTGTGGAGGAGAGTAATCAGAGCAATGAATGAGGCACAGTTGGTGGTAGCCGTTTTAATGTGCAACGGTTCCATTAATACCTTGGCCCTAAATGCAAAAGTACTACTACTTTGCATATATTCACCCCTAGTGCTAGTAGTTGGACAGAACATGGTCAATCTAACCACCCACTAGAACTTTGTTCCTAGGTTCTAAGCGAAAAAGCAATACTTGATGCAAAATGTGGTTGTATTGTACTTATTTTGTTTTGTTTTCAAACTTGACTTGGCTTGCTTTTTAAGCCCTTTCTAATCAATAAGATTGATTATTATTACTATTCTTCTTCTTCTTCATATTTTTGAATTTCTACGTTGTGTCAAAGTCCTTGTAGATATTCCCCACCCACCGTTTTAGTATATTTCTCCTTGTCGCAAATCCGTCGATTTGGTCCCGACTAAGACTTCATCTTCTTCAAAAGTACTATGAAGACGAAGCTGTTTAGTAAATATAAAATAAATTTGAATTTGAATTTGAATTTAAATTTAAATTTTGAAAATTCAATTAAAATTTTGGTCTAAATTATAAATTTATAGTTTTAGAAGTTTGGGCCAAAAGCTATTTGGTAAAATTAAAATTTTGAATTGAAAGGAACATAATTCAAATTATGTGTTTGGGTGGTAGGATATATTTAAAATCAAATATTATGGTTAACTGATAATATAAATTAACATTTGATTTAACAAAATATTATGAATAAGTATTAAGAATTATAATTTTATAAAATTATTAATTACCTAATTTATAGTATACTTGAGATCATAACTAATAATCATTAATATTAATTAGCTAATTATCTAATCAACAAAAATAGTATGGTTAACTAATGATCATAATTACTAACTATTTATGATAAATATGAACAAAATTATTTTATTAGTTAATATAATTTTAAAATTAACTAATTAATTTAAATATTAATAAATTATATTAATTATAATTAACTATTCTAATTATCTAATAATATAATAGTACATATTAATTTATTATCTAGTTAAATTCATAACTACCTATTATTATTATAAATTTAAATATTAATTAGCTAATTATCTAATCAACAAAATAGTATGGTTAACTAATGATCATAATTACTAACTATTCATGCTAGGACATGATGCCGTACATGTCTGGAGTTCCACTTGTACAAGACAAGAACGTGCACATGTGTCAAAATCTTTTGTATACAGTTTCACAACACAACAACAGATTTTGAAACACTATTTTGTATAGGAAAATATTAAATTTTTATTTATTCATTGCAATGGAGTACATTTTTCTCAGTACTGAAATGGAAATGGCTGAACGACTTACATAGCTTTTGCATAAAACAAAAGGCTGATAGGCTGACATGAAATAATGTTCTTATCCCAAACATTATGCTCCTTTATTATATTCTTGAAAACTTGAAAGCAGCAACTATAAATCTTGGAATACTTTAAAATAGGAAGAAGCTTGAGAAGACTATAATGAAAACTTTATCTTCCTTGAGCGCCCGCGGCACCCTGGTCACCTGGGTTGTCCACAGAGACGTGGGTCAGCACTTGTACTAGTGAGCATAACTGGCCCACTAACCTAAACCAATACTTCTGAATTAAAGCAGCAGTTTAATAGGCAACATTATATATGCAATATTTTAATAGGCAAAGTTAAGATAGAAAACAATTAAGCAGTGAAGCATATAATCTTTTGGAACATATGAATCTTACCCCGACCAATGGTCATTCTTGTATAAAGTACATGATTGTTCTTACCGCCCCTGCATAAGATATCAATAGCATGCAACTCTCTCTTAGGGTCATTGGTGTTGTTTCACCATATAGGAATTTTACCACAGTACGCAGTGCACCTCCTCAGGAAGATAGATAGCCTCCACTGAGAATCTCGTAATACCTTGTGCCTATAGCACGTCCGAATATTTCTCCCTAGGACGAAGCAGACCCCGGTGCCCCGGATCAAGATTGAGGAAACTTATTACCTTGTGCACAAGTTTTCCATGACCATACGAATATATAAATGACTAAGTTATAAACACATTGCATAATAAAGAAATAAAATATTCACAACCGACATATTCTCAATAGGGACTTCTTAGTCCATACGTTTCTCGCTTGGGGACTTATACAGTCCATTCTTACTAGCTTTCTCACTTTCTTTATGGGGACTTGAACAATCCATACCTGCCTTTCTTTATAAATTGTTTACAGAATAACAGTATACTCGTTATAGTTATGAAGATGTTCTCTACTTGCATCATATCAAGATGCAATAGTCGTATTAAACTTGTGGCATTAGTGGCTTTATCGATCATTTGACTTAGCAAGGTTACAAGATAACTTTATTGGTTATTGGCATGAAGGAGTAGAGAAGAATGGACATAACCGCTCACCAAATAGATATACCGAGAGAAAAGGACGCTTGCTCGCTCAGGCTCCGGTCACGCGTCTATCTGCATTGGCACCAATATTTGGTTAGACTACCATCTTCCTTTCTCTCAGATTTTTTTAGAATGAATGCATGCAATTGATGTAAATGGGCTAAACAATCAATCATCAAAAACCAATCACAAAAATGCATTCATCAAAACCAAGCAACAAAAATCCAAGAAAGCCAACCAACGATCCAACGAAAACTATTGGACTCATTCCAACAGAAGTTGATACATACATTGAAAAGGTTTATTGCATTGTCCGTGATCGATTCCACTATAAAGTTTTCCCATACTCAATTTTGAGTGAGTCAATCGAGCTACAAGCCTTATATAATGAACCGCTAGGATGAGGCACTACATAATATACAAATAAGAAAAGTTTTGTCCCTCGAAAATTGAAACAAAGGTTCTACCTCTAGGTTATCGAATAAGGAAGGGTACTGCTTTCGCATCTCGTCCTCAAGTTCCCACGTCAATTCTTCGACTTCATGATTCTGCCATAATATACGAACCAAAGCCTCTGATTGATTCCACAAGGTCTTCTCTTTCCTGTCCAGGATCTGAACAAGTTCTTCTGAGTAAGATAGGTCGGCACTCAGCTCAAGCTGATCGAAGGTCACTACGTGACTCAGCTCATGCATGTATCTCCTAAGTTGGAAAATATGGAAGACATAGTGCACTTCCACGAAAGTCGGAGGTAGTGCAAGTCGATAAGCCACTGGTGCCAACCTTTGTAGAATCTTGAAGGGTCCAACAAATCGTGGACTTAGCTTTTCCTTGACGTCGAACCGCATCATGCCTAGCATTGGTGTCACCTTTAGGAACACATGATCACCCTCCCTGAATTCCAAGGGTCGCCGATGTACATTCGCGTAACTTTTCTGATGGCTGTGAGCGACTCGAAGATTCTCTCGAACCATGCAAACTTTCTTGACGATATGTTCAATAAGTTTTGGTCCGAGCACTTGTCGTTCGTCGACTTCTTTCCAATATATCGGTGATCAATACTTGCGTCCATACAGTGCTTCATACGGGGCCATCTGAATACTCGCTTGATAAATATTGTTATAAAAGAAATCTGCCAGCGATAGATAGGTATCCCAATTTGCCTTCAAATCTAGCACAGACAGTCTCAACATATCTTTAAGGATTTGGTTCACACTCTCGGTCTATCCATCAGTCTACGGATGGTACACGAAGGTGAAATACAAGTTGGTGCCCATTGTCGCCTGAAGGCTATTCCAGAAATGAGACAAGAATCGTCCATCCCTATCCGACACAATTGAGACTGGTACTCAATGTAACCGGACAATCTGATCTAAGTAGATTTGAGTCAAACGGTCAGTACTCCATGTATTTTTGATTAATATAAAATTTGTTAATTTGGTCATCCACGATGATCCAAATCGCATCATTTTCTCATTGCGTCTTTGGTAAGCCCATTATAAAATCCATTGAGATGTCCTTCCACTTTTATTCCAGAATGGCGAGGTTTTGCAACTCTCTATCAGGTCACTGGTATTCTACTTTCACACGTTGACAATCCAAATACCATGAAACAAACAATGCCACATCTCTTTTTATCCCATGCCACCAAAATATTGTGCGCAGATCCTTGTACATTTTTGTTCTTTTCGGATGCAAGGTGTACTTAGCATAATAAGCCTCAATCAGTATTTTCTTTCTGAGTTCATTATCCTTAGGTACACATAATCTTTCTTTATTTCATAGCATACCGTCTTCATGTTCCACGAAATTGATTGACTTCCCTGTTGAAATTAACTCACTTATCTTCTGCAGGAATAGGTCATCATTTTGCCCAAATTTAATCTTTTCTAACAAGATTGGCTCTAGCTGCAGTTGAGCCAGCTGTGCCCCATGTGTACAAACTCTGTATTCGATGTCCATTTCTTTCAACTCTTGAAGTAGCCTGCTTGACACAGATAACGATTCGATAATTTTTTGACTCAATGCATCAGTCACAACGTTTCCTTTTCCAAGCGTATAAGCGATTGTCAAATCATAATCCTTGATCAATTCCAGCCATCGCCTTTGCCTTAAGTTTAATTTCTTTTGTGTGAATATGTACTTAAGGCTCTTATGATCCGTGAAGATATCGCAGGACAGTACATAGAGATAGTTTTGCCATAATTTTAATGTGAACACAATTGCTGCAAGTTCCAAATCATGCATCGGGTAATTCTTTTCGTGCTGCTTCAGCTGTCTGGAGGCATACGTAATTACTTTCCCATGATACATAAAAACATATACCAATCTGAGCCAAGATGCATCGATGTATATCTAAAATCCCTCAGGTCCATCTGAAAGAGTAAGAATTGGAGTCGAGACGAGCCGCTGCTTCAGTTCTTGGAAACTGCTCTCACAGTCGTCTGTCTATTTGAATACTACTCACTTCTGAGAAAGGCGAGTCAGAGACGACGCAATCTTCACGAACTTCTTTACAAATCTCCATAGTAGCCAGCCAAGCCACGAAATTTTTTGATCTCACTAGCCGATGTGGGCTATTTTTAGTCCACCGCTACCTCTATTTTCTTTGGGTCAACAGATACACCATCTGTTGAAATAACATGGCCAAGAAAATTGCTCATCCAGAACTTGTACTTGCTTAACTTCACATATAACTGATGTTCACGAAGCGTCTATAATACGGTCCTTAAATACTCAACGTGGGTTTCTCTGTCTCTTGAGTAGATCAAGATATCATCGATGAATACGACGACGAACTTGTCTAAAAATGGTCAGAATACATGGTTCAACATATCCATGAAAGCTGTTAGAGCAATGGTCAAACCAAAAGGTATAACCAAGAACTCGTAGTGTCCATATCTCGTATGAAATGTCGACTTTGTAATGTCCTCTGGTTTAATCTTTAATTGGTGATAACCTGAACGAAGATCAATCTTCGAAAATACTGTTGCACCCTGGAGCTGGTCAAACAGATCATCGATTCTCGGTAGAGGATACTTATTCTAGACTGTCACTTTGTTTAATTCTTGATAATCTATGCAAAGATATATTGTACCGTCTTTCTTTTTTCACAAATAGCATTGAAGCCTCCCAAGGTGAAACACTGGGACGAATATAGCCATGGTCTAGTAACTCTTGTAGTTGTGACTTCAGTTCTTTTAATTCTGCATGTATCATCCAATATGGTGCTTTGATATCAGGAGAGTATCCAAAAATATGTCAATACTGAACTCAATTTCTCGATCCATAGACATTCCAGGTATCTCGTCCAGAAACACGTCGGAGAATTGTGCCATGACTTCTGTTTCACCCGAGTATGCGCCCTTTATCTGAGTGTCGCATAGAAGCAAGATACCCTTCACACCCTGAATATAGCATAAGCCTTGTTGTCACTACCAATACCACCATTACTGTCTTAGCCACTATACCATACGAATAAGAGAACTCTGCCTCGCCAGGAATACGAAATACAACTCTCTTCTTCGCACAGTCAATTATAGCATTGCAAGCCCCGAGCCAATCCATGCCCAGGATGATATCGTAATCTACGATGTCCAGGACTATTGTATCCAAGGATACATACTTCCCCAATACAAATGTAACCATCCCTGCAAATTAAACTAGCAAGCAAATCTACTCCGGACTGAGTGCTGACACTAAAATTCATATATAATTGTGTCTTACAAAATTCGTGTTCATTAGCAAATGCTGACGATATGAAGCTATGTGTAGCACCAGAATCAAATAGTATATGAACTGGTATTTATCTATAAAGCTGTCACGCCCCAGTCCCAAAATACCGTGGGACCAGACGCGTGTCAACGGCCAGCAGTACGCACCGATGGACCAACTCACTATAAAGGATCCATCAGGGCATACTTAAGCTGTAAAACAAGTCTACGACAATCATGGTACAACTAATCTCATCCACACAAGACATAAACATAATCCACAGAATAAACAAGGAATGTAAATCATCATCCAGTCTCACATAGTACTTCGGGGAACAACCCGATAAATATCTAGTACAATGGTTCATCTGACCAGAATATCAAAGACTGAAATAAATAATAAAAGCTGAGCATAAACAAGGATGCTCAAGAGAAGTCTTCAGCTAAGACCTCGTCCTCGGATGGTGGTACAACTCCTGGATCAGCTCCTGCTCCGGTCCCGTAGACCTCGGGATAAACCTCGTCTGCAAAATCTGGGGACAAAAATCCGGATCCAGGTCCTCAGGGGACATAGCAAGGTACAAGAAAGCTCATGCCAATAAATACAGATAAGCAGTGCAGCAATATATAACTAAATGAAACAATGGGGTAAATATGTAACCATCTAAGTGTAAATGCAAGTGAGAGCATAACTAGTCTCAGGCTGAGCCACTACAAGCTCTGTGTCGGGGAGCCGGTAGCGGTAATAACCGGTAGTGGGTCTAGCTCTGCTACGAGAGTCTACGACCTCTCAATAATAGAAGATATACATAAATACAGCCTGTAGCCTGTGTGTCTCTCCCCACCCAATGTAACCACGCGTATCATGACCACAACGTCTCATGCCCATGTCAAGCGCGATCATAGCTAATGCAACAAGTCATAAAGTATCTAATAGTATAATGTCCATGTCCTGTATCCTATACAGAATCACCACGAATATCTCGAGAAAATCCTGTCTCATGAATAGTGTCAAGTGTCCTGGGTCATATGGTACTTGATAAAACAAGTACGAGAATAAAGTGTCACGAATGTCCATCTCTAGATGACTGTACTCAACACTGCGTACAGTGTCGGCACCCGACTGATAATCGGACGCTAAGTACGTCACACGGTCCTAGGTTGAGCATGCACAGCAATATATATAAAGCAAGGAAAATAGGTAACTAAACTGCAGAGTTTGGCAAGGTACACTTGCCTGATGTCCGAGTATCAACAACTGTCCTGGTATCAGTGGATCCGGTGGGGTCTACTCCGAAAGCTGTAATAAATATCACCAACAGTCTCAGAAGATGCCAAATAGCTGGAAATGCCTGTCCTTACGTCCAATTTGGACACAAGGGCAAAAAGGTCATTTCCGGGCCAAAGCGGGTTCCACCGGTGGGCCCACTTTGCACCGAAAAGCGTGTCAGGGTCAAAGGTCTCCAAATTCCGCAAACTCAGTGTCTACAAGTCAGGAACGATGATACAAACCCAACGGAACTTCCAGAATTGGATTTCGATGAGCCGATCACAAAATCACCCGTCAAGTGGAGCCTGTGGGGCCCACGATACGTGATTTTGTCAACGTCCTCAGAATCGAACCAAACTTGGCTCACAGGACCAGCGTATTACTACGGATCCGATGGCGCAAGTTTCGTCTCGATCCGACGTGTGTACACGAAGTTACAGCGTGTTTCAGAAAGGACGGATACTGGGTGTCGTCGGCGGATACGCGTTGATTCCGGGGTGCACGCACCTCCGAATCGACTTCTGCGAAATTCTACACGACCGTATCAACGTCGCGCACAGTTTGGTAAAGACCACGTGCGACCAAGTCGTCCCGTTTGGCGGGGCGGACTCAGTTCCGGGGTGAAACAGGGCGTTGTTTTTTCCTGTTTTGGATCGCGGTGTACGACCACTACAAGACGCGATGCACCGAGCGAATTGCACGGGCACCGAGAGGGGTATACAGTCTACGCATAGCAATCGACGGAAATGAAAACGGAGTTGCGAGTTGGGAGAAATCAATACCTGAACAGGGCTCCGTGGATTCTGAATTCCAAGTGTCCGGAAAGCCAAATTGACGCGAGCCGAGTCCTGGTCGTGTCCTCGCGGTGTGTCCGGTGTCTACTGTGTCCTGGTTCAGAGGGTGGCCGTGTCCTCAGAGTCGGAGCTAGGTCGGCCGAGGGCTTCGCGGGAGTTGGCGAGGCGAAGATGGGGTCGGGGCTGCTGTGCTCAGCGGCTGACCGAAGGGAGGATGGGGCAGCGGTTCGGCGGGGTTCGACTGATTCGAGCGGCGGTGCTCGCGGTGGGCGTTGTCGGCCACCTAGGGTTCAGTCGGGGTAGGTCGTCGGGTCAGCGGCGAGTTCGATGCTGGCGGCAGATCGATCGCGAGAGGGGCGGCTGAGAGAGAGAGAGAGAGAGAGAGAGAGAGAGAGAGATGAATGGCGGCGGCTACACGAACGCCAAGGCCCGACTTTATACTATGCTACAGTATAGCCGGCGTAGGGTTCCTAATGGATTTGGGTCGGGTTCGGCTTGGTCTGACCCGACCCATTAAGCTGAGTTTGGGTTCTCCAATTCAACAGCTTAAGGTCCTCGATACATTGCTCCGGTGTCCAATAAATTCACCGAAAAATGCCATGCGTCCGGTTTTCCATTATACACAATAAATTTTTACTTCCAGAATATTTTAACCCCATTTAGCCACACTTAAAATTATTTAACCCACAAACCTCAGTGATAATTTCCAGAAAAATACCGAAAATACGGAGAATTATATAAATCTTATTTCTGAAATTTAGGGTGTTTACAATCTTCCCTCCTTAAAAGGATTGCGTCCTCGCAATCAAAGAATAAGCTACTAAAGAAGGGTTATGGAAATACAAGGTGGCCTAGTTTACAACTGCCTCCTCGAACAAGTGGGGGTATCGCTGACGCATACTATCTTCTCGTTCCCAAGTCGATTCGCCTGGTGAATGATGTTTCCATGCTACTCGGACCAGTCTGATCGTCTGTCCCCGTAATGCCTTCTCCCTGACGTCGAGGATGCCAACTGGTTGCTCTTCATACCTCAAGCTCGGGCCTACCGCGATCTCTGAATGATCGACTACGTGACTTGGGTCGGTCACGTACCTTCGCAGCTGTGAGACGTGGAATACGTCATGCACTCCCTCTAAGGATGGAGGTAATGCAAGCCGGTAAGCCACCTCACCAACGCGCTCTAGAATGTCAAATGGCCCAAGATACCTTGGGCTCAGCTTGCCTCTGCTCCCGAATCTGATAGTACCACGAGTGGGCGAAATCCTCAAGAACACATGTTCTCCTTCCTTGAACTCTAGGGGACGCCTGTGTGTATCTGCCCAATGCTTCTGTCTGTCCTGAGCTGCTCGTAGATGATTTTGTATCTGCTTTACCTTCTCCACTGTCTGCGTTACCAATTCTGGTCCCAGTATCTGACGTTCACCAACGTCACTCCAACACACAGGTGATCTGCACTTCCGTCCGTATAAAGCTTCAAATGGCGCCATCTGAATGCTGGCCTGATAACTGTTATTGTAGGAGAACTCTACTAAGTGCAAATGATCTTCCCAAGATCCTCCGAAATCTAGCATACATGATCGCAACATGTCCTCCAAGATCTGAATGGTGCGCTCCGATTGTCCATCTGTCTGCGGGTGGTATGCCGTGCTGAATTTGAGTCTGGTGCCTAGACTCTCTTGCATGCTTCTCCAGAAATGAGATGTAAATCTCGAATCTCGATCCGATACAATACTAACAGGTACTCCATGTAATTTGACGATTTGTCGCATATACATGTCAGCTAGTACCTCTGTGGACTGTCCAACTCTAAATGGTAAGAAGTGTGCCGATTTAGTGAGTCGATCCACTATAACCCAAACTGCATCTCTTCCGCTGGGGCTCTTCGGAAATCCTGTGACAAAATCCATCGTGATATGCTCCCACTTCCATTCCGGTATCGGGAGCGGTTGTAACATACCTGCAGTTCTCTGATGTTCGGCCTTCACTTATTGACATACTAAGCATTTGGCCACAAATCTTGCGATCTCTCTCTTCATTCCATGCCACCAGTAATACTGTCTCAAGTCCCGATACATCTTGGTTCCTCCTGGGTGAACAGAGTACATAGAGCTATGTGCTTCGGTCATTAACTCCTGTCTTAATTCTCCATTTGGAACATACAAGCGGTTTCCAAATCTCAATGTCCCGTCTTCATGGATGCGTAGTCCTGTCTGGATGCCGGCTTCTGTCCTTTCCTTGAGTCTTCGGAATCTAGCATCGATGGGCAATGCCTCTTTAATCTTCTCCACGAGTGATGACTGAATCTCAAGGTTAGCCATCAATCCATTCTGTCCCGGTACGATAACCTCTATCTGTAGCTCCTGTAAATCTCTCAATAACTCGGGCTGCATCGTCAAGAAATACGCCATAGGCTTCCTGCTGAGTGCATCTGCAACCACATTCGCCTTTCCCGGATGATACTGCAGATCTATGTCAAAATCTACCATCAGTTCTAGCCAGCGTCTCTGTCTCATGTTAAGCTCCTTCTGTGTATACACATACTTCAGACTCTTGTGATCAGTAAAGATTTCTACCCTCTCTCCATAAAGATAGTGCCTCCATATCTTCAGTGCAAATATAACAGCTGCTAGCTCCAGATCATGTGTCGGGTAGTTCTTCTCGTGGTCCTTCAACTGTCTTGACGCATAAGCAATGACCTTGCCATGTTGCATCAAAACACATCCTAGTCCACTGCCGGATGCATCACTATAAACAACAAAACCTCCTGACCCTGAAGGAAGAGTCAAGACAGGTGCTGTTGTTAATCTTCTCTTCAGTTCTTCAAAAGCCTTCTGGCAGTCTTCTGTCCATACAAACTCCTGATCCTTTCGTGTCAGCTTCGTCATTGGTTCTGCAATCCTCGAGAAATTCTCTACAAACCTTCGGTAATATCCCGCAAGTCCGAGAAAACTTCTCACCTCTGCGACTGATGTGGGTGTAGGCCAAGTCTCAATTGCTGCAACCTTCTCTGGATCCACTGAAAGTCCTTCTCCTGATATGATGTGTCCCAAGAAAGGCACTCTGTCCATACAGAACTCACACTTACTGAGCTTGGCATATAACTTCTCCTATCTCAAGGTCTCTAACACGATTCTAAGATGCTCCTCGTGCTCTTCAGGGCTCTTGGAATATATGAGAATGTCATCAATGAACACCACTACAAATTTATCCAAGAACTGATGAAAGACTCTGTTCATTAAGCTCATAAACACTGCTGGTGCGTTGGTTAAACCAAACGGCATCACCAAGAACTCATAATGCCCATACTTCGTCCTGAAAGCTGTCTTCGGGATGTCTTCCTTCCTTACCTTGATCTGATGATAGCCGGATCTAAGGTCAATCTTCGAGAATACCCTTGCACCACTCAATTGATCGAATAGATCATCAATGCGTGGTAAGGGATAGCTGTTCTTGATGGTCACGGCATTCAGTGCCCTGTAATCAATGCACAACCGTACTGTTCCATCCTTCTTCGGCACAAATAAGATGGGTGCTCCCCAAGGTGAAACACTGGGGCGAATGAAACCCTTCTCCAAAAGATCATCTACCTGTTCCTTCAACTCCACTAACTCCTTAGGTGCTAGCCGATAAACCGATGAAGTGATTGGCTCTGCTCCTGGAGTTAAGTCTATTGTGAATTCTATTTCCCGATCAGGCGGTAAACCTGGAAGATCATCAGGAAATACGTCCACAAATTCTGATATGACTCTTGGGTAACCTGTCTCCTCTTCTACAGATAATACCCTAAGAGTAGGCTGAACTCCTTGCTCTATTGCTCCGCGGAGAAACTCGAATTCTGGGTGGCCAGGCGGTCTAAATATAACCTTCCCAAGCCGACAATCAAGAGTCGCATGGTACTGACTCAACCAGTCCATACCAAGTACAACGTCATAGTCAGGCATAGAAAATATCAGAAACTGCGCTCGCATTTCTCGGCCACATACGACTACAGAACATGATCTACAGACGTCACTAACCGGAATAATACCACCTCCCGTAAGAATCCTCTTCATCTTCGGGAGGGGTGCGGTAGCTACTCTATGGGTGGCTATAAAGCTAGCTGCTATAAATGAATGCGATGCTCCAGAATCAAATAAAACTACAGCAGGTAATGAAGCTACTAAAATAGTACCTGCGATGACCTCGCCTGCTGTAGCCTCCTCCTCAACAGCTAATGGGAATGCCTGTCCCTGTCCCTGAGCTGGACCTCTCTGCTGCTGCTGCTGCTGATGAAATAGGGCTGCCTGTGGTGCCAGGGGTGGTCTCTGCTGGTTCCCTCCGGGGGCTGGTGGTCTGACCCCACCAACTCCTGTCTGTTGGGCTCCTGCTGCTGGATAAGCTGGTCGTGGTGCAGGCAATGCTAGTCTTGGTGCTCCGTCTCGGCGTTCGAAACAGTCCCTGGAAAAGTGCTGGCTGGATCCGCAGCTCAAACATAGTCCCAACTTAAGCCTGCATTCCTTCTCAATGTGTCCTACCTTGCCGCAGTGGTGACAAGTAGGAAGAGGTCTGTCTCTATGTGCTGCTCTATCTGGCATACCCCTCTGGGTTCGCTTTGCCGAATCTCCATGTGCTGGCCTGGATGGTGCTGATGTGATAGGCCTCTTCAGGTTAGTCTCCCTTCTAGCGACGCGCTCCAAGCGTCGGGCTGCTGCAAGGACATCGGTATAAGAGGTAGGTGCTACCGATCCAATCACTCTCTGAAGTTCGAACTTCAAGCCGTCAAAGAACTTCTCTGCTTTTTCTTCCTCCGTCGAGATCAATGTCGGGGCAAAGCGGCTCAGGCGAATAAATTCTGCATTGTATTCCTCTACTGACATGCTGCCTTGGATAAGGCGGTTGAACCTGTCTCTGAGCTCTGACCGTGCGACTGCCGGGATGTACATCTCTTGGAAGAGTCTAGAGAACTCTTTCCATGTGACTCTGTCCTGTCCAAGTCTCCTCTCTTCTGCTAGCCACCAGTGATGCGCATTATCAGTTAACTGCATTCTAACTGCAGTCATCCACTTCTCTCTCGGAAGTTCAGCGGCTTCCAACTGATGCTGAATATTGGTGAGCCACTCATGAACTTCCGTTGGCCCTTCCTTACCAGAAAATGTGCGAGGTTTGAGGTGACGGAAATCAGTGATAGATCCCGTCGCTGTTCGCCTCGTTGGGGGATTTGCCTGCTCCAATGCGGATACCAGGCTGGTCCTCAGATACTCGGCCTCCTGCCGATGGGCCTCCTGCTGAATCTGTTGCTGTGCTTGCATCATAGCATACATCATCTGGAACATTTGTTGCCCGTCCATGGCTTGTCCTGGCGGAAATACTGGCATCTGGGGAGTGAACTGTGGTGGAGGTGGGATGTCATCTCTCCGGAACCTTGGATTAGGCTGTCCGGTTTGATCGCTCTACGATGCTGGTCCTCCACTCCCTGGAGTCACTCCGTCTCCATAAGTAACCACAGCGTCGTGTGGCGTATCCAAAGGAATATCATCTCTGTTCCCGGAATCCATTGCTCTGAAATCAAAAGATAAACTATGAGAACGCTCAGAGGAATCAATACAGGATGCAGTTCAAGTAAAAATATTTCGAGTTCGATATAGAGTTCAACAATAGTTAAATAATGGATGAGAACCTAGAACTTATCCTATCCTTAGGGCAGGCTGGTTCGGTCCCTAAGTTAAAACCGAACAATTTAGTCGTAGACCTGCATGGGCCACCACAAAAACTATGTCACGCCCCAGTCCCAAAATACCGTAGGACCAGACGCGTGTCAACGGCCAGCAGTACGCACCGATGGACCAACTCACTATAAAGGATCCATCAGGGCATACTTAAGCTGTAAAACAAGTCTACGACAATCATGGTACAACTAATCTCATCCACACAAGACATAAACATGATCCACAGAATAAACAAGGAATATAAATCATCATCCAGTCTCACATAGTACTTCGGGGAACAACCCGATAAATATCTAGTACAATGGTTCATCTGACCAGAATATCAAAGACTGAAATAAATAATAAAAGCTGAGCATAAACAAGGATGCTCAAGAGAAGTCTTCAGCTAAGACCTCGTCCTCGGATGGTGGTACAACTCCTGGATCAGCTCCTGCTCCGGTCCCGTAGACCTCGGGATAAACCTCGTCTGCAAAATCTGGGGACAAAAATCCGGATCCAGGTCCTCAGGGGACATAGCAAGGTACAAGAAAGCTCATGCCAATAAATACAGATAAGCAGTGCAGCAATATATAACTAAATAAAACAATGGGGTAAATATGTAACCATCTAAGTGTAAATGCAAGTGAGAGCATAACTAGTCTCAGGCTGAGCCACTACAAGCTCTGTGTCGGGGAGCCGGTAGCGGTAATAACCGGTAGTGGGTCTAGCTCTGCTACGAGAGTCTACGACCTCTCAATAATAGAAGATATACATAAATACAGCCTGTAGCCTGTGTGTCTCTCCCCACCCAATGTAACCACGCGTATCATGACCACAACGTCTCATGCCCATGTCAAGCGCGATCATAGCTAATGCAACAAGTCATAAAGTATCTAATAGTATAATGTCCATGTCCTGTATCCTATACAGAATCACCACGAATATCTCGGGAAAATCCTGTCTCATGAATAGTGTCAAGTGTCCTGGGTCATATGGTACTTGATAAAACAAGTACGAGAATAAAGTGTCACGAATGTCCATCTCTAGATGACTGTACTCAACACTGCGTACAGTGTCGGCACCCGACTGATAATCGGACGCTAAGTACGTCACACGGTCCTAGGTTGAGCATGCACAGCAATATATATAAAGCAAGAAATATAGGTAACTAAACTGCAGAGTTTGGCAAGGTACACTTGCCTGATGTCCGAGTATCAACAACTGTCCTGGTATCAGTGGATCCGGTGGGGTCTACTCCGAAAGCTGTAATAAATATCACCAACAGTCTCAGAAGATGCCAAATAGCTGGAAATGCCTGTCCTTACGTCCAATTTGGACACAGGGGCAAAAAGGTCATTTCCGGGCCAAAGCGGGTTCCACCGGTGGGCCCACTTTGCACCGAAAAGCGTGTCAGGGTCAAAGGTCTCCAAATTCCGCAAACTCAGTGTCTACAAGTCAGGAACGATGATACAAACCAAACGGAACTTCCAGAATTGGATTCCGATGAGCCGATCACAAAATCACCCGTCAAGTGGAGCCTGTGGGGCCCACGATACGTGATTTTGTCAACGTCCTCAGAATCGAACCAAACTTGGCTCACAGGACCAGCGTATTACTACGGATCCGATGGCGCAAGTTTCGTCTCGATCCGACGTGTGTACACGAAGTTACAGCGTGTTTCAGAAAGGACGGATACTGGGTGTCGTCGGCGGATACGCGTTGATTTCGGGGTGCACGCACCTCCGAATCGACTTCTGCGAAATCCTACACGACCGTATCAACGTCGCGCACAGTTTGGTAAAGACCACGTGCGACCAAGTCGTCCCGTTTGGCGGGGCGGACTCAGTTCCGGGATGAAACAGGGCGTTGTTTTTTCTTGTTTTGGATCGCGGTGTACGACCACTACAAGACGCGATGCACCGAGCGAATTGCACGGGCACCGAGAGGGGTATACAGTCTACGCATAGCAATCGACGGAAATGAAAACGGAGTTGCGAGTTGGGAGAAATCAATACCTGAACAGGGCTCCGTGGATTCTGAATTCCAAGTGTCCGGAAAGCCAAATTGACGCGAGCCGAGTCCTGGTCGTGTCCTCGCGGTGTGTCCGGTGTCTACTGTGTCCTGGTTCAGAGGGTGGCCGTGTCCTCAGAGTCGGAGCTAGGTCGGTCGAGGGCTTCGCGGGAGTTGGCGAGGCGAAGATGGGGTCGGGGCTGCTGTGCTCAGCGGCTGACCGAAGGGAGGATGGGGCAGCGGTTCGGCGAGGTTCGACTGATTCGAGCGGCGGTGCTCGCGGTGGGCGTTGTCGGCCACCTAGGGTTCAGTCGGGGTAGGTCGTCGGGTCAGCGGCGAGTTCGATGCTGGCGGCAGATCGATCGCGAGAGGGGCGGCTGAGAGAGAGAGAGAGAGAGAGAGAGAGATGAATGGCGGCGGCTACACGAACGCCAAGGCCCGACTTTATACTATGCTACAGTATAGCCGGCGTAGGGTTCCTAATGGATTTGGGTCGGGTTCGGCTTGGTCTGACCCGACCCATTAAGCTGAGTTTGGGTTCTCCAATTCAACAGCTTAAGGTCCTCGATACATTGCTCCGGTGTCCAATAAATTCACCGAAAAATGCCATGCGTCCGGTTTTCCATTATACACAATAAATTTTTACTTCCAGAATATTTTAACCCCATTTAGCCACACTTAAAATTATTTAACCCACAAACCTCAGTGATAATTTCCAGAAAAATACCGAAAATACGGAGAATTATATAAATCTTATTTCTGAAATTTAGGGTGTTTACAAAAGCAGTATACATGTGATTACAGTGTATAAGGCAAGCACCTCTTCTTGAGTTAATAAAAAGACTCTGCTTTGTCCTCCTGGTCGCGGGTTTTGAGCATCCACAATTGCTGCCTGCGGAGCTCATGGCGCTTGTCCACGATTCTGATTGTACTGTTAATCTTGATTCTGATTGTCATATTGTCGATCGCGATTCTGATTGTACCATTATCCACGTGGAGGATTCTGGTTCCTACCTCCAAATTTGCATTCATAGTACTTGTGGCCCAGCTTGCCACACTTATGGCATCCAGTACGACACTCTTTTGTATGGTGTACAAGACGATTGCACCTAGCGTACCACGGTCGCTAATAGGGTCCTATGTTATCGTTGGTATTCTGACGCTTGGAGGCATAAGATCCGCTGGTTGCCATGGGTCATTTGTAGTTGTTCCCATGACTGTTCTGTGTCGCCCTCAAGGATGAAATTTCTCCATCTCAAAAGCCGTTTCATAGGCTTTCCTGTACGTCGTACACTTTCGGTTGAGAATGTCATGCTACAAGCCTTTATTCTGACCCTCAATGAACTATAGTCGTTTTGCCTCATTGTTCGACATCATGTAGCCACCGAACTTGGATCTCTTTATAAACTCTACCTCATAGTCGTCGACGGACATATTGCCCTGTTCGAGCGCTACGAACTCCTTTTCCTTCTTGTGTCGAACAGCTGGTGGGATGAACTATGCGATTAACGCTTGTTTAAATGTCTCCCAAGAGACTTGGCTTCGTGGTTGGCAGCACAAAGCTCTTGTCTCTTGGACTCCTACCAGTCCTCTACTTTGAGACGGAGTTACACAGCTGCACAATTCATTCTCTTTGTGCCCTGAACATCCAACATATGGAAGATTCCCTCAAGGTCTTTAGGAAGCCCATCATTTCCTCTGGTTTTGCCCTACCATTGAACACAATCGGATTCAAGCTTTTGAATTCAAAAAACTTGAACGTTGGACGCCTTCTTGGAGGCTATTCAATTTCCTCTGCTTCGACTACTACTGTCTCTTTAGCAGTAACCACTGCGGTCTCATTGTTATTGTCGGTCAGAGAAATGACCAGTTGAGTCAAGTTATCAAATTGCTGCTGTTGCTCATCAAATTGTGCCTAAAACTGGTTCGTTAGCTGTGCTTGAAGCTCACGATGTTATGCCTCAATCATCATGTGATGTTCATCGCTCATCTTCTTTTGCGCCTCTAACATTTTTATTACTTTCTCCATTGGGTCAGACGATGATGTTGCCTTAGAGTTATCCCCCTTAGTCATATGCAAAAGAAATAGCTTCCATTACAATTCATAAAATATTTATGGGCTTATTGTATGGAACATTATTTCATGCAGCGGTATCGAAAATCAAATCATCAGAGAAAATCATTATTTTTTGAAAACTTCCAGATGAAAACCAAATTTAAAATCTGAGAAACTTTTAACCGTGCTCTGATACCAACTTGCCATGCCCCGGTTCTACAGAACCGATTTGTCCTCATATTCGGTTTCGTATAACCGTTCGTCCTCGTTAAGGCATGGTGTCGTACAAGTCTGGGGTTGAACTTGTATAAGGGAAGAATGTGAACACGTGTCAAAATCTTTTGTAAATGATTCCACAACAACACAGCAGATTATGAAACACTGATTTGTATAGAAAGAAATTATTTCTTTATTTATTTATTATAATTTTTTCAGTACTGAAATGGAAATGCCTGAATGGCTTACATAGCTTTTGCATAAAAGAGAAGACTAATAGGCCGACATAAAATACTATTCTAATCCCATACATTATGCACCTTTATTACATTCTTGAAAACTTAAAAGCAGCAACTAGAAATCTTGGAATACTTTGAAATAGGAAGAAGCTTGAAAAGACTGCAACGAAAGCTTTATCTTCCTTGAGCACCCATGGTACCCTGGTCACCTGGGTTGCTCACAGAGACGTGGGTCAGTACTTAACTTATACTGGTGAGCAGAACTGGCCCACTCACCTAAACCAACACTTCTGAATTAGAGTAGTAGTTTAATAGGCAACATTATATATATAATATTTTAACAGGCAATAGTTAAGATATACAACAATTAAGCAGCAAAGCATATAACCTTTTACAAATTATGAATCTTACCCCATCAAATGACCATTCCTATATAAAGTACATGATTGTTCTTACCGTCCCTGCATAAGGCATCATTAGCATGTAACTCTCTCTTAGGGTCATTGGTATTGGTTCACCATATAGGACTTTTATCATGGTACGTAGTGCACCTCCTCAGGAAGGTAGCTAGCCTCTACTGAGAATCTCGCAATACCTCTTTCCTATAGCACATTCGAATATTTTCCCCTAGGACGAAGCGATCCCCGGTGCCCCGGGTCCAGATCAAGAAAACTTATTACCTTGTGCACAAGCTTTCCATGACCGTGCGAATGCATAAATGACTAAGTTATAAACACATTATATGGTAAATAAATAAAATATTCATGTCACTACAATATTTTCTAGGAAAGAATATTTTGGTCATTTCATAATTAATTAAATATTGTGCATGTTGTATAACTATTTATTGTATTATTTAATTATTATTATATGTTAGTTTATTATTTTGGACTTGTGTTAGTGGAACTAACTAGTTTAGTTTATACCCATGGACCAACATTTACAATTAGTTAGATTTGAGCCTAATTAGAAGCTAATTCATTAGGAAGATGATTAATTTAATTAAACCTTTAGACTAGAACATTTTCTCCTTAATTATTTCTTCATAAGAGTCCCCAAGGAATATTTTAGACAACATAGAAACTTGGGGAGGGGGTCAAGGGGTCGGCCATATAAAAAGAGGGGGGGGGGGATTTCTCTCCCCTCTTTTCATTTCTAATCTAGATCTAGAATTTCCCTCAACCAAATTCCTTCATTCCCACATCAATTTTCTACCAAATTTCTTCCAAATTTCTTTCCTAATCACCATTGGAGACTAGTAGAGTAAGGATCTAGAAGGAGGAAACAAGGATCTAAAAAAAGGAGCAAGGATCTACAAGTTGAAGGCCAATTTTACCAATTTTGGAGGTTACATTAAAAATCCATCTCCTAATAGGTATAATTTAGTTTTTTTCTTTTATTTAGATTCTAAATCTGTGTTTTAATTATTAGAAATTACCCTATATGATGAGGCTACCCATAGGAATTGGAATTAGGTTCATAGGAGGCTTATTGAGAAAGTTATTGTGTGTTTTGTGTCAATTTTGGGAGAATTCCGAGATTGACACATGTTGTGTTAGTCAATTGGTCAATTAGACCAAATTGATATGTGTTTGATTGTTTGTGGCTAGTTTCGTATCTACAATTGGATACGTGTAGGCCGTATCCCAATAATTTGGTGATACGTGTTGATTTGGGAGTTTTTTTTCCGACACGGGACTTTGTGCACGTCATATTTTGACACAGACACGTATATGTATAATTGATTCATCCTATTGTTCATATTGACTATTTTAGACTTGCTATGTCCTTCGGGATACGTTTGATTGTATGATGGACTCGTATCGCAAGCGTATCATAGATCTAGTGTGATACGGGACGATGCACTCCATGTGTTTGTTTCATTGCCCTTAATTCTATGTGTGCTTGTGTATATATATATGTATGATATTATATATATATATATATATATATATATACATATATATATATATATATATATATATATATATATATATAGCTATTTGAATAGTTATGTTATATGTACACATGTATGTTGTATATATGTCTATATGGGTGTTGAGTGTGTTGATATACCTATATGTATATATGTAAGTTGAATATATATGTATATGTGTATGTGATGCTATATATATATGTATATAATACTATATTTATTAGTGCACATGTGTATGTATATATATATATATATATATATATATATATATATATATATATATATATATATATATATATATATATATATATATATATATATATATATATATACACCCAAGTATATTGATATCTTGTATCTACTAGTATTTAGTTATGATGTATAGATGAAAGTATGTTTACTTGGGTGTATATATATATATATATATATATATATATATATATATATAGAGAGAGAGAGAGAGAGAGGTATCCATATATATATATATATATATATATATATATATATATATATATATATATATATATATATATATGTATATAGTCATGTATATATGTATATAGATGTATGAGGTTATGTGTGTGCAAGAGGGGGGGGCTCGAACAGGAAACAATAACAGGAACAGCCACAACAACAGTAACAGGAACAGCCACAGCAACAGTAACAGGAACAACAACAACAACAATAACAGGAACAACAACAATAATAAGCGCACGAGCACCAACAGTAGGCAATTGCAGCAGCGAGCCACCAGTGCACAGCAAGCCAGACCATATCCTACATAAGAATAGCAAACTTTCAGCATGTATCAGTGCACAGAACCGATAACAGTGAGCAATGCATTGGCAGTAGCTTAGGCTAGGCAGAGCAGCATCTAGCTAGGTGAGTTAGTTCAGTTAGTTTAGGTAGTTGTTAGCTAGTTTATTATGGTTGGTTAACTAGTTAATTAGCTATCTAGTTATTAGTATCTAGTCTAATTAGTTATCTATACATATATACTTATGTATCTCTAGTTAGTATTATATTTGTAGATATGTGCACATGTATATATGTATTAATAGTTGAAGATTATTTGGATAGTTAGTTAGTATATACTAGTAGTTGGTAATTAGTATAGTAGTTGATATGGTATTAGATAAATACATATTAGCATATGGTTTAGAGTTGGGTAGCTAATGTATACTAGAAATCGTATTACCTTGAGATACCAAGGTAAATGTCAAGGTAATGGGTCGATACTCAATATATTTAAGTTGGGTATCGAGATGGGTGTTTAGTGGTGTGATACCGAGTTGGTTCAAAGCCATGGTATCCATTTAGCATTTGTAATAAGGATTTGTATAATTATTATTGATTGAATATAAATAATATGATATTCTAAATCTAATTGTTTGTGTATCTTGTGATACGATATCTTAGTATCTTAGATTAACTAAGTGTGGCCTAGTTTCATAGTATATGAACCCAATATCCTAGAGATAGACTCATGAAACCTAGAAATAGGTAGTTTGACCAAGTTTGGCCGGTTTGACTTAGAGTTGACCTAGTTTAACTGTTTTGACTTAGAAATAGCTTTTTGACCTAGAAATCGACTAATTTAACTTATTTTTATTCCAAAATCTTATATTGATGTTATATTCTGTATCTAGATCTTCGAGGAACCGTACCGGACATCTGTGATACTATACACCAGGTTTCAGGAGAGTACATTCTCTGATAGTTTCTCATTTATGATATCCTCTATGTCTCTTGTATCTAGTGTAGATATCCTTGATTTCTTGATACGATGGTTATACGGATTGGCATATCCGGATCTTGTCATGAGATGTTATTCCTAGGTATATATGGTGTATCTTATGCAAGCTTTCTTCTTTATTTTTCTTGTACATGTATAGACACTAATTCTCGGGGAGACTTGCTACCTTCCTAGAGAATCTCGTGCCATAATGTACCATGGTTGGATCCACTATATCCGTCGAGATGGAGAGTATTTTAGTGTAGATATGTGATCATACCCTCCTTGTGTATGTCTTGTTCCTTATGAGTGTTGGTCATACACCGCACGTATGACTATCCAGGCCCTTATCCTTGTGTAAGTTCCTTGTGCAAGTTCCCAAGTTGATCACATGTTAAAGCTAGTACTCACTCACTTAGTTATTATTATTCTTATCATTGCCATATTGTTAATTCTTGTATTTATTTTCAGTATTTCTCTTATTATATATCTCTTGTATCTATTGTTGCATCTTATATATTTACATCTATTTATTGTTACATAGTTTATATCATTGATTAGAACTTCTGTTAGAGATGTAGTTTGCTCCTTTCCTGACTGGATATATTTTTTCCAAATGACACTGAGGAGTGGTACCCTACTCATTACGGGCCTCAGGATGTTGTGGGCTTAGAGCCAGAGACCCTGGCTCAGGAGGGACTCATCCCGACTGAGACAGATGACCCGAGACTTGTAGCTTCTTAGTTATTCTCTTGTACTGAATTTGTCTCCAGCTTACTGTTTAGTATCTTTATCTGACTCATTGATGTTATTATTTGGCTCATGAGTTATATTGTGACTACTCTATTCTTTTATCATATTCTTGCGTATTTTTATCTTAGAACTGTGATTGAGTATATTTATATTGTTGGTGGCATATTATATTGTTAGATAGATTATCCAAACAATGTTCTACCGCCGAAGCTGTGGTGTAGGCTGGGTGTTATTCCCGACTTGCATCCCTACACCGGGTGTTGGTCGTGACATATTTTTAGTGGTGGCTCATGCAGGTCGTCGAGGTCGCATTTAGTGCGATTCGTAGTGGTGCTCTTATTTGAGTGATATTATGAGCCTGCTTCAGGATATAGGATATAGGATATAGGATATAGGCTAAGAATACTCAATCACATCTACGAAAAACTCTTCTGATTCATTCAACTATTCTTTCTTGATATTGATATTTGATATTTAACTGTCCTTTCCTTGAATGTCTTACCTCATATGCCATATTGATCATTTCTTTCACTGTCTCAGGATGCCGCCTAAGACTATATCACAGCAGGGGAGAGCAGCTTCTGAGAGGTCTGCGACTTTCCGAGGGCCTGTACCAGTCACTTCTCTGGTGATTGGAGTGTCAGCTGCTTTCGGAGGTCCACCTCCTACTCAGAGGACTGTGCTGGCTCTATCTGAGGGACTTCCACCTCCACCTTCCGTGTCAGCAGATGCGACATAGATGTTCACATTGTTTCATAAGATATTGGAGGCGTAGAGGGCTCAGTCTGAGACACACCAGAGGCAGACCGACGTCTTACGACATGGCATCGAGAGTTCTTATCAGCTTGCTCGTGTCGTCGTAGAAAGAGGAGTTTCGATCCAATAGCAGGTTGCTCCTCAGGTTGCTCAGCTTCAGTCAGGCAACATTCAGGACTTCAAGAAGCTGGATCCTAGGGTCTTCAAAGGAACGGAGGGCATCGTCTATGATGATGATTGGCTCGAGGACATTAAGCGTCTCATGAGGGTGTCCCATATTTCTGAGAATCTGAAGGTTGAGGCGGTAGGACTTTAGCTGTTCGACGTCGCCCACACTTGGTTCAGGAATGAGCCAATTGTTGCTGACGCATTTTCTAGGAAATAATATTTTTGTCATTTCATAATTAATTAAATATTGTGCATATTGTATAATTATTTATTATATTATTTAATTATTATTATTAGATGTTAGTTTACTATTTTAGACTTGTGTTAGGGGACCTAACTAGTTTAGTTTAGACCCATGGACCAACATTTATAATTAGTTAGAATTGAGCCAAATTAGAAGCCAATTCATTAGAAGGATGATTAATTTAATTAAACCTTTAGACTAGAACCTTCCCTCCTTAATTATTTCTTCATAAGAGGCCTCAAGAGATATTTTAGACTTTACATAGAAACTTGGGGAGGGGGTCAAGGGGCCGTCCATATAAAGAGGGGGGGGAGGGTTTCTCTCTCCTCTTTTCATTTCAAATAAAGATCTATAATTTCTCTTAACCAATTTTTTTCATTCTTACTACCAAATTTCTTCCCTAATCACCATTAAAGGCTAGTAGAGCAAGGATCTAGAAGAAGAAAATAAGGATCTACAAAGAGGAGCAAGGATCTACAAGTTGAAGGCCAATTTTATAATTTTAGAGGTTATATTGGAAGTCCATATCCCAATGGGTATAATTCAGTTTTTCCCATATAATTAGGTTATAAATCTGTGTTTTAATTATTAACAACCACCCCATATGATGAGGCTACTCATAAAAATTGGAATTAGGCTCATAGGAGGCCTATTGAGAAAGTTATTGTGTGTTTTGTGTCAATTTTGGGAGAATTTTGAGATTGACACATGTTGTTTTGGTCAATTAGTCAATTAGACCAAATTGATATGTGTTTGATTGTTTGTGGCTAGTTTTGTGTCCATAATTGGATACGTGTAGGCCGTATCCCAATAATTTGGTGATACATGTTGATTTGGGAGTTTTCTTTCAACACGGGACTTTGTGCATGTCATATTTTGACACGGACAGGTAGATGTATAATTGATTCATCGTATTGTTCATATTTACTATTTTAGACTTGCTCTGTCCTTTAGGGTACGTTTGATTGTGTGGTGAACTTGTATCACAAGCGTATCATAGATCTAGTGTGATACGGGTGCGATGCGCTCCACGTGTTTGTTTTATTGCCCTCAATTCTAGGTGTGCTTGTGTATATATATGTATGATAGATTATATGATATATACATACATATGAGTATCTATTTTTATGATATTGTATAGATGAGTATACATATAGCTATATGTGTATATATATAAGTGTATATGCATATCTATGAATATATGTGATATCTATATAGAGTATATATATATATATATATATATATATATATATATATATATATATATATATATATATATATATATATATATATATATATTTAAGTGCATATGTTTATATATATATATATATATATATATATATATATATATATATATATATTGAATAGTTATTTATATGTACACATGTATGTTGTATATATGTTTATATGGGTGTTGAGTGTGTTGATATACCTATATGTATATATGTAAGTTGAATATATATGTATATGTGTATGTGATACTATATATATATATATATATATAGCTATATGTGTATATATATAAGTGTATATGCATATCTATGAATATATGTGATATCTATATAGAGTATATATATATATATATATATATATATATATATATTTAAGTGCATATGTTTATATATATATATATATATATATATATATATATATATATATATATATATATATATATATATATATATATATATTGAATAGTTATTTATATGTACACATGTATGTTGTATATATGTTTATATGGGTGTTGAGTGTGTTGATATACCTATATGTATATATGTAAGTTGAATATATATGTATATGTGTATGTGATACTATATATATATATATATATATATATATATATATATATATATATATGTTTGGAATACTATATTTATCAGTGCACATGTGTATGTGTGTGTGTGTGTGTGTGTGTGTGTGTGTGTGTGTGTATGAGGGTATAAGTATATTGATATCTTGTATCTAGTAGTATTTAGTTATGATGTATAGATGAGAGTATGTTTACTTGGGTTTTATATATATATATATATATATATATATATATATATGTATATAGTCATGTATATATGTATATAGATGTATGAGGTTATGTGTGTGGAAGAGGGGGGGGGGGGGGGGGGGGCTCGGACAGAAAATAATAACAGGAACAACCACAGTAACAGTAACAGGATCAGCCACAACAATAGTGACAGGAACAACAATAGCAACAATAACAGGAACAACAACAACAATCAGCGCATGAGCAGCAACAGCAGGCAGCTGCAGCAGCGAGGTACCACTGCACAGCAAGCCAGACCACATCCTACAGAAGAACAACAAACTTTCAGTATGTATCGGTGCACAGAACCGATAACAGTGTGCAATGCAGTGGGAGTAGCTTGGGCTAGGCAGAGCAGCATCTAGCTAGGTGAGTAAGTTCAATTAGTTTAGGTAGTAGTTAGCTAGTATATTATGGTCAGTTAACTGGTTAAATAGCTATCTAGTTATTAGTATCTAGTCTAGTTAGTTATCTATACATATATACTTATATATCTCTAGTTAGTACTATATATGTAGATATGTGCACATGTACATATGTATTAATAGTTGGAGATTATTTGGATAGTTAGTTAGTGTATACTAGTAATTGGTAATTAGTATAGTACATGATATGGTATTAGATAAATACATATTAGCATATGGTTTAGAGTTGGGTAGCTAATGTATACTAGGAATCGTATTACCTTGAGATACCAAGGTAAATGTCAAGGTAATGGGTCGATACTCAAGGTATTTGAGTTGGGTATCAAGATGGTTGTTTAGTGGTGCGATACCGAGTTGGTTCAAAGCCAATGTATCCACTTAGCATTTGTAATGAGGATTTGTATATTTATTATTGATTGAATATGCATAATATGATATTCTGTATCTAATTGTTTGCGTATCTTACGATACGTATCTTAGTATCTTAGATTAACTAAGTGTGGCCTAGTTTCATAGTATATGAACCCAATATCCTAGAGATAGACTCATACAACCTAGAAATAGGTAGTTAGACCAAGTTTGACCAGTTTGACTTAGAGTTGACCTAGTTTGACTAGTTTGACTTAGAAATAGCTTTTTGACCTAGAAATCGACTAGTTTAACTTATTTTCATTCTGAAATCTTGTATTGATATTATATTCCATATCTAGGTCTTCGAGGCACCGTACCGGACATCTGTGATACTGTATACCGGGTTTCAGGTGAGTATATTCTCTGATAGTTTCTCATATATGATATCCTCTATGTCTCTTGTATCTAGTGTAGATGTCCTTGATTTCTTGACACGATGGTTACACAGATTGGTATATCCGGATCTCGTCATGAGATGTTACTCCTTGGTATATATGGTGTATCTTGTGCAAGCCTTGTTCCTTATTTTTCTTGTACATGTAAAGACACTGATTCTCGGGGAGACTTGCTACCTTCCTAGAGAATCTCGTGCCATAACGTACCATGGTTGGATCCACTATACCAGTCGGGGGTGGAGAGTATTTTAGTGTAGATATGTGATCATACCCTCCTTGTGCATTTCTTATTCCTTGTGAGTGTTGGTTATACACCGCACATATGACTAGCCAGGCCCTTATCCTTGTGCAAGTTCCCAAGCTGATCACATGTTAAAGCTAGTACTCACTCACTTAGCCATCAGTATTCTTGTTCATTGCCATATTGTTCATTCTTATATTTAGTTGCAGTATTTCTCTTATTGTATATCTCTTGTATCTATTGTTGCATCTTGTATATTCACATCTATTTACTTTTACATAGTTTATATCATTGATTAGAACTGTTGTTAGAGATATACTCTGCTCCTTTCCTGACTGGGTATATTTTTTCTAAATGACACTAAGGAGTGGTACCCTACTCATTATGGGCCTCAAGATGTTATGGGCTTAGAGCCAGAGACCCTGGCTTAGGAGGGACTCATCCCGACTGAGACAGATGACCCGGGACTTATAGCTTCTTAGTTATTCTTTTTTACTGGATTTGTCTCCAGCTTACTGTTTATTATCTTTCTCTGACTCATTGATGTTATTATTTGACTAATGAGTTTTATTGTGACTACTCTAATCTTTTATCATATTCGTGCGTATTTTCATCTTAGATCTGTGATTGAGTATATTTATATTGTTGGTGGCATATTATATTATTAGATAGATTACCCAAATAGCGTTCTACCGCCAATACTGTGGCATAGGCTGAGAGTTGTTTCTAACTTGCATCCCTACACCGGGTGTGGGTCGTGATAATTCACAACTGACATATTCTCAATGGGGACTTCTTAGTCTATACTTTTCTCGTTTGGGGACTCATACAGTCCATTCTTACTAGATTCCTTACTTTCTTTACGGGGACTTGAACAGTCCATACATGCTTTTCTTTATAAATTTTTTGCAGCATAAGCTACATACTCTTTATAGTTATAAAGATGTTCTCTACTTGCGTCGAATCAAGATGCAACAATGGTATTAAACTTGTGGCATTAGTGTCTTTATCAATCATTTGATTTAGCAAGGTTACAAGAGAACTTTATTAGTTATTGGCATGAAGGAGTAGAGAAGAAGGGACAGAACCGTTAACCAAATTAAGAATGTTGAGAGAAAAGGACGCTTACACTCTCAGGATCCGACCACGCGTCTATCTGTATTGGCACCAATATTTGGTTAGACTATGATCTTCCATTCTCTCAGAGTTCTCTAGAATGAATGCATGCAATCGATGAAAATGGGCTAAACAATCAATCTTCAAAAACCAATCACGAAAACACATTCATCAAAACTAAGCAACAAAAATCTAAGAAAGCCAACCAAAAATCCAACGAAAACTATTGGACTTCTTCCAAAAAAAAATCGATCCATCAATTGGAAATATTTATTGCATTGTCCATGATCGATTTCGTCGAAAAGTTTTCCCATACTCAATTTCGACTGAGTCAATCGAGCCACAAGCCTTATATAATGAACCGCTAAGAGTAGGGCACTACATGTATGTCACGACCCACACCCGGAATAAGGGCACGAGTAGTGAACAACGTCCAGCCTACACTGCAGCATCGACGGTAGAATGTTGTCTGGTCAATATAACTATCTATACATCTCAAACAATATATAAGAGGGTACCTATCATGCTATTTCAACTCCAAAAGGAGGAACAATATGGTATATGATAATGGTAAACAATACACAAACACAAAATAAAACTAAAGAAGGATAAAAGCACGATATGGAATAAAAGAGAGAAAAAATAAGAGTCACAAAACATCCACAAGTCCAAATCCAAAAGTCTAGACATAATCAATCCCAAAAAAATATATACATACCATGAGTATATAAATGAGACTAATACAATATCCAAATTATAAAACTAGGCCTCCTCGGTCTTTGGCACTAGGTCCTCTTGCTCTAGGGGAGAATCCTCTAATGGCTCGTCGTCTTGTTGCCCGTAATAAGTAGGATACTGATCCAAAAACCAATCATCTAAAAAATATATCCAGTCAGGATTGGAGCAAAGTACATACCTCTGAATGAAGTTCCAAATACATAATAGAGAATATATAATAAATAATAAAAAAGAATACAAGATAACTAGCAATATAAAATAGAAATAAACTAGAGTGAACAGGTAAAGTAATGAAAAGTAAAGAACATGTAATAGAGAATCACTGCAAGTAAAGAATAAGATAAACTAGATAATGTGCCTTGGAGTATGTCACGCCCCGATTCCATGGAATCGATAGTCGTCCCCCGGGTGTGACGCTGTGCGGTCCTAGGTTGCACACTACACAAGACTAACGATATTTTGCATAGCGAGCATATATTCAGAGTACGCGGATAAATTGAAACACAAAGTTGAAACATGAAAAAGTTCTCTTTATTGATATGAACATCTATTACAAACTCTTGAACGGGTCATAAGAGTTACCGCACGGGCTTACAAAATGGTGACACAAAATGAGATAACAGTCCTGTACATTATATCCCTTTACTAAACTTCAAAATGTAAAGACCTCCTGGTGGAACGATGGCCTTTCCACGGAGCTGCATTGAGTTTGGGTTGTTAGCTCCTTGCTTCAAAATACTTCAAGGGTGGTGCGATCTGAATACGACGACAGTTGGACTGGATCGGGAAGACGACTTCAGCTCCTCGCTCAGATCGCCTTAGTGTGGGGAACCTGTTTCAACGAGGGTCAGTTGTAGAAGCATAAAAAATACGCTGGGAGGAGCTACGCAGCATACTGATGCAGAGCAGCATAAACAAAGGCCTTCAGAGCCATCAAGCGTACAAGTAGAGCTTTCTCCACTAAACACAACGTGAAGTACAAGCTCAAAGGACCATCCGCGTAAATGCAGTACATCCAGGCCGCTCCAGCGTAAACAGGGTTCTTCATCGCCTCCATGGCGTAAAACTCATCCGCTCTCAAAGCAGCGTTAAAGCGTACGAGGAACGCTTCGTCTTCCCCAGAATAAACCTGTCAAGTCACGCAGTGAACCTGACCTCTGACTCCTGACAAAAAAGTACTGCACGGCTACCCAGACGACGGCTGGAAACGAGGACAAACCCCTCGGGTTGTAGAAGCATGAAAAATACGCTGGGAGGAGCTACACAGCATACTGATGCAGAGCAGCATAAACAGAGGCCTTCAGAGCCATCAAGCGTACAAGCAGAGCTTTCTCCACTAAATACAACGTGAAGTACAAGCTCAAAGGACCATCCGCGTAAGTGCAGTACGTCCAGGCCGCTCCAGCGTAAACAGGGTTCTTCATCGCCTCCATGGCGTAAAACTCATCCGCTCTCAAAGCAGCGTTAAAGCGTACGAGGAACGCTTCATCTTCCCCAGAATGAACCTGTCAAGTCACGCAGTGAACCTGACCTCTAACTCCTGACAAAAAGTGCTGCACGGCTACCCAGACGACGGCTGGAAACGAGGACAGACCCCTCGGGACGCGCACTACAGTATGATGGCGGATCTCTGCATTAAATGCAGAGGATTTGGTTAAAATATCGCCGAACCGTCGTTTACTGACGTCCCCTCAGCATAAACTGCTCTTTCGCGTACAAGGGGATACGCTGCCTTATTTTACACAGGCAAACATGAGCTGTTTTACGCTCCGCAGTAGACAAACCGCCTGTCACGTCAAAAGCTGCACTTCGTACGGGGCTCGAGGGACGTCTCTACGTCTAAATTGCACAGAGCGGTGACAGTTTCTCTGGAGGCACGTCTCTGCGACAGTTGCACAGAAGGGCTGCAGACCTTCAAAATACGCCTCCGTATTTAATGCACAAGATGGTGGCAAATCTCTGCAAGAGATTTGATTATATCTTCAAAAGCCGTAATTTTGGCTAAAGACGTCCACATCAGCACTCTGGCACGGTATGCAGCGGCTTCTACGCCCATTCAAGATCTGTGCTCATTCGGCTTCAAACGCGCACTCAGTCTCTACGACCATTCGGCTTCAAACGCCCACTCAGTCTCTACGACCATTCGGCTTCAAACGCCCACTCAGTCTCTACGACCATTCGGCTTCAAATGCCCACCCAGTCTCTACGACCATTCGGCATCTACGCCTATTCGGCTTCTACGCCTGTTCGGCTTCTACGCCTACTCGGCTTCTATGTCTATCCGGCTTCTATGCCTATCCGGCTTCTACGCCAGGGTGACAGTCATTTGGCTTCTACGCCAACCTCTTCTACACAAGGGATACCTACCTACATGGCTTCTACGCTATGATCTTCGTAGCAGATATACGCGTTTTGTCCCCTTAGTTGGACACGCGTCACATGCTCACTCAAAAGGTCATCTATACGCAGGCATTGGTTATTTTAACAGTTGTGTAAAAGGGTGCTGTACTTTCCACTCGATTTTTACACCGACAGAGTGGTCACTGTCACCAAAACTCTATAAATAGAGACCCCTATCAATGGGGAACAAGGTCAAAAAACTTTAAACTGGAAGATCGAACATGGTCGAAAAACTTCAAACTGGAAGATCGAACAAGGTCGAAAAACTTCAAACTTGAAGATCGAACAAGGTCGAACTTCCCAGAAAGATCGAACCGGAGGTCAAGAGAGAGAGAGAGAGAGAGAGCCCGGAGCTCAGGCAAAAAGCAAGGATCGACGACTTTGGCATCGTGCATCCACCCTCTTCTGCAACCTTCGAAGCTGCTACCTGTCTTCCACGGCACTTCTTCAACATCGTGTGGTCCAAGGGCTAAAGTGATCGACTGCAGATCAGACACCTATAGCAATTTATACCCAGATTAAATAAATTATACTCCCATATCCTCGTATAGGATTAAATTGTACAAGTTTGTTTGTAAACCAAAGGGCACGGATTTCGTATAAACCCCGTCATTGAAATACACTTTCATTCTTTCGTTTAATACCACAAACAAGATGGCGACTCTGATGTGGACGTCTTTCTCTTCTGATGAGGAAGTAATTGCTCAACACGATGCGGTATCCGTGGGATCCGTGAAGAAGACACTGGTCGTCCAATTCGACCAGTCTGCCTACGAAGACATGCTTCGAACCGGGGGTAGCTCTCACTCTCTCTCCGTCCAAGACAACAGGAAGCTGCGCAAGGTCTGGATGCCCAAGACATCCTCTACCATTCCTGTGGACGTATCACGACCCGCACCCGGGGTAAGGGTACTAGTCGGAAATAATGCCCAGCCTACACCACAGAATCGGCGGTAGAACGCTGTCTAGATAATCTATCTAATATAATGAACCACCAATAATGATAGTATACTCAATCACAGAACTAAGATAGAATGAACACGAATCAGATAAGAATAGAATAGTCACAATACAACTCATGAGTTTAAAATAATACATCAATGAGTCTGAAGAGCAACAAAATAAGCTGGAGACAAATCCAGTACAAAAGAATACTACAATACTACAAAGTTACAACTCCAGGGTCAACTGTCTCAGTTGGGATAAGTCCCTCTTGAGCCAGGGTCTCAGAATCTAAACCCACAACATCGTGGGGTCCATAATAGGTAGGGTATTCCTTAGTATCATCTGAAAAAATATATCCAGTCAGGAAAGGAGCAGAGTACATCTCTAACAGCAGTTCTAATCCATGATAAAAACTATGTAACAGTAAATAGCTGTGGATAAACAAGATACACAAAATAGATACAAGAGATATATAGACAATAAGGAACTACTGGAAAGAAATACAATAATGAACAATATGCCAATGAAACAATAATACTAATGACTAAGTGTGTGAGTACTAGCTTAACATGTGATCGGCTTGGGCAAGATACAATGCGGCCTGGCTAATCATACGTGCGGTGCATGATCAACACTATTCGCTTACCAATACTTTATTCAATAGGGATTTGATCACATATCTATACTAATACTCCCCACCCCCAACTGGTATAATAGATCCAACCACGGTATGCTATGGCACTAGATTCCCCAAGAAGAGAGCGACTCCTCCCAAAAATCGGTGTCTGTACATGTACAAGATAACCAATAAAACAATACTTGCACCATATACACCATATACCAAGGAATAACATCTCATGACGAGATCCAGATATACCAATCCGTGTAACCATAGTGTCAAGAGAAACATGTATATCTACACTAGATACAACGAACATAGAGGATATCATAAATGAGAAACTATCAGAGAATGTACTCGCCTGAAGTCTAAAGAACAGTCTCACAGATGTCTGACTCAGTACCTCGAAGACCTAGATATAGAATACCACATTAATACAAGGTCCCGAAAAGAGAACAAGTCAACTAGTCAACTTCTAGGTCAATAAATAAATTCTAAGTCAAAAGTCAACTATGGTCAACTCTAAAGTCAACTAAAGTCAAACATAGTCAAACCAAGGTCAACCTCACAAGAAATCTATATAAATAATATACAACAATTTAGGAATCAAATTAGATCCCAATTGGTACCCACACAAAGTATACTAATAATACAATTAATGCACACTCTAAATAATGTATATACAAACCAATATTTATACAAATAAAATAATATATTATTATTAGTATTATACCTCACAAAAACACCTATATATATACATATATAAAACAATTTAATAAATATATATACTTATATATATATACACATAAACTTTACACAATCAAATACTAATAGTTACAAAACACATTGCACATATTAATGTACATATTTTACATGGCTAGAAGCACACATAAAAATACATTCATTAATATACAAATAATTATAAATAATATAATTACACATTTAAACACATAAATATATTTTATAAAACATTTATGTATAATTTATGTTATTAACATAAGTACATATATAATTGCATGCAAGAAAGCTACATACATATATATATTTATACACCACATTAGAACACATAGAAATATCTATAGATCTATGCTACAATAAATACCATAATAAATACACTAAAATAATATATAATATCTATATATATTTACTAATTATAAATGAAGAATTTAAAGCATAAATAATTAGATCTACACATAAACACGCCAAATTGGAGAGTATCACATCGTATCCCACTAGATCTAGGATACGCATGCGACACGAGTCCAACACACAACCAATTGCACCCCGAAGGACACAAACACGTCACAAATAATATTTATGAATAAATCAAAGTGTCAAAAATAGATCTATGTGTTCGTGTCAAAATACGACATGTACAAAGTCCCGTGTCGGAGGGAAAACCCCCAAAACGACACGTATCACCAAATTGTTGGGATACGATCCACATGAACTCAATTATGGATACGACACAAGCCCCAAACACATAAGCACATGCCCAATTGATCTATAGGATCAATTGACACACACAACAAAATGTAAATTTGGAATTCCAACAAAATTGACATAAAAAGCACCATAACTTTCTCCATGGGTCTCCTATGAACATAAAACAAAGTCCTATGGGTAGTACATACATATGGGTTGATTTTACATGATTAAATCTCAGATTTAGAAGCTATTTTAATGGGAAAAACTGAATTATACCTATTGGAAGATGGATTCCCAATGAAACCTCCAATTGAGATGAACTTGCTTCCAAATTGTAGATCCTTGCTCCTCTTTGTAGATCCTTGCTTCCTCCTTCTAGATCCTTGCTTCTCAACTTTCTAATGGTGAATTGGGAAGAATTTAGGATGAATTTGGTGGAGAATTGGAATGGGAATGGAAAGAATTTGGGAGTGGGGAATTCTAGATCTAGATTTGGAATGAGAATGAGAGGAGAGAGAAATTCCCCCCTCCTAATATAGGCCGGCCATGCCCCCTTCCCCAAGAAATTATAAAATGTCCAATGTACCCCTTGGGGCCACTCATGAAGAAATAATTAAGGAAGGAAGCTTCTAGTCTAATCACTTAATTAATTTAATCCATCTCCTTAACTATGGGCTTTCTAAATGGGCCAAATCTAACTATTTAATTCATGTTGGTCCATGGGTCCAAACTAAACTAGTTGGGTCTACTAAAATAAGTCCAAAATAATTAAATATATCCAAAAACAATTAAATAATACAACAAAAATTATTTACCATGCACAATATTTATTTAAATAGGAAATTACTAAAATACCCTTTTTCCTAAAATGTGGTAGTGACAAGTCTACCCTCCTTAAAATAATTTTGTCCTCGAAATTTAAAGATGAAAACTACCCCCAGAAAAATCACAGAACAGAACTAAAGAATCACAATTAACTAATGAATAGAATATAACTAGAAAATAACATACCTCAAGGTACAAACAAATATGGATAACGCTCTCGCATGTCATCCTCTCTCTCCCAGGTAGACTCCCCCGGAGAGTGATGCCTCCATACGACGCGTACCAAAGGAATAGTCTGGTTCCTCAGCACCTTCTCTCTCCGATCCAGAATCTCAACTGGCTCCTCTGGATAGCTAAGAGTAGGGCCCACCTCTATCTTTGAGTGATCCAATACATGACTAGGATCTGCCACGTATCGTCTCAACTGCGACACATGAAACACGTTGTGCACTCACTCCAATACAGGTGGCAAGTCTAGTCTATAAGCAACTGCACTGACCCTCTCTAGAATAGTGAAAGGTCCGATGAATCGCGGATTAAGCTTTCCGCCTCCACCGAAGCGAATCGTGCCTCGTGTCGGAGAAATCCTCAGAAACACCAAACCACCCACCTAGAACAAAATACTATCTTAAGAACTTAATCTATAACAAACAAGAACAAGCACAAACAAAATCTAAACTATACCTCAAACTCCAAAGGTCTTCGATGGCTATCGGCCCAATGCCGCTGTCTGTCCTGCGCCACTCGAAGTCTGTCTCTGATCAACTGAACCTTCTCCGCTGCATCCACAACCATCTCTGGCCCAAGCAAAACTCTCTCTCCAACATCGTCCCAAGACAAAGGAGTACGACACCTCCGACCATATAGAGCTTCAAAAGGTGATATCTCTATACTGGCCTGGTAACTGTTGTTGTAAGCAAACTCTACCAAATGGAGATGGTCCTCCCAAGAACCCCCAAAATCTAGTACACAAGTGCGCAACATATCCTCGAGAGTCTGGATAGTCCTCTCTGACTGCCCATCTGTCTGGGGATGATATGCAGTACTGAATTTGAGCTGAGTGCCCAAACTCTCCTGCAAACTCCTCCAGAAATGAGAAGTAAAACGACTATCTCGATCTGAGACTATGCTGATGGGAACTCCATGTATCCTAACGATCTGCCTCACATACATCTCTGCCAGCTTCTCCGTAGACAAACCCACCTTGAAAGGCAAAAAGTGGGCCGACTTGGTCAACCTATCAACAATGACCCAAATCGCGTCTTTCCCTCCTGGAGATCGTGGAAGTCCGGACACAAAATCCATAGTAACGTGTTCCCACTTCCACTCTGGAATGGGTAATGGCTGAAGTAAACCTCCTGGCCTCTGCCTCTCGGCTTTCACCTGCTGGCACACTAAGCATCTGGATACAAACTGTGCCACTTCCCTCTTTATGCCATACCACCACACACTCTCTCGCATATCCTGATACATCTTGTTAGCACCTGGATATATAGAATACTGAGAGCGATGCGCTTCCTGCAATACCTCCTCTCGCACCCCACTAGGCACACACAATCTAACTCCATGCCTCAAAGATCCATCCTCTGCAATAGTGAAATCATCCTCCAATCCTGCTCTCACTTGAGCTCTGATACTCCTCAAGGATACATCATCATACTGTGCTGCCTTGATCCTGTCCATCAAATCTGAGTGTATCTGCAATCCCCATATTTGTATAGCACACCCAGGAACAATCACCTCAATGCCCAAGCTTCCAAGTCCTCCAACAAATATCGATCCTGTGTCAAGAACATAGCCACCGGATACCTGCTCAAAGCATCGGCAACTACATTAGCTTTCCCAGGATGATATTGCAAAGAGATATCAAAATCCTTCATCAGTTCCAACTACCGACGCTGCCTCATGTTCAACTCCTTCTGCTTGAAAACGTACTTCAAGCTTTTGTGGTCTGTGAAGATCTCCACACGCTCTCCGTACAAATAATGTTTCCACAACTTCAGGGCGAATATGACGGCTGCCAACTCCAAATCATGGGTAGGATAGTTCTTTTCATGAGGACGCAATTGCCTGGATGCATAGGCAATCACTTTCCCATGCTGCTGAAGAACACAACCTAAACCCTTTCCCGATGCATCACTATAAATAGTGAAACCTCCGGACCCTGATGGCAACGTCAAAATAGGAGCAGACGTCAACCTCTTCTTCAACTCCTCAAAAGCAACTTAACAATCCTCCGTCCAAACAAACTCTACATCCTTCCTTGTGAGTATGGTCATCGGCTCGACAATCCTCAAAAAATCTTACACAAACTTCCTGTAATAGCCTGCCAATCCCAAGAAACTCCTGATCTCTGCTACCGAACTCGGAGTCTTCCAAGATTCCACTGCTGAAATCTTCTTCGGATCCACTGAAATACCTTCACCAGTCACAACATGCCCCAAGAATTCTACCTTGTCCAAGAAAAACTCACACTTGGACAACTTCCCATACAACTTCTCCTTCCTCAGCACATCCAACACAATCCTCAAATGCTCCTCATGCTCCTCCGGTGTCCTCGAGTATATGAGTATGTCGTCGATGAACACCACCACGAACTTGTCAAGGTACTGGTGGAACACCTTGTTCATCAAGTTCATAAATACCGCCGGTGCATTAGTCAAACCAAACGGCATCACCATAAACTCGAACTGACCATACCGAGTTCTAAAAGCAGTCTTCGGTATGTCCTCCGGCTTCACCTTCACCTGATGGTAGCCTTATCTCAAATCTATCTTAGAAAATACCTTTGCACCACTCAACTGATCAAACAGATCATCAATCCATGGCAAAGGATACTTATTCTTGATAGTGAGATTATTCAAAGCCCTGTAATCAATGCACATGCGTACCGATCCATCCTTCTTTGGTACAAACAATATCGGGGCTCCCCATGGTGAAGAACTCGATCTGATAAACCCCTTATCCTGCAATTCGTCCACCTGCTTCTTCAACTCGACCAGCTCGCTGTTGTTTACTCTATAGACATATTGCGAAATTGGTTCTGTACCTGGCACCAAATATATAGAAAATTCAACATCTCGATCTGGCGGCAATCCTGGCAATTCCTCAGGAAACATATCCAAGAATTCTGCTATCAACGGATGCGGCAACTCCTTGTCTTCCACTATAGCTCCATAAATAATGCCTTCTCCCTGCTCTGCATCTCCTCTAGCAAACTCGAACTCTAGCTCTCCTGGCGAACCAAACAAAACTCTACCTCCTCTACAGTCTATGCTAGCCCGGTGCCTACTCAACCAATCCATCCCAAGTACAATGTCGTAGCTCGAAAGTGGCATTACAAGTAGACACGCACTCAACTCCCGGCCTCCCAGAGTAACTCTCCGATCCTTGCAAATATCATTAACCAGGATAATACCTCCCCCGGTCATGATCTTGCAAGTCCTAAGCAAAGACTCAGCTACCAAACCATGCTTCAGAGCAAAAGAAACAGATACAAAACTATGGGAAGCACCACTATCAAACAAAGCTAAAGCTGGAATGGAATCAAGAAGAATAGAACCTGCGATAACATCTCCGGTGGGTTCCTCCTCTTCGACGGTCATAGCAAACGCTCGTCCCTGTCGAGCACCTCCCTGCTGTTGATGCTGGACAAAATGCTGCTGCTGTGTCGGAAGCGGTCCCCTCGGCTGTGCTGCAGGTGGTCCCGTCTGTGTCCTCGGAGCTAGAGCTGCTCCTTGAACTACACGACGAGGACACTCCCTCGATTGATGCCCTTCAGTACCACAATACAAACAAACTCCTAGCCTACTCCTGCAAACTTCCCAGATGTGGCCGGGCTTCTTGCAGAAGTTGCATGGAGCTTGCTGTAACTGTCTCTGCTGCTGAGGTGCCTGGTGAAAAGGCGCTCTAGCTGGAGTCTGGTTCTGCTGTGGCTGCTGGAAAGGTCTGGACTGGAAATGAGGACGTTTGGCAGATACTGCACTACCGTTGGCCCCCAGAAAAGAATCACGGTCTCTCTTGGTCTTCAAACCCAGATCCCGCTCAACCTTGCGTGCCTCCGCAAGTATCTCCGAGTATGTCTCATAAAAAGACGGAATAAGAATCAATATGGCACAAGATGTAAGACATCAAGGAAAGGACAGTTTAAGGGATCAAGTATCAATGTCAAAGGAGTATAGTTGAATCAAAAGAATTTTCCTAGATGTGATTGAGTATCTCAGCCTATTTCCTATATCCTATCGCAGGCTCGCAGTAGTACAACTAAGTTGTCGCACTACCACGATATCACAAACTTGTGAAGCTAGACCTGCATGGGCCACCACCAAAAATGTGTCACGATCCGCACCCGGGGTAAGGGTACTAGTCGAAAACAACGCCTAGCCTACGCCGCAGAATCGGCGGTAGAACGCTGTCTAGATAATCTATCTAATATAATGAACCACCAATAATGATAGTATACTCAATCACAGAACTAAGATAGAATGAACACGAATCAGATAAGAATAGAATAGTCACAATACAACTCATGAGTTTAAAATAATACATCAATGAGTCTGAAGTGCAACAAAATAAGCTGGAGACAAATCCAGTACAAAAGAATACTACAATACTACAAAGCTACAACTCCAGGGTCAACTGTCTCAGTTGGGATAAGTCCCTCTTGAGCCAGGGTCTCAGAATCTAAACCCACAACATCGTGGGGTCCATAATAGGTAGGGTACTCCTCAGTGTCATCTGGAAAAATATATCCAGTCAGGAAAGGAGCAGAGTACATCTCTAACAGCAGTTCTAATCCACGATAAAAACTATGTAACAGTAAATAGCTGTGGATAAACAAGATGCACAAAATAGATACAAGAGATATATAGACAATAAGGAACTACTGGAAAGAAATACAATAATGAACAATATGCCAATGAAACAATAATACTAATGACTAAGTGTGTGAGTACTAGCTTAACATGTGATCGGCTTGGGCAAGATACAATGTGGCCTGGCTAATCATACGTGCGGTGCATGATCAACACTATTCGCTTACCAATACTTTATTCAATAGGGATTTGATCACATATCTATACTAATACTCTCCACTCCCAACTGGTATAATAGATCCAACCACGGTATGCTATGGCACTAGATTCCCCAAGAAGAGAGCGACTCCTCCCAAAAATCGGTGTCTGTACATGTACAAGATAACCAATGAAACAATACTTGCACCATATATACCATATACCAAGGAATAACATCTCATGACGAGATCCGGATATACTAATCAGTGTAACCATAGTGTCAAGAGAAACATGTATATCTACACTAGATACAACGAACATAGAGGATATCATAAATGAGAAACTATCAGAGAATGTACTCGCCTGAAGTCCAAAGAACAGTCTCACAGATGTCTGACTCAGTACCTCGAAGACCTAGATATAGAATACCACATTAATACAAGGTCCCGAAAAGAGAACAAGTCAACTAGTCAACTTCTAGGTCAATAAATAAATTCTAAGTCAAAAGTCAACTATGGTCAACTCTAAAGTCAACTAAAGTCAAACATAGTCAAACCAAGGTCAACCTCACAAGAAATCTATATAAATAATATACAACAATTTAGGAATCAAATTAGATCCCAATTGGTACCCACACAAAGTATACTAATAATACAATTAATGCACACTCTAAATAATGTATATACAAACCAATATTTATAAAAATAAAATAATATATTATTATTAGTATTATACCTCACAAAAATACCTATATATATATACATATATAAAACAATTTAATAAATATATATACTTATATATATATACACATAAACTTTACACAATCAAATACTAATAGTTACAAAACACATTGCACATATTAATGTACATATTTTACATGGCTAGAAGCACACATAAAAATATATTCATTAATATACAAATAATTATATAATAATTATAAATAATATAATTACACATTTAAACACATAAATATATTTTATAAAACATTTATGTATAATTTATGTTATTAACATAAGTACATATATAATTGCATGCAAGAAAGCTACATACATATATATATTTATACACCACATTAGAACACATAGAAATATCTATAGATCTATGCTACAATAAATACCATAATAAATATACTAAAATAATATATAATATCTATATATATTTACTAATTATAAATGAAGAATTTAAAGCATAAATAATTAGATCTACACATAAATACACCAAATTGGAGAGTATCACATCGTATCCCACTAGATCTAGGATACGCATGCGACACGAGTCCAACACACAACCAATTGCACCCCGAAGGACACAAACACGTCACAAATAATATTTATGAATAAATCAAAGTGTCAAAAGTAGATCTATGTGTCCGTGTCAAAATACGACATGTACAAAGTCCCGTGTCGGAGGAAAAACCCCCAAAATGACACGTATCACCAAATTATTGGGATACGACCCACATGAACTCAATTATGGACACGACACAAGCCCCAAACACATAAGCACATGCCCAATTGATCTATAGGATCAATTGACACACACAACAAAATGTAAATTTGGAATTCCAACAAAATTGACACAAAAAGTACCATAACTTTCTCCATGGGTCTCCTATGAACATAAAATAAAGTCCTATGGGTAGTACATACATATGGGTTGATTTTACATGATTAAATCTCAGATTTAGAAGCTATTTTAATGGGAAAAACTGAATTATACCTATTGGAAGATGGATTCCCAATGAAACCTCCAATTGAGATGAACTTGCTTCCAAATTGTAGATCCTTGCTCCTCTTTGTAGATCCTTGCTTCCTCCTTCTAGATCCTTACTTCTCAACTTTCTAATGGTGAATTGGGAAGAATTTGGGATAAATTTGGTGGAGAATTGGAATGGGAATGGAAAGAATTTGGGAGTGGGGAATTCTAGATCTAGATTTGGAATGAGAATGAGAGGAGAGAAAAATTCCCCCCTCCTAATATAGGCCGGCCATGCCCCCTTCCCCAAGCAATTGTAAAATGTCCAATGTACCCCTTGGGGCCACTCATGAAGAAATAATTAAGGAAGGAAGCTTCTAGTCTAATCACTTAATTAATTTAATCCATCTCCTTAACTATGGGCTTTCTAAATGGGCCAAATCTAACTATTTAATTCATGCTGGTCCATGGGTCCAAACTAAACTAGTTGGGTCTACTAAAATAAGTCCAAAATAATTAAATATATCCAACAACAATTAAATAATACAACAAAAATTATTTACCATGCACAATATTTATTTAAATAGAAAATTACTAAAATACCCTTTTTCCTAAAATGTGGTAGTGACAGGACTCTCCGATCTCTCCGACCAATGAGGTGGTAGCATTGCTCCCTCCGTGCCTCGTACGTAAAATTCAGTCTCCCGCTACGCGCGGTACAGACAAAACTTCGGGCAAAGCCTCAGCGCTGACCCAGAAGTATCCACTGCGCTCTACGCGTAGGAATTAGTCTCCCGCTACGCGCGGTACAGACAAAACTTCGGGCAAAGCCTCAGCACTAACCTAAAAGTATCCACTATGCTCTACGCGCAGCAACCAGTCTCCCGCTATGCGCGGTACAGACCAAACTTCTGATGATGCCTCAGCGCCAAGTCAGAAGTACAAATCATGCTCCATGCGCAAGACAACATCTGACCTCTACGGGGAGCCAGATGAGCGCCGAAATTTTTGCAGGGGGGAGCAAGCGGCGGGGTACTCAACTTCTCGGCCGTTATGCCAGCAAAGAAGTAATCTACCTACCCTCCGGATTATGCGGGAGGCCGACGGCCGACTGAGAACCTCTTCAGCTTTACGCCAGTCTGAGCAAATCTCCAAATTACGCCAGGCGAAGTCCCACGACGTAAAGCATGCTCAGGCTACGGGAAGGCACCCTCCCCGGGGATTATCCGCCACCCAGATGGCCAATCTATTGTACACAGGTGGCACAGGGAAAACCGGGGTACCCAATATCTGCACGCCCGCTGATGGGAACAGAAGAAACAAGCCTTCGTCTTCTTCCTCTACTCCCCCTGACCTGCGGGATTACCTAATCCAGAAACGTAAGAACGAGAGTTATAAACGGACTTCGGTTCCCCTAACAGTCAAATGCAGGGAAATTATATAGGAAGATACGTCAACATCTGATGTCGTCATAACAGGTGGACCACAGGAAGACTCCATCTTTATCATTCCACCAACCCATGACGATCAGCGTCCGATAATCTTCGGCAGCAGGCGGAATGCCCCAATCGTGCAAGAGGAATCACGCGAGTCTGAATCTGGCAGGATACAAACCCACAGATACAGCCCACAAGCATTAAATATTATGCAAAACATGGGTTACGACTTAAAACTGAAACAAGGTCTCAACTATGGGAAAGGTAGGCGAACGCCGGTGCGTAGTAATTCTCACTATCGAGAAGCTCATTTCGGGTTGGGATATATTGAGTCTCTCATGAGACCCAAAATTCCGAAGTCCAGTCCTGTACAACCAGAGGCAGTTCTTGATGAATCAGTTTCTGTGGCTAGAGACCACGGCATGTCCAGAGGTAACTTACCTCGACAAAACAAGGGGGCGTCCAGGGCCGGGGGTAGAATCCCCTCAAGATCCAAAAATGATGCAACAACAATGATCTCCCTGCAAGACCGTAAAATTCAGGCATCAAGAGACCGAAGACCAAAAGGGACTTTTTTCTTCAACGAAGACGACATCGTTGAGATCTTTGATATATTAGTGAAAGAGCGCAAGCTCCAGCTACCCAACATCAGACATCCTGAGAGGGCTGGCGATGTGGATCACCCAAATTATTGTCTCTTCCACCGATACACTCATCACCCCACAAAGGCGTGCTATGTGCTAAAAAGAAAAATTCAGGAGACGATCGATGCCAAGGTCATCACTTTGAATCTGTGAACAAAGGGACGGTCCGTACCGATTGGATTTCCATTCTTTTCTTACATACCGATTTGCTCCTTTCAAAAGTTTGTCATGTTCATATTATCTCTGAATAAATTTTCGACCGTCAGTTGTCATGTCCATATTACCTCTGATATTGATTATCGTCTACACTTGACATCCGTACTTAACTCTAAGTACGCCAGTAGTGTTAAGTCCACAAAAACTGCCATGTCCATATCACCTCTGAGCAGATGTGTGCCTCCATCCCCGATGGAAGTCACAATCACAAAGTTTGTCATGTTCATATTATCTCTGAATAAACTTTCGACCGTCAGTTGTCATGTCCATATTACCTCTGATATCGATTATCGTCTACACTTGACATCCATACTTAACTCTAAGTACGCCAGTGGTATTAAGTCCACAAAAACTGCCATGTCCATATCACCTCTGAGCAGATGTGTGCCTCCATCCCCGATGGAAGTCACAATCACAAAGTTTGTCATGTTCATATTACCTCTGAATAAACTTTCGACCGTCAGTTGTCATGTCCATATTACCTCTGATATCGATTGTCGTCTACACTTGACATTCGTACTTGACTCTAAGTACGCCAGTGGTGTTAAGTCCACAAGAAACTGCCATGTCCATATCACCTATGAGCAGATGTGTGCCTCCATCCCCGATGGAAGTCACAATCACAAAGTTTGTCATATTCATATTACCACTGAATAAACTTTTGACCGTTAATTGCCATGTCCATCTCACCTCTAAGCAAGTATGTACCACTCCCCGTGATGAGGTAGAACCTATAGCACAAAAATTCTTGGAAGCTATAAACTCCTACCGTCCGTATGTCTGGGAAGTAGTGTCATCATCCAACATCATCACAACGTATGGACCCCATGAGGATTCTATCTTCATTGTCCCGCCTACCTACAGCAGTCAGCGTATAATATTCTTCGACCGCATGCGCAATCAACCGGCTAACCAGGAAGATCCTTTCGATGACGATACTGGGAAAATGCAAGTTTATCGATACAGCCCGCAAGCGCTGAAGATCATGCAAAATATGGGCTACGACTTGAAGCGGAAGCCAAGCCTCAACTACGGAAGAGGTAGACGAATGCCGCCGCGCGGCAGCCCCCGCTATCGATAAACTCGTTTCGGGTTAGGGTATGCCACCTCCCTTACGACTTCCAAGTCAGGCGAGGACATCTTTTCCTCCTCCCAGAACGGCTCGTCGCCCCCCGACTCACCTGATGCTCTCGAACAAACACTATCAGTAAATATGGTAGTGACAGATCCCTCAGAAGCAGATAAACATAATTCTGAGCCGTTTGAGAATGACTCTTGGGCTCAACAAATGGATACGCAGTGGGAATTCCGCTTCGAGCAAAGAGAACCTCCCACCAAAGACGAAGTTATCCAAATCGATGTTGGGGGTGAACTTTCGCCAAAGCCGATATTTATCAGTGACAATCTTCCCCCAGCTGAAAGGGAAGAAATCCTACAGCTGATAAAGGAATACGTCGACGTCTTTGCGTGGGATTATGGGGACATGCCGGGCCTAGACCCGAAGGTGGCTACTCATAAACTCAATATATTGACCGACTCAAAGCCTGTGAAGTAGCACCAACGCCAGTTCTGCCCGGATATGATGGACGTCATTGAAACTGAAGTCAAGAAGTTGATAGCCTGTGGTTTCATCAGGAAAGAACAACATCCCGACTAGGTCGCCAACGTTGTCCCAGTCATGAAAAAAAATAGGAAGGTACGTATCTGCATCGATTACCGAGATCTGAATGCGGCCTGCCCCAAAGATGAATTCCCTCTTCCTATCACGGACATCATGATCGACAACACCTGCGGCTTTGAACGCATGTCTTTCATAGACGGATTCTCAGGATACAATCAGATCAAGATGTATCCTGAAGACGAGAAGCACACTGCCTTCCGGACACCATTGGGGGTATATTGCTATACGGTCATGCCCTTCGGATTGAAGAACGCCGGGGCTACATACCAACGGGCTATGAGTAACATATTCCATGAGCATTTACGCAAAATAGTGGAATGTTACGTGGACGACATAGCCGTCAAGAGTTGCCTCAAAGGTGATCACATTCAAGACTTGAGGACGATATTCGAGTTAATGCGCCAACATACGAAGTCCTTTCTGGGTGTATCCAGTGGCAAGTTCCTGGGATTTGTCATCACCGCCAAAGGCATCCAGGTGGACCCCGACAAAGTCCAGGCAATCGTAGAAATGCGACTGCCCCGTAATCTGAGGGAACTCCGGGGATTTCAAGGCCGTCTGGCTTATATCCGGCGATTCATATCCAACCTCTCGGGGAGATGTCAGCCCTTTTCTCATCCATGAAGAAAGGTGTATCCTTCGTATGGGACAAAGCCTGTCAGCAAGCGTTCGGAGATATCAAGCACTACCTCACCAGTCCGCCAATTCTGGTACCTCCCGTCAGGGGAAGACCATTCTTGCTGTACGTTCAAGCGATGGATCATTCACTAGGAGCTCTTCTCGCATAGAAGAATGACATAGGTCATAAATAGGCTATCTACTACCTCAGCAGGATGATGGTCAGAGCCGAACACCGGTAAAACCCAGTGGAGAAAGAATGCTTGGCTCTGATATTTGCTATCCAGAAGACACAGCACTATATCGCCGGCCAGACTATTCATATCATCTCCAGGATCAACCCTCTTTGAGTACTGATGAGCAAGCCTAGTGCTCTTAATTCCCGACACGCGACTTGGGCGATGCTATTAACACCATATGACATGGTGTACGTACCGCAGAAGTCCATCAAGGGCCAAGCGCTGGCTGACTTCCTAGCTGCTCACCCGATCCTGGAGGCCTCCAAATTATACGAGGACATTCCCGACGAAGTTGCAGAATATAATTCCGCAATGGAAAGTGACGCATGGCAACTCTTCTTCGATGGTGCCTCCAGAACCGGTCCTAGAGGAAACGTTGTTTCAGGAGTAGGAGTCGTCCTGGTCACTCCTGATCAGCTCGTCATCTACCGAGCATATTCTCTTAGTGAGCCCTGCTCCAACGATGTGGCAGAGTACAACGCTCTGCTAATCGGGCTCCAAGTCGCCAAAGAGCTGGGGGTCGAGTCCCTGGAAGCATTCGATGATTCTCTGCTTATCGTCAATCAAGTCAGAGGAATATATGAAGTCCGGAATCCAGACCTCATCCCCTATCACCGAGCGACGGTCGAGATAGCCATGACATTCAAAGGGTTCTTCCTAGAGCATGTACCTCGATCTCAGAATCTAGAAGCTGATGCCCTAGCCAGTCTAGCTGCAGATTTAGCCACTCCTATAAGAAGGCAGAATTCGGTAATCCTTCTTAACAGAGATTTATTCTGTGTGAAGAACAACTTTCACATAGAATGCAGCTACGCTATGAACACAGATCCCTCTAGAAGAGACTGGTGTAGAAGCATGAAAAATACGCTGGGAAGAGCTACGCAGCCTCTTGATGCAGAGCAGCGTAAACAGAGGCCTTCAGAGCCATCGAGCGTACAACAGAGCTTTTTTCGCTAAAACACAACATGAAGTGTATGCTCAAAGGACCATCCGCGTAAGTGCAGTACGTCCAGGCCGCTCCAGCGTAAGACAGAGTTCTTCATCGCCTCCATGGCGTAAAATTCAACCGCTCTCAAAGCAGCGTTAATGCGTACGAGGAACGCTTCGTCTTCCCCAAAATGAACATGTCAAGTCACGCAGTGAATCTGACCTCTGACTCCTGACAAAAAGTGCTGCACGACTACCCAGACGACGGCTGAAAACGATGGCAGACCCCTCGGGATGCGCCCCACAGTATGATGGCGGATCTCTGCATTTAATACAGAGGATTTGGTTAAAGCATCACCAAACTGTCGTTTACTGGAGTCCCCTCAGCATAAACCGCTCTTTCGCGTACAAAGGAATACGCTGCCCTGTTTTACACAGGCAAACATGAGCTGTTTTACGCTCCGCAGCAGGCAAACCGCCTGCCACGTCAAAAGCTGCACCTCGTACAGGACTCGAGGCACGTCTCCACGTCTAATTATACAGAGCGGTGACAGCTTCTCTCAAGGCACGTCTCTGCGATGGGTGCACAGAAGGGCCGCAGACCTTCAAAACATGCCTCCGCATTTAATGCATAAGATGATGGCAAATCTCTGCAAAAGATTCGATTATATCTCCAAAAGCCGTAATTCCGGCTAAGACGTCCACATCAGCACGGTACGCAGCGGCTTCTACGCCCATTCTAGCACAGTACGCAGCGGCTTCTACGCCCATTTAGGATCTGTGCTCATACGGCTTCTACGCCCACTCAGTCTCTACGACCATTCAGTCTCTACGACCACTCGGCTTCTATGCCTGTTCGGCTTCTATGCCTGCTCGGCTTCTATGCCTACTCGGCTTCTATGCCTGTTCGGCTTCTATGCCTATTCGGCTTCTATGCCTACTTGGCTTCTATGCCATGGTGACAGACATTTGGCTTCTATGCCAACCTCTGCTACACAATGGATACCTACCTACGTGGCTTTCACGCCGTGATCTTAGTAGCAATTGTACGCGTTGTGTCCCCTTAGTTGGACCCGTGTCACACGCTCATTCAAAAGATCATCTATACGTAGTCATTGGTTACTTTAACCGTTGTGTAAAAGGGTGCTGTACTTTCCACTCCTCGGTTGTTATACCGATGGAGTGGTCACTGTCACCAAAACTCTGTAAATAGAGACCCCTATTAATGGGGAACAAGGTCAACAATTTGGAAGATCGAACCAGGTCGAAGAATTGATAGAGAGAGAGAGAGAGAGCACCCGGAGCTCAGGCAAAGAGTAGGGATCGACGACTTCAGCATCGTGCATCCACCCTCTTCTGCAACCTTCGAAGCTGCTTCCTTTCTCCTATGGCACTTCTTCAACATCGTGTGGTCCAAGGGCTAAAGTGATCGACCGCAGATCAGACACCTATAGCAATATCTACCCAGATTAAATAAATTATACTCCCACATCCTCGTATAGGATTATATTGTACAAGTTTATTTGTAAACAAAAGAAGGCGGGTTCCGTGTAAACCCCCACATTGAATACATTCCTATTCTTTTTGTTTAAATAACCACAAACAACTGGAGAAGTCCCTTCATAGATTTCGTCGCATACGGAATCTTGTCGGAGGACCCCAAAGAAGCAGTATCCGTCAAAAGACGATCATTACGCTTCTACTACGATGCATCTTCACAATGCCTATATCGCCGGACCTACGACGGACTACTATTGAGATGCCTATCTGAAGACGAAGCACAGCAGATTATTCGGGAAGCTCACGACGACGTATGCGGAGCGCATCAACCCGGTCCTAAGCTACAGGATCGCATCAGGAGAATGGGCTATTACTGGCCTACTATGATCGCAGATGCAATACGGTATGCAAGACAATACAGAGCCTGTCAGGTTCATGCAGACTTCATACATCAACCGTCTGAATATCTACATCCTACGGTTGCGTCCTGGCCTTTCGAAGCATGGGGTATGGATATCGTCGGTCCTATTCACCCGTCTTCTTCCAGCGGTCACCAGTTCATACTGGCCATCACGGATTACTTCTCCAAATGGGCAGAGGCAATCCCTCTTGCTAAGGTGAAGGCGTCTAATGTGATCAGCTTCATTAAGCATCACGTTATTTATCGCTTTGGGGTACCCCGGAGGATAATTCACGACAATGGGCCTCAGTTTATCAGCCAAGCGTTTCATCAATTTTACGATAAAAATTGGATACACAATATTGCCTCTACGACATATTATCCAGCTGCCAATGGTTTGGCGGAAGCTTTCAACAAAACCATTATCAAACTCTTGAAGAAATTCGTCTCTTCAAACAAGAGAGATTGGAATGAGAAGCTGGGCGAATGTCTCTGGGCATACCGCACAATGGTACGAACACCGACAGGTTGTACCCCATTCTTGTTGGTCTACGGGGGCGAAGCAGTTCTCCCCATTGAAATCCGGATCCCGTCACTCAGGATAGCCGTGACTAGTAAGCTGACTCAAGAAAAGAATGACCTGTTAAAGCTCCAAGAGCTAGAAGGATTAGACGAGAAACGTCTCCAAGCTCAGCAGCGCATCACGCTCTACCAAGCACGCATTTTCAAAACTTTCAATCATAGAGTAAAGGAAAGTGTTCAAAGTCGGCAAGCTAGTTCTAGCCGTAAAAAGGCCGATGATTCTTACTCACAGAAGTAAAGGCAAATTCCAGCCCAAGTGGGAAGGCCCTTATGTGATCGAGACAACGTTCTCAAACGGCGCCTACAGGATAGCCCAGCCTAATGGAGACCTGTTAATGGCTCCTATCAACGGTAAATTCCTGAAAAGGTACTATGCTTAATCTCCCCTGCTCGAGTGGAATATAGCGAGGATCTCAATTCTGACAAAACTACTTCCAGAACGCAATTAGCTGGATCATATCCTATCATGTCTGTATGACCTCTGAATAGATATATCCTGCTAAAAAGTTTATCGAGAGTCTATCATGTCCATACTACCTCTGATATCACTCTCGCCTAAAAAAAACTGTCATTTACATTCCGAAATGATGGGTCCACAAAAGTCAGAAAAGAGTCGCTTTTATTTATTCCCGATAAGAGCATAATTACATCTGGGGAAGTAAAAAGAGAAAGGATACATCATGATGAGGGAGCAGTCAAATCGCGAATCAGCCGCTCTAGTGCCGCTATCCTCTCATCCCTGAAAACTAAGGCATCGGCGCGAGCCCGCTCCAGCCGTGCCTCGGGATTGTTCGTAAGGGTCAGCTCAGCCCTTGCCCGAAGAGAGCCCGCACGGGCAGCTTCTGCACGCTCCAAATCCTGTCGCGCTGCGCTCAGTCGACCAGTCGCTACATCTAGACCTGCCAACGACTGAGAAGCCCACTCCTCTGCAAGAGCGAGTTTTTCCTTCAGCTTGCGGGCCCTCGCTGCGTTCCCTTCTTGCTCGGATCGGAGCTTCGTCTCAAGAGCGAGAGCCTCTTCCACGACAGCTTTTTTTTTATCCATCTCCAGCTTATGTGTTTGGATGGAGTTGTCTAGGCTTTCCAGCTGCGTAGAAAGCCGTGCAGTCATGAGGTCGTATCTGGCCTGGACCTCAGCATCAAAGCTGCCCTGGGTCAACTGCAAGTATTCGTTAATGGGTTGCTCTAAACCATTAACCACCGCCTCCAGGGCGTCAGCTACCCCAGGATTGCCGAGCTCCCTGACAGCCCTGATCGAAAACTGAGAAGTCTTCTTCAGGCGCTCAAAGTCTAGACTCTTCGCCAACACCATCGATATCATCATTTTCAAACCGGTGTAAAAGAGGCTGGTATGTTGCTTAGTCAGCGCAACTAGATCCGATTGAACGCCAGGAGTGGCCGCGATATCAGCAAGTCTCCCTCCGAAAATGATTGCAGACGAAGTGGCCACAGCCGTCGCCTCGATGGGTGGTGCGACCGAAGAAGGTACGACGACGACGGTCGAAGTCATTAGCATACTCGCGAGAGACGAAGTCACGATGACGGGTTCGTCCTCCTCTCGAGGTGACGAAACCACTCCAGGCGAGCTGGCCCCCGAAGGTATTTCCTCCTCGAAGTCGAAAGCCTCCGTATCATCGCCAGGAGCCAGAGCAGAGCCAGAAGGTGCTTCAATGCCGTATTTCCCGTGGACGCCATCCCCTGGGAAAAGGACCAGAAAGTTGATATCAATATGATGGTAATCTTTCTAAAGGGAGACATAAAGCTGACATTTACCCGGAGCCAACGGTATATATGGCGCATCTGCAGCCGATGTAGCTAAACCATGCTCTAATGACGCAATGCGAACTATCATACCTGGAGAAGGAGGTAGGCCAACCGACTTCTCCCGGAGTTCTGCCAAGCCTTCACCGAGACGCAGTCGAGGTTCATCAACTGGAATCTCGCTAGACGTGCTCGCTGACACAGCGAAAGTTTTATCCGTTGCTGGTCTAGGGAAAGATTCTCCCATCTGCCATGGCCACACAGGAAATCTCGTTCCACTACCTGGAGCAGTAGCCACGACAGTGACCTCTAGCGAAGATTCTCCAGCGCCGCCGGCCGGAACTGTAGAAGGTCCCTCTCTAAAAGGCGAGGAACCTCCAGCCAAAGAATCATCCCTGATGTGGGAAGATGCAGGCTCACTCCCGGGAGCCTCAATACCAAGAATGCGGAGAGGACGAGCAACCGTCTCCTTCCTCCTCTTACGAAGAGAAGCCTCCTTCGGGGCAGAAGCCCGTCGCTTCCCAGAAGAGACTACCAAAGCCCCCGCAGCCGGAGGCACTTCACACCTCGGCACCGACACCAGAGGCTCATCCGGAGTGCCAGACTCCTCACCCTCGTCAGAAGAAACCGAGGGGACTTCAACTCTTCCCCCAGAATGGGAAGGAGGCACCCTGAAGCTTCCACGCTTATCGAAATCGCGATGGAAGGTGTTAATTGCCACATAGAACTGGGCGTAAGAATGGAGAATACGGAGCTCCGTGGAGGTTGTAACGACCGGCACAATAAAGATTGCTCCCGTACAATCCATGATAAAATATCGCCACCCTCTGGCTCCATCAATGAGTCCGCCCCTGGACCTGAAGCTGGTGACGGCATTGCCCACATGCAACTGATCGTACCCAAACTGCCGGGCGAACCAACTAGGCAAGTAGGGCTCGAAGAAGCAATGATCTTCGCTCCTGTACAACAGATGGGAGGGTCTAATGCAGACCAACCAATTAAAAGCTTCCGGAGAAAGATCGGTCTTCTCTCCACCTGAATCCTCAAGCCTCGTCCCTGATTGGTTGCGATGTACAGGAGGGGGAGTACAGAGGAGCTTCCAGCCGTGACTGAGGTTCAACACCAGGCGACAGTCCAAAGTGGTGTTCATATTCCAGGGAGAGTCTTTGTAGTTCAGCAAGAAATTACCCCCCGAGCTGCTACCAGAGCCAGGAGACATCACCCGGGGGTTGTGGAGAATTAACCATCCCATCAAATACAGGTATGGTAATTCCACCCGGGGAAAACTCTCACGCCGAGCTTCATCGACGAGCAACCCATCAGTCATGGCTCTCAGGCCAGCCTGTATACGGCACACCATGGCAGGAAGCAAGCCCAGTCTTGCCCCAAACACCAGGCGCACTGCCGGCCACAGGATGTTTCGGTGAATGCGGTCCGCGGACGCAGTACCAGGTACTACTACTCGACGCAGCTATATCGAGAGGAAACCGGCCAGCTGGGCTTCCTTAGACAGAAGCCTGCGACAGCGCCTCAAGTAACTGTAGGCCTTAGTGCCTTCGGGATACTTTCCTACCCCCTCAACGAGAATCTGATCTGGAGCCTTAGCCTCCTCCATAAGATCCTCAATGACCTGGGCACTAAGCACGCCCAAACAGTTCACGAGCTCATTCTTGCCCCCCGAGGCTTTCTCCGACTTGACGACCCTGGCTCGGTGGAAGAAGAGGTAGGACATCCACTTGGTGATGTGAGCCAAATCAGAAGGCTCGTTATAAAAAGCGGTGCACGAGAAGTATTGACACATCAGCTCCTGATACACTTCTGCCACCCGAGGGTCCAAGTCCCCCAATTCCCGGTTGGTGGGGACATACTCTTCATATGGGGTATCCCCCATCGGCAGTCTCGAGACAACTGCCATCTCATGAAGGGCCAATCCCAGCTCCCCCAGTGGAGTGGCGAAGGTCCCAGTGAGCAAAATATATCGCTCCATCAGTGCCAAGAACAAATTAGGATTGGGAGGCAACCCGACACTCGTCGCACTCACAGCGGCATACAGTCCAATGCCCTCTAGCTTTCTTCGAAAGTGCTTCAAGGCCCAGTTAACTAGGCAAGTCCATCGAAAGTTTGTTGGGGTGATCCACCCATTGCACCGAGGATTCTCCTTGGGATATACCCCACCTTGTCCCATGAAGTCGTTGCAGAAGGTCGGCAATTGGACCGGCTGGATCACTGAGCTATCTTCACTCAGGACACTGCCCGAGAACAGTCCTCTGAACAACGTCACAACACCGGAAGGGCGGCTGACAAACGACCCCTGGTCAGCCCCTTTCAGATGAAAGATCTTCCTCGGCTTGCCGTGAAGATCGGGAGTCAGCGTCCACGACATCCTCCTGCGATGTGTGGCATAGAAGAAAGCCGAGATGGGATAATCTCTCGGCATCGTGGGCAGATACAAGACCACGCTCTCGGCAGGGAAAACCCAGGGTTCTCTCTTGGGCTTCGTCTGGGACTGCTTGTCTATCATGTCCCCAAAGAGAAAGGCCGGCTTGATGTACTGCTCCCCGTCTACGTACGTTAGGGGCTCCCCGTTGATCATGCTCAGCAGCATTCGCTCGCCTTGAGCCGATATCAAGATCCCCCTTCCTTCAGGGTACTGGGGTCCGGAGATAGGAAATGTCACGTGGGACAGATCCTCCAGATAGTTCGAGTGCAGCATCCCGGCAGCGGAACCCATCACCTCGGCCAGTGGAGACTCACCCAAATCAACTGCAAAAGTGCAAAAAAAATATGTCATTACAAATCTTGCACAAACATACCGACCAAAAGAAACGACAGTCTGTGCTCTACGCCAGGATTGTACAAATTTGGTTATTTTACGCCGGAAGTCCCCCTCCGTAGAAAATCGGTATAAAAGAGGCTATTAGCACAGAAGACGACCTAGCGCGGTCACGTTCAACGTGTGCGTAGGATTTTTTGTCGTTTTTTGTCACCCCAAAGGCTCTACCTCTAAGACCGGGTGCGCTGCTTGTCGGCGGGATACTTCGCTCAGAAGGAAGTTCACCTTGCCTAACCGAAGACTCCCTCGCTGGGGCAGAAGAATGAGAAGAAGAACCTATGCAGTTTCCCTTAGTGGAGGGGGTTTGTTTCGGCACCATTTCTGAAGACTCGAAGTGCTCGGAGAAGGAACGAAGAAAAACTCGAACAATCTAAAGCTCTCTTTCGCAGAAGACAGATAAAAAGTTTTTCTCTCAAAAGCTTGGGATATATATAGAGTTTGAGTCGACTCCTCGAATCCTCGGACGGACTCCTCGAAACCCTAACCAAATCTCCTAAATTAAATATTTGGTTATGATTGGGTCCTACGTCAGCCTATTATTCAGAGAAGGCAGACAGTCAGCGAATTCAAAAAGATTCTTCGCGCAAAGCAGTTCAGTGGTTCCTACGCTAAAGGAGCTTTCTACGCTCGACAACAACAGATCTACGATTTTACGCTCGCAAGCTATAAGTCTATGGTTTTACGCCCGGATGCCTTTGTGCTCGATAGCTTTTATGCTCGAGAGGTAACAAACCTACGACTTTACGCTCAGCAGATACCAAATCGATGATCTTACGCTCGGTGGCGCTCAGTTTACGCTCAGAAGCAACAGATCCGCAAACTTCATGCTCGAAGAAATTTTCTTTTCAGGAGCTACAGATCTACAGTTCTACGCTAAAGGAGCTTTCTACGCTCGACAGCTACAAATCTACGACTTTACGTTCGACAGCTATAAGTCTATGGTTTTACGCCCGGATGCCTTTGTGCTCGGTAGCTTTTATGCTCGAGAGTCTACAAACCTACGACTTCACGCTCAGGAACCACAAGTCTACGATTTCACGCTCGATGGTGTTTTATGTCCAGAGGCTACAGACTGATGATTTCACGCTCCACGACTTTTTGCATATCCGAACAGTCCCCGAAGCGGTCAATTGCAAAGAGTTTACACAGAAGATACTCGTTCTTGACCCCAAAGTATCCCAAGTATCCGAAACACACAGAGTTCAAACATTGAGAAATTACTCTTATCGGGTCCAAAATTGGAGGTTCATCCAGACTCCAGTCTGAATATCTCGTCTGTCAAGATGGCAACTCAGTTTGACAGCCATTTCTCGACCCTGTTCCAAGGGAGTTTCGAGAGATCATTCTTGAAGACGAAGTCTGAACAAAATTTTTGCTCATCAGAAGCAGCAGTTCAGAGGTCTACGCGGTCCCTCAGTCCTAGCAACAAAACAGTTCTAAAGGTTCAACAGGCTTAAACAGGTTTTATGGACTATTCGCTACACGTAAAGGACAGGGCCTAATACTCTTCTTATCAGAGTTGGCGTAAAGAATCAGACGTGTCGAAGCTATACATATTCAGACTTCACAGCAACGTATGACAAGATGATCATATGCAGAGAAGAAAGACAATTTTATTAAAGATTAAAGTCATATGAGGGAAATCCTGTCTACAAAGGGTTTTTTCTTTATTTCTTTTGACTACATATGAGGGAAATCCCATCTACAAAGGGCTTTCTCATCATCGTCGTCGGAAGATCTCCCCCAGAATCTGTTCTACCGGGTTCTCGCATCGGTGCAGGTCTTCCTCTTCTTCCATGGCAGTTCATCGACCACCACAGTCATGAACAAGAAGATCGCTGGTGGGAGGATACAGAACTGGGCCTGCATAAATGATGCAGATCCCATGCTTCGTATGCCGCTCAAGCCGGGACAGAGCAAGTCTGTCTGAATTTCGTCACCGGAGGCAACGGGAGAAGACACTGCTTGCAAGCGGTGTGGTCAAATACGACCCTTCCTCTCTCCTGGGCAACAGCCATATAAAGTTGCTGATTATCCCGAGCAAGGGAGGCTAAGATATCCTTCCATGATCCATCGTTGTAGTGGACACTTGTTCGAAGATGCCGTCTTTTTTGGCTCCCTACATGCTGGAAGAACATGATCTCCTTCTTCCTCAGGTCGATCCGACGAACTCCGGCGATCATCTCTGCATGGTGATGGGAATGTGGGGAGAACAGGTTAACTCCCCCAGCCTTTTTATAGGCGAAAAAGATCACAACTGTCCCCAATAAATCCGCCATAAATTCCACATCGACCGTTTTAACGCTCCATTCAAAAACGTTTCGAGTTATGAGGGGCCGTTCATGCTTCATTCAAAGCGTTTCAAATTCCGAGGAATTTAAAAGCTTTAAAAGGGGTCTTGTAGAAGTATGAAAAATACGCTGGGAGGAGCTACGCAGCATACTGATGCAGAGCAGCATAAACAGAGGCCTTCAGAGCCATCAAGTGTACAAGCAGAGCTTTCTTCACTAAACACAACGTGAAGTACAAGCTCAAAGGACCATCCGCGTAAGTGCAGTACGTCCAGGCCACTTTAGCGTAAACAGGGTTCTTCATCGCCTCCATGGCGTAAAACTCATCCGCTCTCAAAGCAGCGTTAAAGCGTACGAGGAACGCTTCGTCTTCCCCGGAATGAACATGTCAAGTCACGCAGTGAACCTGACCTCTGACTCCTGACAAAAAAGTGCTGTACGGCTACCCAGACGACGGCTGAAAACGAGGACAGACCCCTCGGGTTGTAGAAGCATGAAAAATACGCTGGGAGGAGCTACATAGCATACTGATGCAGAGCAGCATAAACAGAGGCCTTCAGAGCCATCAAGCGTACAAGCAGAGCTTTCTCCACTAAACACAACGTGAAGTACAAGCTCAAAGGACCATCCGCGTAAGTGCAGTACGTCCAGGCCGCTCCAGCGTAAATAGGGTTCTTCATCGCCTCCATGGCGTAAAACTCATCCGCTCTCAAAGCAGCGTTAAAGCGTACGAGGAACGCTTCGTCTTCCCCGGAATGAACCTGTCAAGTCACGCAGTGAACCTGACCTCTGACTCCTAACAAAAAGTGCTGCACGGCTACCCAGACGACGGCTAGAAACAAGGACAGACCCCTCGGGATGCACACCACAGTATGATGGCGGATCTCTGCATTTAATGCAGAGGATTTGGTTAAAATATCGCCGAACCGTCGTTTACTGACGTCCCCTCAGCATAAACTGCTCTTTCGCGTACAAGGGGATACGCTGCCTTATTTTACACAGGCAAACATGAGTTGTTTTATGCTCCGCAGTAGACAAACCGCCTGCCACTTCAAAAGCTGCACTTTATACGGGGCTCGAGGCACGTCTCTACGTCTAAATTGCACAGAGCGGTGACAGTTTCTCTGGAGGCACGTCTCTGCGACAGTTGCACAGAAGGGCTGCAGACCTTCAAAATACGCCTCCGTATTTAATGCACAAGATGGTGGCAAATCTCTGCAAGAGATTTGATTATATCTTCAAAAGCCGTAATTTCGGCTAAAGACGTCCACATCAGCACTCTGGCACGGTACGCAGCGGCTTCTACGCCCATTCAAGATCTGTGCTCATTCGGCTTCAAACGCCCACTCAGTCTCTACGACCATTCGGCTTCAAACGCCCACTCAGTCTCTACGACCATTCGGCTTTAAACGCTCACTCAATCTCTACGACCATTCGGCTTCAAACGCCCACTCAGTCTCTACGACCATTCGGCTTCTACGCCTGTTCGGCTTCTACGCCTGTTCGGCTTCTACGCCTACTCGGCTTCTACGCCTACTCGGCTTCTATGCCTATCCGGCTTCTACGCCAGGGTGACAGTCATTTGGCTTCTACGCCAACCTCTTCTACACAAGGGATACCTACCTACGTGGCTTCTACGCCGTGATCTTCGCAGCAGATATATGCGTTTTGTCTCCTTAGTTGGACACGCGTCACATGCTCACTCAAAAGGTCATCTATACGCAGGCATTGGTTATTTTAACCGTTGTGTAAAAGGGTGATGTACTTTCCACTCCTCGGTTTTTACACCGACAGTGTGGTCACTGTCACCAAAACTCTATAAATAGAGACCCCTATCAATGGGGAACAAGGTCAAAAAACTTCAAACTGGAAGATCGAACAAGGTCGAAAAACTTCAAACTGGAAGATCGAACAAGGTCGAAAAACTTTAAACTTGAAGATCGAACAAGGTCGAACTTCCCAGAAAGATCGAACCAGAGGTCAAGAGAGAGAGAGAGAGCCCAGAGCTCAGGCAAAGAGCAGAGATCGACAACTTTGGCATCGTGCATCCACCCTCTTCTGCAACCTTCGAAGCTGCTACCTGTCTTCCACGGCACTTCTTCAATATCGTGTGGTCCAAGGGCTAAAGTGATCTCAGACACCTATAGCAATTTATACCCAGATTAAATAAATTGTACTCCCATATCCTCGTATAGGATTAAATTGTACAAGTTTGTTTGTAAACCAAAGGGCACGGGTTTCGTATAAACTCCGTCATTGAAATACACTTTCATTCTTTCGTTTAATACCACAAACATCAGTACATCAAAATGTACTGGTGAAGGCAAGCTAACCCAACTATACCAATCAACATATTGTTTATAAGAAGCATGCATATTATTTGTGGTCTTTCTATCTTACTTTAGTTTATTTTACAGCAAGTAGTAGATATACAATTCAATAAAATACTTGCCACCGTTCAGTGACATTTACCTGCCCGTCTGAATCACCTGCACAATACTTACCATGTCCTTCCCTTCCACGAAGACACAAGTTAGCTTGCAATAGGTTTAAATATACGAGGGCATCACTGGTTGGATGCCAAATGGATAAGTTATAGTGGTGAAGAAGATGGTATGCAACGAAAGCAAAAGAGGCGCTATAAGCTATCCCGTCCAGCATAATAGACTAAACGAGAGTTTTGTCCGGATCGGATCGGTGCCAGTGCCCCAGCAACCGTCCGCAGAAACTAAGACCTTGTGCACAAGTTGTCCGTGATCGAACGGTATGTTTACTAAGTTAAAAATTTATGTAATTGAGGCAATATGAGTACAAGGCAAGTAGCATTGCATGATTCATTTTGTATAGCCTCCCTGAATAATTATTCGCATACAAGGTGTGTTCCATACTTAGCATAATTCATATAAGAAGATACATTCTAACTAAAATTGAAGCATGTATATAATATTTTAGATGAACTAGCATACAATAAGATAACCGTTCACAAGTTAATTGACAAGCCTGATAATCCAAGTCTATTCCTTTTTATCTTGACATCTTTTAGTTTTTACTTGGTATCGTTTGATCGGGGCAAGCAAGAATACAATATTTTTAGATGTGAAGACTTGGAAGAAGGGCCAATTGAATCGAATATAAGCCACTCACTTAGTTGGTTGGAAGAGAGAAGGAAAGAGGTGCTTCAGGACTCCGCTCGAGCGTCGCCTACTGTTCGTTCACCTGGATTGCCATGAATAGTTGATCAATACTTCTTCCACTCTTTCCAATATCTGAATTGAAGTGCAATTCAACGAACAAAAACAATAAAATTCATCAAAATCGTTCAAGAAAACTCAAGCAAATCCGAAAACCAACTCAAGGCACAAAGGCAACAAGCAACAACGAAAACTGAGACGACAAAAGATGCAGTGGAGAGGTCCCTCCTGAATCTGCCGCTAAGTCGGTCCTGGGGGCACGGTCCACTGAATATGGAAATCGATTCTGAAGAAGCAAATCCATAAAGATGATGGGATCTTGTTTTAATCTATCCCGATCGAACGATACCATCTATATATTTCTTAGCCGCGCTCCCCGAATAGGGGGAACGGGACACCACATCCTACCCAACTAATTGGAAGTTTCGTCCATGAAACTTAGTAATAGAACCTACCGCTAGAAAAAATTATGTTGAGGACGACGATCATGACGCAACAAACAGTCACGAACTGCATGGTTTAATTCGCCACAGGCTAGGCATAACCCAAGTTTCTTTCGGTATTTATCAGCCATGTGCCCAGGTTTCTTGCAGAAGAAACAGGTCTTACTCAAATCCCCTTTTTTGTAGACTGACGTTGTTTTGACGCTTTGCAGCATTATTTCCTCTTTCGTTGCGTTGGCGTTTGTGATATAGAGGTATGCACAGTGCCGGCAGCAACATGAGGATACTGCGGTTCAAGAGATAGGGCATGATTCATGACTCCTCGCATATTCTCGTACTGATGAACGACTATATGTGCATGGATGACAGGGCGCAGACCTCCTTCAAACCTTCTAGCTCGACTCGGTGCATCAGGTAAATAGGAGCTTACAAATTTGGAGAGTCGGTTGAATTCGGCTGAATACTGCTTAACTGTCATACTTCTTTGGCATAATTGTACGAACTCGTTCTCCTTCTAACGACATATGGGAGGGGGTATGAACTCCTCTTCAAATGCACTACGAAAAGTAGCCCACGTGATCGCCTCCTCTCTATGGTCAACTTGAAGAGATCGTTGATGCAAATCCCACCAATCGTGCATGTTAAGACGGGGCTGCAGTTGAGCGCATGCGACGCGCTTCTCTTCGGGGACCTCTAGCAGGGAGAAATGGTCTTCAAGTTCGGCCAACCAATATAGAGCCACGACTGGGTCCTCAGTCCCATTGAATGGTGTATTATAGACTTTCTTGAAGTCATCAAAGTCAAAGGCAGTCACTTCCCTCTTCCTTGGTGTCTGGGGCGTCTCGACTTCAAATGCGGGTTGCTCCACCGGTGTCGCCGCTGTTGCCGTGGACTAGTTTGAGGCCAAAGTCTGCACAATCTGTTGTAGGGTATCTACCTGCTTTTGTTGGACTGGGAATCGGGCTTCTATATTATCTTGAAACTTGAGTTGCCTCTCCTTCGCTCGCTTCTCGATCCGTTCATATCGAGCCTCGTCCCTTTGTTGGTTTGCCTCAACATCCGCATTATTTGCTGGATAGGATCGATGCGAGACATGGCTCGCTGGCTTCATGAACTTCCCGAAGTACCGGAACTACTTTCTTGGGCTTGTGTCTCGCCTGGTACTAGCGCTGAGGATTGCGCTAGTTCCATTCCTACAAAAGAAGGTAAATTACATCAGGATCATAATATATTATGGACTTATTGCATGAACGTATCTCATTTTGGCCTAACAAGTTCAAGAGTTCGCACAGGGATTTGATCTTTAAAGGAACTTTTCCAGCACGAGGGTCAAAGGAACTTGAAGCTATGCTCTAATACCAATATGTCACGCCCCGATTCTGTGGAATCGATAGTTGTCCCCCGGGCGTAACGCCGTGCGGGCAACGCACAAGGCTAACGATATTTTGCATAGCGAGCACATATTCAGAGTACGCAGATAAATTGAAACACAAAGTTGAAGCATAAAAAAGTTCTCTTTATTGATATGAACATCTATTACAAACTCTTGAACGAGTCATAAGGGTTGCCGCACGGGCTTACAAAATATTGACACAAAATGACATAGCAGTCTTGTATATTACATCCCTTTACTAAACTTCAAAATGTAAAGACCTCCTGGTGGAATGATGGCCTTTCCACGGAGCTGTATTGAGTTTGGGTTGCTAGCTCCTTGCTTCAAAATGCTTCAAGGTGGCACGATCTGAATGCGCCGACAGATGGACTGGATCAGAAAGACGACTTTACCTCTTCGCTCGGATCTCCTTAGTACGGGAAACCTGTTTCAACGAGGGTCATTACATCAAAATATACTGGTAAAGGCAAGCTAACCCAACTATACCAATCAACACGTTGTTTATATAAAGTATGCATATTATTTGTGATCTTTCTATCTTGCCTTAGTTTATTTTACAGCAAGCAGTAGATATGGAATTCAATAAAATACTTGCCACCGTTCGGTGACATTTACCTGCCCGTCTGAACCACCTGCACAATACTTACCATGTCCTTCCTTGCCACGAAGACACAAGTTAGCTTGTAACAAGTTTAAATATATAAGAGGATCACTGGCTGGATGCCAAATGGACGACTGATAGTCGGTGACAAGGATGGTATGCAATGAAAGCACAAGAGGCGCTACAAGCCATCCCGTCCAGTGTAATAGAATAAATGAGAGTTTCGTCCGGATCAGATTGGTGCCAGTGCCCCAGCAACCGTCCGCAGGAACTAAGACCTTGTGCACAAGTTGTCCGTAATCGAACGGTATGTTTACTAAGTTAACTATTCATGCAGTTGAGGCAACACGAGTATAAGACAAGTAGCATTGCATGATTCATTTTGCATAGCCTCCCTGAACAATTATTCGCAAACAAGGTGTGTTCCATACTTAGCATAATTTATAGAAGAAGATGCATTCTAACTAAAATTGAAGCATGTATAGAATATTTTAGATGAACTAGCATACAATAAGATAACCGTTCATAAGTTAATTGACAAGCATGATAATCCAAGTCCATTCCTTTTTATCTTGACATCTTTTAGTTATTACTTGGTATCGTTTGATCGGGGCAAGCAAGAATGCAAGATTTTAGATGTGAAAACTTGGAAGAAGGGCCAACTGAATCGAATATAAGCCACTCACTTAGTTGGTTGGAAGGGAGAAGGAAAGAGGTGCTTCAGGACTCCGCTAGAGCGTCGCCTACTGGTCCTTCACCTGCATTGCCACGAACAGCTGATCAATACTTCTTCTACTCTTTCCAATATCGGAATTGAAGTGCAATTCAACGAAAGAAAACAATGAAATCCATCAAAATCGTTCAAGAAAACTCAAGCAAATCCGAAAACTAACTCATAAAGAGGATGGAATCTTGTTTTAATCTATCCTGATTGAACGATACCGTCTATGTATTTCTTAGCCGCGCTCTCCGAATAGGGGGAACGGGGGTACCACATGGTACAAGTTCATTAAGTGATCAGTTTAGGTTGAATACGAATACAATATGGTAACTCGATTACACGTATGATATATAATCAACATGTACATGAATATACTTGGGCTTGATCACATAACCAACTCTTACTCTTCCGTCCCCAACCATTACTCATGGATCCAATCACGATACGTTACGAACATGAATATAAGCACACTGAACACGACCAGTGTGTGAACACGAAATACACGATAATCAATACCCGATACACACGATAAAATACATGTGAAGGAGTACCCACTGAACATGGTAGGGAATAACATCTCCTGATAGAATCTATTTAGTACCAGTTCGTATTGCCATTATGTCGAAATCAAGTAAACAGTACTAAAATAAGTGATATATACACTATCATGAAATAAAAACTAACAAAGAGATGTACTCACCTCTGGTCCGGATCAAAGGTGTCTCTCGATGCCCAAGCAGGTGTCACACAATCCTATTTAGGAAATATTACGTCAATTTGGTGTAAATGAGTGATAAATGAGTAAAAGAATGCACTAATATGATTTATGGGTCAATTTTTAGCTAACTAGGTCTAACTAGGTCCATACTAAGGTTATTAATCTATATTGATCACTAACTAGTCAATACTAACTTATAATAACTATACTATATAATTTCTAATAGATATAGCTATTACCTTAACTAATAGTAAGTAATTAACTAACTGATACAAAATACCTACTAATATCCCTAAACTAACTGTAGCTACTATTAACTAGAACTACTTAACTAATACTTACTACAACTACTAGTTGATAACTAGTATTTACACTAATTGATATATTGACTTACTAAAGACAACATATACATTAACTAACTAATATTTAATAAGCTTCTTAACAATACCAACTAGATTAAATAACTGTTAACTAATACAGACCTTAACTAATTGATACCTGAAACTAACTAACTAATACTATATTAATGATACACTACTAATAGTCACTAAATACTGATACTCTAAAGTATTAACTGCTAACTAAATAACATTAAACTAACTATACTAACTTAGTCTACAGCCTAATTGCTCATGACTGATATCAAGTTCTTCTTGAGAACTGATACCTCAAGTATAACAATAGAAGCTACTTCTTCTCATCCAATACTCGAGCCCTTATGGCCTACCCCTCCCTTGGTACACACCCAAAATTGGTGCACCGGCCTGCTACCAAGATATCAGATCCCTCCCTTCACAGTTCACCTAGCACCACTGCCACTACCAATTCTCCCCAGGACCAGTTCAAACACTACCTATACACTATATTTCACACTACTAACACACACAGTCATACCTGATACACTCTTTATCAGAGTTGCCCGAGCTTTCATCCCAATGTTGACTCATCAAAATAGGAATTTCCTTTCCTTAAACACAGCTCTACACACATTGGTATCACTCAACCCAAACACTCAACTGACCGACACCAAGGTATCCTAACACTCACACTATGATCTGACACAGGTGTTCCTCTCTATACACACCCAAATACATCTGATACTCCTACTAAGTTTAGGTGTAATTCATAATACAAACACACACTGGGGTGTTGCTGCTGCTGCTGCTGCAGCCCCTCTCAGAACTTCACATACTCAAAACACAACACCAACATCAGCAACATCCCTCTAACTTCCAAGTTGAGGCCTGCACCAAAATGACCACAGTTGCAACTCACCACCTGTCACTATCTCATTTCCTGAGCCGGGTATTTTTTTATTTTTAATTTAGTTAATTGTGTATTATTTATAATTAATTGTATTTATATTTAATTAGTGATTGTATTATTTTTTAATTGATTGTTTTAGGATTTTGGCTAGCCTGGACCCGTGTCAGACCCTAGTGGACCCATGTCCGACCCAACCCACACCCTTATGAGACCTATTTTTTTTGGTTTAGAATATTTATTATATTTTTAGTGGGTTAGTTGGAGAGATTGGGAGTTAGTTTGAGTGCTTTTGGAACCCGAAACCCAAACCCAAGTGAGGGGAGGGGCATTTTGGTCTTTTGGACATATTGTAAACCTATTTCTTGTGTGAGACCCGACTCCTCTCCCCATTTCTAGCGTGTACACAGCAGCCCCTCTTTTTTCTTCTTCACTTTTTCTTCTTCTCCACTCTTTCTTTCATCTTTATTCCTTCTTCCAACCTCAAGCAAGTAAGTTTTCTCCATTTTCTCTCCTTTCTTCTTCTGTCACGACCCGCACCCGGGGTAAGGGTACTAGTCGAAAACAACGCTCAGCCTACGTCGCAGAATCGGCGGTAGAACGCTGTCTAGAAAGTCTATCTAATATAATGAACCACCAAAAGATAGTGTACTCAATCACAGAACTAAGATAGAATGAGCACGAATCAGATAAGAATAGAATAGTCATCATACAACTCATGAGTTTAAAATAATGCATCAATGAGTCTGAAGAGTAACAAAATAAGCTGGAGACAAATCCAGTACAAAAGAATATACTACTAGGCTACAACTCCTGGGTCAACTGTCTCGGTTGGGATAAGTCCCTCTTGAGCCAGGGTCTCCGAATCTAAACCCACAATATCCTGGGGTCCATAATAGGTAGGGTACTCCTCAGTGTCATCTGGAAAAATATATCCAGTCAGGAAAGGAGCAGAGTACATCTCTAACAGCAGTTCTAATCTATGATAAAAACTATGTAACAGTAAATAGTTGTGGATAAACAAGATACACAAAATAGATACATGAGATATATAGACAATAAGGAAATACTGGAAAGAAATACAATAATGAACAATATGCCAATGAAACAATAATACTAATGACTAAGTGTGTGAGTACTAGCTTAACATGTGATCGGCTTGGGCAAGATACAATGCGGCCTGGCTAATCATACGTGCGGTGCATGATCAACACTATTCGCTTACCAATACTTTATTCAATAGGGATTTGATCACATATCTATACTAATACTCCCCACCCCCAACTGGTATAATAGATCCAACCACGGTATGCTACGGCACTAGATTCCCCAAGAAGAGAGCGACTCCTCCCGAAAATCAGTGTCTGTACATGTACAAGATAACCAATGAAACAATACTTGCACCATATACACCATATACCAAGGAATAACATCTCATGACGAGATCCGGATATACCAATCCGTGTAACCATAGTGTCAAGAGAAACATGTATATCTACACTAGATACAACGAACATAGAGGATATCATAAATGAGAAACTATCAGAGAATGTACTCGCCTGAAGTCCAAAGAACAGTCTCACAGATGTCTGACTCGGTACCTCGAAGACCTAGATATAGAATACCACATTAATACAAGGTCCCGGAAAGAGAACAAGTCAAACTAGTCAACTTCTAGGTCAAATAAATCAATTCTAAGTTAAAAGTCAACTATGGTCAACTCTAAAGTCAACTAAAGTCAAACATGGTCAAACCAAGGTCAACCTCTCAAGACATCAATATAAATAATATAGAAAATAAAATACAATAATTTAGGAATCAAAATTAGATCCCAAAAGATACCCACACAAGAATACTAATAATACAAATAATGCACACTCTAAATAATGTATATACAAACCAATATTTATACAAATAAAATAATATATTATTATTAGTATTATACCTCACAAAAATACCTATATATATACATATATAAATCAAAATGCATATATATATATATAAACAATCTAATAACTATATACTTATATATACATACATATAAACTTACAAAATTAAAATACCAAACACATGCACATATTAATGTACATATTTTACATGGCTAGAAGCACACATAAAAATACATTCATTAAATTAACAATTAAATATATAATAATTATACATAATATAATTACACATTTAAACACATAAATATATTTTATAAAACATTTATGTATAATTTATTTTATTAACATAAGTACATATATAATTGCATGCAAGAAAGCTACATACATATATTTATACACCACATTAGAACACATAGAAATATATAGATCTATGCTACAATAAATACCATAATAAATACACTAAAATAAATATATAATATCTATATATATTTACTAATTATAAATGAAGAATTTAAAGCATAAATAATTAGATCTACACATAAATACACCAAATTGGAAAGTTTCACACCGTATCCCACTAGATCTAGGATACGCATGTGACACGAGTCCAACACAAAACCAAATGTACCCCGAAGGACACAAACAAGTTACAAATAATATTTATGAATAAATCAAAGTGTCGAAAGTAGATCTATGTGTCCGTGTCAAAATACGACATGTACAAAGTCCCGTGTCAGAGGGAAACCCCCAAAATGACACGTATCACCAAATAGTTGGGATACGAACCACATGTACCCAAATATGGATACGACACAAGCCCCAAACACATAAGCACATGCCCAATTGATCTATAGGATTAATTGACACACACAACAAAATGTAAATTCGGAATTCCAACAAAATTGACACAAAAAGCACCATAATTTTCTCCATGGGTCTCCTATGAACATAAAACAAAGTCCTATGGGTAGTACATACATATAGGTTGATTTTACATGATTAAATCTCAGATTTAGAAGCTATTTTAATGGAAAAAATTGAATTATACCTATTGGGAGATGGATTCCCAATGAAACCTCCAATTGAGATGAACTTGCTTCCAAATTGTAGATCCTTGCTCCTCTTTGTAGTTCCTTGCTTCCTCCTTCTAGATCATTGCTTCTCAACTTTCTAATGGTGAATTAGGAAGAATTTGGGATAAATTTGGTGGGGAATTGGAATGGGAATGAAGGGAATTTGGGAGTGGGAAATTCTAGATCTAGATTTGGAATGAGAATGAGAGGAGAGAGAAATTTCCCCCCTCTTTTAATAGGCCGGCCTTGCCCCTCTCCCAAGCAATTGTAAAATGTCCAATATACCCCTTGGGGCCTCTCATGAAGAAATAATTAAGGAAGGAAGCTTATAGTCTAATCACTTAATTAATTTAATCCATCTCCTTAACTATGGGCTTTCTAAATGGGCCAAATCTAACTATTTAATTCATGTTGGTCCATGGGTCCAAACTACACTATTTGGGTCCACTAAAATAAGTCCAAAATAATTAAATAACATCCAACAATAATTAAATAATACAACAAAAATTATTTACCATGCACAATATTTATTTAAATAGGAAATTACTAAAATACCCTTCTTCCTAAAATGTGGTAGTGACAAGTCTACCCTCCTTAAAATAATTTTGTCCTCGAAATTTAAAGATGAAAACTACCCCCAGAAAATTACAGAACAGAACTAAAGAATCACAATTAACTAATGAACAGAACATAACTAGAAAATAACATACCTCAAGGTACAAACAAATATGGATAACGCTCTCGCATGTCATCCTCTCTCTCCCAGGTAGACTCCCCTGGAGAGTGATGCCTCCATGCGACGCATACCAAAGGAATAGTCTGGTTCCTCAGCACCTTCTCTCTCCGATCCAGAATCTCAACTGGCTGCTCTGGATAGCTAAGAGTAGGGCCCACCTCTATCTCTGAGTGATCCAATACATGACTAGGATCTGCCACGTATCGTCTCAACTGCGACACATGAAACACGTTGTGCACTCCCTCCAATGCAGGTGGCAAGTCTAGTCTATAAGCAACTGCACCGACCCTCTCTAGAATAGTGAAAGGTCCGATGAATCGCGGACTAAGCTTTCCGCCTCCACCGAAGCGAATCGTGCCTCGTGTCGGAGAAATCCTCAGAAACACCAAACCACCCACCTAGAACAAAACACCATCTTAAGAACTTAATCTATAACAAACAAGAACAAGCACAAACAAAATCTAAACTATACCTCGAACTCCAAAGGTCTCCGATGGCTATCGGCCCAATGCCTTTGTCTGTCCTGCGCCACTCGAAGTCTATCTCTGATCAACTGAACCTTCTCCGCTGCATCCACAACCATTTCTGGACCAAGCAAAACTCTCTCTCCAACATCGTCCCAAGACAAAGGAGTACGACACCTCCGACCATATAGAGCTTCAAAAGGTGACATCTCTATACTGGCCTGGTAACTGTTGTTGTAAGCAAACTCTACCAAATGGAGATGGTTCTTCCAAGAACCCCCGAAATCTAGTACACAAGTGCGCAACATATCCTTGAGAGTCTGGATAGTCCGCTCAGACTGCCCATCTGTCTGGGGATGATATGCAGTACTGAATTTGAGCTGAGTGCCCAAACTCTCCTGCAAACTCCTCCAAAAATGAGATGTGAAACGACTATCCCGATCTGAGACTATGCTGACGGAACTCCATGTATCCTAACGATCTGCCTCACATACATCTCTGCCAGCTTCTCCGTAGACAAACCCACCTTGAAAGGCAAAAAGTAGGCCGACTTGGTCAACCTATCAACAATGACCCAAATCGCGTCTTTCCCTCCTGGAGATCGTGGAAGTCCGGACACAAAATCCATAGTAATGTGTTCCCACTTCCACTCTGGAATGGGTAATGGCTGAAGTAACCCTCCTGGCCTCTGCCTCTCGGCTTTCACCTGCTGGCACACTAAGCATCTGGATACAAACTGTGCCACTTCCCTCTTCATGCCATACCACCACACACTCTCTCGCATATCCCGATACATCTTGTTAGCACCTGGATGTATGGAATACTGAGAGCGATGCGCTTCCTGCAATACCTTCTCTCGCAACTCCCCACTAGGCACACACAATCTAATTCCATGCCTCAAAGATCCATCCTCTGCAATAGTGAAATCATCCTCCAATCCTGCTCTCACTTGAGCTCTGATACTCCTCAAAGATACGTCATCATACTGTGCTGTCTTAATCCTGTCTATCAAATCTGAGTGTATCTGCAATCCCCACATCTGCATAGCACCACCAGGAACAATTACCTCAATGCCCAAGCTCTCCAAGTCCTCCAACAAATATCGATCCTGCGTTAAGAACATAGCTACCGGATACCTGCTCAAAGCATCGGCAACTACATTGGCTTTCCCAGGATGATATTGCAAAGAGATATCAAAATCCTTCATCAGTTCCAACCACCGATGCTGCCTCATGTTCAACTCCTTCTGCGTGAAAACGTACTTCAAGCTTTTGTGGTCTGTGAAGATCTCCACACGCTCTCCGTACAAATAATGTTTTCACAACTTCAGAGCGAAGATGACGGCTGCCAACTCCAAATCATGGGTAGGATAGTTCTTTTCATGAGGACGCAATTGCCTGGATGCATAGGCAATCACTTTCCCATGCTGCTGAAGAACACAACCCAAACCCTTTTCCGATGCATCACTATAAATAGTGAAACCTCCGGACCCTGATGGCAACGTCAAAATAGGAGCAGACGTCAACCTCTTCTTCAACTCTTCAAAAGCAACCTGGCAATCCTCCGTCCAAACAAACTCCACATCCTTCCTTGTGAGTCTGGTCATCGGTTCGGCAATCCTCGAAAAATCTTGCACAAACTTCCTGTAGTAGCCTGTCAATCCCAAGAAACTCCTGATCTCTGCTACCAAACTCAGAGTCTTCCAAGATTCTACTGCTGAAATCTTCTTCGGATCCACTGAAATACCATCACCAGTCACAACATGCCCCAAGAATTCTACCTTGTCCAAGAAAAACTCACATTTGGACAACTTCCCATAAAGCTTCTCCTTCCACAGCACATCCAACACAATCCTCAAATGCTCCTCATGCTCCTCCGGTGTCCTCGAGTATATGAGTATGTTGTCGATGAACACCACTACGAACTTGTCAAGGTACTGGTGGAACACCTTGTTCATCAAGTTCATAAATACTGCTGGTGCATTAGTCAAACCAAACGGCATCACCATAAATTCGTACTGACCATACCGAGTTCTAAAAGCAGTCTTCGGTATGTCCTCCGGCTTCACCTTCACCTGATGGTAGCCTGATCTCAAATCTATCTTAGAAAATACCTTCGCACCACTCAACTGATCAAACAGATCATCAATCCGTGGCAAAGGATACTTATTCTTGATAGTGAGATTATTCAAAGCCCTGTAATCAATGCACATGCGCACCGATCCATCCTTCTTCGGTACAAACAATACCGGGGCTCCCCATGGTGAAGAACTCGATCTGATAAACCCCTTATCCTGTAATTCGTCCACCTGCTTCTTCAACTCGACCAGCTCGCTGTTGTTTACTCTATAGATATGTTGCAAAATTGGTTCTGCACCTGGCACCAAGTCTATAGAAAATTTAACATCTCGATCTGGTGGCAATCCTGGCAATTCCTCAGGAAACACATCCAAGAATTCTGCTATCAACGGATGCGTCAACTCCTTGTCTTCCACCATAGCTCCACAAATAATGCCTTCCCCCTGCTCTGCAGCTCCTCTAGCAAACTCGAACTCTGGCTCTCCTGGCGGACCAAACAAAACTCTACCTCCTCTACAGTCTATGCTAGCATGGTGCCTACTCAACCAATCCATCCCAAGTACAATGTCGTAGCTCGGAAGTGGCATTACAAGTAGACACGCACTCAACTCCCGGCCTCCCAAAGTAACTCTTCGATCCTTACAAATATCATTAACCAGGATAATGCCCCCCCGGTCATGATCTTGCAAGTCCTAAGCAAAGACTCAGCTACCAAACCATGCTTTAGAGCAAAAGAAACAAATATAAAACTATGAGAAGCACCACTATCAAACAAAGCTAAAGCTGGAATAGAATCAAGAAGAATAGAACCTGCAATGACATCTCCGGTGGGTTCTTCCTCTTCGACGGTCATAGCAAACGCTCGTCCCTGTCGAGCACCTCCCTGCTGTTGATGCTGGACAAAATGCTGCTGCTGTGTCGGAAGCGATCCCCTCGGCTGTGCTGCAGGTGGTCTCGTCTGTGTCCTCGGAGCTGGAGCTGCTCCCTGAACTGCACGACGAGGACACTCCCTCGATTGATGCCCTTCAGTACCACAATACAAACAAACTCCTAGCCTCCTCCTGCAAACTTCCCAGATGTGGCCAGGCTTCTTACAGAAGTTGCATGAAGCTTGCTGTAACTGTCTCTGCTGCTGAGGTGCCTGGTAAAAAGGCTCTCTAGCTGGAGTCTGGTTCTGCTGTGGCTGCTGGAAAGGTCTGGACTAAAAATGAGGACGTTTGGCAGATACTGCACTGCCGTTGGCCCCCAGAAAAGAATCACGGTCTCTCTTGGTTTTCAAACCCAGATCCCGCTCAACCTTGCGTGCCTCCGCAAGTATCTCCGAGTATGTCTCATAAAAAGACGGAATGAGGATCAATATGGCACATGATGTAAGACATCAAGGAAAGGACAGTTTAAGGGATCAAGTATCAATGTCAAAGGAGAATAATTGAATCAAAAGAATTTTTCCTAGATGTGATTGAGTATCTCAGCCTATTCCATATATCTTATTGCAGGCTCGCAGTAGTACAACTAAGTTGTTGCACTACTACGACATCACATACTTTGTGAAGCTTGACCTGCATGGGCCACCACCAAAAACGTGTCACGACCCGCACCCGGGGTAAGGGTACTAGTCGAAAACAACGCCCAGCCTACGTCGCAGAATCGGCGGTAGAATGCTGTCTAGAAAGTCTATCTAAAATAATGAACCACCAAAAGATAGTGTACTCAATCACAGAACTAAGATAGAATGAGCACGAATCAGATAAGAATAGAATAGTCATCATACAACTCATGAGTTTAAAATAATGCATCAATGAGTCTGAAGAGTAACAAAATAAGCTGGAGACAAATCCAGTATAAAAGAATATACTACTAGGCTACAACTCCTGGGTCAACTGTCTCGGTTGGGATAAGTCCCTCTTGAGCCAGGGTCTCCGAATCTAAACCCACAACATCCTGGGGTCCATAATAGGTAGGGTACTCCTCAGTGTCATCTGAAAAAATATATCCAGTCAGGAAAGGAGCAGAGTACATCTCTAACAGCAGTTCTAATCCATGATAAAAACTATGTAACAGTAAATAGTTGTGGATAAACAAGATACACAAAATAGATACAAGAGATATATAGACAATAAGGAAATACTGGAAAGAAATACAATAAAGAACAATATGCCAATGAAACAATAATACTAATGACTAAGTGTGTGAGTACTAGCTTAACATGTGATCGACTTGGGCAAGATACAATGCGGCCTGGCTAATCATACGTGCGGTGCATGATCAACACTATTCGCTTACCAATACTTTATTCAATAGGGATTTGATCACATATCTATACTAATACTCCCCACCCCCAACTGGTATAATAGATCCAACCACGGTATGCTATGGCACTAGATTCCCCAAGAAGAGAGCGACTCCTCCCGAAAATCGGTGTCTGTACATGTACAAGATAACCAATGAAATAATACTTGCACCATATACACCATATACCAAGGAATAACATCTCATGACGAGATCCGGATATACCAATCCGTGTAACCATAGTGTCAAGAGAAACATGTATATCTACACTAGATACAACGAACATAGAGGATATCATAAATGAGAAACTATCAGAGAATGTACTCGCCTGAAGTCCAAAGAACAGTCTCACAGATGTCTGACTCGGTACCTCGAAGACCTAGATATAGAATACCACATTAATACAAGGTCGCGAAAAAAGAACAAGTCAAACTAGTCAACTTCTAGGTCAAATAAATCAATTCTAATTTAAAAGTCAACTATGGTCAACTCTAAAGTCAACTAAAGTCAAACATGGTCAAACCAAGGTCAACCTCTCAAGACATCTATATAAATAATATAAAAAATAAAATACAATAATTTAGGAATCAAAATTAGATCCCAAAAGATACCCACACAAGAATACTAATAATACAAATAATGCACACTCTAAATAATGTATATACAAACCAATATTTATACAAATAAAATAATATATTATTATTAGTATTATACCTCACAAAAATACCTATATATATACATATATAAATCAAAATGCATATATATATATATAAACAATTTAATAACTATATACTTATATATACATACATATAAACTTACAAAATTAAAATACCAAACACATGCACATATTAATGTACATATTTTACATGGCTAGAAGCACACATAAAAATACATTCATTAAATTAATAATTAAATATATAATAATTATACATAATATAATTACACATTTAAACACATAAATATATTTTATAAAACATTTATGTATAATTTATTTTATTAACATAAGTACATATATAATTGCATGCAAGAAAGCTACATACATATATTTATACACCACATTAGAACACATAGAAATATATAGATCTATGCTACAATAAATACCATAATAAATACACTAAAATAAATATATAATATCTATATATATTTACTAATTATAAATGAAAAATTTAAAGCATAAATAATTAGATCTACACATAAACACACCAAATTGGAAAGTTTTACACCGTATCCCACTAGATCTAGGATACGCATGTGACACGAGTCCAACACAAAACCAAATATACCCCGAAGGACACAAACAAGTTACAAATAATATTTATGAATAAATCAAAGTATCAAAAGTAGATCTATGTGTCCGTGTCAAAATACGACATGTACAAAGTCCCGTGTCGGAGGAAAACCCCCAAAATGACATGTATCACCAAATAGTTGGGATACGAACCACATGTACCCAAATATGGACACGACACAAGCCCCAAACATATAAGCACATGCCCAATTGATCTATAGGATCAATTGACACACACAACAAAATATAAATTCGGAATTCCAACAAAATTGACACAAAAAGCACCATAATTTCTCCATGGGTCTCCTATGAACATAAAACAAAGTCCTATGGGTAGTACATACATATAGGTTGATTTTACATGATTAAATCTCAGATTTAGAAGCTATTTTAATGGAAAAAACTGAATTATACCTATTGGGAGATGGATTCCCAATGAAACCTCCAATTGAGATGAACTTGCTTCCAAATTGTAGATCCTTGCTCCTCTTTGTAGATCCTTGCTTCCTCCTTCTAGATCATTGCTTCTCAACTTTCTAATGGTGAATTGGGAAGAATTTAGGATAAATTTGGTGGGGAATTAGAATGGGAATGGAGGGAATTTGGGAGTGGAAAATTCTAGATCTAGATTTGGAATGAGAATGAGAGGAGAGAGAAATTTCCCCCCTCTTTTAATAGGCCGGCCTTGCCCCTCTCCCAAGCAATTGTAAAATATCCAATATACCCCTTGGGGCCTCTCATGAAAAAATAATTAAGGAAGGAAGCTTCTAGTCTAATCACTTAATTAATTTAATCCATCTCCTTAACTATGGGCTTTCTAAATGGGCCAAATCTAACTATTTAATTCATGTTGGTCCATGGGTCCAAACTACACTAGTTGGGTCCACTAAAATAAGTCCAAAATAATTAAATAACATCCAACAATAATTAAATAATACAACAAAAATTATTTACCATGCACAATATTTATTTAAATAGGAAATTACTAAAATACCCTTCTTCCTAAAATGTGGTAGTGACACCTTCCATTTCTTCTACTTATGTGAACCCTAAACCTACATTTTTCTCCAACCAAGGTGGGTAGAGCTTAGATTTGGTGTTGGACCTTGGATTGGAAGCTTGGAAACTTGTTGTGGTGGATTTGGAGCTTTTGGAGACTTTGGCTTGGGATTCCAACTCCCAAGAGGTAAACCCTAACTTTTCCCTTACTAATTACTCTTATGTAGTGTAATTAGTGGTTTAGAACCTTCCTAGACCCTAAGCCTACCCGTAAAAGAAAGTTGGAACTAGTTTGGTTGTGTTTGGAGACTTTAACACTAGGTTTTGTGTCGATTTCGGGTGGAATCCGAAATTGGCCCAATTTTGGATGATGCCCTAGGTTAGACGAACCTAGGTAGACGTTGTCGGGTGTCTTGAGGGTTAGTACGTGTCTCCGTTCGGACACGTGAAGTCGTATCGCGGAGAAACGGGCGTTTCGGACGTTTCGGGCGTTTTCGAGGTTTTCGTCGTCGCCGGTTCTAAGTGCGTGTTTTTGCCACGGGCCTAGAATCGATGGAATAGCATTTTTTTCTAGGACCTAGACATCGTTTAGAACCCATGGGTAAATTTTGGGCCAATTTCGAGTTAGTTTGGTGTGTATTTCAGGAGATTTTTCGAACCGCACACCGCGTGTTCGTCGAAATGACCGAACGGCCATTTCGACTTGGTTTCTTAGTTTTGGGCTTGTGCGTGCATTAGTTTAGCTTCGGGAAGTGTGTGATATTATTCTTGGGTTATATTTTATATATATTTATGTGTTTGTGCGTGTAGGGGTCGTTGGGCGCGTGTTGTTGGAGTATTGTGTGCGTTGTTGTGTGTGTGAGTGTGTGGTTAGATATATATATATTTTAGCCTAGATTATAGCTATATATATGTTTATGCATAGTTAGTTAGCTAGAGGGGTAGTAGGGTTGAGTTTAGAGAGGTATCTCAATACCTTGAGATACCAAGGTATCTCAATACCTTGAGATATCCAAGGTATTGAGTTTCGAGCGGGGTTTTTGAGCAATTGCCTAGGTTTGAGTTTAGAAATAGGTTTTTATGTATATGTGTATATATTTACGCGTGCTAGCATAGGTTTTAGCGGGTATAGGAGGGACGTATAGCGTAGGGTGAGGTATCGGATACCGAGGGTATCCCGGTATCTCAAGGATGCGAGTTTGAGGGTTTATTAGCTTATTGATCTAGTTTTGACCTAGAATTTTAGGGGCACCCTACTTTGACCTAGAGTTGACCGTAGTTGACTCGGTTGACCGCCAAAGTCAACTTTTGACCTAGTTTTGGCCCAGGGTTGACTTTTTGACCCAAATTTCACCGGTTTGATCCGTTTGACCTAGAACGACCCTAGAAGCCTATTTTTAATTATTTTATATCTGTTTAACTCATTAGAACCCTGTTTAACCTTGCTTTTTGCATTAGGTCCTTGCGATACCAGTTCGGATCGCCAGTTGCTCAGGACGTCAGGCGAGTACATTCTCTGATGATTATTATAATTCAGCTTCTAGTATAGTATCATCTGATTATTCTGGCACAACACAGGACACGGACTGGTATTTTTGGATTTATTTTCTTGCGACACGTACATTTCATGTTTCTGACCTCTATTCTGGAATCACCTACTGGCATCACCTACAGGCATCACTACAGGCATCACTCATGTTTCAGGCTAGACTCATACTTGATTTACGTGTCGGGTCTTGGATTCACTTGTATTAGTCGGGGCGAGAAAATACTCAAGTAGACATGTAAACATTTTCATCTGGATTCATCATGAATCACTCCCTTTGGTCTAATCTGGAATGATAGCAGCCGCGCACCCAGTGCGCAGTGAGCCGTACTTACCCCTAGCCGTTTACATGTTGAAATAAATATTTCAAAGACACCGAGTTCATTCTTTATAGTCTGGACTCACTTGCATTCTTGCTGGTCTCACTTATAGTTTCTGGACTTGACTCTTTACATGTATTTCATGCTGGACTCACTACACGTTCTTGTGCACAGACTTGATCTTAGTTTAGATTTCTTGTATCTTACAATTATTACTATCTTGCTTCTGACATTCATGCATCTTTACCTTTATGCACCAGTGACATATATATTTTTTGTTTCATACTTTATTTCCTTTACCTTGCTACTTGCTATAACTGTTTTATAGTTTTTATCATTTAACTGGAACTGCTGTTAGAGGTGTACTTGCTCCAGTCCTGACTAGACATATTTTTTCTAGAGTATCCGGAGGATTTGTGTCCGACGTTTTATGGACCTGAGCTTGTCGATGGCACAGATAGGGACCCTCTAATTTAGGAGTGATTTCCGGGTTGGTAGCCGGGATCACTAGGACCTTGTTATTGTTTTTATTAGCCTTTAGCACCGGATTTGTCTCCGGTTTTGGATTGAAACCTTGTATTGTATATGATTTTGGATGATGTATTATTATTATTGATGTTGTGGTTGTTGTAGTAGTTGTTGTTGGTTAGACTTTATAGTTGTTAGACTTCTTGTTATCTTATCGTGCTTAGATTCGTGATTGAGTACATTGTGATTATTATTATGATATTGCTCCTCCATTCGGAGTTGAGATCTTGACAGGTTTATATATTGGTTGTGTGAGATTGTTATCTAGATAGTTGACCTAGACAGCGTTCTACCGCCGATGCTGCAGCGTAGGCTGGACGTACCCACGACTCATGCCCGATTTTCCGGGTGCGGGTCGTGACACCACCTATGTACCAAAGCATAGGCTCGAGCTCCCCCTTTTCTCCATATCTCTAATATCATTTAATCTTAACCTATTACCAAAGCAGCATACACCATGAGATATCCTCTGATACCCTAAAGTCTAACTCCCAATGATATACTGACCCGAATGCACACAATCATAAAGCTGTGCTCAAGCCCCCAAACCTGATGCAGTCATGCTTACACTCCAAGGCAGTGTACTGAGCTCCTCTCAAGCTTCCATCTTATATTGTTGCTGCTACTGCAACATATCCTGCTACTCCCCATACTGCACACAACTAATAACACATAATCCACATTGATACACATAATGCTCAGTCCAGATACCATAGTTCAATCCTCCCACTTGAACCAAGTCTATATTCAACACACTCACTGAAACACATCATATATATGCATATATAGACACAAATACACCATATATTTATGTATCTATGTGCTCTTGTGTCAATTAGTCAAACACCTAGTGTGTAAAGTTATGAAACTCATGATACGTATCCCATGAAGAATCAAAACCCAAGTTCTTCTACAATTAGCAATTATTTATATATAATTCATCATAATACAATGAGAATTTAGAAGTAATTTCACAAAACACCCAAAATTGAGCCCCGTATCATAAATACCATGATACGACCTACATATTTATTTTTGTGGACACGTATCTAGTCCTACAACCCCGATCTAAGTCTAGTTAGGCTAAATTAGTCTTATGACACACAATTGATGTGTCAATCTCGTAATTTCTCCAAAATACATACAAAAACCTATGTAGAATTCTCTATAGATAACCGATTAGCCTAGAACTTGTTCCTATTGGTAGTCCTATATCATGGGGTAGTTTCTAATGGTCAAATGCATGATTTAGAATTATAATGAAGAGAAATTCAAAATTTACTAATTTGGAGATGGATTCCCAATGAAATACTCAATGAACACGATTCAGACACGATCTCTTCACCAAAGCTCTTCTCTTTGTGCTCCTTGCTACTCCAAGCTCCAAAGCTCCTTGTTGAATGAAAATAAAAGAGAATGAGGTGAATTGAAGGTCAATTGATGGAGGGATAGAGTGAATTAGGGATAGAGAGAATTGAGGATCTCAAAATGAATGCAAATGAAGAGAGAGAGAGAGAGAGAGAGAGAGAGAGAGAGAGAGAAGAGAGGCTATATGAGTGCCCAGCCCCTATTCCCCCTTCTCCACGTTATTGTCAATGTCTAATATGTCCCTAATAATTAGTTATGGATAGGATTTTAGAAGGACTAATTTGGAAAGTCTCTTAATTAAATTAAATTAAATTAAATTAAATTAAATTAAATCTAAACCTTCTAATTAATTAGTGGAAATGGGTCTATTGGGCTTGGTCCATGTTGGGCTCACAAGTTATCATGACATGTCTAATTGGGTTCACATGTGTCTAGTCTAACTATTGGATAGCCCACTAACTATAATTAAAATATAGCACAACCACAAATATTAATATAGCATACTAATTAATTATTAAATCACTAAAATAATATAACTATGTTAAGTGATAAAATAATCCTTATTTGGAAAAGTGAGGGTGACAATGTACTCATTATAAGAAGTTGGAATGCTTACACCTATATACAGGAAGAAGTTTCTAAATTCGAAGAATATAAAAAGTGTCAATGATCATTCCAAAAGTAGTACCATTTCTTTTAAGAAGACTTGTGGATCCTCATCCCAGCCTACCTCTTCTGGCACTTCTCCTAACTTTTTATCTCTAAGTAATTTTGTAACCCTTGTTTATTCAGTATACATATATGCTAGTATATTTCATATTTCTATCATATTATGTGTTTTCTCATATTTTATGATTTTTGTATCCTGGCCATAAGATTTAGTTTTCTCGTGATACATGAATCAAGACATGCCAATAGTATTTCATAGTCCTCACAAGGTGATCTCTCGACCATTAATACTATATCTATCTCTTATTTCCTGACTTGACATTTCATGAGATTTTCTCGACTAGTGTTCATCGCGTATCACATGAGATAGCTCATGCAATACTCGTAGGAGTTTCTAAATTGAATAATAACCTATGCAACAAGTAATATTCATGGTTTTGTATTTGATTCAAGCCTTTAGATCGATTCCATGAAACTGTCCAGGGCATTGCCATGTAACACGACTAGGAACCACGTATAGATCGACACCCTAAATTAGGGTTTTTAGAACTTTAGCCGTATTAGATGTATATCATCGCTATACCCCCAATAATACTCCGAGTGGGAACGGACTCCTTGCATTTCATTTACAGCTATTGGATCGAGATTTGATTCCTGAGATTAATTTTGAGAGATTGATATAATAAAGTTTAACTATCTTGTCTCTTTCTCACTCTCATAAATTCTCTCTCTCTAGTTTGTCAAGTCCGGAGACTATCAGAGCCTCTCTCTTCATTTTTCTTCCACCACTCATGAGCTTGAGTATCGAGGAAGTGAGGTTTGTACTATTCGACCGACTTGGAGGTGGACATGTATACGAGCACAACATACTAAATTGGATCGACTAGTCGCTTTGTACACATGAAGGAAAGTACATATTGCTCAATATAGAGGCTCGATCTCATGTTTTCCTTGGTGTTCATCTTGTTTTAGATTGGATAATATAGAAATAATTAATTATATGGTTTTGATCAAGAAGATTACTATATACTATTAAAGCTTTCAAATATGGTGTTAACCAAGAAACAACCATTCATAATCATTTTTAGCAAATATCGATAAATTAACATGAGTTCCAAAACTGAAGTGTTTAACATGATTCTTGGCACTACCACGAATGACTAGTAATTAGGAGAGCAACACACCTTTTGGATTTTTAATTAGAGTTGTATGGGTCGACGTAAAACATATTTTGTGCTAAACGGTGCAGAAAGGACTGTTCTAGAATCTGTTTCTAAACCAGAATTGGGCATACAAATCGATATTTACCGCCAATATGTTGTTCTGTACTGACTAAGGAAGGTAATATAGTGCTCTGTTCCTTACGGTGCACTATGTGTGGTTTGTGGCTAGTAGTCAAAACTGGGTACTGGAAAAATCTTTCGACATCTAATCAATTAGGACGAATGCATATAGAACCTTTCCTATTTTATTAATTGGCTTCTGTTGGAATAAATCTAAATGATTGTGGATTGTGTCTTGGCAAATGAACTCTAAATAAGAGTCTATTTCCATTATTTTCATTATTGTGTCTGTGGATGTTTTATTGCATGGTTTTGATGAATGCATTTGACGGTTGCTTTCGATGAATGTTTTTATTGTTCTCTTTCATCGGTTTCTAAATTTTTTCTTAAGAATTTTGAGAGAAAAAGAAATAAAAAATAAAAGTGTGTTAATCTGATGTTGGTTCCATTGCAAGAGGACGCGTATTTGAGGTCTGTTCGTGTGAAGTATTTCTCATTCTCTCGACAATACTCTAAATCAGTGGATTATGCTGGTCCTTTCCTATTACATCATGCTCTAATAAATGAATTCTCTTATTTTTCTTTCAACATACTTAGATTGATGATGTCAGGACCGGTCCTAACAAAGGATAGACCGGGCAACAGCCCAGGATCCAAACTTTTGTGGGGCACCAAAAATTAAATTTCTTTATATATATATATATATATAACTATAAAATTATGGAAAAGATGCATCCAGGCGCCCAATGTCCATACGCCCCAAAAGAAAACTCAACAGATGATGGACCGCATTGACACCATGCATCCCAAAAAAGGGACACCCATGCGGTCCAAACAAGCGTCCTGACAACTGGCCGCAAGTCTACCTGACATGACATCCTGACAACAAAGATGGCGCCTGACACAGAATCCTGAAAAAAAATATTTTTCTAACCGCCTCGAAGGATGAGAACACACTAAGAGACAGAAATTCCAAGGATACTGCAGATCCACATGTACAATACGATAAAAGATCCCATGGGCTCTGGCCCAAGCGTCCCAGACTTCATGCGTCCCATGCAATTTTGGCTCATGAGTCCCAGACTCCATGTGTCTCATGCAGCTCTGGCCTATGTGTTCCAGACTCCATGCATCACGTGCGTCCTTGGCCACACGTGTCCCATATTCCACATTGACCTAATCTTGTTATTACAACTGAGTGATTCTCTCCAACCCAATAGCAGCCACGTGTCCACTTGACCAAGTCGCGCCTATAACAGATGAGAACAATCCAGATATTCAGTAATAAAAAATCTTAACAAATATCCACGTGACAGCTGAAGCCCGGTCCTGTACAAAGTTGTAACTCCTTCATGTTAGGAGAAGACATGTGGCAACCCCTAATGTCCATACGGCCCAAAATCTATGCGGCCACTAAATGACTATAAATAACAGGGTATTACCCCCATGCAAAAGGATGGCTGGCTATCTGCGAATCAACACTCAAGGGAGAGAGAAGAGCTGCTGCATCGGATCGTCCACGGAGTAAAGAGAATTGCTACACTCCTAAACCTCCATTGTCGCCCCCTATAAAACAAATTTATACTTAGATTGTCTTCTAGGACTCTTCTTTGTAATTTCTTAGTTTGTTAATCAAATCCAGTTCTCGTTTTGATTTAAATGGCAAACATAGTGGTGACTCTATTGGGGACGTCCTTCTCCACTGTTGATAAGTCGGTGACACAATCCGTTGCGGCCAAGCTCGGCTCGACACAAAAGATGCTGGTGGTCCTCTTCGACCAACAAGCGTTCAAGGACATGCTCTCCGAAGAAAGCACTAATCCTTCGCCAAGGGTAGCCAAACCCAAGAAGACCCGCAGAACATGGTTGGCTAAGGCCGCTGTACCTTACCCAGCTGCAGAGCAGACGCTTCCAGCCTCTCACTCTGTTGTCGATGACGGTCGTTGGACGAACACCTAGAATGTCCACGTCTATATGGTTTCCTGGATTAACGCAGAAACTGTTCAGTACCCAGACTCTGACAGAGAAAAATACTACGATGCCAGACGTTCTGGTGTTGAGGCAGCTTCTATGCAGCCAAGAAGGAGGCCACATAAGACTATCCATGCGACATCAACTCACAGCCACAGACAGACGGTCGCATACGGCCCTGATAGCAACTTTCACGCCCAAAACCAGAATACTGGAGAGTGGGGGAGTAACTCAGCCGACCATACCTTACGAATATTGAAGTAACCCGTAATGTGCTAAGGTTGTCTAGAGACAAGGAGGTGCATCCTACAATCAAGTCTCCTAGGGTCAAGAACATCTATGTCTCAATCATCAACCAAGAAACAATAAGAATGAACATGTAAGATAAAGCAATTAGGCTTTCCTGACGCTCTATCAGAATGATCATGAAACTAGCTATACAGGATGGTACACTAGTACATTGTCAAGAGTACATGATTAGAAGTCAACCATGGTCTGAATAATATATAATCATCTAGAGGAACTAGTGTCTAGATAAACTGGCTAACAAGTGCCGTTGGTTAAACGCTAAAAGTTAAAACAGAATGATACTCATAGTGGGGAAGAAAAAACCCACTCAAGTTCCTCGACGAATATCCTCCTAGTGTGCGCCATCAAACAAATACAAGACAGGATCCTCAGGCTCTGCTACTAAACTTGGCCAAACAAAACTAGCTGGGTCAGGCCCCAATAGTAAGTACCATAAAGGAGCACACATGAATGAAGCAAAAACTAATAGAGTACATAAAATAGGATAATCCGTGCCATAACTGCAAGCGTATGACCTTTCATCGGAGCAGTAGGACACCTTTACAACCAAACAAGGATAAGAGGTGTCGCATTACTCCGAAACAGGCTACAACTAACCAATTATGAACACGACGAAGATATAACACATCAATATAATCCAGGACACACATGCCATAATACAAGCTAAGATATAGGTATAATATGAAGCTTTGGTACATGACCTATTATGACAAATTAGCGCAACCCTAAAACTAAACAAGGACAAGGGTTGAACCATCGTACCATAATAGTTCAGGTCCCTAGACTACCAGCACATACTCAATTAATCAGCCAATCAATCCTATGGCTTGATGCGTGGAGTCTGGGTTATCCCAGTAATACAATAATATGAGGATCCTCAAATATTGCTACAGGAGAATACGGCTAGCCGAGCCAATAATAATAACACATAGTAAGTAGAATATGCACCGGTCCTCTGCAGCGCCACCTTGTTGAGATAGATCAGTAATAGTTCCAACCTTCCTATAAGGAAATTATTGGCTCAGTTTAAATATAAAAAGTCGGATATTGTACTCCACTAGTACGGATGATATAAAATATCCGTGGTAGAAAACTTTTATACCTCAAAAATTATCTAAGGGTGGCTCATTAAGCACGATCTCGGGATCTCGTTCCTCCCAATGCTCTATATATTTTATTTGCCTAGTTAATCCTACTGTTAGTTGGAATTATATAGCATGGTCATATGTTACTCCCCTTATATGTCGTACCGTAGTACGGTCCATGCTAGATACGAATCTACTTCGTCACTTGACTGTTCAATTTGGATTCACCTCGGCGTGATGCAACAATCAATCAAATCCTAGCTACGCTTTGGTAGTTGACCCACATACCATGGCCGTGCTAGAGAATTAATATAATAATATTATATGTCGTATAGTATAGGAGGCATTCTTGATACACAACCCGAAACATGTAATCTCATAGAACGTAGCAAGTTATGTCGTACCTCAGTGCATATTTATAATACATGTACACGTAGCACGTAGTAATTGTATCGGCACGGATACAAAAAATTGGGTCGAATCACCAAATTTACAGTTGGTCATATGAGTCTATCACATGGGGACATTTGATCAAAATATAATCTCCTCAAATCAGGTACACCGACTATCAATCAATGACTTTGACGCTGAACGTAAGTATAGGAAAAAGTATGAACCACTCTGGAGCAAATCCAGAATCCTTAAACCAAACAAGGACCGGGATTACAGATTGTCTCCCGAGCAGAACCACGCCCCTCACTCTATCCAACGAATAAAGGATAAGTTAATCTACTAATCTGAGTTCACTTTGGGTTGCCACATGGCCTACTACAACATATAATTATACTATGCACATAGTCAGTTCTAGCACTTAGCCAGGTCTAGCACAGTCTGGTTACTAAGTCTATTTCTTTCGTAGGATCAATAATAAGCAATTGTCAAGACAAACCACATAGAACAAAGAAATATTTTAAATAAAATAATTAAACTCAAGAAATCATGGAACGTGTACATAGATTACTATGGTCGCATAGGACCACATGTGCGCATGAGAAGTGCACGCATGAATTGCTGCATGGGTCAGGCCGCATGCACTGCTCAGGCACATGAGCACTGGCCGCATGGACGAGCTAGCCGCATATGTCTCCAGGCCGCATGGACTGCTTGCCGCATGAGGCATGTGCCGCATAGCCTCAAGGCAAAGTCTACTCCTTGGAAAGTGACGTACATTAAATGCGTGGCAGTAAAGTGACTAAAGTGATGGATGTGATAGGTCATAAAGTGTCAGAAAGAAAATGACAAAATCATAAAATAATGTGCCAAATAATCAGAGTTATGCGTCTGAAGGAAAGTGGCTGCATGCTCTGCTTGCCACATATGCTTGCTTCCCACATGAGGCAAGTGTCACATGGATGTCGATGCCGCATAGAGGTCTCTTGAATTTAGCTAATTTCTCATTCGTTCATCGAGTGAAAATATAAGATGTTCAAGGGCACTTGTGTAAATCAGCAGTCATGCGTCCAACAAGATGGACGCATGCTGGGTGGCTATGCGGCAAAGAGTCTAGGCTCATAAGGATCATGCCGTATGAAAGTCTCGGTCGCATATTGCGCTGACCGCATGAGAACTTCGTCTTCTCCAGACAGCAAGTTCAGTGTCACGCCCCAGTCCTAAAATATCGAGGGACCGGATGCGTGATAATGGCCAGCAGCACACACCGATGGACAAACCCAATTTAATGGATCCATCGGGGCATACTTAAGCTGTATTACAACATTAATCAAGGTCTACTAATCTCATCCACAGAATCAACATAAGGAAAATAAATCATCAACAATAACATCAAATCACAAGTAATGTAATCGGGGAACAACCCGATAATCAAGTCTGATACAATTTTTCTTTAAACAAGAAAGTAAATAACATCACTGACTGAGTATGGAATAACATATACTCAGAGAAATCCATGGCAATCACCTAGTTCTCGGTTTCCTGGTTCTGCTCTAGTACTTGCTCTCGGACCTGCTTCTGCTCCTGCTAAAGCACCTGTCCTATAAACCTTAAAGTGGATCTCCTCTGCTAAACCTGGAGACAAAATCCGGATCCAGGTCCTCAGGGGACATAGCAAGGTACAAGAAAGCTCAAGCCAAAATAAATGCAGTGCAGAAAATAGATAAGTAAACAGGGTAATACTAAATAACCAGCTAAGTGAAATACAAGATGAGAGCATCACTAAAACTCAGGCTGAAACCACTATAAGCTCTGTGTCAGGGAGTTGGTAGCAGTAAATAACAAGTAGTGGGCCAAGCTCGGGCTTAGAGTCTTGAGCGCCGCAATAATAGGGGTTATATATATATATAATCAGCCTGTAGCCTGTGTGTCTCTCCCCACCCAATGTAATCATACGTCTCATGTCCATGACACGCAAGATCAAGACTAATGCAGCAAGTCATAATAAGAACTTAATATAATGTCTATGTCCATCCTGCATCCTATACAGAATCACTATGAATATCTCAGGAAGATTCTGTTATCATGTATAGTGTCAAGTGTCCTGGGTATACATACTTGATAATGCAAGTACTAGAATACAAAGGGTTTCGGTATCCATTTCTATTTGACTTTACTCAACCCACGTACGGTGTTGGCACCCGACTATCATCGGACGCTAAGTAAGTCACACGTTCCTAGGTTTAAGCATGTACAACAATTATATATTCAAGGAAATAAGTAGCAACACTGCAGTATTGGCAAGGTACACTTGCCTGGGTTTTTGGCTCCAATTGTGGCTCTGACTTCAGCGGGGATTGCCGGCAGCACTCTGGTTGCTGAAACAAACATCATCATCAGATCCAGATAATATTAATCAGCTAGAAATGCCTGTCCTTGAGTCCAATTTAGAGACAAGGGCAAAAATGATATTTCAGGGTTAAAGCGGGGTCCACATGTGGCCCACTTTGCACCGAAAAACGTGTCAGGGTCAAAGGTCTCTAAAATAGTCCAACTTAGTGTCAATAGGTCAGGAACAATGATACGAATCCAACAGAACTTTCAAAATTGGATTCCGATGAGCCGATCACAAAATCGCCCGTCAAGTGGAGCCCGTGGGGCCCACGACACACGATTTTGTCAACGTTCTCAGAATCGAACCAAACTTGGCTCACAGGACCAGCGTATTGGTACGAGTCCAATGGCGCCAGTTTTGTCTCGATCCGACGTGTGTACACTAAGTTACAGCGAGATACAGAAAAATCGAATACGGAGCGTTGTCCGCGGATACGCACTGATTCCGGTGTGCACGCACATCCGAATCAGCTTCTGTGAAATCCCGCACGTCCGTATCAACGACGCGCACGTATCGGTAAAAACCGCACGCGACCAAGTCGTCCCGTTTGGCGGGGCATACTCAGTTCCGGGGTGAAACAGGGCGTTGGTTTTTCCTGTTTTTGGATCGCGGTTCACGATCACCACAAGACGCGATGCACCGAACGGGTTGCACGGGCACCGAGGGGGTCGTGCAGGCTACGCGATGCAACTGACGGAATCAAAATCAGAGCTACGAGGAGTGAGATACGAGTACCTGAACAGGGCTCGAAAATAACGTATCCTTCGTGTCCGACTTGTGTCCTACACGTGTCAGGGTACTGTTCACTCTAGGGCAAGGTTTAGGGCTTCTGTGTCCGAGGCTTCTAATGGCCGACGGCAGCTGAGCTAGCCGGAGGGAGGCTGGGGACGGCGAGTGCTGGAGGCAGGCGACCGAGCGGCGTGGAGGGGCTGCTGCTATGGCGAGGTGGGCGGCCGGCTTTGCGGGTTGCTGGAGAAGAGGAGTCGAGCGGCCGGAGGCAGTTTTGGATGGGGACGACAACTGAGGAAGGGAGAGAGGAGAGGGCGGCTGCTGCCCGGAGGAGGCTGGTGGCGGCGAGGTCTGGGGCGGTCAAGGGCTCTCAGCGGCGAGGAGGTTGGAGGAGGAGGCCAGGGGAGAAAGTCTAGCGGAGGTCGGGGGAGGCTGGCAGCGCTGGTTGCTAAGAGCTGAGGGCGGCCGGAGGGCTGAGCGGAGCTGGCGAGATGGTTGGGGGCTGAGGAGGGAGGAGCTGCAGGGGGCTCGGCTGGGAGTGAGTCCGTGGTCGGGGTGTCCACCGCGGCGAGGGTTCCGTGGCGGAGGGTGTCGGAGAGGTTTAGGTTTCAGGGAGGCGGAGAAGGGGATTAAATAGAGGAAAGAGGGAGGTTGCCGGTCGGAGGTTACGGTAGGGGAGGAGGTGGCTACGGTTACGCGGAAGAGGAAGAGGGAGGGACGCCCGGCGGCGGGTTAGCCGACGGCCTGTTGAGGAGGCGTCGGGTGAGCAGCTGGGAGAGAAGAAGTTGCGGGTCGGGTCGGGTGCTTAGCGGGTGGGATCTGACCCGGATCCAACCCGTTAAGGGTTGGGCCTGGGTTGGGTCTCAGTTCGGTTCAATTTTTAATTTGGGTTGGTTTATTTTTAAACCCGGTTTAATTAGGGTTCAATTCAGTTTATTTATAAAATAGTTTTTAGGACTTTAAAAATACTTTCGGGGTCCAATAAATTTCCGAAAAATTATCCTATGTCCGGTTTTCCATTTTACACTAGAAAATATTATTTTCATAATATTTTAATATTAAATAATAATATTTAAAAATCTTTTAATTACCAAATACTTTGATTTTAATTTCAGAAAAATATCAGAAAATTACAGTAACTTGGGGAAAATCCCAAATTATCAATTCTTGAAAATTAGGGGGATTACATTCAGTCATGGCGGAACAAGTTCCAAAATTTCAAAAATTATTTTCTTCATAAAAACTTTATTTTAAGTCCAAATCAAGTGAAACAAAAGCCATAATGCTCGAAATAAAATGCTCTAAAATAAGGAATAACTAATTTTCAAAAATACTAAATTTTGGTACATTGATGAGAACATAAAATGTTATATTTTTATTCCTTAATATATACTATTTTATGCTCATTTGATGTCTAAAGATACTCATTATTTTTATATTTTGATCTAGGATGCAATTGGAGTCACTAAATGCAAATTGGAGCTAATTATCAATTCTGGACAGTTCTGACACCTTGTATAAAAATGGTCATAACTTGCTCATCCAAAGTCCAATTGAGCTGATCCAAATTGATTCGGAAAGCTAAGTGATAGAGGCACAATTTTGCTGTTTTGATTTTCCCGAGATTCTGGCTACATCATGGACCAAATCACGCTTGAAATTGAGTCAACTATGATGTACACAAAAAGTGGAGTTAAAATAACCATTTCCCAACTTTTTTAAATATTTTATTTTATTGTTTGAGTTGTTGTAACTATTAGAGGATTTGTGGGAAGATATTGTAATCTTCAAACACTAATTTAGAGTCTATAAAAGGGATAGAGATCAGGAGGAAAGGGAAGAACAACCCACAACTCTTCTTCCTCTTCTCCAATATTCTTTTGAAGTTTTCTTGAACATGCGGAGCTAAAAGTCTTGTTGGTCGAAGGAAACGGAAGCCTCGGAATGAATAAAAACTTATGAGATCTAATTTATGTTTATATTTTTGATTTGTGCTTTAAGTATCGAATGTTTTCTTATGCATATTTTTATGATTATCTTGTTTAATGACTAGGATGCATACTAGTTTATTATTCATGATAATCTAATGCTAAATTAGATATCGAATCCGTAATTGTTCGATCCCTCTAATTTGTGAAGCAACCAAGATTTAATGAACTGCTTTATTTTATTAGATCTTAGGAGAAAAACTTTTGACAAAATTAAATGCAACCGCGTGTGCCTGTGTTATTTTGCTTCATCGATCTCATCGAGTTTAATACGCTACTAGATTAAACCTTTAGCGCTTGTCTGGGGTTATTTAGTAGTTAAGGTTAATTACATCGCTTATTTTTAATTAATTATGGCTGAAGGAGATAGGAAAATAATTCCAACGATGAATATTCAAAGTATGAATTAATATATACTTGCATCGATGATCAGTTTTAAGATTCCAATGGTAGATGTTGACTGAGACCAACATTTATTTCTTTGATTGTTTTAATACTTTAATTATTTTTAGCTTTTCTTAATTTTCTTTTGATAAAAAACTCTTCCCCAATCTTATTTTACATAGCATAAAGATCAAACTAATTACTCTTCGTGGGAACGATCCTTACTCTCACTAATACATATTATTTCAAGAGTAAAGGTTTTATTTTTGGGTGCCTACGACAGCACACCAAATTTTGGCGCCATTGCCGGAGAGTAATTTTAATTGATTTTTGTGCTTTTTTTGATCTTTATTTTGTTCTTGAGATCAAATAATTTTTTGCCTATTAGCAAAAAAAAAAAAAAAAATTCGGTAACAGGAAATGGCGGCCAATTCTCAAATATTTGGCACTTGGCTAGATCTTCCATCTAGGCATGCTGATGAGGTAAATATTTCTTCCTTAGAACAACAAATTTCTTATTTAACTTCTCTTGTTCGTCAGATGGTTGTAGGTAACATAAAAACAACAAAGGCTTGTAGGATTTGTCTAGTATCAGGGCATCCAACCGATATGTGTCCAACTCTCCAAGAGGAGTCCAATGAACAAGTGAATACGAAATATGGTTTTTCTGGACTACCAGAAATGAAGTATGATTCCTATTCAGACACGTACAACATAGGATGGAGAGATCATTCCAATCTCACCTATGGGAGTCCAGAATTAAATCAACCAGTAACTCAAAATTGCCCAAGTTACCAGCAATACAAGCAGCAATACCTACAACCAAGCCAAACTTCTAATTCTGGTATGTCTTTAGAAGATATTGTTAAGTCTATTGCCATTAATAATTTACAATTTCAACAGGAGACGAGGGCTAGTATCGAAAGTTTGAACAATCAAATGAGTCAAATGACAACTGCAATTAATAAGCTAGAGGCACAAAGCTTGGAGAACTTACCATCTGAAACGATAGTAAATCCAAAAGAAACTGTAAGTTCAATTATTTTGAGAAGTTGTAAAGAAGTTGAAATTCCAGAAAAAGAAGCATGTGCATCGTCAAAAGAAGAAGAAGAGAAAAATATCGTTGCAGACACGAACATTCCTAACGACGATGTAGTACCTAATGGAAAAGAATTTTTTAAACTTGATGGAAAAGATGGAGTAAAAGTTGCTATCAGTGAGAATTTTGAGAAAGAATATGAGTTAACTTTGAGTACTCACTTACATAAAACTGTTGCAGTGTTGAACGATCTTCCAAGAAGACAACAGTCATTTAACATTCCATATATTTTGTTACCAATTAATGACAAAAGACCTTTACCTTCTGTTTTGCAGGTATGCATTCTAGACTTGAAACTCCTGCCTAGTTATATCAAGTGTGCAAGTCGAGCCAACGACAATATTAAACAAAGGCGCTGCTTGGGAGGCAACCCAAGGGAAGTTTATTTTTATTCTCGTATTTTATTTTTTGTTATTTTGTCTTTTCTTTGTATTTAATCATACATTGGGGACAATGTCTGTTTTAAGTGTGGGGGAAAGATTTAATTTTTTTTAAGCAGTTTGAGTTTGTGTTTTTCTTTAAAAAAAAAATAATTGAGATTTTTTTTTAAATAAAAGGATTTTATTTTTGTGGTTTTTAATGATTTTTGGTTGTGTATGTCATGAGTAAGTTTAAACTAAATTTGAAAAATTCATAACATGATCGAATAAATAATTTTTTTTCAACTTAGAATTAATTCGTCTAGTTATTTTTTATTGAAAATGGTAGTATCTAAATTGGTAGACAAAAGCTAGTGAGGATTTGAGCCTTTAGACTGACACATCAGTCTCATTATTCTTTCATGAGAGAGATTCTTACACTGATTTGTTTCTCTAAAACTTGCTTTGATTCTCTTCGAGGTCACATTGACACATGCATGCATGAACATGAATAAGGCCATCTTTGTTATACGTTAAATAAGCCAAATAGCCCACCTTATAATTAATTTTCTTTTTGTTGAACCCCTTTGAGCTTTATTGCCTTTTCTTGGTATACCCACATTACAAGCTTTCAACCAATAATATTTATACCTTTACCCAAGACGCAAAGCTAGTGGAGCATTGCTGATCATTATGATATGTATGGGTGTACGAAAAAATAAGAGTGGGGGTGTCAAAATTTTTGGTTTGGTTACAACCCACAAAATGGAACATATTTTCATCCTCAAATTTCCTAAGTTCCATTATTGTTATAAAAAAAAAAAAAAAAAAAAGAAGAAAAAAAGAAAAAAGGATGGAAGTTGTTTTACATTGTTTAAATGCTTTAAAAGCCAAAATGAAGATGTTGCAAAATGGAGTGATTGATTTTACATATTTTATATTGAGATTGAGTTAATTCAATTTTGCTCCACTAGTTTTGATGGCTTTTGAGCTACACTCCCAAATATATCCCACCTTAATCCTAAGCCATATTACAACCCATGAAAAGTCCTTATGATTTATGTTATACATGTGATCCCAGTGGTGGAGAATGAGAAGATATGCAAGATTATGGTAGATCATTTCTTTTGGAATGAATTTGAGTGAAATATATACCTTTAAACACATGAGAGTTGAGTATTTATTTCGTGAGGGTCTACCTATTTAGTTTACTCCATTTTTCAAGTAAAAATATCTACTAAGTAATTAGAAGTTGTTTAAAAATATATGTTCATGATATGTTATGAGTTTTGAAGAGCTTGGTTATTTTTTATTTATGATATTGCAACCTTGATTTCTTTTTGAAAAAATAAATTAGAGTTTCGCCCGAGGACGAGCAAAGGTTAAGTGTGGGGGTATTTGATGAGAACATAAAATGTTATATTTTTATTCCTTAATGTATACTCCTTTATGCTCATTTGATGTCTAAAGATTGTCACGACCCGCACTCGGATATTCGGACACGAGTACGTGGGTACGTCCAGCCTACGCCGCAGTGTCGGCGGTAGTACGCTGTCTAGGGCATAATCACAGGTAATATAAAATCTAGCTCATTCACAAAAATTAAATAGGCAAGAAAAATAACAGGAAAAGAATGCTAAGATTCCATAAACTGAAAGTGACAACAGATCCAGAGTTTATTACAGAATCCGGAAATTAAATCGGGGACAAACCCGATTACTAAGATGAAAGGAAAATAAATATCTACTGCTAACTATTCCGCAGGAGTAGTCTCCTGTGCGGGAACCGGCTCCGCAACTGTATCACCTGTTGCCTCATAGGGGTCATAATAGGTGGGGGCAAGGTTCTCATCATCGCCTAAATCAACGGATCCAGTCAGGAAAGGAGCAAAGTACACAATGCACAATAAGATTTAAACTAAATATTTGTGACAGGTAAAAAATAATTGACTAAGCATCATGTTGAGAAATATGCATAAGTAAGTAGTGAAATTAACTGAAAACTAATGCTATAAATCAGGACTAGAAGTAAAATATGATTAATTGCTATAACCAGAAATATGAGTAAACAGGAATAAAATGTGACAGGAAAATATAACTGTAACTAGACAACAAGAACTGCAACACGACAAGAACTATGTGCGTGAACTTGTGTATTTAGAATACATAGTTGGCATGTAGGGGTTTATAAGGCTAATAAGGCATGCCATAGGCGGCTAGCAGTCAGGAATAACAAGTATAAGGCTGAGAGTACAGTCGCGTACCCACAGCTAGCAGTCACGACAAGGGGGAAGGGTAAACTACATGCCTTCTAGTATTCTCCCACCCAACATGAAAAGCAAGACATGAAATCCCCAAAATCTAACACTAAGTGTAATCATCAATAGTACTAGTAAAGCAGAGAATTAATTATCACAATATAAAGATTAAACTTTGAAGTGCAGGTACTTGCCTGATGTTTGGATCCAATTACAGTTTTGTGTCTCGGGGAAATTTCCAGAAATATGTCCAGATGCTAAAATAAACATTACCAACATGCTCAGAAGATATCAAATAGCTAGAAACGCCTGTCCTTGGGTCCAATTTGGAGACAAGGGCAAAAACTGTAATTTTGGGTCAAAACGTGGTCCGCATGTGGGCCCGCTTTGCACCGAAAAATATGTCAGGGTCAAAGGTCTCCAATTTCACCAAACTTAGTGTCAACAGGTCAGGAACGATGATACGAACCCAACGGAACTTAAAGAATTGGATTCCGATGAGCCGATCACAAAATCGCCCGTCAAGCGGGGCTTGTGGGGCCCACGACACGCGATTTCGTCAACGTTCTCAGAATCGAACCAAACTTGGGTCACAGGACCAGCGTATCGCTACGAGTCCGATGGCGCAAGTTTTGTTTCGATCCGACGTGTGTACAGGAAGTTAGGGCATGAAACAGAAAAGGCGGATACGGGGCGGTGTCCGCGGATACGCGTTGATCCCGGTGTGCACGCACACCCAAATCGACTTCCGCGAAATCCCACACGTCTGTATCAACGCTGCGAACGTATTTGTGAAGACCGTGCGCGACCAAGTCGTCCCGTTTGGCGGGGCGTACCCAGTTCCGGGATGAATCGGGTCTATATTTTTCCTGTTTTTGGATCGCGGTGTGCGATCACCACAGGACGCGATGCCCCGAGCGGTTTGTCCAGGCACCGAGAGGGTCATACAGGCTTCACAACGCAATTTATGGAATTAAAAACGGGGCAGCGAGGAGAAAGATATGAGTACCTGAACAGGACCCAAAAATCGAGAAAAACCGTATCCGTGTCGTGTCCGACACGAGTCGACACAAATCAACTGAATTAGGGTTAGGGTTAGGGTTTGCTGACGGGGCGGCGCCGGAGGACGGCGAGTCGGGCCGGGCAGGGGCTGCACGGCGGCTGGCTGGTCGGCGGCGAGCGGCAGGCGCCGGAGGCTGCTCAGGCGAGGGGAGGGGGTGCTGCTGCTGCTGCTTGCGGCTAAGGGCCGCTGGGCGACGCGTCGTCGACGGTCGGCTGGCAGCGGGGTAGCCGGAGACGAAGGTGGCGCAGGGAGGCGACACGGCGGCGGAGAAACGGAGGAGCAGCGGTGGTCGGGGGGGGGGGTTCTTGGCCAGGGGGGTTTTAAAGGGTTGGCGAGGCGAGGGGGCTCCGGGCAACCCGACGGCCAGCGCGGGGGCGGGGGCGCATGGCCGCGTGCAGCCCCGGGCGCGGGGTGGTCGGCGTGGGACGCGGGCGGCCGGGGGATGCGGGCTGGGGACGATGGCTGGGGAGCGGGTCCGGGCGGTGGGTCGGGTTCGGGTGGACCCGACCCGACCCGTTAGGGAGAGGGTTGGGCCGGTGGGCCGTTGGGCCGGGCTGGGCTGGGCTGAATAATAATAATAATAATAATAAATGAATTAATTAATAAATAATTAGTTTTAGGTGATTTAAAAATAGGTCCGGGGCCCGATAAATTCTAGAAAAATTACCCTAAGTCCAGTTTTTCATTTTACACCCAAAAATATTATTTTCACAATATTTTAATATTATTTATTATCAATTAAAAATCATTTAATAATTTAAAAGCCTGATTTTAATTACAAAAAATTTCTAGAAAATTCTAAAAAATTATGAAAAATCCAAGTTTAATATTTTTGAAAAATCAGGGGCTTACAATCTATCCAACTTATAAAATTTCGTCCTCGAAATTTAAAATGTGGTAGGGTTCTCTCTATCCAATCTCACTTGATTACAGTCTAATGGGTTTCTCTCAGGTGAACATTGCGGTCGCTACCCAACTTAGAATTTACCCATCTATCCTCTAAGGCTATACAACTGGTAAAGCTAGGTCCCAACTTAATTAATCATGGTATTGAATCTTTAAGTCTTTAACACAAATATACTACCTATGGTATTCCCTTAGTCATAAAGGGTTATCATTAATTCGACCGGTCTGAGGGGTATATCTAGTACTATCTATATATCAAACTTATACCAAGCACATGATTTTGGTCTTTCCGAAATAAGGGAAGACGAGGATTAATAATAAAGAGTTCAAGGGCGAGGTGGTAGAACAAAGGTATAGGGATCAAGGCGTTTGAGGAATTCTAATGGAAATTGTCAGGCGGTTATGGATTGAAATTCTATTCTAGTAATCATTGATTCGCATGTTCGTATTAGTACAGTTATGTAACTGATACGATATGCTCGGACATATTTAGGGGGCAAGTATACTAGTCAACTATATATCTTAATCCACATAAAGTAGTCGTGCGAAGTGCGAATCAAAATGCACTAAGGTTGATCAGACTGTAGTACACTGATTCTGAATAGACATTTGTATTAGTGGGGTTGATCAGGCCTCAATAATACATGTGTCATGAACAAGCCCGATAAAGGGTAAGCTTGCAAAACTAGGCTATAAAATAGCAGCATAAGTCAAGTTCAGCAAAATTAAGTGCGCTAGATGATGATGAAAAGGAGGTACAAATTATTGAAGTTCACAAAATAACACAAAATAAGCACAATAGCAAAAGCCTCTAAAATCTCTACAGTTATCAAATTTAAAAGCATACCAGGTTATTTAGCAAGTTCAAAATTACTAGGTTGGGGCTGAGGTCACGAACCAATAGGCATGAGCTAAACAATACTAGAAAAGGTATCTACGAATCACTTACGCGCATTAGCTGTTCCCAGAGTCTGCGCGTTCTCCACGGTTATTGCGTAAGCTTGTCCGCGTCCTGGAGCAGCGGAACAGTCCCTCACTTGATGTTCTGTTGATCCATAATATAGACAGGCACCCAGTCTCTTCCTACAAACTTGCCAAGTGTGACCTTGTTTTTGACAAAAGCCACAAGTGGGAACTCGTTGATTCTGTCCTTGAGCTTAGTGTTGGGGTGCTGTGGCTCGAGGGAGAGGACGCTAGGTTTGCTGCGGGGACCTCTGCTGTGGTTGTTGTTGGAACAGGCGTTTGTGGGGTCCCGTACTTTCAGTATCTCTTTTCCGTTTTAGTTTATGCCCCATGTCTCTCTCAACACCTTGTGCCACGCTCAAGATTTCCTCGTATGAACGAGCTCGGCTAGTAGTGACAGCAAGGCGAATATCAGGAGACAACCCCTTCTTGAATCTACGGGCTCTGTCCTCCGGGGTACGAACCATAGATTCTGCAAATTGGTTCAGTCTACTAAATTCAGCAGTGTACCCATCAACAGAGAGATTACCTTGTTCCAGCCTCTCGAATTGACTTTCGAGAGCTTCCCGAGCCACTTCGGGATAGAATTTCTCTTTGAACAGCCTCTTGAAGTCCTCCCAAGTGAGGTCAGGAGCAGATAGTTGGGGTTCGTCTCTAAACCAGGTCCGAGCTATGTCGAACAGTTGCAGGCTTGCGGACTCCACTTTGAGATCTTCAGGGACCCGAGCAGTCTTCAGGAGTCGTTCCACATTCTCTATCCATTCATCGGCATAGAGAATGCCTTCAGTTCCATAGAATTCCAGGGGTTTAAGGTTCTTAAAGTCCTTGGCGCTTCCTGGCCTCTTTTGTGGTGACTCCTGGGACCGAAGAGCTTCTGAAAGGCTGGTTCGTAGCAGTGCAGTCTGTTCTTTCTGGGATTCTACAAGTCCCTGGAATACTCCGAGTAGCTGTGCCCCATCCAGAGTAACTGTCGGAGTAGAGGGAGGCGGAGGGAGTGCAAGAGTTTCAGGCACAGTCTGCTCAGCGGGTTCTGATGTGCCTCCTACTGTATTCCTGGTCTGAACCATTCTGGAAGATTAAGGGATAGGAAGATTAGAATAGATTACTTGGAAATCAAGGGCGATAGGAAAAATTGACTAGGAACGATATCAAGATTGGAAATAAAAGATCCTATTCTGTGAATGAGCTTTTTCCTAAAATCCTCAATCTTTTTGCAGGCCTGTTCGGTTCCTAAGTTGAAACGGAGGAGCGGCGGTGGTCGGGGGGGGGGGGGTTCTTGGCCAGGGGGGTTTTAAAGGGGTGACGACGCGAGGGGGCTCCGGGCAACGCGGCGGCCAGCGCGGGGGCGGGGGCGCGTGGCCGCGTGCAGCGCCGGGCACGGGGTAGTCGGCGTGGGACGCGGGCGGCCGGGGGACGCGGGCTGGGGACGATGGCTGGGGAGCGGGTCCGGGCGGCGGGTCAGGTTCGGGTGGACCCGACCCGACCCGTTAGGGAGAGGGTTGGGCCGGTGGGCCGGCCTAGGCTGAATAATAATAATAATAATAATAATAATAATAATAATAATAATAATAATAATAATTAATTAATTAATTAATAAATAAATAATTAGTTTTAGGTGATTTAAAAATAGGTCCGGGGCCCGATAAATTCTAGAAAAATTACCCTAAGTCCAGTTTTTCATTTTACACCCAAAAATATTATTTTCACAATATTTTAATATTATTTATTATCAAATAAAAATCATTTAATAATTTAAAACCCTGATTTTAATTACAGAAAATTCCCTGAAAATTCCAGAAAATTGTAAAAAAATCCAAGTTTAATATTTTTTAAAAATCAGGGGCTTACAAAGATACTCATTATTTTTATATTTTGATCTAGGATGCAATTGGAGTCACTAAATGCAAAATGGAGCTAATTATCAATTCTGGATAGTTCTGACACCTTGTAGCAAAATGGTCATAACTTGATCATCCGAAGTCCAATTGAGCTGATCCAAATTGATTCAGAAAGCTAAGTAATAGAGGCACAATTTTGCTGTTTTGATTTTTCCGATATTCTGGCTACATCATGGACCAAATCATGCTTGAAGTTGAGTCAACTATGCTGTGCACAAAAAGTGGAGTTGAAATAACCATTTCACAACTTTTCAAAGATTTTATTTTATTGTTTGGGTTGTTGTAACTATTAGAGGATTTGTGGGAAGATATTGTGATCTTCAAACACTAATTTAGAGTCTATAAAAGGGATAGAGATCAGGAGGAAAGGGAAGAACAACCCACAACTCTTCTTCCTCTTCTCCAATATTCTTTTAAAGTTTTCTTGAACATGCGGAGCTAAAAGTCTTATTGGTCGAAGGAAACGGAAGCCTCGGAATGAATAAAAACTTGTGAGATCTAATTTGTGTTTATATTTTTGATTTGTTCTTTAAGTATCGAATGTTTTCTTATGCATATTTTTATGATTATCTTGTTTAATGACTAGGATGCATACTAGTTTATTATTCATGACAATCTAATGCTAAATTAGATATCGAATCCGTAATTGTTCGATCCCTCTAATTTGTGAAGCAACCAAGATTTAATGAACTGCTTTGTTTTATTAGATCTTAGGAGGAAAACTTTTGACAAAATTAAATGCAACCGCGTGTGCTTGTGTTATTTTGCTTCATCGATCTCATCGAGTTTAATACGCTACTAGATTAAACCTTTAGCGCTTGTCTGGGGTTATTTAGTAGTTAAGGTTAATTAGATCGCTTGTTTTTAATTAATTGTGGCTGAAGGAGATAGGAAAATAATTCCAACGATGAATATTCAAAGTATGAATTAATATATACTTGCATCGATGATCAGTTTTAAGATTCCAATGGTGGATGTTGACTGAGACCAACATTTATTTCTTTGATTGTTTTAATACTTTAATTATTTTTAGCTCTTCTTAATTTTCTTTTGATAAAAAACTCTCTCCCAATCTTGTTTTACATAGCATAAAGATCAAACTAATTACTCTTCGTGGGAACGATCCTTACTCTCACTACTACATATTATTTCAAGAGTAAATATTTTATTTTTGGGTGCCTACGACAGCACGCCATACATCAAAACTAAGAAAACTCATAGAACACATAAAAATCTAAATTTTGAAACTCAGATCTACAAAAATCTATACATCAAAATTTAAAATTCCAAGAACTAAATATAATAAGCAACTCAAGGAGAACATTTTCCAGCAACCATATTTTAAAAATAATATATATATATGAAAATCCAAAAATCTGTGGCTTCACCACTTTGAGCAAGATGTACTTGCCTTGGTGGACTAACAAACCTCTTCTTAGAACCAACTCTAGGTCTAGGGATAGGGCTTCGGCCAAGGGAAGCACTTGAGGGAAGGAGGAAGAAGAAAGAAGAAAGGAAGTGGAAATAAAAAAGAATGAGAGAGGAGAGAGAAAACTACATATATATACCAAGTGAAGAAATGAGGTTAGTCCTAGGATTAAGTCATGACACTCTTCAACCAATCTCAACCATCCAAAATAGGCTTAGTGGTTCCAAGAGTGAACCGGGTCTGGTATCCATCCTATATACGGGTCCTAGCACGGGTCTATAGCAATTGCCAAGATGTTCACTACTGGTCTCGGGCATTCTTCCATAATAAACATGAATATAATTAAATAAATACAACATAATTAACAGGGATCTATATGTAAATACACCATCAATACATCTACAAAAAAATTTTAAATAACACAAATTCAAGAAATACCAAATCTGGGAACGGGTGTGACAGCAACAGAACATCTATTTTCGACCGTAACTCATGCGGCGTAGATCCTATCTGACCCAATGAGAATGGTGAAAACCCAAAGATAGACTCTTCATACTATGCGCCTGTGGTAGCTTAGCTGAGGAATTCTAGGGTATTGCGAGACCGTCAAGCTCAAGCAACTGCACATACGACCGACCGCCAACAGGCATCGCTAATTATTATGCGAGTCTCTAACGGACAGTTGTACAAGACTAACCCATGTGTCCAACCTACAGGGACTAATGGCACAATGTTTATATTGAGTTTTTTAATATGGCTAATCGATTAAGTTTAGTATTATGATAATTGATCAATCACTATAGTATCTTCTACTTAATCTCAGCATTGTCCAGATATTTAATATTTGTTTCTATATATTTTCTTGTTCGTCTAACATGTACTTGCAAAAAGAAATAAGCAATGGATATATTCTATATGACGATGAGCCAAAGAAGGCGTTATACTAGAAGATTTCGTCAAACCGCCTACGACTTATCTGGAGCCTCGCACCAGGGGGTTCCGCTGTCCGGTCAGCGGGCGGGGGTTGAAGGGGGCAGCGCCCCTCGTGGGGGTTCGGGGACGAAGCCCCTAAAAGGTATTCAGATTCCCAGATCTAGTTATCTTTGGAAAACTACCGTCAAAGGAAAAATGCATCTTCAAGTCAGCAGATATTTCAGAAGTTCGGCGTCATCAAGTGCTCTTGATTTTCAATATAATCCTTTATTTATTTGAGTCTATGACTGATGTAAGTTGAGTCGTACTGGAAAATCCTAATACCTATACCCAGATACCTAGTCCACTAAATTAAACCAAAGAACCTATCCACCAAATTAGGCCACATTTATTTACAAATTCTACCATACTAAGAGACCGAACTCGGGCCGAACTCATGCCGAACTTGGACCAAACCCGGTTACCATTTTTGGTATGAAATTAACCAGTTAAATAAGCTCTTGATTGCTTGGCCCAACGGTTGAAAATTTGAATTAAATCTTATCTGAATTCTGGCCGAACTCGGTTTGCCAATATCATATAAATAAGATTAGTTTTCCACATTCTTACTCACTCAACCATTCTCAATATTTCTATCCTGTAAAGAGTAAACCCTTAAAGCCTAAACTTTCTAATCTCCAAGAACAACTCCCTAGCCTTCTAAGTGCCAAGTGCGATATGGGTCTAGAAGTCTACAGAGTTGTAAAGAGCTTGGCTCATCAAGCCCCACTTTTGTGTGAAGTTGTGAGACTTTGGATCAAAACTCTTGGTGTGTGAAGTTGCGAGACTTTGAATCAAATCTCATGGTGTAAAGAAGTGGCAAGCCTTAGGATCAAAGCTTGTAATTCGCTATTGGTGATTATAGTGGATAAAACTCCGAGCTTGAGTTATCGGGACTGGACTAGTCCTCTCAGAGGGAAACCAGTATACATTGCGATATTTGTGTTTGCTCTCTCTTACTCTTACTCTTATTTTATTACTATCTTGCATATACGCTGTTAGTTAGTAGCTGCCTTCACTCTGTTTAATTTTAATTTGGTAGATTATTTTGCCGTACTCTATTCACCCCCCTCTAGAGTTGCATTATGGTCTTTCACAATGGACAGAGCCAGTCTTAAAAGTCTTCTACCCGTATCTCGGGGCAAGTTCGTGTACAAATCCTAGGCCAGAGAGCAAATACAGCACCAGTCCATCCGTGTGCCCGGGATACCCGGACTCACAAAGAGGATGCAAAGGTAAAACACCCTTCACATGATTTGCATAACATGATTACTCACAAGCACAAAGTAAGGAAAATAACTATGGCGTGCGATGTTCCCTCTCCGGGGCACAGTTATGCCACCTTCATTATCAACTGCTGCTGCAATAAAGTGGCAGTACTCACAGGCAGTCGGCTTTCCAGCGATTGCACCAGAAAATATCTACTCGACAATAACTCAGAGATTAGGTACAAGTATCAGAGGAGGAGGAGTTTTCCTTCGCCTCATGCTACTCAACTGGAAATCTTCCCACCACCAAGGGAAGAAAGAAGTCAAATACCTCCAGTCTGTCTCTCTCTACCACTGCATCGTGTAGGCGACTACCCGGAGGGCTGACGACGGTACCTGCGGAAGGCGTCTTCCAAGGCACCCAATCAAGGAAGAAGTTGTCAGCCCATGGGGATAGCTCTTCCTCACAATCCCTGGGGGTGGCCCAAGATGGGGGTAGTGTCCCCCTGGACGTACGCGACAACCCGGCATTCTGAGGAGACAAAAATTCTAAAGGAACGAACCCCGAGATCTTAGAGGGTATCTACTCCCACCAAGATGACACAATCTTCTACGCTGAGGGTAGTATCCCCTCCGAATTTGAGGAACACATAATGGCTCCCTCCCTTCTTGAAGACTACTCACTACAAGGGTATGAGATAGGGAGCACGACATCTATTGTCCCCTCTATTTTTCCACGTTTGAGGACGGTATATGTCACATCCCAGTCCCCAAAATACACGGAACCAGGCCACGTGGCAATAGCCAGCTGTCACGTCTCCGAGGATATCCCAATTTAATGGATCCTAACGAAGAGTGCTACGCTGTCCTAAGATACTAACATGTCTAATATCAATCAACAACATGTAATCTAATCTCATCCACAATATAAACAGCAAAAAAGTACTAAAATCAATGCTGGAAGATAAATGCCAGTTTTAAAATATCATAGCACAACCAATAATGTCTGGTGGGAACAAACCCACTACTAAGACGAAATAAAAGTACTAAATGACAGATAAAATGAGTAGGGACTAGGGCATCGGCTGACTAGATAATGATGCTCCCAAATCCTAGGAAGAAGGCCTACCAACTGATCAAGGAAACTCTGACGGTAGCACCTCTAGCTCCTCCTCAGTAGCGTACCTCGTCTCCTGTCCTGGTCCGTACACTGTGGGATAATATACCTCGTCCAAATCTGGAAAGGTACCAGGTCCTCAGAGGGACGTAACAAGATACATAGAAGTATGCCATATATATATATATACTGAATAAAATAAATAAAGGGTGTGCTACCCATCTAAGTGAATGCAATGTGAGAACAACTTTGGTACGTATGGGTAGGTGTAGGCATAATGTCCAACACCCCGAAGAGCGTGGCAGCAGTACAGTATATCGTCCATATCGCTCCGAAGAACGTGGCAGCAGTATAGTATATCATCCATATTGCTCCGAAGAACGTGGCAGCAGTGTAAAGGGAGTCATTGGATCCGTGGCTCCTCTAGATACTACGGATTCCAATGTGGGTATCCCATACGCCTACTAGTGTCCTCTCCGCCTAATGTAGATACACAAGTCGAATACTCGATGTGCGTACCACGTATCTATATGCCAAGTCTCTACTACTATAATATCTTGAATTACGTACTATCCATGATGTATGTTACGCACACAGATAGCTAGTCGAGTACGCGAACTCGTATCCCAATATGAATTTGGCACTGTGAAATGTGTAAGAGTGTCGAGTCTCGGAAGATATCAGAGTATCCTCCAATGGAGTGAGTCTGCTAATGACTAGGTCAAGTACATTAATCATCGACGCATCCGTCGACTGCATCCGAGTCAATCTCGGACGAGCACAGTCATATGAAATAAAGCAACAAGAATCATACAACATATGCATAATTTAAATTAGACAATAAATATGGCAAGGTGTCATGCTCCAGTCCCAAAATACGTAGGACTAGGACACATAAGCATGCCAGCCGCATGTATATGGTAACTCCAATATATGGAACCCATAACTCATGCGTACGCTGTATCATGAACAATAATTCATAGGTGGTACAAATCTATCACAAGTCACCATGTATAATCTAATCTCATCCATAGAAAATCAAATATAATGAATAACCTATATCTATAACTAAATCCCACAATAAAATATCTAAGACGATAGTCTGATGGAAACAAATATACTACCAACTAGAATATAGAATGATCAAGACAAATATAATATAAGTACAATATCTACCAATCACGAGACTCGAAGAGAAGACCTCCTCGGAATGTACACAACCAGTCGGGATCTGTACTCCTGCAAATACTCATGAACAATACACCTGGAAAGGGACCAGGTCCTTAGAGGGACATAACAAGATACATAAAAATATGCCATAAAGTAAATACTGTAAAAACTCAAGGGTGACATAACCATCTAAGTGAAATGCAACTTGAGGACAACTTGAGTGTATGGAAAAGTGTAGACTAGACATATTCTGACGTAATTCACCAATCATGACAACTGGCTAGTATATGCCACATATGCCCCCACACCAGGGTGCTGCAATATAATAACGTCCATACCGCTCCGAAGAATGGGGAATCTGTATAGTATATGTCTATACCGCTCCGAAGAACGGGGAATCTGAATAATATAACGTCCATACCGCTCCGAAGAATGGGGAATCTGTATAATATAACTTCTATACCGTTCCGTCGAACGGAGAATCTGAATAAAGGAAGTGGATGTCCCATACGCCTACTAGTAGTCCTCCCCGCCCAATGATCTATGTATGTTGTATCCACAACACGCCTTAGCTACTACACCGTGGCATCGTAACTCTGGCTCATAGTCTATCGTTAGAACAATAGTCCAACCTTACAACCAAACAAGGACAAAGATGGGACCATCGTACCACGCTAGTCTATGCTCCACCTACTAATAACTGCTAGGTCTTCTAACATGCATCACTATTAGCAGTTATACCCTATCCATCGCACGACTTACACGTACAGGTGGCCAACCGCATACGCAAGTCCGTGTCCTACATGAGACTCACAACACGTGTAAGAAATATGTCAAGGCCTGGGGAGTCATACCAATAACTCCACAACTTTAGGTGGGTCTACTTTACACTAGGTCAGACACAAGTCCTAACGTCAACGTATTCGTTGACTGCAACCGAGTCTCTCTCAGACGCGTACAGTTATAATAGCTAAAAAATAAATAGGCAGCTAAATAATAACTAAGATTTAAACAGTACAATAAAGGCAAGGTATACTTGCCTGGCAAGGAAGCTGCGTAGTATTAATAATCTGCTCCTGAAGTCGCTCAGATAAGCAGTCCTCGAGGTATGCGCACGGGTACGACATTGACGATGATGAGGTTGATGATGATGCAGGGTTCTGATAAGGTGTTAACTACGATGAGGGCGATGATTAAGACTACGGCGACGATGATGATGGTGATGCTCATGATGGTGATTACATGGTGGTGATGACGACGAGGATGACGATGGCGATGGTATGGATGATAATAGTACAGGGGTGATGATGTGGTGATTGAGATGATGATGTTGATTAGGTCGATGGTGTGGACGATGATGATAATAATGGTGGTGACGAGGACGATGATGTGGTCACTGGTGAATGAGTGGATTTAGGTTAAGGTGATGGTGAGGATAATTATGTGAATAGGTTGATGATTAATAGTAAGGATATTATGAGATAATGATGAAGGTGATTTGATAATGTTTATAATGGTGGTGGTATTGATAACGTAGGTGGTGGTGTTGATAATGTAGGTAGTGGTGTCTGAACTCCGGCCAGGGGTCCTGCCAAGGAAGAGGAGCTCAGGCCAGGGAAGGGAAGGTGACAGGGAGGAGGAAGGAGGAGAAGAGAGGGAGAGGAGTCGACTGGTGGTCAGGGGGTCGGCTTCAGGCGCGTGCGGTGGTCATTGACGAGCAGACAGTGGCTCGTGCAGGCGACGGGTGGTTGTCGTGCAGGCGGGTGTGAAGTCGGGGATGGCAGCTGATGAGTTGGGAAGAGGAAAGAGAGGCGGGGTGGTGTCTTGGTCGGGCACTGGTGGTGACGGGCTGCTCTGTCGAGGGGCTGGGGTGCAGCGGCGTCAGAATCGGGGGTCGGCGGAGTCTCGGGCTCCGGCAGCGGGAGGAAGAGGTAGAAGGTGAAGATGGAAGAGAAGGGACTCGGGGTCGTACTCCAGCGAGGTCTCGACTAGGCAAGTGAAGGAGGAAGAGGGGTTGTGGTGGTGGCGGTCTGGGGTGGTGGTGGCTAGGTGCATGCGGAGCTCCGGCTCAGGCGGGTTCGAGGGAGGATGGAGAAGGTGATGGTGAGGGTGGCCACTCTGTGTCGAGGATTGTACAGGCGTAGGATGGCGACGTTCAGGGTGGGGGCTCGGTGGGCTGTGGTCGAGGTGTCGAAGACGGCCTGGGAGACGCGGTGGATGGCCGGAGGGGGAGGTTGAAGGTGACTAGGGTCGGCTGGGTAGTTATTTTAGGTTTAGGTATTTTGGGGAAATAAAGGAACATGTGATATATTTGTATGTAAAATTTTGGTTTGGGTTGACCTAGGAATAGTTTGACTTGGTCAACATCCTCTTGGGTTGGGCATTGGGCTCACATGAGGATGTTTGGAGGGCCATAATTGCATTTGTTTATGCAAGGATAGGTTTAATATACGGGGACGATGTTGCGCGTTGTACATCCCAAAATTTATGGAAAAATTCATGTGAAGGGAAAATTGGGTTTCTTTACTTATTGTCCAATAGTGTGGGCACCTAAATACACTTTTGCATAAAAGTGCCCAACAATTAGAAAATTGCACAAAGACAAAAATTGGATTTAAATTTGTTAAAATTAGTGCGCACGATATTTTGGATTTAATTAGAAGTACATGGGAATAAAATTAGACGGAACACAAGTATCATGGACATAGAGGATTCAGTGCAGAATATTAATAAAATTTAGGCTGCACGAAATGGGTCAAGATTGTGTCTCCAATTTCGATTGGAACGCACAAGGATACAAAGTCATATTTTATTTAGAATAATTGTAAACGTCTGTGACGAATATTGTGCGACTAAAATATAGTACAAGAAAGCATATTTATAAGTTACACAAAGGTCAGAATAGTAGGCGGGCCTGTCTAGGACATGGTTGTGAAATTTATAGGAAGGCATTGGTTGGTGTAGTGCTCCAATTATCGAAGCAACGGTAATTCGCGCTAAGTGATATAAATATTGCAAATTAATTAAAAATACCGTGTTCTATTTCTAATTGGATACAAACTAGCCCTAGTTTCACTATCTAAGCCAAGTAGGCCTAATTTTGGGTGAGGGGGTTTACACAAGGTATCTTGCCTGGGTCCTCAAGCTGTGAATGCCAAAAGCCTGCTCCTGCGGCCTCTCCTGGATGATCCAATAACCCTAAACACACAATATAATATAGCAATCTAGCATCAGACACTAAAGTAACACACACAGATACTACGATGCTGCTCTTAGGTACCGTCGCAAGATCATGGTTGGTCGACTTCAGAGTCGCGTGTGCACGTAGCTAAGGTGTACACGTATTCTGTCCTCGGTTATCGTGTGCCTTGAGATAATAATTTACCGAAGTTATGGGTTACCTACTACTCCTGATCTTGTACGAATACATGTCCTATTTTTCATGTTAAAACATACTTGGTTTGTGTTCCGATTTTTCGGGTGAATTACTAGCCCTTGATAACAGGTCTTATGATTAAGGTAAATGCTAGTTATTAAATAAATGCAAAATCTTGTTAATCATCATACATTCATATATATATATAGTTTAAGGTTAATTAAGTTTGTGTCCAAGGCTATGACACTCGACACGACGATACGACGAACATATAAGAACACGATACGAGGAGGGAGGATGTAAACCCCCTCGACCAGAAATTAGGGTTTACTAGTTTAATTGAACTAATTAGGGTTAACTTAAATTAAATAGGATTTAATATATAGTATATTTAATACTTGTGCAATGATTGATTATTTTAGGATACTAC